>OY804600.1:33143093-33865593 GCA_963680895.1 Fragum sueziense | reverse complement strand
TTTATTGACAGACAATAGCTCTCTTTTCCTTAATCGAGGTTATTATACAATTAGAGTAAATGTATTGGCTAACCGCAGGGCCCCATACAACTAGTCGATGCAGGCTTAACGTACGCGCTCGTGCGACTGGCCTATATTCACAAGCCGTACGGGCGTTTAGCATAATCTATATGGATTGTCTAGTCGTATGGTCGTACAGATCAATAAAATTGATTTTAGGTAGTGTGGTCTTTTTAGACCTACATAATCTCAGCAACGGAACCACGACATGTACAGTCAAAGACAAATATAAAGCTTGTTTCAGCGTTTCACGATAGAATGTTCGTACAATGTTTTACACTGAAACCCAACTTTATATAATGAAAATGGGGTTTACACACTTGGTAAACATATTTCTTATTTTCTTTTCTAAAACAAAGATTGGAATTTAGCCTTAGTATTCCTTAAAAGTTAGAACCGACCACTCTAATTGTCTTTTTCAAACTGACCTTAATTTCCAACATACACTTATAAATACACATAAGTTGATATATCATGCCGGATTTCAAGATTATGCTTCAAGAAGGAAATAATTTACAAAATTATTTTACTTTATAAAGCCACATACAAGGAATATAATTCTGAACATTTTTGCCAAATATTTCTATAAGTATGCATTAATTCAGAATTCTACGCCGTACAAAATGCTTTATTTTGTATTTGGAATAGAAATGTAACACAGTTTAGGAAATTTTGATGGTACTTTTCAAATTTTGCACCTGGCTCTTCAATGGTGCTGATGATGGGTTACATCTACCTTAAGAAACAAAATCCATATTTGCCATTGAACATAAATTCTGTTTTTATTCGGGAGACAGGGCGGAGCCAAATAAACGGTTCATTACATTTAGCTTGAGGAGAAACAGCCTTGCCGCTTAGCGGTAAATCGTCGGTATTATTGCAAAACATTATAACTACAGTGTGTATCAGGTTGTAGTTACGAGGTTTTATAACAACACATTTTACAATTGAACATTCTTTCAATTTTGAAATATGTTCATGCTCGTGCCGCACGTTTTTCTCTTATCTCAACCAAAATATCGAGCAGTAAACTCGTCGAACAACCTCTTTGCTTAGACACACCCTGTCAGGTGAAAAAAATTGGATTATACGACTGTAAGCTCAACAATTACACGCATAAAGCAAATTAGGATCTTTTAAAACATGACAATTTAAAATTCTGCAAATTTTCCAAAAACAATTGAAATAATCAAGTTTGGAGTTTTCTAGCCTCGTGTTCCTTGGTGTTTTAAGTTTACTTTTTGTCCGGTAAGTCTGCGCATGGTATTGTGTGTAGTTTATGTACAAAGTGACGTCATTTGGTGGTGTGATGACGTTTGCTATGTAAAATGTGACTCTTGTTGACTTTAGGTGTAAAATTTCTGCATTTTATCGTAAGGTTAGACTTTTTTAGATTATGCCTATTCATCTGAGGTGAATTCACGTTTTTGTGCTATATTTTTTAATCAAATACATAGCCTTTCCAGAAGAGGAAAATGTGGAGGATGCGGGTCCGATTAAAATAGGTCACATGAATATCAATGAGGAAACCCAGGAAAATGTAAACACTGGCGTCACTCGGTTAAATCAAGAATTTGTAAAAATGATTTTATGTTCTTTGAAAAATATTTATAATAAATTTGAAAAGTTGGATCATAAATAAAGTGTGTGGGGGGGGGATTTTTTTTTTTTTTTTTTTTTTTTTTTTTTTTTTTTTTTTTTTTTTTTGTTATTGTGTTTTGCGTTGATAATGAAGATGGTAACTAGCGGTTTGATAGACGGAATAGAATGGGTGTGCAGACTTACCGGACGCGCAGACTCATTGGACTCAATTGTCACTTCGAGAGTCGAAGTATTGGAACGTTTTAAACGTTTAAGGTAAGCATATTGTCGCTTTTCAATGAAAACCACGTAACCGCAGCTTATTCAAAGCTGGAGTTACGAGGTTTTCGCTGAAAAGAAGCGATATTGTTACATTAATAATAATAATAATAATAATAATAATAATAATAATAATAATAATAATAATAATAATAATAATAATAATAATAATAATAATAATAATAATATTATTATTATTATTATTATTATTATTATTATTATTATTATTATTATTATTATTATTATCATTATTATTATTATTATTATTATTATTATTATTATTATTATCATTATTATTATTATTATTATTATTATTATTATTATTATTATTATTATTATTATTATTATAACAAACATTCTACTAGATATGCTGTGCTGCAGAGTGCAAAAAGTCTGTTGGTCCAAATAAATAGTTCGTTGAGTGGAGGCATTCCTCCACCATACTAACCTCCAATATTCTCACAAACAGGTAACATGAGATACTGCATAACTATCATAATTGTGTAATATTTCATTTCTTGATTTTAAAAAGAAATGAAAAATATACGGGGTAAAAGTCCTTTACACATAACGACTATTCGCCGTCCATGACATTGACTATTTGCCGTCCATAAAATACCAACAAACAACTATTCGCCGTATACCTCAAACATTTTTGTTTCCGTAATTAGGGGCAGAAAAATAGCAAACTAACATAAGAAACTCATGTAAGATAATGCAAAATGGTATAAAGAATAGGGAATGGACTTCAAACCCGAAACATAACCTTGTTAACCCGTTAACATGTGTTTTCGCGACACGATGGTCTTAAATTCCGGTACCAAGCAACGAAAAAAACGTCTAAGGGCAGCTATTTCGATACACAGGGTAAAATAGAGCCACGCGCCGTTTTATTAGATCTCTTTACAATGTGCCTAACATGCACTGGTTATCCTGTAGTAAATAATAACGCAAAGATAAAGGTCAAAACTTACCCACTCACCATGCGTTTATTCACACTCTCGCTTCGCTGGTAATCTATTTCCGGTGTTGATGATAGACGGTGAAAATGGTACTGTAAAAATGCATGAAAGAGTCTAATTACGAGATTGCACGCTGTGTTTAATAATCTTAACTCATGGTTGGGCTTGGTCGTTTCATGACGGCAATAACATTTGCGTTGAGATAGGCCTACAGAAAGGGACTCTTTTTGGTATGTTAGGGCATTATGAATCTAGATCAATCTATATCTAAGTGTAAGTCCGATCACGATCCGTACCGATCTGGATACATGTTAGTTTCAAATTCAATATGGGCTCACTTTATACATCCCAGCGTATTCCTTTTAAAACTGCATTTACCCATTACTGCACAGTAACATCTTTTGACTCCTTTACAAGAAAGAGCTAATTGGGAAAACATTGTGGAAAATGAAGAAATTGCGTGTGACAAGCAACTTCTTCGTTTCACATATTTTCTACCTAAAAAGACCAAACAATTTTAAATTCCATTCGCTTGAAAAAGTCGTCTACAACTTCTTTCAACTTGGAAGAGTCCAAAATTTCGTCATTTTGTAATGCGTTAAACTAGTTTAAGAAAAGCTTTGCATGAATTCATCACAATGCATTCTCTTTGTGAAACCAAAAACCATGTTTTTCGCACCGAATAACCATTTTATTTGTGTTGAATTTGTAAAGCCTGGTTTGACTCTTAAAGACATATATATTACAGACATTTTGTCATAAAGTGTACTTTTATTTTTATATGAAAGAGCATACATGTATTTTCTTATGAAAATTCTGAAAATTTCAAGCAAAAATATTGCACCGTTTACGAGAAATATGGGACCTATATCTTTGTGTTTATATAAAAAAAATTGATGTTGATGTTCTCAACAGTTAAGAACTTTAGATGTATATGGAATTTGTCATTTCTGTCTCGTTTTTAAAGGTGTGCTTTTCGCTTGTCAGCAACGACTTCAAAAAAATGATAGCATTTATATTTATATTCATTAGAAAAATCAATCTTGGCATCAAGATTTAAAAAAAATGAAATGGGAATGAAATGTCCCTTTAAATTATGTTTACATGTATATGCAAATTTCCATTGACAAAAAACTTTTACAGTTGGCGCCACATCGTATGGCACGTGTTTATGTTTTGTTTAACGTTCAATTACATTTGAACAAAATATAAACATTGTGCCATACGATGTGGCGACAACTGTAGACGCGATCTTTTTCTGCAGACAACAATATGCATGAACACGAAATAATGTATACATGTAGGATCTACAGTACAGGCCCGTAGGAGCGGGGGCGTAAGAAGGGCTAAGCTCCCCCCCCCCCCCCCAAGTCGGCCAAAAATGCCGAAATTTCCCTTTTTACACTGAAAAGGGGAAATCCAAATCATCCTCTCCCTCGAGGTTATGCTAAAACTTTCCGTCCATGGCCTGCTTTTGGTGCTTGTAATTTAAAGCTACTATTTCCCAGATTTGGACCCAAAATTTGCCCAAAACAAACGAAGTGTACACTTTTTAAGCTTTACATGGCCTGATTAAATGATTACGACAAACTATTGAAGCAACGACTCATTTTTTCGCAATTTGATACCAAATTCATGAAGCGATGTCAAAATTAGGTCAAAAGCAGTAGGACATGCGACTTTCTTTTATGACGTCACAACATACATGATGACGTCATATTGAAATTCAAGAATGAATCTCGTTTGAATCTTGGTCCGCGCTGTATGCGCATGCGTGACAGTTAAAAAATAAATTCAACCTCAGCAGTGATGGGGTTGAATTTGAGTTTTGATTCTCCCTAAATTCGGTTATCTCTCTTATAATTTCGGCTCAATCTCTGTCTGAATCGCATATTATTAACCATTCTGAGGTGGCCAACACAAAAGTTTTGCATATTTTTTCAAAAAATTTCATTTTTTGTAATTAGATCATCTGTTACCCTCACCCTTTAAGGAAAGACTCGGAGAAAAAATGAGACAAAAGTTAAAAAAAAAATGCTAAGCAGCATTTTCTGTGTTTGGCTCAATATTTTCTTTACCACTATGCACACAAATACACATAAACAAATCTTTTGTACAGTATGTAAATTCTAATTTTGGAAAGGATAAGGGTATGTTGTGAAACATTCATTTCACGTCATGTCTATCGTATAACCAGCCAATAAAATGTGCATAATTTTAAGCATAATTCTCCTTATTTGTTACCTTTTCGCAAAAGTCACCATTTTCTTTTTGCCTATGAACGGGCTTTAGAGAAAATAGAGGGAGAAAAATGCGGAAAGTTATCATTTCAAATGACAAAATAGCCTAAATATTTTCATATTACACTGGTGGGGAATTCGGCCAAAGCGAGGGACGTTTTTTCGCGATCAATGTATTCCGTCGGTGTTGTTATAAAATATCGTAACTACGGCTTTATCGAAGCCGTAGTTATGAGATTTTATAACAACACCGACAGTTTGTCCATTCAAAACGGTACACCGGTCTGTTTTTAGGACAAGTTCATTGTCATAAGAAAAAAAATCTATAAACTCACATTTAAACGCAAAGTATCAATACCTTGTAGCGAAAAATTGTTTTAGTTCACCACCAGTGTGTTAGGTTGAAATGACATATCTAAATAACAATGTCGAATAACCAGCCGAAACTCAAAATTTGTAACATTAAAAGGTAAGACTGTTTACTAGATTTTTTTTCATAAATTTACGTTGTAATTATAAAGAAATCGGTTGGAGGAAATGGGAAAATGGAAAAACATGTTCTTTTTATAACAATGTTCTGCTTAAGCCTAATCTGGGAGGGTCGTAAAACCAGGATCAAGTAGATAGATGAAATACCTTGTAAGGGCAATCCAAGTGAGTAATTAACAAAATTCGTGCCTTGGGCAGCTTGAGTCTAAATTGGGGTGTAGCAATTCAAAAGGGTGTACTACCTTTACATGCGGAACTTCGATTCAGTCGGGTGGTTTTCACATTTCAACATATCCGATAGAGAGACAAACAAAATTATATAAAACTCGGTCAGTACTTTAGTGGGGAGTTGAATTTGTGAGACGAAATGGGAATGTTAAATCTTCACGTTTTGTGCGTTATCGTTCTGTGTGTCCGTATGACCGTTGTTTTATCCGCGGGTCACGGAGATCACGCAAACGAAGAGGGTCATGAGCACCATCACACACTCATAGATCCGTTTGATGAACTGAAGGAGAAATATAACGTGACTACAGACAACATTGGGCTGGATGTTTTACAGACGATCCTAGATGAGTTTTCTGCCAAGTTTCATTGTGACCATGAGGCACAGGACAGTGGGTGTGGTGCAGCAAGGGTAGGTAGTTTACACTTCTTTTCTTTTGCTTTTGTTGTTATTCTAAATGTTTTCAACCTTTCTCAGTCGATTATTTTGTAAAGGTCACAAGTGATGACAGTAAAAAAGACAAAGAATAACTCAATACATAGAATATGTATACCTACATCATAGTAGATTACTGACATACTATACAAAGAAGGAAAAGCAACGGTCTCTTGTTTCCCCCAGATGTGCTGTAGAAAGTTCCTTTTAGAACAATACAATGTTAACAATAAGACGACGAACACATCAATTACAATAATAATATAGTTATAGGGTTTATTTGATTTTTTTTTTTTTGGGGGGGGGGGTGAATACTAATGTAATAGCAATGAATTTTGTGCTAAAAATAAATTAGGTTTAACGTTATGTTTTGATAAACCGTCGGCGTTGTTATAAATCTCGTAACTACGGCTCGATTCAAGCCGTAGTTACGACATTTTATAACAACGCAGGCCTACGAAATACCAATGTCTGACCGTAAAATTTTACGTCACAGTAAACTTGATAAAATCGTTCCCTATTTGCAATACACGAAACAAATATTGATATATATTATTTGCTTCGTTTTCATTAAATATTATTGCACATTATTGCACGGCCCCTCAGGCCGTGCATAATAAGGTGATTTTGGGAATGTCAGTGGTGTCGGATATAAGCTAATATAATCCTTTCTGTTCTCAATGAATTGTTATCTCCATAATCAATGGCTATGTTCATTTGAGAGGCAAGGATATTTATATAGGTAAGAGTAAAGAAAGGATGTTTATCACAAAAGTTCGTTAAAGGATCTTTCTGTTGAGTTTATTCTGTGTTTCGGAAATGAAAACTCCCTTCTATTTCTAGCCTATGACACAAATTCCGTTTTATCTTTTAACCATTAATCACATTAACAGCTTTGAGGGGCGTTCAGAATGTATCCCGTTTGTGCTGTAATGCATAGTACGCAATTATTTTTTTTTATTTAACCTTTGCCCTACTGATCTTATTGTTTGTCTCAAGTTTTCATCATATAATCAAGCAGAAAGCAGCCAATATGTAGACTAGGATCAGATTGCATTGCTGACTAGACTGATCTTAATCTATATTGTCTACCGTAGCTTTGGTCACATCAGGAATATCATGTAAATAATAGGAAGGTTTAAAGCTTTAATTATTTTGTTGTCTGCAACAGTTTTGGAATTAGAGCAGTAAACAAAGGTTCGCTTTTTGGAAAAGGATTGCAGAGTGCGAGTGGTGAGCTATGTAGGACAATCAGGTGACCGGAGCGTGACTGGGTCAATCCAGAGCTCAAGAGATATTTTTTTAACTCTTTCTCAAACATAACATTGTGTCTATGTCTTTGTTAATCCTTTGACAAACAATGAAACTTCAGTTTGAAATGTGCTGCAGATGACAAATGGATATTAAAAAAGAAAGGATTGGTGTAAAATGTAGCACTGTAAATATTGAGGCAAAGAGGGAAATAATTATATTGTACATTTACTTCTTTTGCCGCAATGTTTCGTCAACTCCGTTCCTATAAGGAACGTCAACATCAGGTATTGTTCGTGATAGGAATTTTTTAGATAAGATTGAGAGAGAAGAAGATTTAGTTATTTCGATAGTCACGTCAACTAGGCCTACCAGTCTAAAATATTCGTAAATTCTTTTACAAATTTTCATTAACACTATACGGGAGTTAACAAACAACAAAGGGGGTAAAGACATACCCCTGCAAAAGAAGTTCAAAAACTGTTCTAGAATGTTCTAAAACATCAGCTTTAGAACCTTCTAGAACCAGTTCTAGAATCAGTTCTTGAACCCAAGTTCCTGAACTGAAGTTCTAGAACTGTCACTTAATGTTCTACAACTTAGTTTTGAACTAGTTCTAGGACCAGTTCTTGAACGTTAAATGGCATTTCTAAAACTCAAAAGTTCTAGAACTGATTCAATAATTAGTTCAAGAACGAGTTCTTGAACGTTAAATGCAGTTTTAGAACTTACTGTTCTAGTACTGGTTCTATAACCAGTTTACTTCACAATATGTGGGTGGGAAAAGGTGAAAATAAACATTTAAAGGGGGTCCTGGGACCTAAGTTTTCCAATAATATTCGTAGTATAAATAGATACATAAAGGGGAGATCTTTTGCCGAAAAGTCTGAATCAAACGGACATTTGGTTTGGTGTATATTGTACATGTTTATTGAAAGTTGGTGGGTAATTTTATTCCGGCGCTACCCAAGGTTCTTATTCATTAATTTTCTAGCTATATGTAAATAATTGGCGAATTTTTTTTTAAAACAAAATGCTTTGTATATGAGCCCATGTTAACACGACACGAGGTCCATTTGCTTGCTTATGATCAATTACAAAATAATAAGCATTTTATGCAATCTTTCAATTTTTTGTATATTTTCATATCCCGGCTTTGGGGAAAATTGATTTTATTGGGGGTTTACGCCGTTTTCAACTTCTATGGTCATATTGCGGCGGCTGGAGCACCTAACCGTGGGTTCCTGGTATTTCTCGCACCAGTACAACCACAATATCCAAACCGAGCCTCCAGCTGCTCTCTCACATAGATGATTCACACCCATTGGTGAGAGACAAATGACTTTTTGTCAAATGTCAGAATGGATATTGGCCGGGCCGGGGTTCAAACTAGAGACCCCTGGATTGTTAGACTCCGATGTAACCGACTGGGGAAAACATCAACACGTTTCTATATTAAAGCGACATATTGGAATAATATTTTTAGGCCAGTACTAAAATAATTTGTCAGCGCAAAGTTATTAGGAATTTTGATAGCTAGTCGGGAAAACGAGTCATGGGCCCTTTAATACACGACAAGAGGACCATGATGGTCCTACATCGCTCACCTGAACCAATATGATATGAGACACAGTTTTTGTTTGAATCAATGGATATTTGTGATTGTAAGACTGAAAACAAACTTATGGACATCAACTGTATTTCATCCACTTAGGTCAATATATCTGGTTGTGAAGAGTGAAAACAAAGTAAAAAACGAGAATTTTGTTAAATTCAAGGGCAGATAACTCAGCAACTGTTTGTCTAATTCTGCTGAATTTCAAACTCATCCATCATCTTATGGTAATCAACCATTATATCCAAGATCCAAGTTTTGTCTTGATTGGTTTGTGATTGCTAGAGTAAAAACAAAGTCGAAAACAGCAATTTCGTCAAATTCAAGTATTATTATAACTCACTACTTTTTCATCCAATCAGACTGAAATTCAAAGTCATCTAAGATCTTATGGTCACCAACATAATTTGTAAGTCTTGATTGGTCGATAATTGTAAAGGCCAGAGAGTAAACAAAGTCGAAAAACAGTCGATAACAACAATTTTGTCAAATTCAAGGGCATATAACTCACGACTTTCTCATCCAATCACACTAAAATTCAATGTCATGCAGGATCTAATGGTCATCAACATTATGTACAAATTTTATCTTTTTTTTTCTTTTTTTCAACTTTATTTTCAATATAATATACATAAACATAATAAACTTAGATGAAATATTGGTGGTAATTTAACAAAGATATACATAGGCATAGTATTGGTGGTATTCTAGCTACTAGATGATAAATCTAATAAATCATTTGATATCAGTTGACTGTATGGTATCTAATTTTATTGTGATTTGTATAAATTTTATCTTAATTGGTCACTTAATTGGAAGATGCTACAGTGTAAACAAAGTCAAAAGCAGTCGAAACAACAATTTTGTCAAATTCAACGGCATATAAATCATGATTTTTTTAACCGATTAAGCTGAAAATCAAATCCATCTGACATCTTATGGTCCTTAACATTGTGGCAAAGTTTTGTCTTGATTGGCCATTAATTCTAGATGCTAGAGAGTAAACAATGTCAAAAACAGCAATTTTGTCATATTCGAGAGCAGATAACTCCAGACTTTCTAGTCCGATCAAACCAAAATACAAGATCTAATAGTCACTAACGTTGCGTCCAAGTTTTGTTTTGATTGGTCAATAATTGTAGATGCTATAGTGTAAACAAAGTCGAAAACAGTAAAAAAAAACCCCGACAATTTTGTCAAATTCAAGGGCAGATAACTCAATACGTTTTGGTCCGATCAAACCAAAAATCACTCTCATTTGAGATCTTATGGTCCCCAACATTGTGTCCAGCTTTTGTATTGGTTGGTCAATATTTATAGATTCTAGAGTGTACAAAATGTCAAAAGTAGCTATTTTTTTACATGCAAGGGCAGAAAACTCCAGACTCTATGGTCCGATCTGACCCAAAATCAAACTCATATTTTGACCAGGTTTGGTCAAGATTGCCTAATATTTGTAGATGCTAGAGTGTAAACACCAAATTGTTGACAGACGGACGGACAGACAGACATACGGACGACAGGAAAAAGTGATCACAATAGCTCACCTTGAGCACTTTGTGCTTAGTTGAGCTAAAAACCCATGACAAATTGTGGAATAAATTACAAAATACATTTTTTCTGGATTTCCTTCGCACAGAAAGGCATAAATGATTACTTAGCTTAAAATTTAGGTGGCCTCAGAAGAAAGTACTACAAATAAGCTATTGCGACCAGGTTTGTCTGTTTTCTGCCCGTCTCTCTGCTCGTCTATAATATCCAGGTTTACACTCTAGAATCCACAAATATCATTAGATCTTCTCCAAACTTTGTCAAAATGTGTATGGTCAAAAGCCCTTGTGTAAGATTGATTTTGTAGAAATCTGTAGAAAGTGCTGCGTTTTGGCCCTTGAATGTCATAAAATGCCATTTTTGACAATTTTGGCGTAATACATACAAATATTGCACAATCAAATGTAAAGCCAAAGACAAATGTTTGCATGTACGTCTTGGGTGGGTTAGAATTTTATCCAGATTGAAAATGCAAATTCTGAGTTATCTGCCCTTGAATTTGGCAAAATTGCCTTTTTCGGTTTAAAGTGTTCAGTGGAACCTACTTTGGTCACCTATCGTAAAACGGTCTGTCCTTTCACAATTTAGATAAGCACTTAATGCTTTTTAGGAATGGTGAAGACACATGCCGCTGGTTGAAAGGGGATAAAGTAAAGTAGTACTGTTGATAGTCTAACGTTCATAACATTACTGTAGAGTAGAGTACCAGCAGGGTCAATTTGTAAAACTATACATGTACTTCAAAGTAAAAAAATGCTTCTCATGTCAATTCACCATACCAACTTTGTTAGCCATTATCTCCAAAAACAAGCCCTCACTATTTTTACACCTAGATAATAGAGATATGATTGTAACCCTACCAGTTCACAGACATTAAAGAAATTAGACAGTCCTGGCGGCCTGGAAGCGCTCCACAGGCCTGATTGTTTGTCTTGTTGAATGCAATTTCAAAGGTTCAGGCTGCGCAAACAACCAAATGCATGCATGACCAAGCTAAAAATTACACACAAGTAAGATCGTATGGTCAGTAAGATTTCTGTGAAAGTTCTGTATTGATTAATTAATACTAATGGTTGTAAAAGTGAAAATAAAAGTGAAAATAAAGCCGAAAATGGCAATTTTGTCAATAGCAAGGGCACATAACTCATATTAAACTGAGATCAAGCTGAAAATTATACCAAGGCAAGACCTTATAGTTACCAACATTCTGTACAAATTTTGTCTTGATTGGTCAATATTTGTAGTTGCTAGAGTGAAACATTTAGTCAAAATAGAGTCGAAAATGACAATTTTGTCAATTTCAAGGGCACATAACTCATGATGTAAAATTCAGATTAAAATGAAAATTAATCCAAGGCAAGATCTTATAGTCAACAACATTCTGGTGCAGTTTTGTCTTGATTGGTCAATATTTGTAGTTGCTAGAGTGAAATCAATGTCAAAATAGAGCCGAAAAGGTGATTTTGTCAATATCAAGGGCACATAACTCATGATGTTGAGTTCATCAAGCTTAAAATTATACCAAAGCAAGATCTTATGGTCATCAACATTCTGTTCAAGTATTGTCTAGATCGGTCAATATTTGTATTAGCTAGAGTAAAAACACAAAGTTAAAATAGAGCCGAAAATGGCAATTTTGTCAATTTCAAGGGCAAATAACTCATGATGTAAAATTCAGATCAAGCTGAAAATTATACTAAGGCAAGATCTTATAGTCACCAACATTCTGTTTTAGTTTTGTCTTGATTAATTAATATTTGTGGATTTAAGAGTAAAATTAAAGTCAAAACCAGCTATTTTTGACATTCAAGGGCAGATTACTCATGTTATTCTGATTAAATCCAAATTCTTTGAAGGAATCTGAGAGAGGGTCACCCAAGAATCATTCTTGTGAAGTTTGATTGAAATCCATCTGGTAGTTTCTGAGAAGAAGATTTTTAAAGAAAAAGTTTACGGACGGACGGACGGACAGACGCACGCACGGACGCACGACGGACACACCGCCATGACAATAGCCCGCTGGCCTGTCGGCCAGTGGAGCTAAAAACTATTGTTTGATCCCTTGGAATTTAACCATAATGCGAAAAAATTCGGGGCACAAATTTATTTAGGCCGTGCTTCATCTTATGCTGCATCATGCAGCAATTTTGTACTTGTTATGATTAACAAACATTCTTGCAGTATAACAGGGTCAAATCATGAGCTAAAAATAGACTAGCTTGACCGGTTTTACCCGATAAATCGTCGGCACTTGTTTGTCTGAAATTACGTCACAGTTAACTTGAAATATTGCCCAATAAACGGAATGTGTCCCTTTAAGTTTAGAAAGAAAACATGATTGTACTGATTAGCAGGATTTTGCCAATTTTCACACACTTTTTCTTCCGTTTTGGATCAAAATTTCAGATTTTCGCTAGTATTTATTTTTCCAGACAACCGTTTCTAAAGACTATGGACGTGCATTATTTTTGTTTTGGAAATTGGAAATAGCTAGGCATTTCCCATAGCTCTACGAAAGCCAAGGACTCTAGAACCTCCACTTTGTTCTTTACGTTTGTCAGGAACAAAGTGGAGGTAGAATCCTAGGCTTCCTAAGATGGGTCTTTCCAAACATGTTTGGATTTTGTCTTTTGGAAAAGATATGTTTTTCCGTATTGTGACCTCGTAAGTTTATTAAGTTGAAGAGCTACATTTTATTTATGATTTTACTTTGTAAGATGTTTACAAATACTTAATTTGATTTTATCACATGCTAAATAATGTCGCACCCTCTCTACTTACGCATTTAACCCTTTCCCAAACAGCAAAATGTTTGTATGTTACAACTCAAACGTTGCTGGAGATGACAAAATGTATGTCGATAAAGGTTGTATTTGTGTGCATGGTAGACTATATAAATATTGAGGCAAAAGGAGAAAATGTTGGTTATCAGCATTTTCTTCTTTTTTTTTCAATGTTTTCCCGCGCCATTTCTTTTAGGGACGTCAAAACCAGGTTTTGTTTGAGAAAAGGTTAAGATCACGATTTTATGACCAGCGATCTGATCGAACAAGATTAACCCTTTCACAAAGAGCAACAGTTTTGGACTATTCCGGTTTGAAAAGAGTTGTTAATATGTGCTAAAATTTAAGTAGACAATGTGTATGTTATGGCATAGAGAATATTGAAGGGGAATTAAAAAAAATTGCAGATGATCAGCAATTAATTCTTTTCCTTCACCTACCCAAAAATTATGATTCAAAACCGGTCTTACATGGGAAAGGGTCACAATTATCCCCATGTCTTTGCCGACCAAAATGTCCCAAACTATTCATGATTGTTAAGTTTCAAATAGTGTCCAAAACATAATGTTAAAATGGACAATAAAATAAATATCTTATTTTTAAAGGGACATTTCATTCCAATTTCAATTTTTTAAAGTATGTCTTGATGCCAAGATTGGTGATGCTAATGAGTACAAATACTATTAGTTTTATGAAGTTGTTGCCAATAAGCGAGAAACACGCATTTAAAGTTGAGACATAATCGATAAATTGCATATAAATCCGAACTGTTGTCCACAACAATTTGTTTAATTTTAACACAAAAATATAAATTTCTCGTAAACGGCGCAATATTTTGGCTTGAAATTTTCAGAATTTTCATAAGGAAATATGCTGTTTCAGATAATAATAAAAGTAAAATTTATGACAAAAAATTCTGAAATGTCACTTTAACTGCTATCACCCCATCTTATCTGTAGCTCTGATTATTAGATTCCCAACGACTCTGTCACAACCACAGGGGACTAGCACGGCATAGTGTGCCTATTTGTGACCAAAAATGTAAGAAGAGAGATATTTTTACTAAACCAGGGGTTCGAACTCGAGACCCCTGGATTGACAGACTCCGACGTAACCGACTGAGCTATCCGGGCTCGGCCAATTATGTCATTAAGACATGTCAAAATGCCAGGAGTGAAACGCTTTTTGTGTGACACTTATCACTTGTACCAAGTTTCTAAGCTATAGTAAATAAAAGATCTACACCTACAGCCTTGATATTTCACACATGGACACCTCCTACCAACACGGTTCACATTTGACCATGACCTTGGACCTCGTCACCTTGACCTTGGAGTTTGACCTACTTTTAAAAAACTTTAACCTGGCCTGTATCTCATGTCCTTTACACCAACAGCCTTGATATTTCACACATGGACACAAGGCCTCCTACCAACATGGTTCACATTTGACCATGACCTTGGACCTTGTGACCTTGACCTTGGAGTTTGACCTACTTTTAAAAAAAAACTTTAACTTGGCCTATATCTCGTGTCCTTTTACCTCTACAGCCTTTATACTCCACACATGGACACCTCCTACCAACACGGTTCACATTTGTTCATGACCTTTGACCTTGTGACCTTGACCTTAGCCCCCTTTTATAAAATTTCATTTTGGACCATGACCTTTTTACCTTGACATAGGAAATGACTTTTCTTTGTGACAAGCTCTCCTTGTCCGCGGACAATTCTTGTTTTATGAAGTAATCAACCTTGTGGGCATTCTGCACTCTTCTATTTAGTGATTCGTGGGTAACAATATCTCATATTATGCAATATATATGCTGTCAGGAATGAGACGCTTTTTTGTTGTCATTTTGCAAGATTGTGCACACGATTTTAGCTAAAAAGAAGCGAACATGAATTCAAAATATAATTTTGGCACTGCTTAACCATTTAGAATAGTTTTTAGCCACCCTGCAATTCTATTTGTGATAGTTCGAGCCTTTAAGCTGTCTCACACCAGCAAATTTCGAACCAACGAGTGCAGAATTGTTTTGTAAATTAAGGTACCCCATCTATCATTAGATACAAACACTTTGTGTAACTTCGAGCGTCATCCATATGGATACATAGCGAGCGCGGATCTAGCCTACGATGGGGTGTCAGGATTCCCCGGCATTGCCCGGAAATTGAAATTTGACTAGCCTATATAACGCTAGTATATAACGTTGTACATATTAAACACATTTTGGCTTTGAACCACCTTGGAAAAATCCTGGATCCGGCCTTGTGTGGTCACGGAAATTGAGAATTTTGTACCCTTGTTAATTTTCGGGCGTCCTCTGTGAAAACGGCAATAAATGAGGGATATCTTCGTCAGTTTCCGTTGCCCTTTATGACGCCCGAAGTTGCACGAAGATTAGTGTTTGATATGTAATAAAGGATGGAATACCTTAAGGCCCCCCTTGCCCTACTATACTGTCTAGTCAATCTTTTGTTTCGAAATTACAAACACGCGCTTCCCATTTTCAACAACGTGACATAGAATAAGTCAACCAGTTTAAAATGCGAAAACAGATCTATGAATGTGAAATTTTATACCCAAGATTATTTTCCCATTTCATGACTGCTATACAACCCATTTACAATACCCCCTTTAACCTTTTCCGAAACGAAAAAAAATTGAACTGTTTCAATTTGAAAGCTGATGTGTGTTGTTAAAGATATGGTTAGTGTACATAATGATAGAGAAAATAATATGTGACAAAATGAGAAAATGTTGATCGTCAGCATTTTTTCTTTTTTGTCTCAATATTTTCCTGAGCCTTTTCTAATGGGTGCGTAAAAACTAGGTATTTTATTAGGACAGGTTAATCTGACCATGACATGACAGAGCACTTTTTTCCATGTGATTTTTTTTTAAATTTAGTAAAAAAAAAATCATTCGTTATATAATTACATTTATTGGTCATAGGTTGGCTATCCATCGTGACTTTGAGAGAAAAAACCCGAATAATCAATCGATTGAAGGTGGTTTTCCAACCTATATACCCCACGATAAATGACCTGGCAAAGCATCCCAGCCTATTGGCTAGGGCTGCTCTGCCAGTCAAATTATCGTGAGCTATACTCAACAACAGATTTTGATGAGATAAAGTGCACCACATGAGCCTTTGAGAGTGCCATATTTGCTTCTATCTCACTCTACACAAAACCCGTGTTTTTTTGTTGTTGTTTTTCAAACATTCAAACATAGATATTTTTCTGTGACACAAACGTAGGAAACGTGCACATTTGTCGTACAAAATACACCGTGTCCGTTTCCTAATTGAAGGGGTCAGTGCAACAAGGTGTTAAGTCCATTTTTCATACTTTTGAGAAAAACGCATTTTTAGTGATTTTCTATTTAAGTAATGTTTTTAAATAACTTTTGATGTACAATCTTACATGGCCATTAAAAGACAAAAAATCAGCTGGTGATGATTCATTTCCATGCAAAATATGAGAATAATTGTGAAAAATGTTGTTTTTCACATTTTTGTTTATGCAACAAGGGGGTAACTCCACATGGAGTTAGCACCTTTGTGTCGTTTTTAAGTGGAAACTTTTAAGTGGAACATCAGATAGTCATCAAATATACTTTATTAGGTAGGTGATACTTATAGTAACCACACTTATGGCAAGTAAATGAATTGATAATACTAAAGTAGACAAAAGGACGCCATCTGGAGCATGATTATTTGATGTTAACAACTACCTGGTTTCTTTGATGGGGTCTACTCTATGAACCATTTCTAAAACAGATTATTCAAACTCACAAGGTGCTGCAGACAACTAAATGGACTTTGATAAAGCATTTATGTGTGAACAATATAGAAAAGAAAAATAAAGCAAAGAAAATATGGAGACAAAGGGAGAAAATTCTGGTCAGCATTTTCTTGTTTTGTTTCAATATTTTCTCTTTTCCAAAGCATTTTAGGGCTTTAAAGGAGGTCTTGATTAGGAAAAGGTTTTAAAATAGACAACATCAATGAAATAAATCGTTTAACCCTTTCCCGAACACAATAAATCTAGGTGAGTGACACTTGAATATAGCCTTGTGTCAGGCCCTGTATATGTGTTTATGTCTCTTGAAAAATCAAGGGAGACTATAACTCAGAAATAAATTATACATATTAACGTCCCTTGGTCTGAACTATAGTAATTACAGGGCCTTGGAAAATACAATGAAAGAGGAGTCTAAATATTGGTCGCCACAGGTGGTTCAAATTAAACCTAAAGTATTACGGTACATTATCAGATAACTGTTTGCTGAATATTATAGACTATGACTGTTTTATATCAATTCAAAAACTTCACACTGTCATCTAATAGAAAAATATTTAAAAGTGTCAATTTCATGCTTTAGTCCAAAACGTAAGACTTATCAACAAAACTGACCAACAAATAATAATGTAGGGCCTATATACACAATTTAATTCGTCGCTTTTAAACAAAAACATTGTAAATGCAGATTGTTTTAAGATGCAGTTACGAGATTTTTTCTTGAAATGCAACAACAGCAGCAAATTATTGTTGTAGAGGATCAACCCTTTTCCAAAACAGTAAAATTTTAGGGTTGTCCAGTCCAAAAATGAAAGAAGGGTTGTTGATAAAGATCAAATTTGTAGATAATAATATACAAAAAAGGTATTGAGGAAAAAGGAGAAAATGATGAAAATCAGAATTTTCTTATTTTAGCTCAATATTTTCAATGTCTATTCGATTAGGTAGGTGAAAATCATGTCTTCTTTGAAAAAGGATTAAAAGACTGAACGTATAAATCTCAGCAGCTAATTATGTTATCAAGCTGTGGAGTACTGCTTGGTGTCGGATTATCTTAGGATCGGATTACCTTACAAAGTGATTTCCTCAGTCTGTTAAGGACAACACAGAGCAACAATTTTCTATGTACCTTATTTTATATTTCCTAATACAAAATGTTATCCTTAACAGACTGACATCAGTCTAACGTGAATACTGCAGACAACAAAATGGATATTAACGAAGTAAAGATTTGTGAGAAAATATTGAAGCAAAAAGTGGAAATGATGTTAATTAGCATTTTCTTCTTTTGCCTCCATATTTATTTCTTAATCTTTATTTTTTCATAAAATAGTTATATTACAATCTGGTGCCACAAGCTATGTAGTCTTACTCTGTGTTCCTAATTTCTTTAAGATCTGCTCAAACGCTTCTTCCAATCTAAGCCACCAAATGCTCACCCTGCCTATTGGTTAAAGTCAATAATAAGTGTCTGATGTCAAAAAGGATTTTGACAAAGTCTGGATTCAACTCTTTCCCACGCAAAGAAATAGCTTGAGAATACATTGAAGCAAAAGGAACCTTTCCCTAACAATCTCTGGTTTGATTGATTTTTAACCTTTGGATAATATAGTTCTAAGCCAATAATTAGCATTTTCCCATCAAACTATTTCTATCGTATAACAATATATTTTAGCTCTAAAATGTTACCAAAGGAGCCTGAAGAGGATGATGGAATCAAACAACACAAACATATAGCAATAAAATAGTCTTCATAGAAATAACTCACTACAAAAAGCCTTCATTGTAAAAAATCTCAGAATATTCAGTATCATTATTTTAAATTCTAAGAATTCCATTGACTTGAAGAAAGATAGACAATTTTTGGAAAACAAAATAAACAATAAAAATGAAACTTATTATGGCTATGACCAATTTCTGAGATCTGTGTCTTAGTGAAAATCATGCTTTTGCCTTTGGCTATGCTTGTGCAACAAAAGGTCTAACTCCATCGGAACCTTCAATCCTTTGATGCATATTTCTCACATTTAGCAACATTATTGTTCACTATGCCTTAACTCTTATGTGGCCAAATTCCATTCCCTTGTATAAAATAACAAGATTATATTGAAAAACAAATATTTACTCACCTAAACTTTTCAAATTTTTCCGCCTTTAAAACTTCATCCTTGACACACATGCATAAATGTTAATGCAACAAAGGTGCTTAATCCAGCTGTGGAGTTAGCTCCCTTGTGTTATTTTCTAAAGTCTGTTTTGACCTACTTAAACGATAAATTGGTTATTGTAGGGGAGGTAATCTAGTAGGAAATGGTATTTTTTAAATCTTAAAAGGGTTATCTCTCTTTTTATCAAAAGTGGACTAAACACCTTGTTGCACTGACCCCTTCAATTATTTCCGTCCTTTTTCTTCAAAGGCCTTGTAAGTGCAGCTTTTTTCAGCTATAGTTGTGAGATTTTCGGAGAAAGTAACAATGTTTTACAGCGCATATTTCTTATAAAGAAACATTCTCACTTCAGTGTTTCAATGCGACCGAGATTGCCACCGCGGTAAACGCTACAGCTGGTGTAACAGAGGATGCCCTGAGTCACATCTCGATTGTCCTGCTGGCCGCGGTCTCGGACCTGAACACCACGTGCGGTCAGCATGTTGTAGTCACCGCTCAGGCGGCACAAAACATGACGGACCATCTACAGATGAAGTTCATGTCGGAAGCTGCGAACGGACTGGAGGTAATTTCCATGGCTTTTTGTATTTTTTCTACGTGATATCCCATTACCAAGCGGCTTAATTTTAAACTGGTTCAAATTTTAAGATGTTGCAGACGACAATTTCAATTGAATGAAATCAGACGAAAGCAGCGGACCAATCAATGTCTATTTCAACAAAAATTTTGATTTCTGACGAAGTAGGCTATGCCGGGCGAGTCAGTTAGAACAGTGAACTAGAACTATCGCTATATCAAAACGATAGCGCGAATCGAAGTCAGCCACATTCTTTCTTCACTATATCGCGTAACACGTGGCAACAAAACATTTTCGAACGCAAAAACAGAAATTCATGCGCCATAAAATTTTATTTCGTGCATAATTATCTTTCATTTTTTACAAAGGGTATAATGTTATTGAAATTACTAATGAATATCAATATGACACAAAATATACTGGACAAAAAAAAAAGAAACGCAACTTCCTTTTTCAAATCAATTTTACGTAAAGACATCAAATCAGATTTAAACAAAATGTAATACATTTAAAGCAATAACATTTCACCTTGTAAAGTTCACAAAATTTTGTTTGTAGTAAACTCCATTAATAAAAAAACACCCAGTTTACACTGGACGTCAACACAATTTGACAAAAAAAGGTGAATGTAGGTCGAAAAACACTATCTGTTTCGTTCAGTTTGGTCCGATATTCGAATGTTGTGAAGTCCATGCGATTCATTAGCGGCCTCCATTGCAGTCTTAAACCTATCCCATAGGTGGGGTTTACCTGATGATACGGTCCTATCCTGACGTCATATCTCTTGCATGTCCGCTCCGTACTCGATCGATTGTATTCCCACTGAGAGCCAACATCGTATACAGTCGAAAATGTGTCGATTTGTTGCCATATCAATGTCTTGCGACAACATTTTGACTTTTTCTACCTAACAACATCCCTACTGCAGCTTGGCGCTGGTTTTGGCGTAGCCCCGCTATGCGTAGTGTTGTGAGAAGTGTGTGAAAGCTTTGGCCTCATCTTGGTCTATGTTTTAGCTTGTGTTTGAAAAAAAATGTTTTGATAGTAGTCATTTAGAAAACACGACAGTGGGTAATCAGTTTTCAACAATTTGCTATGTATCACGTGATGAATTTACGACATATGAAGAAAATGACACTACATTGATGCGTATGGGGGCAGGAATATTAAAGATGTACTCAATAGCCATTAAAAACATAGTTTGTCGAAAATATTATGAAAAATCGGGGTTGCGTATCTTTTTTGTTCTAGTATATATTATCTAGAGATAACTAGTGACTCCTTTTAGCAACCCCAATTAGATATTGGTTAACCCATTACCAAACGAAAGATTTTGGGGTTGGTCCAATTTGAAAGATGTTGCAGATGACAAAATGAACGTTGATAAAGATAAGTTTTGTGTATGATAAAGCTCAGAAAATATTGAGGCAAAAGGAGAAACTGCTGATAATCAGCAGTTTCTTCTTTTGTCACAATGTTTTCCCAAGCCTTTTCTATTAAGGACGTCAAAACCAGGTCTTGTTTGGGAATGGATTGAGAAAACCTTGCGTGAAAATGAGAAAATGCTAATGATTATCATTTTCCCTTTTCTGCAATGATTTTATGCTATTACATAGATATTTCTTCATCAATAAAAGTAAATTCGTCGTCTACTAAATCTTTCAAATAGGACCAGCACAAATTTTGTCTTCTGAGAATGGGTTTCAGTTATTGTTAGCTCACCTGAGCACGAAGTGCTCAAGGTGAGCTATTGTGATCACTTTTTTTGTCCGTCGTCCGTCCGTATGTCCGTCCATCCGTCCGTCCGTCTGTCAACAATTTGGTGTTTACACTCTAGCATCTACAAATATAAGCCAATCTTAACCAAACTTTATCTAAACATGTATGACCATGAGCTCTCGGATGAGTTCGAATTTGGATCAGATCGGACCGGAATGTCCGGAGTAATCTGTCCTTGAATGTAAAAAATAGCTACTTTTGACATTGTTTACACTCTAGCATCCTCAAATATTGACGAATCAATACAAACGTTGGACACAATGTTGGTGACCATCAGATCTCATATGAGTTTGATTTTGGGTCAGATCGGACCAGAAAGTCAGGAGTTATCTGCCCTCAAATTTGACAAAATTGTCGTTTTTGACCGTTTTCGACTTTGTTTACACTATAGCATCTACAAATATTGATCAATCTGGACAAAACGTTAATACAATGTTAGTGACCGTAAGATCTTGAATGAGTTCGATTTTGGATCAGATCGGACCAGAAAGTCAGGAGTTATCTGCCCTTGAATGTAAAAAATAGCTACTTTTGACATTGTTTACACTCTAGCATCTACAAATATTAACCAATCAATACAAAAGTTAGACACAATATTGGTGACCATAAGATCTCATATGAGTTTGATTTTGGGTCAGATCGGACCAGAAAGTCAGGAGTTATCTGCCCTTGAATTTGACAAAATTGTCGTTTTTGACCGTTTTCGACTTTGTTTACACTATAGCATCTACAATTATTCACCAATCAAGACAAAACTTTTACACAATATTAGTGACCATAAGATCTTGGATGAGTTCGATTTTGGATCAGATCGGACTCGAAAGTCAGGAGTTATCTGCCCTTGAATGTAAAAAAAACAGCTACTTTTGACATTGTTTACACTCTAGCATAGATCTACAAATATTGACCAATATATACAAAAAATGGACACAATGTTGGTGACCTTATATAAGATTTTGGATTAGTTTTTGTTTTGGTTTGATCGGAGCAGATTGTCCTGAGTTATCTGCCCTTGAATTTGACAAAAGTGCTGTTTTCGACTTTGTTTTTACTCTAACAACCACTAAATTAATGGCGACCAATCAAGACAAAACTTTGATCTTGGATATAATGGTTAATCACCATAAGATCATGGATGAGTTTGAACTTCAGCACAATTAGACAAGCAGTTGCTGAGTTATCTGCCCTTGAAATGGACAAAATTCTCGTTTTTGACTTTGTTTTCACTCTTTACAACCAGATATATTGACCTATAAAGAGGAAACATGGACATAATATTGATAACCATAAGTTTGTTTACAGTCTTAATGTCACAAATATTAATTGATTCAAACAATACTGCGGCTCATATCATCTTGGTTCAGGTGAGCGATATAGGACCATCATGGTCCTCTTGTTATTATTATAAAGCCATCTTGTATATTCCAGTCATGATATTAAGGCATAAGTTTACAATTGTGACCCGTCACGCTAAAAGCTTAAAATGGACCTTATCCGAACTCCAAAAATCCGAATTTTGACAAACTTGTCAGTCTCACCACAGATTAACCATATCCCGTATACGAAAAAAGAACATATTGTAAGATAGGGAAAACATTCCGGATTTAAAAAAAAATACATAAAAGTGAAAAGTGTCGGCCCTGGTCTGGCTGCGCGGTCTGCGCAGACTGACTAGGGTCGATATTTTTCACACTTCTTATAAAGTCCCTTTTAGCGTGACGGGTCACAAATACCTATGTAAACAAGGGGAAAGCGTTCTTAATTTTCGATATATTTTTACATGTGTTGATTCGGATCTTCATGAGACACCTGCAAGATTCGAACTATAACTTGCAAAATTACAGTAGTACTAGTTTACAGTTCGACATTGTGTATTCACACAGATGAATTTTGTAAACATGCGTCATAATATCATGACCCGACTGTAAGAGCCTTAAAAAGATTCGCCCGAAAATAACAATAATTTATGACCACTCATGCCTACAAGTTTTTGGTCCTTTCCCAAATCACAAATGTTTCGGGTGATCCAATGTGAAAGCTGCAACAGGCGACAAAATAGGGCCTAGTCGTTTATGAAGACAGGAATAATTATTTCTGAGAAAATATCGAGAAAAGAGAAAATGCTTATCAGCAATTGTGTCTTTTGCTTCAACGACTTCTCTGGAAAATGATTAATGTTTTTGAAGTCACTGTTCATATCAAAAAAATATCCTGTTATAGCATTATAATAATTCGTCCAGCAAAAAGAATTATTTATGACCACTCATGGATCATGCGGAATTTTAAAGCCCATTTATTAGCTCACCTGAGCACAAAGTGCTCAAGGTGAGCTATTGTGATCGCATTTTGTCCGTCGTCCGTCCGTCCGTCCGTCTGTCCGTCTGTCCGTCTGTCCGTCTGTCCGTCTGTCCACAATTGGGGTGTTTACACTCTAGCATCCACAAAAGTTAGGCAATCTTGATCAAACTTGGCCAAAACAAGTATGGTCATAAGTTCTCGGATGAGTTCGATTATGGGCCTGATCGGACCAGAATGTGGGGAGTTATCTGCCCTTGAATGTCAAAAAATGCTGTTTTTAACTTTGTTTACACTCTAGCATCTACAATTATTGATCAATCAAGACAAAACTTGGACATAATGTTGGAGACCATAAGATCTCGGATGAGTTCGATTTTCAGTCTGATCAGAATAGAAAGACGAGAGTTATGTGCCCTTGAATTCGACAAAATTGTCATTTTTGACTGTTTTCAAACTTGTTTACACTCTAGCATCTACAATTATTAAACAATTAAGACAAAACTTGGACATAATGTTAGGGACTATATGATCTCGGATGAGTGTAATTTTCAGTCTGATCTGACTAGAAAGACCAGAGTTATGTGCCCTTGAATTCTCAAAAATTACCATTTTTGGCTGTTTTCGACCTTGTTTACACTCTAGAATCTACAATTATAAATCAATCAAGACAAAACGTGGACACAATGTTAGGGACCATAAGATCTTGGATGAGTTTGATTTTCAATCTGGTCTGAACAGAAAGTCAAGAGTTATGTGCCCTTGAATTTGACAAAATTGTCGTTTTTGACTGTTTTCGACCTTGTTTACACTCTAGAATCTACAATTATTTATCAATCAAGACAAGACTTGGACACAATGTAGGGAACCATAAGATCTTTGATGAATTTGATTTTCAGCCTGATCTGATCAGAAAGACGAGAGTTACGTGCCCTTGAATTTGATAAAATTGACGTTTTTGACTGTTTTCGACCTTGTTTACACTCTAGAATATACAATTATCAATCAATCAAAACAAAACTTGGACACAGTGTTGGGGATCATAAGATCTCGGATGAGTTAGATTTTCAGTCTGATCTGATAAGAAAGACAAGAGTTATGTGCTCTTGAAATTGACAAAATTGTCATTTTCGAGGGTTTCGACCTTGTTTACACTCTAGAATCTACAATTATTAACCAATCAAAACAAAACTTGCACACAGTGTTGGGGACCATTAGATCCTGGATCAGTTTGATTTTAAGTCTGATCTGATAAGAAAGTTGAGAGTTATGTGCCATTGAATTTGACAAAATTGCCATTTTTGGCTGTTTTTGACCTTGTTCACACTCTAGAATCTACAATTACAAATTAATCAAGACAAAACTTGGACATAATGTTGGGGACTATAAGATCTTGGGTGAGTTTGATTTTTAGTCTGATCTAATAAGAAAGTCGAGAGTTATGGGCCCTTGAATTTGACAAAATTGCCATTTTTGGCTGTTTTCGACCTTCTTTACCATCTAGAATCTACAATTATCAATCAATCAAGACAGAACTTAGACACAATGTTGGGGACTATAAGATCTTTGATGGGTTTGATTTTTAGTCTGATCTGATAAGAAAGTCGAGAGTTATGTGCCCTTGAATTTGACAAAATTGCCATTTTTGGCTGTTTTCAACATTGTTTACACTCTAAAATCTACAATTATTTAACAATCAAGACAAAACTTGGACACAATGTTTGGGCACCATAAGATCTTGGATGAGTGTGATTTTCACAATGTTATTGACCATAAGTTCGTTTTCAGTCTTAAAGTCATGAATATTAATTGAATTGAACAAAATTTTTGCTAATATCATTTTGGTTCAGGTGAGCGATATAGGACCATCATGGTCCTCTTGTAGCATATACTTATTTTGTTTACAGGCGTTGTTTCGAAAACGTCCTATTTCATAACACTATGCTGACCTATCATCGGTTTTATTGTAAAACCTTGTAACTCCAGTTTTAATCAACTTGGAGTTACGAGGTTTTACAATGACACCGACGCTATGCAACCCAGCAATTGCGTCTAGTTACGTTTGTCGACCCCGTTCCCCTGTCTTGGAACGTGACTGTCGTGGTAACCGGTAACATACTATAAACGGAGGGTAAATGAATAACATCATACCATGTATCCAAAAAGCCATAAAATATGACACTGGTCAAGGTTGAATAGCATTTTTGATCACCATTTTAGCCTGGGGATTTACCCGCATATCGTCGTTGTAAATGCAAAACCTCGTATCTCGTTTTCGGAAAAAAATAAAGAGGAGGGAATAAAGTGTAATAACTTTTCCCAAACTGAAATGTTTTACTTGAAATTTGGAAATATTGTTCATAAATAATGTATCATTGATACTGATCGGTAAAAATATCTCAAAACCTGCAAGAATGGTCTAACTTGGACACACAAGTTTGTACTTTGAAAATCGCTAGAACCGACATACGAGGTTTTGCATTTACACCGACGATATGGTAAAAATCTACATAACCAACTTAGTGCTACTTCCCAAAACCTGTGTACTCTATACTGCATTACACTTTTCATCAGTTCTCCACTAAAATATTACAGTGAACAATCTATTGAAACTGGTTGAAATTGCACAAAAATATTAAGGCAAATGGAAAATAATTCTGGTTTTCAAGAATTTCTTTCTTTCCTAAAAATTCCACAAAGTTTAATTCTGTTTAAGATCTGTTCTTGCAAATTCAAACGTTTAATGCCTACCACCTTAGAAATAGTAGGCATAAGACATTTATCGATACATGCACGTCATTCTGACCTATAGTCCTTTCACGATATTATGGCACATGTTTACAAAACTGACTAATAATGTAAACAATACAATACCGAACTTTAATTTTGTATGTGTTTCTTCTAAACTTTCAGTAGTGTACATGTTATACTTGCAAGATTCGAAACAACACATCCCCGATCGCAACAATCCACGTTTACAAATGTATTTACAGGCTAAGCCGATTCATATGTTCCTGCAAGGTCTAAGGTTTGAACATGAGCACGAACACGAGCATGAGAACGAAACCGAGCACGAGGGACACGAGGAGGGTCACGAACATGCTGGAGAAGAACATGGCCACTCTCATGACCTCATTAAAGAATTGGTTTGTTGAATTTTCATGCCCCAGTATCGAAAGATCGGGGTTATATTGTTTTAATCGTGTCCGCCTGTATGTCCGTCCGTCTGCCTGTCTATCCGAAAACTTAAAATGGGCCATTTCGGGGGCATTCGTGTTATACAAACACGTCTTGTTTCAACCGTAATGTAGGCTAAGTGGCTTGTATATGTCCCGATAAATGACCTGGCAGAGCATCTCTAGCAAATAGCTAGAGATGCTCTGACAGGTCAATTATTGAGACCTGTAAAAGCGACATATCAGATACCGGCCTTATGGATTAGAGTTATGTCGAGCTACTTTACTACGTAAGAGCCTATGAAATGCGTAGTGATGTTATCCTCGTCTTGGTAAAGTGCTGGGACAAATTAGACATAGACAGTCGATGCGATCGAAAGTTTTCATTTTCAGACAATTTCCTCGACTGAGATTGTTTTTCCTATCTTACTATTATGATAATTTTTCAAATGCGACATCTTGTTTACGCCTTATAAGTCTGATCCGTTTCTTACAACATTGATTCTCCCAGAAGGTCCATTTTAACTTGACAGGTCACATTAACTTTGTATTTGCAGTGTTTGGGTGCAGACACGGTGTTCGATCAGCTAGGTTTAGACATAGAACTCCCTCATATGGCAGACGAACTGGGCCATATTTCTAGTCTGATTGTCCTGCATATACTTAATGGTAAGTCTTAAAGAGGCGATCTGATAGGGGTATCACTACATTTTTTTTCCGAGATATGGATTGAACAAGTTTTAGATTAACATTTAAGGTATAGTATCCATCATTAGATACCAAACACTTCGTGCATTTGTGGCCGTTATCCCTGGCAAGAGAAATTGACGAGGGATGACTCCTGAAGTTTCACGAAGTGGTTGGTATCTAATGATGGATGGAATTCTTTTATGATTACAACACATAATTAACTTCGTACAAAACACTTCTTGCATCTTCAGAGCGTCATCCATCCCTCGTCAATATCCGTTGCCACAGATGACGCACAGAAATTGAAAATGGTAGCTCTCGTCAATTTCGTTGCCACGGATGACGCCCGAAGACACATGAAGTGTTTAGTATCTAATGACGGCTTGTTATCCTTAAATTAACATTTAACTTATAAGAGCTCTGGACAAATTACACATAATGTTTCATTTACATGGCTTATAGGCGTTTAGTCATAGTCATTTTAAAGAAAATAAGATGTGCTTTTCATGATAATAATAGGGTGGTTTTAAAATCCCATCTAGCAAAACACGCCTTACTATTCAGTGGTGTAGGAAGGTTTGAAATATTGGGGGGGGGGGGGGGGGGGCAAACGTTCTAGTAAATGGAAAAATGGTTGTTTTATGGGGGGCCATAGGGGGGCCAGACCTCTTTTTCAAATTATTGGGGGGGGGGGGGGGGGCAGGCCCCCCTGGCTCCCCTCTTCCTACGCCTATGCTATTCAAATGGTATGAAATTGTTTTAAAAAAATCCAGAAGGAACATGAATTTCTGTTTTAACAGCAACAGCAACAACTACCACAACAACAAGTTTTGTAAAAGAGGAAATTGATCAAAACCCTTACAAAATGTACTTTTCGCTTGCATTTATTATTCAAACTTGTAAGTTCATGTTATACTGTATCGTCGTCTTTTTTTAAAAAAAAAGTCATGATTGTAACTGCGGGTGGTTACGGGGTTTTGGAAGAAAAGAGACAATATTATCTTCATATCGATGCTTTTCTTCGAAAACCGAACAACTGCAACCTTAAAAACAAGCTGCAGTGGTGAGGTGTTTTAAAGAACAGCGACGATATTTAATTGATCCATTGTCACACAATGACTCTTTTTGATTCCCTACAAGATGATGGCTTTGGAAAACATTGTGGAAAATGAAGAAATTGCTTTAAAAAGCAATTTCTTCATTTCCCACAATGTTTTCTTCATGCACTTGATATTGTCGTTGTAATATCTTTAATTTGGACCAGTCTATAATTTTGTCGTCTGGTAATGGGTTAATTACGATATAACATTGTTATGTCACACTATTACAGAGTCGATGGTTTCAAGTGAATGCAGGTTACTACCCAGACCATCATTTTTCATAGATTACCCATTCGAGAAATATAATGCTGTGAATAAAACCATCCCACAAACAGGTTGGTATTTTAACCCTTTCCCAAATAGCAGGAATGTAGGATGATCCAATTAAAAAGCTGCTGTAGATGACAACATTAATGCTAAAGAGGAAAGAATTTGTGTATATTATAGCACAGAAAATATTGAGACAAAAGGAGAAACTGCTGGTTATCAGCAGTTTCCTCTTTTGTCTCAATGTTTTCCCAAGCAATTTCTATTAGGGGCGTCAAAAGCAGGCCTTGTTTGGGAAAGGTATGATAAACGTAAATATGGTAATAGGGATAGGTATTGCGAATATAAATTGTGCTAAAATAGATCGGTTTATCCCTGTGTAAATAGAGTTTTGCCTTTTGCCATTGCGCTTGTCCGAATCTACGTCACTGTTTACTTGATACAGAAGATCTGTATTACCAGAGTTACAGAAAAAAATAAAATAAAGGCTTTTCGAAATGAAACCTTTACTTTCTTGTTCATAAAACTCCGTTTCGTCTAGGTATATTATTCAAATGAATACCCACAACATAGTACTTGGATTTGAAATAAGAACTTAAGAATACCCTTATCCTTTTCTTATCGGTTGCTCCACTAGTATATTACCAAACATATCGAAACTCTCGCTTAACTTGTCCCATCTTATTGTAATAAATATTAGCCACAGTCCAGAGAAAATGGCCCACGCCTTTAATTTTGAAAACTGATGCATACAAAAGTATATATTGAAAATTAAGAAGCCAATTGTGTGCCATAATATAATGATTGGACAAGAGTCATCGACACTGTTCAAAATGACAAAAGACATCATGTATTTTTGTGTACTGCAGCTTTCGGTGAGATACTCGAGGCTCTCGGGTTGAAGAAGGGTGCTCATGGAGACGAACATATGGACGAACACACAGACCACGCCCATAGACGGAGAAGACGTGATGCGCACGGGGAACACGAAGATGAACTTTTCCATAACCATGCTTGGGTAAGCATAATCCGAGTTTTCTCTGATGAATTTCGCTTTTTGATATGTTGATGTCGCTCATTTAGGTAAATGAGCGACATCAACATACCAAAGAGCGAATTTCATCGAGAAAACTCGGATTAGGGTAAGCAGTATAAACATCTGCGATTTCGTTGTTTTTTAAAGAGAGCAACGATATTTAGGGAGTGGCCACCATTGCCTATTGTTTAATAATCAAAATGATCACAAGCAAATGACATCCCCAACTGAAGATCTCTTCAAGTGTTTCGGCATAATTATCTCTCTCTTTGTTTATTATTCTGTCACAAAGTCAACAACATGGTTGTACATGAAAATACATTTTGGCAGAAAGTTCGGATTTCCATTAATGTCTACAGACGTATATTTCACCGAACGACACACGTTCCAACTATTTGAAACGAGATTATTTGGAAATCGTAAAAATATCTAATTACAAGCCAAAACTTCGTTCAGATCTTATTTTGCACTAAGACTATGAAGTAGGCCCCTTTCAATTGCAGGAAACCATGTGCTTGGATGCAGAACAGTATTTCGCCATATTTGACGTCGATGGGAATATAACGGAGCAGAAGTATTCGGAAATGACACCCGCACTCGTACAGCAACAGCTGAGTAACGCATGCGCGACCCATGACAGTCACTCAACCTCAACATCTTCGAAACCAACCGATGCTGAACGTAAGATTGAGAAATTTATTGATATTGAATCTGACTTAAAGATAAGAAAGAGTAATGTAGGCCTATGTCAACTAAGGTATTGATTCGGTCGGCACAATCCCTTCAGCCAATCAAAAACGTCGTCAGTCATAAAGTGCGGACCTGCACTCATTCGGTGGAGGTGAAAGCTTTGGTCTTTTTCGTTAAAGCATCACCAACTTTCAGCATTAATATCTCTACGACTACGCCTGATTATTAAAAATGCGTTGGTAGTTAGAAAGTTTAAATCACATTCTTTAAAGAAAGAGTTTTGTTTATGAATTAAAACGATGGATTTTTTAAATATTCTGCCTCAAAAATGGTATCCCGCAACGATAAAGACCGAGGAAGTACCCTCGATGAAAAAATGAAAGTGAGGCTATGACGTCATGCCGACTGATTCTATTCCAGCCATCGTTTTTAGATACCATTTGATGCTTCGTGCATCTTCGAGGTTATTCGTAGCAACGTAAATTAACAAGACTATCTGGATTTTTTTTTAAATTCGGACACCTTGTTAACCCATTACCACCCAATAACTCTTTTTGACTCCCTACAAGATAATGGCTTTGGAAAACATTGTGGAAAATGAAGAAATTGCTTGTCACAAGCAATTTCTTCATTTCCCACAGTGTTTTCTTCCCAAAACGACAATGAAAATTTAAATTACATTCACTTGAAATTGTCGTCAGCGAAATCCTTGAATTTGGATCACCCAAAAATTTTGCCGTTTGGGAAAGGGTTAAAATTCGTTTTCAAGCAAAGCGCCGGGGATGGAGGTAATGTGAAATAACTCTATTGCACAAAGTGTTTGGTATCTATTGATGGATAGGATAGCCTGCATTAGTTATTAAGCATTTCCCAAACAGCAAAATTTTAGGGTGATCCACTTCAAAAACATCCACAAATGACAAAATTGATGTTATTAAATATAGGATTTGTGTAAAATATGGCACAGAAAATAGAGACAAAAGGAGAAACTGCTGGTTATCAGCAGTTTCTTCTTTTGTTTCAATGTTTTCCCAAGCCTTTTTTATCAATGACGTCAAAACCAGGTCTTGTTTGGAAAAGGGTTAAGCATTTTTAAATTGATCTTAGGATGGTTGAATTTATGTTGATTAAAACCGTCTCTTTGGGGGATACCCATCTCACAAAGTGTTTATAAGGAATAGCAGATTAACCCTTTACCAAACGGCAAATTTTAGACTTGTCCAAATTCAAAGATGTTGCAGACGACAATTTCAATGTGTTGAAATTTCAAAATTTTACGACTTTCGGGGTAAGAAACATTGTGGGAAATGAAGAAATTGCTTGTCACAAGCAATTTCTTCATTTTACACGATGTTTTCTTAAGTTTTTATCTTGTTGGGCGTCAAAAGGTGTCACTGTGTGATAATGGGTTAAACCCTTCCCCAAACAACAAAATATTTAGGTTGTTTTAATTTTCACTCAAAGCTGATGCAGATGACACATGTATATCAATAAGGATTTGATTTATTTTCTATATAACACAGAAATATGGAGGCAAAGGGAGAAATGATGGTTATCAGCATTTCTTCGTTTGTCCCAATGCTTTTCCTAGTTTCGCCTAGAATGTCTAATTTTAGTTTGGGAAGTTTAAATGCTTTTATTGTATAGTCCAGTCACGATATTATGGGACACGTTTACAAACATTACCTATGTAAACAAGGGGAAAAGAGTTCTTCATTTTAATACATTTTTGCATGCGTTGGTTCGAATCTTGTAGGTGTTAGACACCTGCAAGATTCGAAATACCACATGCAAAATTAGTACTACCACATTCAAAATTACTACTAGTTTTGGGGTTCAAAAGTGTGTGGTCTACATAGGTACATTTTGAAAACATGCACCATTATATCGTAACTGGACTGTATTTGTTTTTATATCGTCGCTTATCAACAAAATCCTCGTAACTGCAGCTTGTTTTAAGCTGCAGTTACGAGATTTTTGTTGAAAAGCAGCGATTTTGTCCATTCCAGGATACGGTTACGGTACCCTGTGCGCCGTTGTAATTTGTCTGGCGGCTGTTTTCGCCATCTTCTTTATCCGCTGTCAGAACACATCCATGTATAAAGGCATGTTTGTTTATGATCGTTGTAATTACAAAACATCGTAACTACAGCTTGATTTAAGTTGTAGTTACGATGTTCTCCAATAACACACACTATATCGTCCATTCCAGGATACGGTTACGGCACCCTATGCGCCGTCGTGATTTGTCTTGCGGCTGTTTTCGCCATCTTCTTTATCCGCTGTCAGAACACATCCATGTATAAAGGCATGCTAGATTTGTTTATCGGTCTGGCTGTCGGAACGCTGTTTACAGATTCAATATTCCATCTAATACCAGTGGTAAGAAGACCTTCTATTTTCTTTTTCGTTTTCTCTCTAATGTTTTCTTTATCCGCTGTCAGAACACATCCATGTACAAAGGCATGTTAGATTTGTGGTGATATATAACTTTTAACAAATTTTCTCAGCCTTTACACGAAAATGATGGGAGATCTTGATATAAAAAAAATTAGAAAGTACCACGGATACTTTGGTTGGTCATTCAATTCCGAGAATAAAATATTTCAATGAATATCTAAGACAAATGCATGTTGGTTGACAAGTGCAAAGGAACTTATGTCGTAACAATGTCACATGATTACGGCCTCTGCTTTCATTCCCGGCGTTTGAATGATACGGTCACGATGATTCAGATGGTAATGCTCTCGACCACAGTGACGGCGTCAACGTGGAAACCTATCTATGGGCGGATCTAGAGGAGGGTCGGGGGGGAGGGCCGTGTTCCGGACCCCCCTCCCCCTGGAATTGGCCGAAAATTAAATGTTTACTATTTAAATTTAGCGTCATGTTACATATTTACTACATTTTAAGCCATAATTTGGGCTTGGATCCGCCCTTGACTATCTGTGGAAGCTAAGGCACCCGCTGTATTTGGAGATCAACCAGTCTGATTCCCAGTATGGCTGTAAAATTACATAAAAACCATCTGATTTGCCGAGACATTTGACGAGACATTTGTCTCGTCAAATCAGATGTTTTGTAATGTAGGCTATAGATTAAGAATTGTTGGTGAATATGTACGGCCTCTGGTTTTGACGTCCTTTCTCTAGATCCTTTCGCAATTTTATTGCAGGCGTTTGAGTTACACGGTCACGATGACTCTGACGGTCACGCCCACGATCACGGTGACGGCGTTAACGTGGAGCCCTATCTGTGGAAGGCTCTCGCTATATGTGGAGGTAAACTAACATGGGATAAAGACTTTTAAAAGGCAAAAAATATCACTCATTATTGACCAGACCCTATGTTGTAGGGTTTTATTAGAATAGCCACACCCACTCATTATTGACCAGGCCCTATGTTGGGGTTACTCATTAGAATAGCCACACCGAAGCGATTGAAATGAGTACCCACGACTTGTATTATGCTTTCTGGAAAGTGACGTCAAAACAAGGACAAAAATTAATGTCTATCTCAAATAACAATTGTTATTGAAGTCAGGGTAATTCTAACATGGGAAATGTGTAAATCATTTTTGATAGGCTTTGTAAAAAATCTTATCATAAAAATAAAGCTGAAAAAGAAACAACATTATTTTTTAATACCAACATAAACACAAGAAACCTAGAAAATTGCATTTTTGAATGTCTCTTGTTAAGTTTTTTCTAAATGTCGATTTTATTCTTGAAATTGTGATTTCAGGATTGTATCTTTTCTATTTGGTGGAGAAACTGATGTCATTACCTAAAAGAAGGGTGAGAACATCTTTATATTTATGTGCCGAGTTAAATTAATGATGCTTCAATAAAGTTGTAACATTGTCTAAATATAAAAATATGTAATGTTTAACATCAATACAAATGGTTTCCACAGGAACCGTTTTGTCAGGTACAGAATTGCTTTAATTATCATGCCAAAAGAGTCGATGACAGTTCTAACAATCTAGACTTTTCGCTGTTGATTTAAAATTAGAATGTTAACTGATTTTCTGATTAACCCTTGCCCAAACAGCAAAATTTTAGGGTGGTTCAATTTAAAAGTCGCTGCAGACATCAAAATGGATGTTGGTTAAAACATAATTTGTGTAGAAAGGGTACAGAAAATATTGAGGCAAAAGGAGAAACTGCTGGTTATCAGCAGTTTCTTCATTTGTCTCAATGTTTTCCCATGTCCTTTCTTTTAGGGACGTCAAAACCAGGTCTTGTTTGGGGAACGGTTAAACAGATTATACTAATCATTTCATTCTATCTATTCATTCAGTATTTGTTCATTTTTCTTTTTTTTTTCTCAGCATAGCCACGATTTTGAACAGCCAGCAAAATACATTCCTCCATCATCATTTGTAAATGGGGTATGTTTTGGTTCTTTCGTTCAAATGAACAAGTCATTTTCTCGACTTTATTAAATGGGCTTGTATTTTAGATTTTGATGACTAAAATACCATAAAAAAAAGAACATTAGAAGCTTTTGACGCATCGATTATAAAAATAATTTTAATAAGATTGTTTAATACATGTATGACGTGCCTTTGTTATTATACGAGGGTTGTTTGCTACATTTGTAGACTTTTCCTTTTGTATTTTTTATTTTAAAATTATTTTGCTTAATGTCAAACAATTCATACGACATTTCTTGAATACGTGTTTGCCTGTTTGTATGTCCGACACACTAGCATGGCCCCTTTAACCCTTTCCCAAACAAGACCTGGTTTTGACGTCCCTGGTATACAAGGCTTGGGAAAACATTGAGGCAAAAGAAGAAACTGCTGATAGTCAGCAGTTTCTCCTTTTGCCTCAATATTTTCTTACCTATATTGTACACAAATCCTTTCTTTTTCAATGTCCATTGAAGTGTTTACGGTGATTTTCAAATTGGACCACCCTAAAATTTTGTCGTTTGGGAAAGGGTTAATGTATTTGAGATCAACATGGTTCCTGGAGTGATATTCACCAACCAGTCTAATTTAGAATTACACAACAATCTATAGGATTGGTCGAGACATAGATCTATGCCTGGCCCAATCAGACTGCTTGTAATGAGGTTTTGCTGTAGAAAGTTGATTTAGAAATGTACATATAAACGCAGTCTGGTCAAGAACAGTGTCATAGCGCATTTCGTCGGTGCTACTGCAAAACCGCGTAACTCCAGCTTTACTCAAGCTGGAGTTACGCGGTTTTGCAATAGCACTGACAATTTGAAAGACAAAAATACAAAGTTGGTCTCCTTTAGATTCTTCATGAACCATGAGGAATATAACTGTAACTGTGGAGGACAGCGTGGATCTTGATCAGATTGCTCGAAGACAGACAGATATGGAAACATGGTTGTCTTGAACGCTATTAAAGGGGTCCATGCTAGGTTGTCAAACATACAATCAGGTTAAAATATATTCAAGAAAATATTGTATGTATTGATCAACCGGTGCATGTATGGGTAGTTGACTTATGTACAGAAAAAATCGAATGGAGTTGATTTAGTCCTTTAAATCCAGTCTGTATCTAACTTTACCTATCCGCACTTTCAATTTATGGAAACTTAACCTAGTGACAAACTTGGTACCATCGCTAAAAAGTCATTCTTTTTAGCCCCAAATAGATCTAATACATTTGCATCACACAACGATGCTATCACATACTGTCCCATTTTTTTATTTATTTATTTATTTTTTTTTTTTTGATATCTAGCATGGACCCCTTTGATGCCTGGTTCGTATCTCACCCATTCTCATTTTTTGGGCCGAAAACGTGTCACAAGCATTCTAACCATTGGAAAGGGACATTGCTAGTGTAAAATATACTTGTTCTGCATGCCATATTTTTGCTTAACCATATATCTGATAAATTCATATCAAACAAGGGCGATCTGCACTTCTGTTTGATCTTAACCAGCGATTATATAACACGACCCCCCGTAAAAATCAGTGTCACAACCCAATTTTCCGAATTTCAAAAGGTTGGTAAATCTCTGTCCAGAAGGCGATATACGCAGAATATGTTTCATTCGACACGTGGTGTATAAGAATATGATAAAATAACCTTGAATCATAAAATAAATTAGCTGTTTTGAAAAAAATATCTTTTCTTGGTCTGTCACAAGTCAGGCGAATTCTACGTGACTATATTTTTTGTGTGCGCACTAAATTAACAACAGAAGCAAATTCATACCACTTACCGCTTTTTTAAATCAATAATCCATATAGCTATTGCCCCAGAACATGTGTATCGAAATAATGGAAGTATATACTTCATGGTCGCCATTTGAAATACCTCCACCAAGTGTCGGACTTTTTCGCTTGAATATGTACGTGACAGCGATTTTTCATTTATGGTAAAGACCATGTCTAAATCAATTTAAGTATATCAAAGCCTTTAGTATATACACACTATTGACACACAGTACGACAATATATTTTGAAACCACGTTAAGTCATCCTGATTTAAAAGTAAATTTTAATTTTACGTGACTGAATACAACGTGACACTGAAAAACAAAGGTGACCATAACTTCGTTTGACAACAACCTAATTATTATTCATGATCTGTACTTGTACTATGGCGTCAAGTTTAAGGTTTTTTCCATTCATTTTGAAATTCAACGACAGTAATCCGAATACGAAGGAAGGTTTTGCTGGATTTACAGCCATGTACATTACTGGTTCAATATCATAATCTCTTGACAGGTGTGATATTTTAAGTTTGCATTAAGACTCAAAAATAGTATTTCTCTGATACACTTGCGTGTTCTGAATGTTTATCCCGTTAAACAGGCCTTTAGCTGCAATCAGGATCGTCACGTAATATTCAATGTTTCGTCAAGTTAAATTAAACATCCGCTTCTCAACCTTTCAGACATTGAAACAATTTTTACTATTCTTTCCATGAATTCCTTGACATATCTATAGAAAATAAGAATTTGGACAGCTTTAAAGAAAGAAATGAGACACAGGAAGCACCAGAGACGGGCAGTATACCCCCTTCCATACCGTATGTGCTTGTCACAAAACCACATTTGTATTAGCAGTGACCTGTGATAGAGCCAGCGGTCCACGCTACATGTAAAATTTAAATACATTAACCCAAATGCAAATAGAAGACTCCCGAAGGATCTATACCTTAAGAATTCGAATAGTGATAGACAGTGAATATTACGATAGTAACGCGGGTAGCAGACAAAATATCTTTATCTTTATATCTTGGTATCTATGCCTTTGTTTCTATTTAAAAACAGAGAACCCGTACCATTATGTAAGTTTTATTGCATAGTGATAATTTGAAATATTATTGTAGGAAGAGGCGATATCGGACACTGAAATCCAAATAGCTTAATGCTTTAGGAGAAGATTGAATTGGATTTCTTTCTTAACTTCTATGTAAATATCAATAACCCACAATGTAGGGGTAATTTTCATTTCATGTAAATTGTATGTATTTCAAAAAAAAAATGTTTGTCTTTTAATTTTTAACTAATTTTACTTTCAAATAATACTACTCAATTAAAAAACAGGACTTGATTCTAAAGCAGTTAGTTTCACTGAATATTACGTGACAAAGGATCACATTTCGTTAGGTCGACATATTTTTTTTATTTTTACCAAATACATGCTAATTTGTTTTGAATTTGATAGAACATATATTGCTTAAAGTAATAATTAGTCTTATAAACTAATTTGTTGCCATCATAAGTTACGAGAGGAATTAGAAGCAAGTGTTTTCAATATTGACTGTTTTTACACATAAGTTCTAATAAATCTCATACTCGCGGTGCTTCTTGTTCTTACATGTCTCGAATTTATGCAAGTCACTTGAATTTCTAATATACAGCTATATATCGCCTGTTGAATTACCAAAACATTACGTCCTTTGTAACTTACTTGAATGTTTTTTTTACCAGATTTGGTATAATACAGTCGTGTCACGTAGAATTAAATGGTAGTTTTGGGGGTTCTTCAAATCATTGATGCAGGTAAAGACAGACACCTTTAAAGGAGTGGCCATTATTTATTTTTTACCGTATAGATGTTATACTATCATATTGTAATATAAATATTGCAATTCTGTAAAGTCGGAATTTTGGAATTTTGCTGGTGGTTTTCGGCCGAAAAAATGAGAATGGGTGATCTATTTACAGAGTCAAGATATGGGTGGATCTAAATCAACCATGAACGGTTCTAATTTTGACGACATTGGAAGTCAAGACAGAATTATTGGAAACGACGAAGGTATGTTACCCATGGGGTAGTGCTGAAACGTTTCAAAGACAAATTGCAACTTTAATCTGGTTGAAATGCTAATCTTCCGTAGAAAATAGACCAGATTATGTATGTAGGTGACAATAGGTTGTCTGCAATAGTTCTCAATTCGTACCCATCTTGAATTACATCGTTACTAAATTTATTCAACCCCTAGACAGCACCAAAGAGTCAGATTTTTTAAAGTATGTCTTGATGCCAAGATTGGTTATTCTAATGAGTATAAATAATATTAGTTTTTTTAAGTTGTTGCCAATAAGCGAGAAACACGCATTTAAAGTTGAGACATAATCGATAAATTGCATATAAATCCGAACTGTTGTCCACAACAATTTGTTCAATTTTAACACAAAAATATAAATTTCTCGTAAACGGCGCAATATTTTGGCTTAAAATTTTCAGAATTTTCATAAGGAAATATGCTCTTTCAGATAAAAATAAAAGTAAAATTTATGACAAAAAATTCTGAAATGTCACTTTAATGGATTTTGATATCGTTAAGATTCATTATGTTTTAAAGTATCAGTATGATGCAAAATGAAAAAAAAAACGTTGAAGACACTTAGTATTTTTGTATTTAGAAATAAACGGTCGACGCATTTGGTTCGTCATACTTTTATAAGTGTGTTGGGTATTAGAGAGCCTTATAAATAAGTATGAGACGGGTTTTTTTTTACTTGTATTAGGCTATTTTTGTTGTCAGTACATTATTGTTTGCCGTTTTATTTGTGTTGTATGCAGGGTTCAGCTCAGTGGTTGTAATGGTCATTATTGGTGACGCCATACATAACTTCGCGGACGGTCTGGCTCTAGGTGCGGCCTTCTCTACTAGCAGAACACTGGGCTTCTCCACAGCTATTGCTATATTCTGCCACGAGCTGCCACACGAACTAGGTAAAAACTTGTATCTCTCCAATTGTAAGAGTGCTGCAGTAGACGATATGGATGTTGATCTAATTGAATTTGCTAATAAAAAAAATTGAAGCTCTTTCTTTATAAATCCAATCTTGTTTAACGATAGCTCCGGTGCCAAGCAATTTCTTGTGTGTGCAACTCATACAGTTTCGATCGGAATTTGATCAAAATTGCCTCAATGAATAGTCATGGTGCCTAAACCTTGTGTACACCACTTACCAAATTTAGACAGCTTTTTTCATTCTTGAATTATCTGCCCTTGAATTAAAGGAGTTTTCCATTTTCGTGTACGCAACTCAAACGCGTAGGCCTACATTCAAAATTCGGATACAATGTACCTCTTGTCAATCTTTAGTTATCTGCCATTTACATGTAGTTAAAAGCAAATGGCCAATTTTACTGACAAGCCCCTCTTGGGCGTACATGCGCCACCCCGCGAAGCTCATGTTTATTTTATTTGTTTAACTGTATATCGTGGTTTTTTTTATGTGTTTTAAGCTGCAGTTATGTTTTTTTTTTGTTGAAAGGCGGTTTTATCATATTCTTCCAGGGGACTTTGCCATCCTGTTATCGGGCGGATTGACTTACTGTACGGCGTTATTATGGAACCTAGCGTCGGCGTTGACCGCCATGGTGGGGCTGTATATTGGTCTCGCCGTATCGACAGACGAGACGGTTACACAGTGGATTGTTAGTGTCACGGCTGGAATGTTTATATACATTGCTCTAGTAGATATGGTGAGTTGTCTATTAAAATTCCATTATGGATCGGGATCAGACTTAATTAAATACATACTTATCTAGATATATTGACAGACGAGACTGTTACACAGTGGATTGTTAGTGTCACGGCTGGGATGTTTATATACATCACTCTAGTAGATATGGTAAGTATAGACCCACCATCTAACCTGTATTGTGGAACCTGATCAGACTGATGAAGCCCTATATCCCATTAGATCTACCAAACAACAAAATTTTAGCCAAGCAGACGACAATTTCCATTGAACAAAATTTAACATTTTTGGTCTTTCTTGGTAGAAAACATTGTGGGAAATGAAGAAATTGCTTGTGACAAGCAATTTCTTCATTTCCCACAATGTTTTCCATCCAAAAAGACCTAAATATTGAAATTTTCATTCACTTGAAATTGTCGTCTGCAGTATCTTTCAATATGGACCGCCCTAAAAGTTTGTCGTTTGGGAAAGGGTTAAGTTCATTATGGATTGTGATCAGACTGTTTTAAGTACGAGGGTTGTTAATAAAGCATCCGAAATGTTTATATACATCGCTTTCGTGGATATGGTGAGTAGATCTATGCAATCTTTAGTCCGAAACGCGGTATTTTGAGTCACCTGCAAGATTCGAACCTTCACATGCAAAATTTAGTTTGGACTTTGATATTGTGGTGTTTACATGTGTAAATTTGTAAACACTACTGTGTACAAAAATTAACCTGAAAACCGAGAATTTTCTTCCAACTTGAAAAGATTTATAGACGACAGAATACTAGAATTTGATGCGATTTCAAGAAGAAATTATGTATGTTAATGACTTGGAAATATTGTTGATTATCTTTTCCCCGAATGTATTTGTAACATGGACGTTAACACCAGACCTTGTTTTTGACGGGGATTTGATATGAGGAAAGTAGGAAACATGGCAAGGACACTCAGGTCGTGTTATAACAGATAGATATGTAATTTGAATGATATTGAAGATGAATTGCATTTTCTATTCAATTGCGATCTTTACTCGATCTGTATCACGGAGAAAAAATCTTTGAAGAAAGTATTATAGAACAAGAAGAACAAAAAATTAATTGATCAAACTTGGACATCAGAATTCGAAGCTGCTATCATGTTCCTACTGGCTGTATTCGAGGACGATATCAAAGTGTAGAAACACTACCAGAAAAGGAGTTTTGTATCAAGTTATTAATCCTTTCTAAACATCACGCAATTTTTATTTGTCTCTACAATTTCAGATGCCACAGTTGGTTAAGCCATCACTGCGATCCAACATGACTCCGTTTATCCTCAACAACATCGGAATTATTGTCGGAGCTGCTATCATGTTCCTACTGGCGATCTTCGAGGAAGATATCAAAGTGTAGAAACACTACCAACACTGCGAAACACACATATCTTATCTTTATTTTTGTGATATTTTTTTCCACCAAAGACAATGCTTTAGATGTTCAACACATACTTTTATTGGTAAATCCCGAGGAAACATAGAGGAAAAAGTGATATTATCCTGACGGTGTTCGATTTGGAAACTTAAGCTTTTGAGCCAATGTACAATTAGTAAAAACAATCAATGACCTTAAGCCATGATACACCATGTATCCTTGCCTCGGGTCAAGGCTTTTTTCATTAGCCTTTCAGTGAAAGTTCTGATTAGTCAATTTTGATGATATTGGACTCTAAAATAAATTAATTAGGCCTACTTTGACTTTCATTGTATATTTGGTAAGGACATGATGTAAATTTCTGCATCCAAAAAGATAATATGGGCCATTCTTGCACATAAATTGAGAAAAAGATTAATGGCTCCATGGTCTGACCTAAAATTATCCTTGCTGAATACCAACATTATCTGACTCAAAATTTCTGTATTAAGGTAAGGTCTGGGTAATGGGCTATGTGACCAATTATGGAACGAAATCTGGAGCGAATAGACGATTTCACGGGAGGTAATTTTCATTGCTCTCTAATTTTTTAACTTTTTTTTGCCTACTCTTCATACAATTTAGAAACATTTTCACAACAATTGTGTCCTGGAAATCTAAGTACGCTCAATTATTTCCGTTTTTACGGAAACAGGCGATATTGCATCTACCGGTACTTTAAGAATGCTCGGACTTACGGACCTCACGGAATAAGTCGAAATATAACGAATATATAGGAAGTGCATTACCCAAGTCTTACCTTAAATTTGAGACAATGGCAATACATTTTGTGCTGAAAATAGACTGGATGTACATTTATGTATTGATAAAACGTCAGTGTTGTTATGAAATCTCGTAACTACGGCTTGAAACAAGCCGTAGTTACGAGATTTTATAACAGCACTTACGGAAATACTATTGTTTGTCCAAAATACTGTCATAGTTTACTGGATAAAAAATCGTTCCCTATTGAATCTTGGAGGCATCAGTTTTGTTGTATTTCGCGGATTCAAATTCAAACCGCCCTATAATTTTGACGTTTGGAACAGGGATAAGATAAATGTTGATGCAACACAATTTAAAATTCTTCAGAAAACCGCAATGCCCACTCATGATAATTATTATGGCATATGTTTTACAAAATATAACATATACTTAGCACAACAATATAGGGATATCGGAAATTGTTTAATTTTTTTACTACAAAATATTCAAAATTCGTTGAAATATTTTAAATAAATTCGACAACAAACATCTAATGAGCAAAAAATGAAATGTTTCTTGATCTCACTTCAAAATAATGGTAATTGATCCGGTTTTTGCATTGGCACTCTCTGTCCCAAAAATCGCATAATGTCAATACCGTGTGTGACCTCCCCTAGCACGCACACATGAGACACACCGGTTTCTCATACTAAGCAGCAGACGTCTGATAACATGTTGGGGAATCCTATTCCACTCTTGAATAAGTGCAACTTCAAGTTCATCAAGTGTTCTCGGTTGATTTGGCAATGCACGAACGCGTCGTCCGAGTTCATCCCACGCATGTTCGATTGGATTCAAGTCCGGGTTTCTTGAGGGCCAATTTTCCAGTGTCCCAGCTTGCCGAAGACGGTCCTGAACGATCCTTGCACGGTGAGGGCGGGCGTTGTCATCCATGAGCGTAAACCCTCTATGACGCCGAAAAAACGGAATAATGTGAGGATCGATTATCTGGTCAATGTAACGTTGACCAGTTAAATTTCCACCCATAACGACTATATCAGTTTTAAAGTTCTGTGATATACCTGCCCATACCATGTTACTACCACCACCTTAAGGATCGCGTTCAATGACGTTGGCGTCTGCGTATCGTTCATTTGGTCTTCTCCAAACTTTGGTTCTCCCGTCAGCATGAGACAAATGGAAGCGGCTTTCGTCTGTGAATAACACAGTACTCCATTGTTGACGTGTCCACCTTTGGTGTGCAGCTGCCCAATGTTGACGTGTTTGTCGGTGACGTGGCGTCAGGGGAGCGGCTTTTAGTGGTCTTCTGGAACGTAGTCCACCTTGATGTAGCCTATTCCGTACAGTCTGAACAGACACGTTAACTCTTCGAACATTTCGTAGAGAACGCCGTATAGCTGGAGCACTCAGAGTACGACAACGTAACGCCACGGTCCTAACGTATTAAGGGGACTTGAGGCAAAATACAGGCTTTCTCTGATTTCTCCTAGTCTAATGGTCAGAATTTGATGAAATTTCATATTTGAGTAGCAAATCAGATGTCCTTGACAATAAAGTGCTCTCCATGGCATACATTTATTGTGACAATGCCTTATTCGGGGAGCATTGTCCGTCTCTGACGGCCCTTGTTTTTTTCCAGAATACTTCCATAGGGGGCGTCAAATCAGGTCTTATTTGGGAAATGGTTATGGGTCAATATAAATTTGCATGCGTTGGTTTGAATCATTCAGGTGCGAGATTCGAACGATCACATTCAAAATTTCAGTAATGTTGATTTCGATATTGCGTCGTTTACATAGGTAAATTTTGTAAACATGTGTCATAACATCGTGACGGGAATTTACTTTAAGGTAGAATACCCGTAATGTGGCCATTTTGAGATTAATAAAACATCGGATTTTTCGAGCGTCGTCGTTATGTATCCGAACTTATTCGGACGTGGTCGTAAAAAATCGGCGGTGGAATGTTCCACCGCCGAATGTTTTCGACGTCATCCGAATAATTCCGATGTCATGCGAATCTTATTATGGGTAGACTACCTTAATATTATACTAGAACAAAAAAGATACGCAATCCCGATTTTTCGTAATATTTTCGACAAAATATGTTTTTAATGGCTATTGAGTACATTTTTAATATACCTGCATCCATACGCATAAATACAGTGTTATTTTCTTCAGATGTCGTAAATTGATCACGAGATACATAGTAAATGGTTAAAACCTGATTATCCCCTGTCGTGTTTTCTAAATGACTACTATCAAAACAAATTTTCATCAAACACAAGCTTGAACATAGACAAAGAAGATGCTAAAGAGTTCACACACTTCTCACCACCCTACGTATAGCACGGCAACGCCAAAACCAGTGCCAAGCTGCAGTACAGATGTCGGTAGGTGGAAAAAGTCAAAATTTTGTCGTAGGACATTGATGGGGCAACAAATTGACACATTTTCGACTGTATACGTTGTTGGCTCTAAATGGAACCACAACCGATCGAGCACGAAGCGGACATGCAAGAAGTATGACGTCAAGGCAGGACCGTATCACAGCGTTAACCCCACCTACGGGATAGGTTTAAGGCTGCAACGGAGACCTCTAATAAATCGCATGGGCTTCACAATATTCGAATATCGGACCAAACTGATCGAAACAGATTGTTTTTTCGACCTACATTCAATTTTTTTTGTCAAATTGTGTTGACGTCCGGTGTTAATTTGGGCGTTTTCTTTTTAAAGGAATTTACTACAAATGAGATTTTGTGTACTTTACAAGGTGATATGTTATTGCATTAAATGTACTATATTTTGTTTAAATCTGATTTGATGTCTTTGCATAAAAAGGAATTGAAATGGAAGTTGCGTTTCTTTTTTGTTTCAGTATATTATTTCGTCAAAGTCACCAGAATCGCGATTATTCAACACAAGTTATGGTCTAAACAATACCCATTGCTCCACTATATAACAACGAGGTACACCGTCACCGAACATATTTTTTTTTTTTTTTTCAAATTCTGACTGTAATTTGAAATCAGACCGAACTAATTGGATTAACAATATCAACATTGCTGGAAAAAACATCTTATCGCTTTACATATTTTATTATTATGCTACACAAATATTAAATGGTTAAAAGATCACGGCAGAGATTGTGCATCAAGGGATGGGTATCGAATACGGACAAAGGATGGGTTGCAACAAGGGTTCAAAAATAGATTTTCTTTAAATTCTGTGAATTGATAGGGTTACATAATATCTTTAATTTGTATGTGTAATAATTCTGATGAGGGCTTAATTTTGGAGATAATGGCTAACAAAGTGGGTGGGGTAAATTGACATAAGAATCAAACTTTTACTTTAAAGTTAATTAACTTTTTCTGTATAGATCAGATTGAATTGAAATTTTGAAGGTACTTACACACACACACACACACACACCCCTCCCCCCTCTCAAACACACACACACCCCTCCCCCCTCTCAAACACACAAACACACCCCTCCCCCTCTCAAACACACACACCCCTCCCCCCTCTCAAACACACACACTCCCTCCCCCTCTTTCTCACACACACACACCCCTCGCCCTCTCTCACACACCCCCTCGCCCTCTCTCACACACACCCCTCCCCTCTCCCTCACACACCCCTCCCCTCTCTCTCACACACCCCCTCCCCCTCTCTCACACACCCCTCCCCCTCTCTCTCTCTCACACACACACCCCTCCCCCTCTCTCTCACACACACACACTCCCCCCCCTCTCTCACACACACCTCCCCCTCTCTCACACACATACCTCCCCCTCTCTCACACACACACTCACTCCTCCCCCTCTCTCACACACACCCCCCTCCCCACTCTCTCTCTCACAAACACACACCTCCCTCCCCCTCTCTCTCTCACACACACCCCTCCCCACTCTCTCTCTCACACACACACACCCCTCCCCCTCTCTCTCTCACACACACCCCCTCCCCACTCTCTCTCTCTCACACACACACCCCTCCCCCTCTCTCTCACACACACCCCTCCCCCTCTCACACACATACACACCCCTCCCACTCTCACACACATACACACCCCTCCCCCTCTCTCTCACACACACACCCTCCCCCTCTCTCTCACACACACACCCTCCCCCTCCCGCTCTCTCTCTCTCTCACACACCCCTCCTCCTCTCTCTCACACACACACTCCCCCTCTCTCTCACACACACACCCCTCCTCCTCTCTTTCTCACACACACACTCCTCCCCCTCTCTCACACACACACACCCCTCCCCCTCTCTCTCACACAGCCCTCCCCCTCTCTCACACACACCCCTCCCCCTCTCTCTCGCACAGCCCTCCCCCTCTCACTCACTCACACACACACACACACACACACACACACACACTCCTCCCCTCTCTCAAACACACACCCTCCCCCCTCTCGCACACACACACACACACACTCTTCCCCCTCCCTCTCACACCCCTCCCCCTCTCTCTCTCACACACACACACTCCTCCCCTCTCTCACTCACACACACACACACCCCCTCCCCCTCTCTCTCACACACACACACACACACACCCCTCCCCCTCTCTCACACACACACCCCTCCCCCTCTCTCTCTCTCTCACACACCCCTCCCCCTCTCTCTCTCACACACCCCTCCCCCTCTCTCTCACACATTCCTCCCCACTCTCTCTCACACACACACTCCTCCCCCTCTCACACACACACACACACACAATCCTCCCCCCTCTCTCACACCCACACCCCTCCCCCTCTCTCTCTCACACACATACCCCTCCCCCTCCCTCTCACACACACCCCTTCCCCTCCCTCTCACACACACCCCTTCCCCCTCTCTCACACACACACCCATCCCCCACACACTCCTCCCCCTCTCTCTCTCACACACTCCTCCCTCTCTCTCTCTCTCTCACACACACACTCCTCCCCCTCTCTCTCTCACACCCCCCTCCCCCCTCACACACACACACCCCTCCCCCGTCTCTCTCGCACACACACCCCTCCCCCGTCTCTCTCACACACACACACACCCCTCCCCCGTCTCTCACACACACCTCCCCCTCTCTCCCCTCTCACACACACACCCCCCCTCTCTCACACACACACCCCCTCTCTCTCACACACCTCCCCCTCTAACACACACCCCTCTCTCCCCTCTCTCTCTCACACACACACACCCTCTCTCCCCTCTCTCTCTCTCACACACACACCTCCCCCCCTCTCTCTCACACACACACCTCCCCCTCTCCCCTCTCTCTCACACACACCTCCCCCTCTCACACACACCTCCCCCTCTCTCACACCTCCTCCTCTCACTCATACACACACCTCCCCCTTTCTCACACACACCTCCTCCTCTCTCTCACACACACACCCCTCTCTCCCCTCCCTCACACACACCTCCCCCCTCTCTCACACACACCTCCCCGCTCTCGCACACACACCTCCCCCCTCTCCCCTATCTCACACAGGCACACCTCCTCCTCTCTCCCCTCTCTCACACACACACCCCTCTCTCCCCCTCTCTCTCACACACACACCTCCTCTCTCTCACACACACACACACACCTCCCCTCTCTCACATACACACCTCCCCTCTCTCCCCTCTCTCACACACACCTCCCCCTCTCTCCCCTCTCACACACACACCTCCCCCCTCTCACACACACACCCCTCTCTCCCCCTCTCTCTCTCTCTCACACACCTCCTCTCTCTCACACACACACACACACCTCCCCTCTCACACACACACACACACCTCCCCTCTCTCCCCTCTCTCACACACACCTCCCCCTCTCTCCCCTCTCACACACACACCTCCCCCTCTCTCCCCTCTCACACACACACCTCCCCCTCTCTCCCCTCTCACACACACACCTCCCCCTCTCTCACCTCTCACACACACCTCCCCTTCTCTCACACACCTCCCATCTCTCCCCTCACACACACCTCCCTTCACACCTCCCCCCTCTTTCCCCTCTCTCACACACACACCTCCCCCCTCTCACACACACCCCTCTCTCTCCCTCTCTCTCACACACACACACCTCCCCTCTCCCCCCTCTCTCTCTCACACACACACACCTCCCCTCTCTCCCCCTCTCACACACACACACACACACACACATACTTGTACAACATACAATATAAGGACCTTGACTTTCCGCGTTATCCTGAGGACCCATGTTAAACGTTTGCGTATAAACGCAATTTTATGTCAGTTTCTTTTTGATTGCATGGATAGCACAAAATTAATATTGTTTCCCCTTAACACTCAAAGTAAATCAGAGAAAACGTAGTGAGGACTTGTCACCTTTAGCCTAATTTATGAGGACCTTCAATATGAGGACCCTAATTTGCATATTTTACACAATACCTTTTATGGCCATAATTATGAGGACCTAACTTGAAAGTTGTGATGAGGACTTGCACAATTCTTTCGTTCACACTAAAAGCGGAGTGTAATTTTACGGAACATACATAAAAAAGGAAAAAGCAGACCAATAGACATAAATGAAAATTGGGACCATAGAATAAGAGTGAATTTGATTTCGTTTTAAATGAAAGCCTTATAATAAGTCATTGAATTGTTATACAGGATTGTATGATATTCTCCATAGTTGAATAGCTTGCGTGAATATTAGACTGTTTCATGTGAGTAATATTTTTAGGTATACACTCACTCAAACTTCTTTAAACGGCCACTTTAATTTTCAAGTTAAAACAAAACAAAGCAATACAAAAAAAAAACATGTAGGTACTACGAAACTATCTTGTTAATTTGGAATTTCGGTCAAATGGTTTAATTTTCGACAGAGAAAACATTTTGAGGACGCGTGTGCAAGTCCTCTAATTGTACCGCAGTCCTCTAATCGTCGGTGTGCGTTCAAGCCTGGGTCCTCAGTTTGAGCCCTATACAAACACGGTTAATATCTGGGGACAAGAGACGGATTTTTTAAAACCTTAATTTTCTTAAAAGTGAAACAAGAATATGACACACCAATATGAAACTGCTACAGCAATGGTTTCTTTTTTCACAGTGTTTACATAGGCTAATTAGTAATTACGGTCTTTTGCTCTTTCAGATGATATTGTGATGTTTAGGCAGTTTTTGTTATGATTTTTTCCGCTTTCGGTTCGGTTTATTCGCGATTTTGCATCGATTCAGAGGTTGCTTATCTGAGTTTCAGTACTTATGCAGTCTCAGTAGCTCGGTGGGTAGCAATGTGCATGCAAGCGGTCCCAGTTTGGAAGTGGTTCGAATCCCGGCTCGGCCAACTTTCTTTTTGACGCTTGTTGAAAGTGATCACTGTGACCCGGTTCATTCGTCTTTGGACTTTTTAAAGTGATAAAACAGTGAATATCTTGGAAAGAACGTTGTGCCGGTGAAGAAATACCATGATCGCATGGATGGGTACACCTGGGAAGAATGTTGTGTATGGTTTACGCCGATTATTTGTTGTTAATTAAAGGAAAGCATGTACCCGGTTTTATACGCTTAATCCATTCCCACACAATGACTCTTTTTGACTCCCTACAAGATTATGGCTTTGGTAAACATCATGACAAGCAATTTCTTCATTTTCCACAATGTTTTCTACCCTTTTAGACAGAGATATGTAAAATTTAATTAACTTGAAATTGTCTTCTGCAACATCTTTCAATTTTGACAAGTCTAAAATCTTGCCGTCTGGTAATGGGTTAATACATACATCTCATTACCGATGCATGTCGATAAAGAAGCTATAACTCGCCAGCAATGACTTTTTTTCCCACGATGCTTGCAATAGCTCCTTTATTTTGAATTTCGGTCGAATGGTATAATTTTCGACTTAGCATATCAAAATCAGTTTTGCAAGTGTGCAAGTCCTCCAATTGTACAACTGTCCTCTAATCGTTGGAGTGCATTCAAGTCTGGGTCCTCAGTTTGATCTGTATACATGGATTTCCCCTTAAAGTGACATTTAATATTTTTTTACATAAATTTTACTTTAATTTTTATCTGAAAGAACATATTTTCTTATGACAATTCTGAAAATTTCAAGCCAAAATACCGAACCGTTTACGAGAAATATATATTTTTGTGCTAAAATCAAACAAATTGTTGTTGACAACAGTTCAGATTTACATGGATTTTTATTTTTTTCATTTCTGTCTCAACTTTAAATGCGTATTTTTCTCTTATAAATAACAACTTCAAAAAAAAAAAAAAACTGATAGCATTTCTAGGCATTAGAATAACAAATCCTTACATCAAGACATACCTTTAAAATATGAAATTGAAATGTTATGTCCTTTTAATATTTTGTACCCTATTCACGCGCAGTTCTTTCGTTTTGGACAAGTGGAATAACTTTTTCAATTTCACACAGTTAGGCCTACGAAATGTCCTTTTTCCATGCGATACATAGCCATCCTTTTAGAATGGTAGGTCATAAACTTTACTTAGATAGTCGTTTAATTTTACGTCTGAACCGCAACATCCAATTATCCCTTTCACAGACGACAAAAGTTTTGACCGGTCAAAATTCGAAGGTGTTGCAAACCACACGGGGAATTATAGTTTATGGAGGCAAGTGACTTTCTGTGGAATGGGGTTGATAGGAGACTGCTAGTCGCCAGCATCATCGCTTTTCAACACAAGAGCCGTCAGAGACGGACAATGCTCCCCGAATAAGGCATTGTCACAATAAATGTATGCCATGCAGAGCTAACATAAAGCTAGCAAATGTTAAGCCCCCTTTTTGCATGACATAATTTTTACAACCAAATTTCACATAGTTTATTGTCAAGGGCATCTGATTTACTACTCAAATATGAAATTTCATCAAATTCTGACCATTCGACCAGGAGAAATTAGAGAAAAACTATATTTTACCTTAAGTCCCCTTTTCCCATGACGAGGCCTCAAATCCAAAAACCAGGAAATATACATCGGCATTATGTCATAGGGAGTTCACATGGTAAGTTTCAATTGATTTGGCCCAAGGGTTATGGAGAAATCACTTCGGACGGACGGACGGACAGACAAAGCGGCGACTATATGCTCTCCCTTCGGGGAGCATAAAAAACCTCGTAATTGCAGCTTGTTTTAAGCTGCAGTTACAAGTTTTTTTGTTGAAAAGCAGCGACATGCTTGTTCTTTCTCTCAATGCGCTGTAAGGGACAACTGTTGTGGAAACCAATAAAGGGGACCAACATTTTCAAATGACGCGTCACAAAATTAAATTGGATAGCCCTTTAATTTTTACGTTTGAACGGTAGGGTCCAATTAACCCCGCTTACTGAACCGGCTAAAATATTGTTGCTTTTCTTCGAAAACCTGGTAACTACAGCTAAAATCCAGCTGTGGATACGCGTTCTTTTTTTTAAGAAAGGCAACGTCATTCACCACATTTAAAAAGTTATCATAAAATTGTACGCTACGGAAATTGATGAATTGGCATTATGTAAATGGGTTCACATAAAATTATTGTGCAAAATTCGAAAACATTCAACATCCCTACAGCCCGATTAAAACATAAAATTTGGGCAAACATTGTACAAAAGAAGATGCTAATGATCAGCATTTTCACCTTTCTTACAATATTTTCTATAGATGATTCTTTATTCATATATCCCTTTTGTCATCTGCAGCTGTTTTAAGATTGGAACAATCTCTAAATGGATTTCTGGGTTATATCATAGTGGGTGCAGCATAGGTATAACAGTTATCCACCAATTAGTGGCAGACATAACAGGATATTAAGGTAGAATACCCATTATGTAGCCATTTAGAGATTCTTAAAACATCAGATTTTTCTGAGCGGAGTCGTAAATAGACCAACCTATTGAGGCGCAGTCATAATCATAAACATTTGGCAGTGTAAGTTTGACCGCCGAATGTTTTCGACTTCGCCCGAATAATTCCGAAGTCATGCGAATCTCCTAAGGGTGGACTAAAATTGGAAGTCTGAATAGTGTCGGTTGTGTAAATCAGTGTAGTGCAACTCCTCTCTTAAAAGATTTCTTTGTCATATTCTTGCAGGTGGATCATCTACCTATAGATTTTGGTTGTTTCTCTCACAAGAACTATTACAACATCCTTTCTTAGCTACAGCTACTCAACCACATACGGTTTTACAGTTATCCACCAATTAGTGGGAGACAAAACAGAATATTAAAGTAGAATACCTGTAATGTAGCCATTTTTAGATTCTTAAAACATCAGATTTTTTCGAGCAGCATCGTAGCGTAGACGAACGTATTCAGGCGTGGTCGTAAATATTCGGCGGAGGAAAGTTCCACTGCTGAATGCTTTCGACTTTGCTGGAATAATTCCTATGTCGCACGAATCTCATTAGGGATGGACTACCTTAACCCTGGCTGGAGAGCTGGGACGTCATAATCGACTTAAAGCACTGGACCTCATAATTGAGTTTGATGCACTCTGTCATTTGTGAAAGGGCTATATGGAAAATATTGAGGGAAAATGAGAAAAATACTGGTTATTAGCATTATCTTTTCTCTCAATATTGTTTTTATAAATCTAGCTATAATAGAACACTGATGCCATGAGTGACAATAGGCCTTTATACAGCAGATTTGCTTTGGAAATTGTTTGGGGTTAAACACTTCTTTCAACAGCGAAGTAATGTCATATCGCGGTCGCTGGTGCATCTAACCATGGGTTCCCATTTTTTCTCAAACCAGTACTACCACATCCTTACCGAGCCTTAAGCTGCTCACCCAAATAGACTAACGATTATCAAACTATTGGTGCGAGACAATTTTGCCAGAATCAATGTTTGCTTCGGCCAGGGATCATACCCAGGACTCCCGGAACTTCGTAAGTGAGAGTCTGGTGTGCTGCCAACTGGGCTATGGCCACTGCTTTTGGGAATGTATCATATTACTTTGCATAGAAGCAGGTCTGGATAAGAGAACTGGTCACCGAATATTCATTTAATGTAGTTTTAATTATCAATATGTCCATGTACAGTATATTCACAATTCAATTTATGCATATACAGTTGACACTCTGGATATATGCATGCCACAAGGGGCATCATAATACCTCAAAATATCAGAAGTGTGAGACACATGTGATTTTGCAGTGTTTTGAAAAATTGTGTATTAAGGTAGTCCACTCCTCATGAGATTCATGAAACCACACCCAGAGGTAAAGGTGGGCTAGATAACAAATGTTTATCACATCGCACAAAAATTTTGATGTCGCATGAATCTAATCAGGGGTGTACAACCTTAAGATTTTACTTTGAATCAAACTCTTTCCCAAACAACAAAATTTTAAGATGGTGCAATTCAAACGCTGCTTGAGGTCACAAAATGAATGTAGAAAAAGATTGGATTTGTGTACACGCTTTATGTGTGCAAGCCAAAAGGAACATCACAGTAATAATGACATTACCTCGAAATATCGGAAGTGTGAGACACATCTGATTTTGCAGTATTTTGAAAATTTGTTTATTAAGGTAGTCCACCCCTGATGGGATTCATGCAACACCCCGGAGCAGTGTAGGTTGGCTACATAAATGTTTATCACATCGCACAAAAAATTCCGATGTCGCATGAATATCATTAGGGGGTGGATTACCTTAAGATTTTCTTTGAGCTAAACCCTTTCCCAAACAACAAAAGTTTAGGATGGTGCAATTCAAAAGCTGCTTAAGGTCACAAATGGATGCAGAAAAAGATTGGATTTGTGTACACTCGTTATGTATGCAAGCCACAAGGAACATTACATTGCCTCGATTTTTATATCGGAAGTGTGAGATACATATGATTTTGAAGTGTTTTGATAAATTGTTTATTAAGGTAGTTTGACCCAGATAAGATTCATGCGACTTCACACGAGTTGTAACGGCCGGCTACGTAACAAATGTTAATCACATCACACAAAAAATTCCGACATAGCATGAAACTCATAAGGGGTGGACTACCTTAAGATTTTTCGTTGAACTTTTCCCAAACAACAAAATTTTAGGATGATGCAATTTAAAAGCTGCTTGAGATGACATAATGGATGTAGATTTGTGTACATATAACACAGGTGATATAAAGGCAAAAGGAGAAGCTGCTGATCATCAGCATTTTCTTCTTTTGCTTCAATGTTTTCCCATGTATTTCACATTGTACTCTGTTGTTATATGATTTTTGCAAAATTATATGAATTTCAATTGAGAATAACATAGATCTTCATAAGTCTGTATGTATTTGCAGCCTAATAAAGGTCCATGTCTTTCTCTTATCTAGGCTGATGAGGTGGAATGCTCATTATAATATGGCCATTTTGAGATTTATAAAACATCAGACTTTTTCGAACAGTATTGTTAGGTATCAAACCTATTCGAGCATAGTCGTAAACATATGGTTGTGTAAAGTTCCACTACTGAATATTTTTGATGTCACCCGAATAATTCCAATGTCGTGCAAATCTCATAATGAGTGGACTACCTTAAACTTTTCTAAAAGGCAAAAGTCCGGCCAGTGTACAAATCTATTGATGAGAGAGGGTAATAGCTTTTCCTGTTGCAAAATATATATCATAAATCGCCAAATTTTATGTAGTGGGTTCTCATTTGAATCCTCTTCTCAAAAAGATTCAATGTGACTGTGTACCCACAACAAAGGGTTTGGATTTGAAGTAAATTTAAAATCCTATTACCCTATTTTATCTTATCATTGCTGAGTATAAATTTGAAAAGAGATGTCTAGATGTTAAAATGAACCCATGGTAGGTTGTCGGACAGGGGAACATGTTAAAAATATATTCAGATGATATAATATGAAATTGTCAACCTGCAAACCTACATTATTTCTGTCCAAGGAAATTTCAAATACAGTTCATTCAGTCCTTCTAAATCAAGTCTGTATTTAAATACCCTACCAGCACTTTATTATCATAGTAAGATTTGAGGGAAACTGGACCTTGATAGAAAATGGAAAAACTTGGTTCCAGTGCTAAAATTTCTTTCCTTTTGGTCCTAGATAATGCAATCCACCACACAAGAATGCAAACTCTTACTGTCCCCATGTTGCTCTTATCCCTGAAGAACCTAGCATGTGCCCCTTTAACTAGTTAAAACACAACTTATAAAACTGCAAGAAAAACCATTGACAGGAAGGAAGAAAATGTTTGTCATCAGCATTTACTTCTTTTCTCTAAAAAGATTTCCAAATGTCTTTCTCAAGAACAGATCCAGGTTAATTCGGGGGGGGGGGGGGGGGGGGGGGGGGGGGGGAGGGGGGGGGGGGGTTCTGAGGCATCTACACTTATTTGTGCACTCATTAAACACTTGTAAGGTAATGATCTGTCTTTAAAGGGAACAATGGTCTACATGTTCTAAATGCATGTATTCATCCCTGGCACAAAACTTGTTTGCAGAAACATGCTCAATTGCATGATGTCTCGTTTGGGGAATGCGTTTGCTTTCCCTGCTTTTCAAAGTCGTTTCTCCCAATAAGAGCTTGTGGATGAAATATATTCATTGCATTATCTGCCATCCATCTTGCCAGGCCAAGTATGGTGAACTTTAAAAATGTTCTGCAACACTGGTCTTGAGTCTGAAAGCAAAATAATACAATTATTTGGCTATTTTGTAAATATGTATTTACAGCAATATCAAATCATGAATTGGGCATAATTCAATTGCTAATTTCATTTTCTGAATGTAGTATACCCGTAATGAGATTTGCGTGACGTCGGAATTATTCGGGCGCAGTCGAAAACATTCAGCGGTGGAACTTTCAACCACCCAATGTTTACGACCGCGCCCGAATAAGTTCAGATATGCAACGACGCCACTCGAAAACATCTAATGTTTTAGTTATCTCAAAATGGCCACATTACGGGTATTCTACATTAACCCTTTCCCAAACAACAAAATCTTGGACAGGTCCAATTTGAAAGCTGTTTTAGACGACAAAAATAAATGATGATAAATGTAGTATTTGTGTGAAATAATGCACAGAAAATATTGAGACTAAAGGAGAAACTGCTGGTTATCAACAGTTTCTTCTTTTGTTTCAATGTTTTCCCAAGCCTTATCTACTATGGACGTCAAAACCAGGTTTTGTTTGGGAAAGGGTTAAGGTATAATATCCATGCAAATTTTTGAGAGATAAAGACAGCAATTCTGAATAAAGTTACATAAGTCTGTATGAGTTAAGGGTGGTCCAATTTGAAAGCTTCTGCCATCAAGAAAAGATTGAAGGCTTAATCAGCATAAATTTTATTCTTTTTACCCTAATATTTTCTGTGTTAGCAAGTATGTAATGAAAATTGTATTTACGAATCCATTACCAAAGTACAAAATTTAGATGTGTCCAAATTCAAAGATGACGCAGATGACACATTTCAAATCTGTGAAATTTTATAAATTTTGGTCTTTCAGGGTGAAAACATTGTGGGAAATGAAGAAATTGCACAACAAGTCACAAGCAATTTCTTCATTTACAATCTGTTTTCTCAGCCATTTTTCTTGAGAGGAATCTAAAAGCATCATTGTGTGATAATGGGTTAACATAGTCCACCTCTAAAGAAATTCATAGGATTTCAGAATTTTTCGTGCCACTTCATAAACATTTCTTATGTATCCGAACATATTTTGGCAAATTAGGTAAACATTCTTTGAAAGAATGTTCTACCGTCAATTGTTCATTCATATATGACATTGCCTTAGAAATTATTCTGACATCGCATGAATCTCATTAGAGGTAAATTGCCTTAACCTGTCCCATTTTCACTAAAATTTTGGACTGAAAATTTTATTTGAATTATTTTGTAGATGACAATTTCAAATTGATGAAGTTTCAGAAAAGTTTCTATTTTGGATTAGAAATTTGTAACATAGTGGAAAATGAAGAAACTGCCTGTACATTACAAGCAATTTCTTCATTTTTCACAATGTTTTTCTAAGCCTTTTCTCGTTAGGGAGTCAAAAGGCATCAGTATGTGCAGTAAACAGGGTTTCCTCCGACTCTAAAATCTGGGGGAACAAACCATACTTTTACAGCATGCTTACAAGTACCCCCTCTAGTAGAGACAAAGAAGCCTGCTCGCAAAAACTGGGGGTACAAAATTCATTTTGGGGGTAAAAAACCATTTGGAGGTTTTTGGACACCCTGGTAAAGGGTTAAAATGAGATATTGCCTGACCAATACTTAAGACGTGCAAACCCACTTACACACATCTAATATGGTCATGCATCTATCATTTCTCACGCACAGCAAAAAAAATTACAAATCAAAAGCAAGGAAATCACAAGAAACCTACCTGAATATTTCAGAACTTCACATTTGAACTTGACATTCCAAAGGAAAAATAGACACGTCTCTTGAGCTCTGTTTCAAGCATTTGTAGTCTCCAAGTTTCTTTCTTTCGAATAACACCAATGCAAGTTTCTCCATGTCTGAAAATAATGTTCACCATATTTAACCCTTTCCCACACATTGACGCTTGTGGACGCCCCACAAAATAAAGGCTTTGGAAAACATTTGTGGAAAATGAAGAAATTGCTTGTGACATTCAATTTCTTCATTTCCCATAATGTTTTCGACAAAGAAAGACCAAACAATTTTAAATTTTGTTCAATGAAAATTGTCATCTGCAACACCTATGAGTTTTAACTAGGCTAAAATTTTGTTGTTTAGTAATGGGTTAGTTTATTCTCTGACAATGAACTTATCCCAGGAATAGCAAAGACCGTCGGACCGTCGGGCATGTCTGATGAAATTTCCCTCCGTTAACCCATTCCCAAACGACAAAATTCTAAGGTGATCAACTTCAAAAACTGCCACAAATGACAAAATAGATGTTATTAAAGATAAGATTTGTGTAAAATATTATAGCACAGAAAATATTGAGACAAAAGGAGAAACTGCTGGTTACCAGCAGTTTCTTCTTTTGTTTCAATGTTTTCCCAAGCCTTTTCTATCAGGGACGTCAAAACCAGGTCTTGTTTGGGAAAGAGTTAAACATGTGCAATAATAGACCGCAATAGAAAGGTGCTATAGAAAAAATGGCAAATTTGATAAGTCCCGACATACGCAGAAAAGATTTTTCAAAAAAATGTGTGAGGCCTTATAAATAGGACTACTTTGAATATATGGACACATCTAAATTTTTGCTGTTTGTTAATGGGATACTAATTCGTGGTCGGGCACTATAAATATTGAACAACAACAAATCAAAATAATTGAACAAACAAAGAACAATATGATATTGATTATTTATAGATGTTCTTTTTCATTTAATATCATCACCGATTACATAAATCATTGATATTTTGGGGCCTCTTTTGGGGGCCAGTTTTACCGATGGAAAATCGGCATTGGGTCCGGTTTTACGGATATGGGACCGGTTTCACAGTACAACTTGCCGCCCCCTGGCCCATGAGAATAAGGGTTAAGAAATCAATATGAAAAATGAAGCAAACTGCGGCATTTTTCATTACTCACGATGTCTTCTACCAAGAATCAATGTACATAACAAGTAATTCTTCATGCAGTAGTGGATCTGGGAGGGTTCGAACGAACCAACCTCTGTAGCCTAATTATATCAATGTGCAGAAAATATCCAGGCCAAAAAAAGATAATAATTATGTTGGGGGGGGGGGGGCAATGCTACCAGTGCACATAGGCATAGAAAGGTTTATGATATGGGGGGGGGGGGCAAATGTTTAAGTGAATGGAACCCGACCGACGGTAGCGTTGCTAGGGGGTCTGGGGTCTTGCCCCCAGAAAATTTTGAATTCTAAAAAGCAATTTCCTGCAATCTGGGCACTTTCAGACAGCATTTTATACCTGCACCTTTCTTGAAGGAAAATATGGGTGAATTATTGGGGTCAAGGGATATGTAAGCCCCCCTTCTAAATTATTGGGGGGACGCCCCCCTCTCCCTACGCCAGTGTGTATTATTGGGAAGGCTATAGGATATGTTGGCCCAGTTCTAAATTATTGCGGGTTTTGTCCCCCTTCCTACGTCAGTGTTATGTCCCAATGCTTTTAAATTTATCATCTTCTATCAAGGATATCAAACCCGGTCTTGTTTCGGTACCCGTCTTGTTTGGGAAATGGTTGTAGAAAGTAAAATTCACCTTTTTGACTGTCGAAGCAAAGGTTCGACACCTCTCTTACGAATCCAGTGGGATGTTACATCGGGCATCGTCATCTGCCATGCCAATCTGACAAATTGATTTGTCATAATTTATGCTTTTTATTGTCCTTTCGAGGCGAAAACGACTTGTCAAAGTGAAAACACACATTTTCGACGCCATGTTGTTTGTAATCGCGATATGGGTAAAATAACCGGGTTTTTCGGTTGTGGTCGTCTCGAAAAATAAATTAAAAATCAACATACGAGAAAATCTTAACATTCCCAAAACATTCAGGTTGTCAATTTCACGATGTTCTCAACTGTATAAGAAATATTGCTCAATATTTGTTTGGGAACAAAATCGTGATCAAAGTCTTCAAAATTATTCTTGAAGCACCCTTACCCATTTCAACTAAATAACGTCTTTGATACCCTACATCATAAAAACTTTTGAAAACATTGTGGAAAATGAAGAAATTGCTTATGACAAACAATTTCTTCATTTCCCACATTATTTTCTACCTCAAATTATCAATAAATGTTAAATGACATTCAAAAAGAGGTGTCGTCTGCAACATCTTAGAGGTTAGACCAGTCTAATACTGTCGTTTGGTAATGGGTTAAACCTTCAACTTTGATACAATCAATATATTTTACGACTGAGTAGCCTGCCACCATTTGCTATAGGTTATAAATTTATATTTGATTAATTGTGTCTAACGAAAAAAAAAAAAAGATACGCATTATAAACTCCCACGGATTTGGGGACTTTTATCTTATTTTATTGTTTTTAACCTAAATTAACTGATTTAATATCTACGATTTCGTTTGTATTATTAATAATTCTCATGCTAAAATAACACTTTCACAAACAAGACCGGTTTTGACGTCCCTGAAGAATGGTTGCTTAAAACCCCAAAGGGAAAATGCATTGCGTTGATGTTATAGCAAAACCTCGTAACTCCAGCTATATAATTAAGCTGGAGTTACGAGGTTTAGCAATAACACCGACTGTTTTCCTCTTTTCTCTCAAGGATTGAAAAGAAAACTCGCCAAAAATTATATAATTACAAATGTAGGGTATTAGGAATCCACCTTATTAAGAATACAGTGGCGTCACGTTAGGACAATCTCAACGTGTGTAAGTCCTCTAATTGTACCGCAGTCCTCTAATCGATGGTGTGCGTTCAAGCCTGGGTCCTCAGTTTGATCCCTATACAAACACGGTTAATATCTGGAGGCAAGAGACGGATTTTTTAAAACCATACTTTTCTTAAAAGTGAAACAAGAATATGACACACCAATGAAACTGCTACAGCAATGGTTTCTTTTTTCACAGTGTTTACATAGGCTAATTACGGTCTCCTGCTCTTTTTGATGACATTTTTATGTTTAGGCAGTTTTGAGTTATGAATTTCCGCTTTTGGCTCGGTTTATTCGCGATTTCGCATCGATTCAGAGGTTGCTTATCTGAGTTTCAGTACTTATGCAGTCTCAATAGCTCAGTGGGTAGCGGATTTGGGGACTTTTATCTTATTTTATTGTTTTACCCTAAATTAACTGATTTAATACCCGCGATTTCGTTTGTATTATTAATAATTCTCATGCTAAAATAACACTTTCACAAACAAGACCGGCTTTGACGTCCCTGAAGAATGTTTGCTTAAAAACCCCAAAGGGAAAAGGCATTGCATTTATGTTATAGCAAAACCTCGTTACTCCAGCTATATAATTAAGCTGGAGTTACGAGGTTTTGCAATAACACCGACTGTTTTCCTCTTTTCTCTCAAGGATTGAAAAGAAAACCCACCAAAAATTATTAGGAATCCACTTTATCAAGTATAATCTCAACGTGTGCAAGTCTTCTAATTGTACCGCAGTCCTCTAATCGTATGTGTGCGTTCAAGCCTGGGTCCTCAGTTTGATCCCTATACAAACACGATTGATATCTGGGGGCAAGAGACAGATTTTTTTAAAGCAAGAATAAGACACACCAGTGAAACTGCTACAGCAATGGTTTCCTTTTTCACAGTGTTTATGAAGGCTAATTACGGTCTCCTGCTCTTTTAGATGATATTGTGATGTTTCGGCAGTTTTTAGTTATGATTTTTCCGCTTTCGGTTCGGTCTATTCGCGATTTCGCATCGATTCAGAGGTTGCTTATCTGAGTTTCAGTACTTATGCAGTCTCAATAGCTCAATGGGTAGCGGATTTGGGGTCTTTTATCTTATTTTATTGTTTTTACCCTAAATTAACTGATTTAACACCCGCGATTTCGTTTGTATTATTAATAATTCTCATGCTAAAATAACACTTTCACAAACAAGACCGGTTTTGACGTCCCTGAAGAATGTTTGCTTAAAAACCCCAAAGGGAAAAGGCATTGCATTTATGTTATAGCAAATCCTCGTTACTCCAGCTATATAATTAAGCTGGAGTTACGAGGTTTTGCAATAACACCGACTGTTTTCCTCTTTTCTCTCAAGGATTGAAAAGAAAACCCACCAAAAATTATTAGGAATCCACTTTATCAAGTATAATCTCAACGTGTGCAAGTCCTCTAATTGCATTTATGTTATAGCAAAACCTCGTTACTCCAGCTATATAATTAAGCTGGAGCTACGAGGTTTTGCAATAACACCGACTGTTTTGCTCTTTTCTCTAAAGTATTGAAAAGAAAATCTACCAAAAATTATTAGGAATCCACTTTATCAAGTGTGACCTCAACGCGTGCAAGTCCTCTAATTGTTCCGCAGTCCTCTAATCGTTGGTGTGCGTTCAAGTGTGGGACCTCAGTTTGATCCCTATACAAACACGGTTAATATCTGGGGGCAAAAGACAGATTTCTTTTAAACCTTACTTTCTTAAAAGTGAAACAAGAATATGACACACCAATAAATCTGCTACATCAATGGTTTCCTTTTTCACAGTGTTTACATAGGCTTAATACGGTCATCTGCTCTTTTAGACGACATTGTGATGTTTAGGCAGTTTTTGGTTATGATTTTGAGGTTCGGTTTATTCGCGATTTTGCATCAATTCAGATGTTGCTTATCTGAGTTTCAGTACTTATACAGTCTCAATGGCTCAGTGGGTAGCAATTTCCATGCAAGCGGTCCCGGTTTGGAACTGGTTCGAATCCTGGCTCGGCCAACTTTCTTTTTGACGCCTGCTGAAAGTCACTGTGACCCGGTTCATTCGTCTTAAATGGACTTTGTAAGCGATAAAAACAGTGAGTATCTTGAAAAGAACGTAGTGCCGGTGAAGATATACCATGATCGCATGGATGGGTACATTTGGAAAGAATGTTGTATATGGTTTCCGCGGAATATTTGTTGTAATTAAACAAAAGCATGTCGATAAAAGAGCTATAACTGGCAAGCAATGGTTTTTTCCCACGATGCTTGCAATAGCTCCTTTATATTAAATTTCCGTCAAATGGTTTAATTTTCGATTAAGCATATCAAAATCAGTTGAATACAAAGAAAACATTTCAGGACCCGTGTGCAAGTCCTCCAATTGTACCACAGTCCTCTAATCGTTGGTGTGCATTCTAGTCTGGGTCCTTAGTTTGATCTGTATACAAGAAACGGTTAATGTCTAGGGACAAGAGACGGCTTATTTAAACCTGACTTTTCTTAAAAGTGAAACAAGAATAAGACACACCAATGAATGGTTATGATATGCCATGGTATAGTTTAGAAAACTAGTCAATTACTATCAATGCTATATTCAGACCCTAGCCTAGTGCTAGTAGACAGGAAACACGAATAAGTGATCTATCGCCGTGATATAACTGAAAAATAGTTTTGTAAAAATTGGCTTAAAACACCAAACAAACGAAAACGTGTCGATAAAGAAGCTAGAACTCTTGCGAGCATTGCTTTATGCACAATTTCAAAACTCTTAAGAGTTTTAGTTCTGGATAACTAAATTATGAGGACCCTAATTTGCATATTTTGCACAATACCTTTTATGTCCGTCATTACGAGGACCTAACAAGCACACTCTCAAGTCACGTGACAAGAGCAAAGTGTGCATTTTTTGTGCGTCCAGACTACTTTTTCACGTTTAAATGAGGACTCGATTATTTTTCAATTTTCTATAATAGTATATCAAAATCAGTTGAATACAATGAAAACATTTTGAGGACCCGTGTGCAAGTCCTCCAATTGTACCGCAGTCCTCTAATTGTAGGTGTGCGTTCAAGTCTGCGTCCTCTAATTGATAGCAATACACACACACACACACACACACACACACCTCCCCTCTCTCCCCCTCTCTCTCTCTCACACACACACCTCCCCTCTCCCCCCTCTCTCTCACACACACACACCTCCCCTCTCTCCCCCTCTCTCTCACACACACATACACCTCCCCTCTCTCCCCCTCTCTCTCACACACACATACACCTCCCCTCTCTCCCCCTCTCTCTCACACACACATACACCTCCCCTCTCTCCCCCCCCCTCTCTCTCACACACACACACACACACACACACACTCTCTCTCTCTCCCCCTCTCTCTCTCTCACACACACACCTCCCCTCTCTCTCCTCCTCTCTCTCTCACACACACACCCCTCCCCTCTCACACACACACCTCTCTCTCACACACACACCCCTCCCCTCTCACACACACACCTCTCACACACACACACACACCTCCCCCTCTCTCTCACACACACACACCTCCCCCTCTCTCTCACACACACACACACCTCCCCCTCTCTCTCACACACACACACACCTCCCCCTCTCTCACACACACACCTCCCCCTCTCTCACACACACCTCCCCCTCTCTCACACACACACACACACCTCCCCCTCTCTCACACACACACACACACACCTCCCCCTCTCTCACACACACACACACACACACCTCCCCCTCTCTCACACACACACACACCTCCACCTCTCTCACACACACACACCTCCCCCTCTCTCACACACACACACCTCCCCCTCTCTCACACACACACACCTCCCCCTCTCTCACACACACACACACCTCCCCCTCTCTCACACACACACACACCTCCCCCTCTCTCTCACACACACACACACACACACACCTCCCCCTCTCTCACACACACACACACACACACCTCCCCCTCTCTCTCACACACACACACACACCTCCCCCTCTCTCACACACACACACACACCTCCCCCTCTCTCACACACACACACACACACCTCCCCCTCTCTCACACACACACACACACACACCTCCCCCTCTCACACACACACACACACACACACACACCTCCCCCTCTCTCACACACACACACACACACACCTCCCCCTCTCTCACACACACACACACACACACACCTCCCCCTCTCTCACACACACACACACCTCCCCCTCTCTCACACACACACACACACACACACCTCCCCCTCTCTCACACACACACACACACACACCTCCCCCTCTCTCACACACACACACACACACACCTCCCCCTCTCTCACACACACACACACCTCCCCCTCTCTCACACACACACACACACACCTCCCCCTCTCTCACACACACACACACACACCTCCCCCTCTCTCACACACACACACACCTCCCCCTCTCACACACACACACACACCTCCCCCTCTCACACACACACACACACCTCCCCCTCTCTCACACACACACACACACACCTCCCCCTCTCTCACACACACACACACACCTCCCCCTCTCTCACACACACCTCCCCCTCTCTCTCACACACACACACACCTCCCCCTCTCTCACACACACACACACCTCCCCCTCTCACACACACACACCTCCCTCTCTCACACACACACCTCCCCCTCTCTCTCACACACACCTCCCCCTCTCTCTCACACACACACCTCCCCCTCTCTCACACACACCTCCCCCTCTCTCACACACACACCTCCCCCTCTCTCACACACATCCCCCTCTCCCACACACATCCCCCTTTCTCTCACACACACACCTCCCCACTCTCTCACACACACGCACCTCCCCCTCTCACACACACACACACACCTCCCTCCTCTCTCACACACCCTTTAAAGAGGTTTAATCTTTAAAAAGGTTTGAATTAAACAAAGTGTTTTTAAACAAATCTAATTTAAAAAGCTTAATTTAAAAAAAGGTTTTATTCATACAATTTTTAATTTTAAAGACATTTAATTAAAAAGGGTGTACTTTAAAAGAGTTAAATTTCAAAAAGGGTTTAATTTTAAAAGGCGCAATTTAAATGAGATTTTATTTTTGAACATATTTAATTAAAACAATGTTAAAGTTTAAATTTTAAGAAATATTTCATTGAAAAAAAAATGATTTAAATGAGGTTTAAATTAAAAAAATGTTTAAAGAGGTTTCATTTAAAAAAATATGTTTAATTTAAAAACATTCAATTTGAAAAGGTTTTATTGAAAGGTTTCATTCTTAAAAAAAGGTTGAATTTAAACAAAGTTTAATTCATTGAAAAAAATGATTTAAATGTTTAAATTCAAATAAGTTGAAAGAGGTTTCATTTTACAAAAAAAAGGTTTAATTTTAACAAGGTCTAATTTTAAAAAGGTATAATTTTACAAAAAAGAATTTAATATTAATGAGGTTTTATTATAGAAACGTTGAATTTAAACAACGTGTAATTTTTATAAACATTCAATTTTAAAAAAGGTTTCATTTAAAGGAAGGTGAATTTAAAAAAGTTTTTTTTTTTTTTTTTAAATGAGATTTTATTTTCAAAAGGGTTTAATTCAAACGAGATTTAATTTGAAAAAGGTTTAATGCAAAACAAAAGTTGGATTTTATAAACATTAAATTTCAAAAAGGTTTGATTCATACAAGGTTTAATTCTAAAGACATTCAATTGAATTTTTCTTTCATTTAAATTAAGCTAGATTTTAAGAATGTTTAAAGATGTTTAATCTTTAAAAAGGTTTAAATTAAACAAAATGTTTGTTAACAAATTTAATTTAAAAAACTTAATTTTAAAAAAATGTTTTATTCATACAATTTTTAATTTTAAAGACATTTGATTAAAAAGGGTTTACTTTAAAAGTTAAATTTTAAAAAGGGTTTAATTTTAAAAGGTGTGATTTTAATGAGATTTTATCTTTTAAAAAGGTTTAATGAAAACAATGTTAAAGTTTTAATTTTAAAAGGTTTGATTCATACAAGGTTTAATTTTAAAAAAATATTTCATTGAAAAAAAATTAAATGAGGTTTAAATTTAAACATGTTTAAAGAGGTTTTATTTTGAAAAAGGTTAATTTAATCGAGGTTTAATTTCTAAAAGGTTGAATTTAAACAAAGTTTTATTCATTGAAAAAAAATTAAATGTTTAAATTTAAAAATGTTGAAAGAGGTTTCATTTTAAAAAAAGGTTTAATTTGAACGAGGTTTAATTTTAAAAGGGTATAATTTTAAAAAGGATTTAATGTAAACAAGGTTTCGTTTCAGAAACGTTGAATTCAATCAAAATTTAATTTCAAAAACATTCAATCTTGAAAAAAGTTTTCATTTAACGGAGGTTGAATATTAAAAAAAGATTTTATTCAAATGAGATTTTATTTTTAAAAAGGTTAAAATTTAACGAGGTCTAATTTGAAAAAGGTTTGAAATTTAAACAAAAGTTTGATTCTAAAAACATTAAATTTCTCAAAGTTTCAATTTCAAAAAAAGGTTTGATTCATACAAGGTTTAATTTTAAAAACATTCAAATTCTAAAAACATTCAATTGGATTTTTTTTATTTAAATTAGGTTAAATTTTTAAAATCTTTTTTTTAAAAAAAAGGTTTAATTGAAATGAGGTTTTATATGGAAAAGGTATAATTTGAAAAAAAAGTTAAATTTTAAAAACATATTATTTCAAAAATGATTAAATTTAAACGAGGCTTCATTCTAAAAAAATTTAATTAGAAAAATATTTAATTTCAATGATATTCAAATTTTAAGAATGTTTACAGAGGTTTAATTTTAAAGGTTTAATTTAAACAAGGTTTAATCAAAACAATGTCTAATTTTAAAAATGATTAATTCCAAAAATGATTAAGTTTAAACAAGATTTAATCTTAAAAAGGTTGTAATCTAAACAAGCTTTAATTAAATTGTAGAAACAATTCAATTGAAATGAGGTTTAGAAGAAATGTTTGGTTAAAAAAGATTTGATTTAAACATTAATTTTAAAAGATTTAAATCAAAAGAGTTTCTTTTTATAAAGAATTTAATTCAAATAAAGTTTAAAGCTAAAAAAGAGATTTAATTTAAAGGGTGTTTAATTGTAAAAAAGATTAAACAAGATTTGATTTTAAAAAGGTGGGTTGCAACAAGGGGTCAACCAATAGATTTTCATTTAATTCTGTGGTTTGGTTGGGTAACAATACTTTAAATTTGTATGTGTAAAAATTTGATGATGGCTAATTTTTGTAGATTATGGCTGACAAAGTGGATGGGGTAAATTGACATGCGAAGCAAATTTTGACTTTGAAGTTAAATAACTTTTTCTGTATGGATCACATCAAAATCAAATTTTACATGTAAAAAGAAACCAAGGACAGAACATTTCAGCTACCATTAATCAGATATATCAGTTTGTTGATTTTCTGTATTTGATCTCCATTAAATTAAACATTTCATTTTAAAAAGATTAAAATTAAACAAGGTTAAATCTTGAAAAAGGATTTTTTTCTAAAAACATGTTTAATTAAAACAAGGTTTAATTTCAAAAATAAATTTATTTTAAAAGGGTTTAATTTAAATGAGTTTAAATCTAAAAAAGGGTTTAATTCTAAAAAGGTTTAATTTAAACAAGATTTATTTAAACGAGGTTTATTTATAAAAAAAAATATTTAATTCAAATGGAATTAATTTTAAAAAAAGATTTGAATTAACCCTTTCCCAAACATAACCTGGTTTTGACGTCCCTAACAGAAATGGCTTCGGAAAACATTGAGGCAAAAGAAGAAAAATGCTGATGAACAGCATTTTCCCTTTTGCCTCAATATTTTCTCTGCCATATTTTACACAAATCCTATCTTTATCAGCTCCCATTTTGACGACTGTAGCAGCTATCAAATTGGCCCACCCTACTTTTTTGCCGTTTGGGAAAGGGTTAAATGAGGTTCAATTGTAAAAATGATTCATTTTTAAAAGGTTTAATTTTAACGAGGTTTTTTTTTTTTTAAAAGGTTTGATTTAAAGAAGATTTCATCTAACCAAGATTTAAATTAAATTAGGTTAAATCTTCGAAAGATTCAATTTAAACAAGGTTTAATTTCAAAAAGGATTTAGTTTTAATAAGGATTTGATTTAAACGAGGTTTTATTTAAATGAGATTTAATTTTAAAACGGACTTAATTCAACGAGATTTATTTTAAACAAGGTTTAATTTTAAAAAGGTTTTAATTTCAAAACGAGATTTCAATAAAAACAAATTAAATTAATTAAGATATGATTAAATTCAAAGAAAAAATAATTGAACTCTAACAGATAAAAAGAAAAAAATGGATAGTTATATTACCCAAGTGGTTATTTCATTTTTAGTGCAAAAAAATCTTAATTAAAGTTTTGATGGTCAAATGTTGGTTTCGACCTTGGGTCTCTGACACTGAAAGTCATGTCTAATTCTTATTCAATGTTATCATGCGGAAATAAAGTTAACATTTTTCCCAGCACAGAATATAAATACACGGAAACTAATGAATACTCTGATGTATGCCAGAATCTGCTTAAGGAAAACTAAGAGTCTGTTTAAATTGGACAAACAATGACAAGTATTGTTTGATTTTAACAAGGTTTACTTTTGTTTAAAAAAGTTTCATTTAAAGACAGACAGTTTATTTCGGTAACGTAAACACATAAAATAAAGTTTGTTACATGCAAATTATAAACAAAATGACAAACAAGGTCAAACAAAATATCAAATAAACAAAATACAACATTACATTGGGAACAAGTCAAACAAAAGAAACGAATAAATGAAACAAATAAAAAAAATCACTTATCTTCTAAAAATGACAAAAAAGCAAAATAAAAAATGGATGGTACATTATACAAGATAATTACAGGAGCAAACTATTTCATTATGATATTTTACAATGTAATACAATGTATTTGTATATTGAAGTTAAACAGAACAGAAAGATGAAAATATTTAGTGTAATAATGTAAACTGAATGTGCATACTTCGATGACAAAGTTCGTTCTAAGCTGCAAAGCAAATTGAGAAAACAAAACAAAGATATTAGCGGTCAAGAAACATTAAGATTGGAAGACATCCAGGAAATATAGCACCCATTTAATAAAACCATTCAAACATTGCATTCAGCCAAACAGTGCCTAAACTGGTACAGATCCATCCTTGACATGTGGAATTTGTAAAAATTGAACCATGAGGTGGATTCTTAACAATTTTCAGTCAAACATATGCACTGTGGATAATCACGTGATATACAAATTTCAGAAAATAATCAAATTTTGTTAATACGGGACCAATATGAATTCTATTTGAAGCAGAGAAGGTGGGTAAACATAACACATTAGATGGATGTGTTGGATGTTTGAAAAATCAGCTGATAAAAAATAATTGAAGATCAACCAAAATTTTGGTTGATCTTCAATAACTTTTCTATCAACTGATTTTTCAAAAATCCACCATGTCAGGCTTATTCCTGGCATTTTTTACACCTTCTCTGCTTCAAACAGAATTCAAATCGGTCAAGAATTAACAAAATTATTGAAGATTTTCTGAAATTGTTGTGTCACGTGATAAACCACCATGATATGAACCACATAGTAAGTAAGTAAGTAAATTTATATGAACCACATAGTAAGTAAGTAAGTAAATTTTATTTAAAGTCGGCAAGACAGAATAACAATAACATAAGCTCACATGAGCTTTTGAACCTACTAGAACCGACCATGTATTTTTCCTGCCAATAGGGAGGCCCCGTAAATGGTGGCCATGTGTAATTCTGAACCCAAAGACATCAAAGTCCTTGCAGATGGCACACTGCATGTGAAAAAGAATTTTTAACCAATGAAGAACAAAAAACATTGAGACAGCAGGAGATAATGCTGATAATCAGAATTTTCTTTTGCACCAAAGTTTTCCTGAACGACTCGTCTCTTTAAAGACTCTTTCACGAATCTGGAACAGTTTTTTAAGCAAAGAGTTTCTAGTTTCTTAATTCATTAGCTCACTCAAATAAATATTTGACTAAGAGGTTAAAGGCTTCAGAAAACATTGTGGAAAATGAAGAAATTGCATGTGACAAGCGATTCCTTCATTTTCCACAATGTTTTCTACCCAGAAAGACAAAAAGAATAAAGATTGTTGTTTAGGTCTGTTGTTGTTATTATTATCATTGTTGTTGTTGTTGTTGTTGTTGCTGCTACTGCTGCTAATGCTGCTTATGATGATGATGATGATAATACACATAGATGATAAAAATCTTGTCACCAGTTCAATGTGAAATCGTCCATATATCTTCATCTTTTCTTGCAATGTTTGGTGGGGACAAATGCGTACAAACAACCATAGCAACTGAAAAGACAATTAGAGGAACCCATAAATTCTTTAACCTTATCCCAAACAAGACCTTGTTTTGACGTCCCTAATAGAAAAGGCTTGGGAAAACATTGAAACAAAAGAAGAAACTGCTGATAACCAGCAGTTTCTCCTTTTGTCTCAATATTTTCTGTACCATATCATACACAAATCCTTCCTTGAATATAATTCATTTTGATGTTTGCAGCAGCTTTCAAATTGGATCACCCCAGAATTTTGTTTTTTGGGAAAGGGTTAACCTTATCCCAGATAAGACCTTGTTATCGTGACCCTTGTAGAGAAAGGCCTTGGTAAACATCCAGGCGAACGAAAATGCCGATATCAGCATTTTCTCTTATTTCCTCAATATTTTCTGACATAATAAGCAATTTCTCCATTTTCCACAATGTATTAATCCAAGAAGACCAAAAACTCTAATATTCAGCTAAAATTGTTGCCTGTCAGTGAAATTTTGGTCCAATTAGAATGTTTGCAGATGACACACTGCATGGTAATAAGAAAAGAATTTGTAAACAAAAAAGAACAGAAAGCATTGAGACAACAGGAGATAATGCTGATAATCAGCATTTTCTTTTGCACCAAAGTTTTTCTGAATGACTCGTCTCTTTAAAGACTCTTTCACGAATCTGGAACAGTGTTTTTTTATGCAGAGTTCTAGCTTCTTAATCCATTAGCTGACTCAAATGAATATTTGACTAAGAGGTTAAAGGCTTCAGAAAACATTGTGGAAAATGAAGAAATTGCATTTTCTTCATTTTCCGCAATGTTTTCTACCCAGAAAGACAAAAAGAATAAAAATTCTTGTTTAGGATGGTGGTGGTGTGTGGTGGTTGTTGTTGTTGTTTATGCAGATGCTGAGAATTTATACTGAACAAAAGTGAAAACTTTATGCTGCAAGATTTCTTGTTTCTGGAAAAGTATCGAACTAAAAGCCCAAAATATATTTTGATGTTATTTCCCAGGCATTCAGCAATCATTTTGTCGAAATTTCATTGTCTTGTCTCCTTTAATGTCAAAGTTAGCTAAGCTAATTTCATCTAATGCCACATATGTGCATGTGCAGGAAACAATTCATTTTTTTTCGAAATCGATCATATCCTGCTTGCCAAAAAAACACACAAAAAAATCTCTTATCACTTGTAGCAAACTCTCAAATAAAGGTCTAATTTTGCGAATTACCTCCCTAGTTTGACATAAACAAATAGGGAATTTAAAATGTTTGATATTCACAACTTTATCACAGTTTTCGACTTTTTTTTTTAAACATCATGCAGGCCTTACAAGGGGGTTTTGAATCCTTTATCGACTTAGATTGTTCCCAGATGTCCATGCAATAGCAATTTCAATTTCCTATGGGGTTTGCATTATAAAATTTTCAAGCTTTGCAACATAATGAAACTTCTGCTTTTCTTCTACTCACCAGTTCAATTTGAAATCTTCTTAATTTTTTTATCTTTTCTTGAAATGTTTGGTGGTGACAAATACGTACAAACAACCATAGCAGCTGAAAAGACAATTAGTGGAATGAAAATTCTTAAACCCTTTCCCAAACAATACCTGTTATACTATGATCCTTTTAGAAAAAGGCCTTGTCAAACATCTTGGCAAAAGAAGAAAATGCTGATGTTTTAAGCATTTTCTTTTTTCCCTCAATATTTCCTGCCATAAAATTGTACACAAATCCCTTGAACATTGTGGAAAAAGGAGAAAAAAAGACCAAAAAATTAACCACTAATGCATGAAACAGATAGATATCAGTGAAAGAAAGTTACATACCAAATTTGAGCTCCGTATGTCATATATTTTAGGAGAAAAGGTAAATGTTAAAACAGAGGGATGGACAGACAGATGGACTTGAGTAAAACAATATGCCCCCGATCTGTCGAAACAGGGGCATAAAAATTCTTGTTTAGAATTGTTGTTGTTGTTGTTGTTGTTGTTGATGATGAGACAGCTGCTGAGAATATACATCGATGATAAAAATCTACTCACCAGGTCAATGTGAAATCTTCCTTATATTTCCATCTGTTCTTGCAATGGTTGGTGGGAACAAATACATACAAACAACCATGTAGTGCCATTGTAGAAACTGAAAAGACAGTAAGTGGAATGCATAAATTCTTGAACCCTATCCCAAACGATACATTGTTATGGCACACCTTTTTAGAAAAAGGCCTGAGCAAACATTGACACAAAAGAAGAAGACACTGATATCAGCATTTTCTACTTTTTCTTCTAGATTTTCTGCCATCTGAATACACGCAAATCCTTTGACGCGCATATAGAAGATGTACATGGGAAAACAGGGTGGAAAATTACAAATACTTGCCAAACGATTTCTTCATTTCCCACAATGTTTCAACCCAAGATCAAAAAGTGTAAAATTTTATTTAACTAAAATTGTTTCCTGTGTCAGTGTTTTCAGTCTTTGCTGTCTGGTAATGTGTTAACCTTTTATCAAAAAGCAGAATATTTAAATGACCCAATAGACCAGTTTCATAATATCAGGTCACTAATGAATTATTCATGAGGAGGTAAAAAGGAGGCCTACTGATATGGCTTATCAGTGGAATGTTTTGCCTCCCGTGGCGGGGCAACTATGCAAATGAGGTAAACTGTTCTAAAAATAGCAATTTTAAAATCCATCTATTTGAATGTTTTTGAATAGGACACTGTATGTTAATTAGAAAGGGACCTATATAAAAGAGAACAGAAAACATCAAAACAAAAGGAGAAAATGCTGATAATCAGCATTTTCTTTTGCCCCAATGTTTTCCTGAGTGATTTCCTCAAGTGTCTTCAAAACTAGGTCTTAATTGTCTTGGAAACCTCTCCAAAATAAAACCTGGTTTTAATGCTCTAATACAATTGGCTTGGAAAACATTGAGACAAAAGACGTAAATGATGATAATCTGCATTATCTTCTTTTGTCTCAATGTTTTCTGTACTATACTATGTGAAGTACCATCCATTTTTGTCGTCTGCAGAAGCTTTCAAATTGGAACACCCTTAAATCAAAATTAAAGTAAAATTGCTGTTTATGGTTATTGTTGTTGTTGTTGTTGATAATGCAGCTGCTGAGAACATTGGTAGATGATAAAAATCTACTCACCAGTTCAATGTGAAATCTTCTATATATTTTTCTTCTGTTCTTGCAATGTTTGGTGGGGACAAATACGCACAGACAACGAATATAAGCAGCTGAAAAGACAATTAGTTGAATGCATAAATTCTTTAACCCTATCCTAGACAAGACCTGTTATGATGAAAAAGGTCTTGGCAAACATCGAGGCAAAAGAAGAAAATGTTTTTAGCATTTTCTTTTTTCCCTCAATATTTCCTGCCATAAAATTGTACACAAATCCCTTGAACATTGTGGAAAAAGGAGAAAAAAAAGACCAAAAAATAAACCACTAATGCATGAAACAGATAGATATCAGTGAAAGAAAGGTACATGCCAAAGTTGAGCTTCGTATGTCTAATATTTTAGGAGAAAAGGAAAATATGAACTCATTACCAAACAACACAATTTTTGACTTTTTCAATTTGAAAGATGTAGCAGACGACAATTTCAAGTTTGTGAAAATTTAAAATTCTATCCATTTTGGATTAGAAAACATTGTAGAAAATGAAGAAATTGCTTGTGACAAGCAATTTCTTCATTTTTCACAATGTTTTCTCAAGCCTTTATCTCGTGAAGAGTCAAAAAGAGTCATTGTGTGGTAATGGTTTAAAACAGAGGGATGGACAGACAGACATGAGTAAAACAATATGCCCCAATCTTTCTAAATAGGGGCATAAAATTTTTGTTTAGAATTGTTGTTGTTGTTGATAATGATACAGTTGCTGAGAATATTGGTAGATGATAAAAATCTACTCACCAGGTCAATGTGAAATCTTCCATATATTTCCATCTGTTCTTGCAATGGTTGGTGCGGACAAATACATACAAACAACCATAGTGCCATTGTAAAAACTGAAAAGACAATTAGTGGAATGCATAAATTTTTTAACCCTATCCCAAACAATACCTTTTTATGGCACACTTTTTAGAAAAAGGCCTGGGCAAACATTGACGCAAAAGAAGAAGCCTCTGATACCAGCATTTTCTACTTTTTCCCCTATATTTTCTGCCATCTGAATACACACAAATCCTTTTGATGCACATGAAGAATAAAAATTAAAGTAAAATTGCGGTTTATGATTATTGTTGTCGTTCTTGTTGTTACAGTTGCTGAGAATATTGGTAGATGATAAAAATCTTCTCACCAGTGCAATTTGAAATCTTCCATATATTTCCATCTGTTCTTGCAATGGTTGGTGGGGACAAATTCGTACAAACAGTGATAGTGCTAGATCATAGGCTTAGCAGCTGAAAAGACAATTAATGAAATGAATAAATTCTTTAACCCTATCCCAAACAATACCTTCTTATGATGGCCCAATTAGAAAAGGCTTGGGAAAACACAGGCAAAAGAAGAGAAAATTAATAATCAGTATTTTCTCCTCAATATTCTCTTACAAATCCTTTAACATGCAATTTGTGGTCTGCAGCAGTTTTCACACTTGTGTACTTTAAAATTAGGTAGTCTGGAAATGTATTAATCCATTACCAAACAGTGACACTCATTCACATCAAGAGACATGCTTAGGAAAACATTGTGGAAAATTAACAAATTTCTTTTCCAATCAATTTCTTTATTTCTCACAATGTTTGCTTCCCAGAACAACCAACACTTTGGAATTGTTGTATGTGACATGTTGCAGCACAGACTACTGCAAGGGGTAACAAGAAAAGATTTTGTAAACAAAGAATAGAAAACATTGAGACAACAAGAGGTAATGCTGATAATCAGCATTTTCTTTTGCCACAGAGCTTTCCTGAACCACTCATCTCTTTAAAGACTCTTTCAGGAATTTGGAACATTCTAATTTTTTATGCAATGAGTTTCTAGTTTCTTAATCCATTAGCTGACTCAAATGACTATTTGACTAAAGTTAAAGGCTTCAGAAAACATTGTGGAAAATGAAGAATTTGCATGTGACAAGCTATTCCTACATTTTCCACAATGTTTTTTTTCTACCCTAAAAGACAAAAAAAACAAGAGGGCCGTTGGCCCTAGGTCGCTCACCTGAGATGGGGTTTTATAACAGATCAGATTTCTTACAGGTTATGCAATAAAGTGTCAAAGATCATATGAACGCCGCTATGCGATTTCAAACCATAGAAAACCCAGAAAACTACCTTAGTGCAATATCATATGTAACTCAAATATGGTGTTTCATCCAATTCGGCTATTTGGTTATGGAGAAATTGCTTTGGACAGATGGAATTAAAATAAAACATACAGACTGAAAAACAAACAGAAATTTACAAATTGACCTAGATCTATGACCTTGAACCTACCTAAATATATATTTCAAATAGAACATCTACTCATGATAAAGAACACATTTACCCATACATTTTTTTTAAATCCATGCATAAATGTAGATGCTATGCCCCTGATAACCAGATTTTTACTAGAAGTCCCCTTTTTCTGTGACAAGGTTTTATATTGAAAAGCAAAAAAAAAAGTACCTCATAGCAATATCATAAGGAATGCAAATATTAAGTTTTGTCAAATTTGGCTCTGCAGTTATTGAGAAATTGCTTCTGACAGATTTCGTGTAATTTCTCTTTTTCTGTTGCCATGGCAACCACAGTTGGGTTTTCTTTTATAAATTGCAATTCTGTTAGCAATTTTTGAAATGTGACCTCCTAAGGAATATTTCTGCCTAGTTTGGTGGAAATTAGCCTGATAGTTTAGGAGGAGATATCATTCAACGATGTCATTGAGATTTGGTGGAAAATCTCCTTTTCTGTTGCCATGGCCACCAGAGCTTTTAAAAGATTTCAATTCTTTTAGCAATTTTTAAAAGGAACCTCCTCAGAAATATTTCTGCCAAGTTTGGTTGAAATTGGCCAAGTAGTTTAGGAGATGTTGTTCAAAGAAATTATTGAGAATTAGTCAAATTTCTCCTTTTCTGGTGCCATGGCAACCAGAGTTTTCAGTCAATTTCAATTCTTTTAGCAATTCTTAAAGAGGACCTCCTAAGGAATATTTTTGCCAAGTTTAGTTGAAATTGGCCTGGCAGTTTAGGAGGAGATGTCCTTCAAAGATAGTACATGTATTGAGATTCAGTCAAATTTCTCCTTTTCTGTTGCCATGGCAACCAGAGTTTTTTTTACGGATTTCAATTCTTTTAGCAATTCTGAAAGGGGGTCATCTAAGGAACATTCCTGCCAAGTTTGGTTGAAATTGGCTTGGTAGTTTAGGAGGAGATGTTGTTCAAAGATAGTAATGAGATTCAGTCAAATTTCTCCTTTTCTGTTGCCATGGCAACCAGAGTTTTTTATGGATTTCAATTCTTTTAGCAATTCTGAAAGGGGGTCACCTAAGGAACATTCCTGCTAAGTTTGGTTGAAATTGGCCCAGTAGTTTAGGAGGAGATGTCGTTCAAAGATAGTATTGAGATTCAGTCAAATTTCTCCTTTTCTGTTGCCATGGCAACCAGAGTTTTTCATGGATTTCAATTCTTTTAGCAATTCTGAAAGGGGGTCACCTAAGGAACATTCCTGCCAAGTTTGGTTGAAATTGGCCATGTAGTTTAGGAGGAGATGTCATTTAAAGAAATTGTTGACGGACGACGCACGACGCACGACGCACGACGGACGGACGCCGGACAAAAGGTGATCACAATAGCTCACTTGAGCTTGAGCTCAGGTGAGCTAAAAATAAAAAAATTGCTTAAGATTGTTGTTTAGGATTGTTGTTTAGGATTGTTGTTTAGGAGTGTTGTTTAGGAGTGTTGTTTAGGAGTGTTGTTTAGGAGTGTTGTTTAGGAGTGTTGTTGCTGTTGTGGTTGTTGTGGTTGTGGTTGTTGTTGTTGTTGTTGTTGTTGTTGTTGTTGTTGTTGTTGTTGTTGCAGCTGCTGAGAATACATGAAGATGATGAAAGTCTACTCACAAGTTCAATATGAAATCTTCTATATATAGATCTATTTTCATCTTTTCTTGCAATGTCTGGGTTTGAGTTTATTGGGTTTTAAAGTTTTCAATTGCTATGGTCATATTGCGGCAGTTGGAGCACCTAACCATAGATTCCTGTTGTTTCTCTTACCAGTACTACTACAACACCCTAACGGAGCCTCCAGCTGCTTGCCCACATAGCTTCACTAGACGGTTTGCAATTAAGAAAAGGCACAGGAAATTATTCAAACAAAGAAGAACACGCTTACCAGACTATGCCCTTTTGTTTTTCAATGCAACTGTACTTTGCTCCTCTAAATTGACTCAATTGGTTCGGGTTTAACACCTCTTTCAACTTCTAGTCATTTTGCAGTAGCTGGAGCACCCAACTGTGGATCCCTGTCATTTTTCTCACAAGTACTACAATAATATCCTATCAGAGCCTCCAGCTGCTCTCTTGCATGGATGATTCAAACACATTGACAGTAAACATTAGTAGCTGAAAGGAAACTAAAGAGAAATTGTGATTCACATTGTCTCTTTGTGATTGAATTTTTGTCTAACATAAAATCCCAAATAGACCAGCTTATCACAGCTTCTACATATACATGTAGATTAACATGTTACGTAATTATCAGTTAAGTAAAGTGCCAGAGAACCCCCCCGCTCATCGCAGCTTCTACGTATAAGTCATCATGTCAGTTATCAGTTACGTAAAGTGCCGGAGAGACCCGCTCATCGCAGCTTTTACGTATAGGTCATCTTGTCAGTTATCAGTTACGTAAAGTGCCGGAGAGACCCCCCGCTCATCGCAGCTTCTATGTATAAGTCATCCTGTCAGTTATCAGTTAAGTAAAGTGCTGGAGAAACCCGCTCATCGCAGCTTCTACGTATAAGTCATCCTGTCAGTTATCAGTTACGCAAAGTGCCGGAGAGACGCCCCGCTCATTGCAGCTTTTAAGTATAGGTCATCCTGTCAGTTATCAGTTACGTAAAGTGCCGGAGAGACCCCCCGCTCATCGCAGCTTCAAAATGTAGGTCATCATGTCAGTTATCAGTTATGTAAAGTGCCGGACAGACCCGCTCATTGCAGCTTCTACGTATAAGTCATCCTGTCAGTTATCAGTTAAGTAAAGTGCCGGAGAGACCCCCAGCTCATCGCAGCTTCTACGTATAAGTCATCCTGTCAGTTATCAGTTAAGTAAAGTGCCGGAGAGACCCGCTCATCGCAGCTTTTACATATAGGTCATCGTGTCAGTTAACAGTTACGTAAAGTGCCAGAGACACCCGCTCATCCCAGCTTCTACATATAGGTCATCGTGTCAGTTAACAGTTACGTAAAGTGCCGGAGATACACCCACTCATCGCAGCTTCTACGTATAAGTCATCCTCTCAGTTGTCAGTTACGTAAAGTGCCGAAGAGACCCCCCGCTCATCGCAGCTTCTACGTATAAGTTATCCTCTCAGTTGTCAGTTACGTAAAGTGCCGGAGAGACCCCCCACTCATCGCAGCTTCTACGTATAAGTCATCCTGTCAGTTGTCAGTTACGTAAAATGCCGGAGAGACCCCCCGCTCATCGCAGCTTCTACGTATAAGTCATCCTCTCAGTTGTCAGTTACGTAAAGTGCCGGAGAGACCCGCTCATCGCAGCTTTTACGTATAAGTCATCCTGTCAGTTGTCAGTTACGTAAAGTGCCGGAGAGACCCGCTCATCGCAGCTTCTACATATAAGTCATCCTGTCAGTTATCAGTTACGTAAAGTGCCGGAGAGTCCCCCCGCTCATCCCAGCTTTTACATATAGGTCATCCTGTCAGTTATCAGTTACGTAAAGTGCCGGAGAGACCCGCTCATCCCAGCTTTTACATATAAGTCATCCTGTCAGTTATCAGTTACGTAAAGTGCCGGAGAGACCCCCCACTCATCGCAGCTTCTAGGTATAGGTCATCCTGTCAGTTGTCAGTTACGTAAAGTGCCGGAGAGACCCCCCGCTCATCGAAGCTTCTACGTATAGGTCATCCTGTCAGTTATCAGTTAAGTAAAGTGCCGGAGGGACCCGCTCATCGCAGCTTCTACGTATAAGTCATCCTGTCAGTTGTCAGTTACGTAAAGTGCCGGAGAGACCCCCCGCTCATCGCAGCTTTTACGTATAAGTCATCCTGTCAGTTGTCAGTTACGTAAAGTGCCGGAGAGACCCGCTCATCCCAGCTTCTACATATAGGTCATCCTGTCAGTTATCAGTTACGTAAAGTGCTGGAGAGACCCGCTAATCCCAGCTTCTACGTATAGGTCATCCTGTCAGTTATCAGTTACGTAAAGTGCCGGAGAGAACCCCCGCTCCTCCCAGCTTCTACGTATAGGTCATCCGGTCAGTTATCAGTTAAGTAAAGTGCCGGAGAGATCCGCTCATCGCAGCTTTTACGTATAAGTCATCCTGTCAGTTGTCAGTTACGTAAAGTGCCGGAGAGACCCCCGCTCATCGCAGCTTCTACGTATAAGTCATCCTCTCAGTTGTCAGTTACGTAAAGTGCCGGAGAGACCCCCCGCTCATCGCAGCTTCTACGTATAAGTTATCCTGTCAGTTGTCAGTTACGTAAAGTGCCGGAGAGACCCGCTCATCGCAGCTTCTACGTATAAGTCATCCTGTCAGTTATCAGTTAGGTAAAGTGCCGGAGAGTCCCCCCGCTCATCCCAGCTTTTACATATAGGTCATCCTGTCAGTTATCAGTTACGTAATGTGCCGGAGAGACCCGCTCGTCCCAGCTTTTACATATAAGTCATCCTGTCAGTTATCAGTTACGTAAAGTGCCGGAGAGACCCCCCACTCATCGCAGCTTCTAGGTATAGGTCATCCTGTCAGTTGTCAGTTACGTAAAGTGCTGGAGAGATCCCCCGCTCATCGCAGCTTCTACGTATAGGTCATCCTGTCAGTTATCAGTAAAGTAAAGTGCCGGAGAGACCCGCTCATCGCAGCTTCTATGTATAAGTCATCCTGTCAGTTGTCAGTTACGTAAAGTGCCGGAGAGACCCCCCGCTCATCGCAGCTTTTACGTATAAGTCATCCTGTCAGTTGTCAGTTACGTAAAGTGCCGGAGAGACCCGCTCATCGCAGCTTCTACGTATAGGTCATCCTGTCAGTTATCAGTTACGTAAAGTGCCGGAGAGAACCCCCGCTCATCCCAGCTTCTACGTATAGGTCATCCGGTCAGTTATCAGTTAAGTAAAGTGCCGCAGAGACCCGCTCATCGCAGTTTTTACGTATAAGTCATCCTGTCAGTTGTCAGTTACGTAAAGTGCCGGAGAGACCCCCCGCTCATCGCAGCTTCTACGTATAAGTCATCCTGTCAGTTGTCAGTTACGTAAAGTGCCGGAGAGACCCCCCGCTCATCGCAGCTTCTACGTATAAGTCATCCTGTCAGTTGTCAGTTACGTAATATGCCAGAGAGACCCCCCCGCTCATCGCACCTTCTACGTATAAGTCATCCTGTCAGTTGTCAGTTACGTAAAGTGCCGGAGAGACCCGCTCATCGCAGCTTCTATGTATAAGTCATCCTGTCAGTTATCAGTTACGTAAAGTGCCGGAGAGACCCGCTCATCGCAGCTTTTACGTTTAAGTCATCCTGTCAGTTATCAGTTACGTAAAGTGCCGGAGAGACCCGCTCATCCCAGCTTCTACATATAGGTCATCCTGTCATTTATCAGTAATGTAAAGTGCTGGAGAGACCCGCTCATCCCAGCGTCTATGTTTAGGTCATCCTGTCAGTTATCAGTTAAGTAAAGTGCCGGAGAGACCCGCTCATCGCAGCTTTTACGTATAAGTCATCCTGTCAGTTGTCAGTTAGGTAAAGTGCCGGAGAGACCCCCTGCTCATCGCAGCTTCTACGTATAAGTCATCCTGTCAGTTGTCAGTTAAGTAAAGTGCCGGAGAGACCCCCCGCTCATCGCAGCTTCTACGTATAGGTCATCCTGTCAGTTATCAGTTACGTAAAGTGCCGGAGAGACCCGCTCATTGCAGCTTTTACATATAAGTCATCCTGTCAGTTATCAGTTACGTAAAGTGCCGGAGAGACCCGCTCATCGCAGCTTCTACGTATAAGTCATCCTGTCAGTTATCAGTTACGTAAAGTGCCGGAGAGACCCCCTCTCATCGCAGCTTCTACGTATAGGTCATCCTGTCAGTTATCAGTTACGTAAAGTGCCGGAGAGACCCGCTCATCGAAGCTTTTACATATAAGTCATCCTGTCAGTTATCAGTTACGTAAAGTGCCGGAGAGACCCCACCGGTCATCGCAGCTTCTACATATAGGTCATCCTGTCATTTATCAGTAATGTAAAGTGCTGGAGAGACCCGCTCATCCCAGCTTCTACGTTTAGGTCATCCTGTCAGTTATCAGTTAAGTAAAGTGCCGGAGAGACCCGCTCATCGCAGCTTTTACTTATAAGTCATCCTGTCAGTTATCAGTTACGTAAAGTGCCGGAGAGACCCCACCGGTCATCGCAGCTTCTACATATAGGTCATCCTGTCATTTATCAGTAATGTAAAGTGCTGGAGAGACCCGCTCATCCCAGCTTCTACGTTTAGGTCATCCTGTCAGTTATCAGTTAAGTAAAGTGCCGGAGAGACCCGCTCATCGCAGCTTTTACTTATAAGTCATCCTGTCAGTTGTCAGTTAGGTAAAGTGCCGGAGAGACCCCCCGCTCATTGCAGCTTCTACGTATAAGTCATCCTGTCAGTTGTCAGTTAAGTAAAGTGCCGGAGAGACCCCCCGCTCATCGCAACTTTTACGTATAGGTCATCCTGTCAGTTATCAGTTACGTAAAGTGCCGGAGAGATCCCCCGATCATCGCAGCTTCTAGGTATACGTCATCCTGTCAGTTATCAGTTACGTAAAGTTCCGGAGAGACCCCCCGCTCATCGCAGCTTTTACGTATAGGTCATCCTGTCAGTTATCAGTTACGTAAAGTGCCGGAGAGACCCCCCGCTCATTGCAGCTTTTACATATAAGTCATCCTGTCAGTTATCAGTTACGTAAAGTGCCGGAGAGACCCGCTCATCGCAGCTTCTACGTATAAGTCATCCTGTCAGTTATCAGTTACGTAAAGTGCCGGAGAGACCCCCTCTCATCGCAGCTTCTACGTATAGGTCATCCTGTCAGTTATCAGTTACGTAAAGTGCCGGAGAGACCCGCTCATCGCAGCTTTTACATATAAGTCATCCTGTCAGTTATCAGTTACGTAAAGTGCCGGAGAGACCCCACCGGTCATCGCAGCTTCTACGTATAGGTCATCCTGTCAGTTATCAGTTACGTAAAGTGCCGGAGAGACCCGCTCATCGCAGCTTCTACGTATAAGTCATCCTGTCAGTTGTCAGTTACGTAAAGTGCCGGAGAGACCCACTCATCGCAGCTTCTACGTATAAGTCATCCTGTCAGTTATCAGTTACGTAAAGTGCCGGAGAGACCCGCTCATCGCAGCTTTTAGGTATAAGTCATCCTGTCAGTTATCAGTTACGTAAAGTGCCGGAGAGACCCGCTCATCCCAGCTTCTATGTATAGGTCATGCTGTCATTTATCAGTAATGTAAAGTGCCGGAGAGACCCGCTCATCCCAGCTTCTACGTATAGGTCATCCTGTCAGTTATCAGTTAAGTAAAGTGCCGGAGAGACCCGCTCATCGCAGCTTTTACGTATAAGTCATCCTGTCAGTTGTCAGTTAGGTAATGTGCCGGAGAGACCCCCCGCTCATCGCAGCTTCTACGTATAAGTCATCCTGTCAGTTGTCAGTTAAGTAAAGTGCCGGAGAGACCCCCCACTCATCGCAGCTTTTACGTATAGGTCATCCTGTCAGTTATCAGTTACGTAAAGTGCCGGAGAGACTCCCCGATCATCGCAGCTTCTAGGTATACGTCATCCTGTCAGTTATCAGTTACGTAAAGTGCTGGAGAGATCCCCCGATCATCGCAGCTTCTAGGTATACGTCATCCTGTCAGTTATCAGTTACGTAAAGTGCTGGAGAGACTCCTCGATCATCGCAGCTTCTAGGTATACGTCATCCTGTCAGTTATCAGTTACGTAAAGTGCCGGAGAGACCCCCCGCTCATCGCAGCTTCTACGTATAGGTCATCCTGTCAGTTATCAGTTAAGTAAAGTGACGGAGAGACCCGCTCATCCCAGCTTCTACGTATAAGTCATCATGTCAGTTGTCAGTTATGTAAAGTGCCGTAGAGACCCCCCGCTCATAGCAGCTTCTACGTATAGGTCATCCTGTCAGTTATCAGTTAAGTAAAGTGCCGGAGAGACCCGCTCATCGCAGCTTTTACGTATAAGTCATCCTGTCAGTTGTCAGTTATGTAAAGTGCCGTAGAGACCCCCCGCTCATCGCAGCTTCTACGTATAAGTCATCCTGTCAGTTGTCAGTTAAGTAAAGTGCCGGAGAGACCCGCTCATCGCAGCTGCTACGTATAGGTCATCCTGTCAGTTATCAGTTAAGTAAAGTGCGGGAGAGACCCCCCGCTCATCGCAGCTTCTACGTATGAGTCATCATGTCAGTTGTCAGTTACGTAAAATGCCGGAGAGACCCCCCGCTCATCGCAGCTTCTACGTATAAGTCATCCTGTCAGTTGTCAGTTACGTAAAGTGCCAGAGACCCGCTCATCGCAGCTTCTACATATAAGTCATCCTGTCAGTTATCAGTTACGTAAAGTGCCGGAGAGTCCCCCCGCTCATCCCAGCTTTTACATATAGGTCATCCTGTCAGTGATCAGTTACGTAAAGTGCCGGAGAGACCCGCTCATCCCAGCTTTTACATATAAGTCATCCTGTCAGTTATCAGTTACGTAAAGTGCCGGAGAAACCCCCCGCTCATCGCAGCTTCTAGGTATAGGTCATCCTGTCAGTTATCAGTTACGTAAAGTGCTGGAGAGACCCCCCGCTCATCCCAGCTTCTACGTATAGGTCATCCTGTCAGTTATCAGTTAAGTAAAGTGCCGGAGAGACCCGCTCATCGCAGCTTCTACGTATAAGTTATCCTGTCAGTTGTCAGTTACGTAAAGTGCCGGAGAGACCCGCTCATAGCAGCTTCTACGTATAAGTCATCCTGTCAGTTGTCAGTTACGTAAAGTGCCAGAGACCCGCTCATCGCAGCTTCTACGTATAAGTCATCCTGTCAGTTGTCAATTACGTAAAGTGCCGGAGAGACCCGCTCATCGCAGCTTCTACGTATAGGTCATCCTGTAAGTTATCAGTTAAGTAAAGTGCCGGAGAGACCCGCTCATCGCAGCTTCTACGTACAAGTCATCCTGTCAGTTGTCAGTTACGTAAACTGCCGGAGAGACCCCCCGCTCATCGCAGCTTTTACGTATAAGTCATCCTGTCAGTTGTCAGTTACGTAAAGTGCCGGAGAGACCCGCTAATCGCAGCTTCTACGTATAGGTCATCCTGTCAGTTATCAGTTAAGTAAAGTGCCGGAGAGACCGGCTCTTCCCAGCTTCTATGTATAGGTCATCCTGTCAGTTATCAATTACGTAAAGTGCCGGAGAGACCCCCCACTCATCGCAGCTTCTACGTATAAGATATCCTGTCAGTTGTCAGTTATGTAAAGTGCCGGAGAGACCCCCTGCTCATCGCAGCTTCTACGTATAAGTCATCCTGTCAGTTGTCAGTTAAGTAAAGTGCCGGAGAGACACGCTCATCGCAGTTTTTACCTTTAAGTCATCCTGTCAGTTGTCAGTTACGTAAAGTGCCAGAGAGACCCCACGCTCATCCCAGCTTTTACATAATATAGGTCATCCTGTCAGTTATCAGTTACGTAAAGTTCCGGAGAGACCCCCCGCTCATCGCAGCTTCTACGTATAGGTCATCCTGTCAGTTATCAGTTACGTAAAGTGCCGGAGAGACCCGCTCATTGCAGCTTTTACATATAAGTCATCCTGTCAGTTATCAGTTACGTAAAGTGCCGGAGAGACCCCCTCTCATCGTAGCTTCTACGTATAGGTCATCCTGTCAGTTATCAGTTACGTAAAGTGCCGGAGAGACCCGCTCTTTGCAGCTTTTACATATAAGTCATCCTGTCAGTTATCAGTTACGTAAAGTGCCGGAGAGACCCCCTCTCATCACAGCTTCTACGTATAGGTCATCCTGTCAGTTATCAGTTACGTAAAGTGCCGGAGAGACCCGCTCATCGCAGCTTTTACATATAAGTCATCCTGTCAGTTATCAGTTGCGTAAAGTGCCGGAGAGACCCCCTCTCATCGCAGCTTCTAGGTATAGGTCATCCTGTCAGTTATCAGTTACGTAAAGCTCCGGAGAGACCCGCTCATCACAGCTTTTACGTATAAGTCATCATGTCAGTTGTCAGTTACGTAAAGTGCCGGAGAGACCCGCTCATCGCAGCTTCTACGTATAAGTCATCCTGTCAGTTATCAGTTACGTAAAGTGCCGGAGAGACCCCCCGCTAATCGCAGCTTTTACGTATAAGTCATCCTGTCAGTTGTCAGTTACGTAAAGTGCCGGAGATACACCCGCTCATCGCAGCTTCTACATATATGTCATCCTGTCAGTTATCAGTTAAGTAAAGTGCCGGAGAGACCCGCTCATCGCAGCTTCTACGTACAAGTCATCCTGTCAGTTATCAGTTACGTAAAGTGCCAGAGAGACCCGCTCATCGCAGCTTCTACATATAGGTCATCGTGTCAGTTATCAGTTACGTAAAATGCCGGAATGACCCCCCGCTCATCGCAGCTTCTACTTATAAGTCATCCTGTCAGTTATCAGTTACGTAAAGTGCCGGAGAGACCCGCTCATCACAGCTTCTACGTATTAGTCATCCTGTCAGTTATCAGTTACGTAAAGTGCCAGAGAGACCCGCTCATCGCAGCTTTTACGTATAAGTCATCCTGTCAGTTATCAGTTACGTAAAGTGCCGGAGAGACCCGCTCATCGCAGCTTTTACGTATAAGTCATCCTGTCAGTTATCAGTTACGTAAAGTGCCGGAGAGACCCGCTCATCCCAGCTTCTACGTATAGGTCATCCTGTCATTTATCAGTTATGTAAAGTGCCGGAGAGACCCGCTCATCCCAACTTCTACGTATAGGTCATCCTGTCAGTTATCAGTTAAGTAAAGTGCCTGAGAGACCCGCTCATCGCAGCTTTTACGTATAAGTCATCCTGTCAGTTGTCAGTTAGGTAAAAAGCCGGAGAGACCCCCCGCTCATCGCAGCTTCTACGTATAAGTCATCCTGTCAGTTGTCAGTTAAGTAAAGTGCCGGAGAGACCCCCCGCTCATCGCAGCTTTTACGTATAGGTCATCCTGTCAGTTATCAGTTACGTAAAGTGCCGGAGAGACGCCCAGATCATCGCAGCTTCTAGGTATACGTCATCCTGTCAGTTATCAGTTACGTAAAGTGCCGGAGAGATCCCCCGATCATCGCAGCTTCTAGGTATACGTCATCCTGTCAGTTATCAGTTACGTAAAGTGCCGGAGAGACTCCCCGATCATCGCAGCTTCTAGGTATACGTCATCCTGTCAGTTATCAGTTACGTAAAGTGCCGGAGAGACCCCCCGCTCATCGCAGCTTCTATGTATAGGTCATCCTGTCAGTTATCAGTTAAGTAAAGTGCCGGAGAGACCCGCTCATCCCAGCTTCTACGTATAAGTCATCATGTCAGTTGTCAGTTACGTAAAGTGCCGGAGAGACCCCCCGCTCATCGCAGCTTCTACGTTTAAGTCATCCTGTCAGTTGTCAGTTACGTAAAATGCCGGAGAGACCCCCCGCTCATCGCAGCTTCTACGTATAAGTCATCCTGTCAGTTGTCAGTTACGTAAAGTGCCGGAGAGACCCGCTCATCGCAGCTTTTATGTATAGGTCATCCTGTCAGTTATCAGTTACGTAAAGTGCCGGAGAGACCCCACGCTCATCCCAGCTTTTACATATAGGTCATCATGTCAGTTATCAGTTACGTAAAGTGCCGGAGAGACCCCCCGCTCATCGCAGTTTCTACGTATAGGTCATCCTGTCAGTTATCAGTTATGTAAAGTGCCGGAGAGACCCGCTCATCGCAGCTTTTACATATAAGTCATCCTGTCATTTATCAGTTACGTAAAGTGCCGGAGAGGCCCCCTCTCATCGCAGCTTCTAGGTATAGGTCATCCTGTCAGTTATCAGTTACGTAAAGTGCCGGAGAGAACCGCTCATCGCAGCTTTTACGTATAGGTCATCCTGTCAGTTATCAGTTAAGTAAAGTGCCGGAGAGACCCGCTCATCGCAGCTTCTACGTATAAGTCATCCTGTCAGTTGTCAGTTACGTAAAGTGCCGGAGAGACCCCCCGCTCATCGCAGATTTTACGTATAGGTCACCGTGTCAGTTATCAGTTACGTAAAGTGCCGGAGAGACCCCCCACTCATCAAACTTCTACGTTTAAGTCATCCTGTCAGTTATCAGTTAAGTAAAGTGCCAGAGAAACCCGCTCATCGCAGCTTCTACGTATAAGTCATCCTCTCAGTTGTCAGTTACGTAAAGTGCCGGAGAGACCCCCTGCTCATCGCAGCTTCTACGTATAAGTTATCCTCTCAGTTGTCAGTAACGTAAAGTGCCGGAGAGACCCCCCGCTCATCGCAGCTTCTACGTATAAGTCTTCCTGTCAGTTGTCAGTTACGTAAAAAGCCTGAGAGACCCCCCGCTCATCGCAGCTTCTACGTATAGGTCATCCTGTCAGTTATCAGTTACGTAAAGTGCCGGAGAGACCCGCTCATTGCAGCTTTTACATGTAAGTCATCCTGTCAGTTATCAGTTACGTAAAGTGCCGGAGAGACCCCCTCTCATCGCAGCTTCTAGGTATAGGTCATCCTGTCAGTTATCAGTTACGTAAAGTGCCGGAGAGACCCGCTCATCGCAGCTTTTACGTATAGGTCATCCTGTCAGTTATCAGTTAAGTAAAGTGCCGGAGAGACCCGCTCATCGCAGCTTCTACGTATAAGTCATCCTGTCAGTTGTCAGTTACGTAAAGTGCCGGAGAGACCCCCCGCTCATCGCAGCTTTTACGTATAAGTCATCCTGTCAGTTGTCAGTTACGTAAAGTGCCGGAGAGACCCGCTCATCGCAGATTTTACGAATAGGTCATCGTGTCAGTTATCAGTTATGTAAAGTGCCGGAGAGACCCCCCACTCATCAAACTTCTACGTTTAAGTCATCCTGGCAGTTATCATTTAAGTAAAGTGCCAGAAAAACCCGCTCATCGCAGCTTCTACGTATAAGTCATCCTGTCAGTTATCAGTTACGTAAAGTGCCAGAGAGACCCCCCGCTCATCGCAGCTTTTATGTATAGGTCATCCTGTCAGTTATCAGTTACGTAAAGTGCCGGAGAGATCCGCTCATCGCAGCTTCTACATACAAGTCATCCTGTCAGTTATCAGTTACGTAAAGTGCACGAGAGACCCCCCGCTCATCGCAGCTTCTACGTATAAGTCATCCTGTCAGTTGTCAGTTACGTAAAATGCCGGAGAGACCACCCGCTCATCGCAGCTTCTACTTATAAGTCATCCTGTCAGTTGTCACTTACGTAAAGTGCCGGAGAGACCCACTCATCGCAGCTTCTAGGTATAAGCCATCCTGTCAGTTATCAGTTACGTAAAGTGCCGGAGAGACCCCCAGCTCATCGCAGCTTCTACGTATAGGTCATCCTGTCAGTTATCAGTTACGTAAAGTGCCGGAGAGATCTGCTCATCGCAGCTTCTACATACAAGTCATCCTGTCAGTTGTCAGTTACGTAAAGTGCCGGAGAGACCCCCCGCTCATCGCAGCTTCTACGTATAAGTCTTCCTGTCAGTTGTCAGTAACGTAAAGTGCCGGAGAGACCCCCCGCTCATCGCAGCTTCTACATATAGGTCATTGTGTCAGTTATCAGTTACGTAAAAAGCCGGAGAGACCCCCCGCTCATCGCAGCTTCTACGTATAAGTTATCCTCTCAGTTGTCAGTAACGTAAAGTGCCAGAGAGACCCCCCGCCCATCGCAGCTTCTAGCCTAATAGATAGCCTAACAGGGTTCTCCACAGAATAATTTGAAGCTGTAGTGGCAAATTGTAAAAGCGTTGGTAAAACGTGCAATGCGGCATTCATAAAACATGATGAGAAAAGAAGAAATTGCTCAAAATGAGCAATTTCTCCTTTTCTCACCATGTTTTTATACCCAATTTTTAGATTTGCAATTATAAAAATACATTATTTTTCAGTTTTTGACCAAAAAAATACCCCAAAATGCCCCTATTTGATGATCAATATGGAGAAATTCAGTTGTAGGGGTGCTTTTGAAGCTGTAGGGGCATCATACTGATTTACATGAAGCTGTAGTGGGGCCGATACAGCTTATTGGGCTGGGGAGAACACTGCCTAATATGAATGTGTTTGCAGGCCGCACACTGCATGTTGACAAGAAAAGAACTTGCATACAATATAGAACAAAACATTGAGACAAAGGGAAAATTCTATCAGCATTTTCTTCTGTCCCAATGTTTTACTGAACAACTTATCTCTAAAGAATCTTTCAGAAATTTTGAACAATTTGTAAACGAAATTTGCACAAAGAGATTCAAGTTTCTAAATTCATTACCACACATTGACTATTTGACCCCAAAAATTAAAGAATTCAGAAAACATCATGGAAAATGAAGGAATTGCTTGTGACAATCAATTTCTTCATTTCCCCAATGTTTTCTTTGTCTAAAGCAATTTCTTCATTTCCCATAATGTTTTCTTTGTCAAAAGCAATTACTTCATTTCCTACAATGTTTTCTTTGTCCAAAGCAATTTCTTCAATTACCAGGATGTTTTCTTTTTCTAAAGCAATTTCTTCATTTTCCACAATGCTTTCTTTGCCACAGCAATTTCTTCATTTTCCACAATATTTTCTTTGTCAAAAGCAATTTCTTCATTTTCCACAATGTTTTCTTTGTCAAAAAGCAATTTCTTCATTTTCCTCAAAATTTTCAATCCAAAAAGATAAAAATTAAAAATTGTCGTTTAGGATTGTTGTTGTTGTTGTTGTTGTTGTTGTTGTTATTGTTGTTGTTGTAGCAGCAGAGATTATTGGTAGATGGTAAAATAGACTCACCAATATTCAGTGTGAAATCTTTGAAATTTTCCATCTTTTCTTGCAATGGTTGGTGGGACAAATAGGCTCAAATAACCATAGCTCTATCATATCAGCTGAAAAGACAATTGGTGGAATACATAAATACTTTAAAACTATCCCAAACAAGACCATTTTATGATGACCCGTTTAGTTTAAGTCTTTTCAAACGTTGAGGAAAAAGAAAGTGCTGATAATCAGTATTTTCTCCTTTTGCCTCAATAATTTCTGCCCTATAATTGTACACAAAACCGTTGGTGTCCATTAAAAAAAGATGTGCTTAGAAAAACATTGTAGAAAATGAAGAAATTACTTGTCTTAGCAATTTCTTTATTTCTCACCATGCTTTCTACCCAAATTACCAAAAAGTGTAAAATTCAATTCACCTGAAATTCTTGCCTGTAACAGCTTTCAGTCTGAAATTTTGCTGTTTGGTAATCATAATGTGGAGAAAAGACAAATCTTATGTTTTTGAACAGATAGATGGATGGAGGGATGGACAAAGAGATGGATGGATGGACAGACAGACATGAGTAAAACAATATGATCGACCTTTTCCCAAACAGCAAAACATTAAGATAGCCTATGAATGCGTTTGCACACAGCACACTGCATGTTAACAAGAAAAGGATTTATATATGATATAGAACAAAACATTGAAACAAAAGGAGAAATTTTAAAAATCAGCATTTTCTTCTGTCCCAATGTTTTCCTGAACAACTCATCTCTTTAACCCATAACCAAACGACAAAATTTGGACTGGTCCAAATTCAAAGATGATGCAGACAACAATTTCAAGTTAAGGAAATATAAAATATTTTGGTCTTTTTTGTAGAAAACATTGTAGGAAATGAAGAAATTGCTTGTCACAAGCAATTTCTTCATTTTTCCAATGTTTTCCAAAGCTTTTTAACGTGTGGGGAGTTAGAGAGTCGTTGTGTGGTAATGGGTTAAAGAATCTTTGAAGAATTTTTAAACAATTTGTAAACGAAATTTGCACACAGAGATTCTAGTTTCTAAATTCATTACCACACATTAACTATTTGACCCCAAAAGTTAAAGAATTCAGAAAACATCATGGAAAATGAAGGAATTGCTTGTGACAATCAATTTCTTCATTTCCCCAATGTTTTCTTTTTCTAAAGCAATTTCTTCATTTTCCATAAGGCTTTCTCTGTTAAAAGCAATTTCTTCATTTCTACAATGTTTTCTTTGTCAAAAGCAATTTCTTCATTTTCCACAATGTTTTCTTTGTCAAAAAATAATTTCTTCATTTTCCACAATGTTTTCTTTGTCAAAAGCAATTTCTTCATTTTCTATAATGTTTTCTTTGTCAAAAGCAATTTCTTCATTTTCAACAAAATTTTCTATCCAAAAAAAAAACAAACAATAAAAATTGTTGTTCAGAATTGTTGTTGTAGTAGTAGTAGCTGCGGTATCGTAGCCACAAACTTGATGATGGGTATTGGTTTGTGTAACCCAAATCAAAATTCAACAAGAGCTTCGCAAAGCGGCGCATATACGCCCGAGAGGGGCTTGTCAGTAAAATTGGCCATTTATTCGATTCAAGGGCAGTTAATTCAAACAAGAAGGGTTATCAAAATTCTGTTTGCACAACAAGACACCATAGAGATTCATTGTGGCTGGTTTGATTAAATTCTGGTTGAAACTATAGCCTATAGGAGTTGCACACAGGAGAAAATGGACTTTTTTGATAAAATGGGCATTTTTTCTTAAATTCAAGGGCAGATAATTCAAGAACGAAAACAGTTATCTAAATTCCGTAAGCGGTGTGCACAACTAGACACCATGGAGATTCATTGTGGCAAGTTTGATCAAATTCTGATCAAAACTGTAGGAGAAGTTGCGCACACAAGAAAATGGGCATTTTTTTAATTCAAGGGCAGATAATTCAAGAACGAAAAGAGTTAATTAAATTCCGTAAGCGGGATGCACAACTAGACACCATAGAGATTCATTGTGGCAAGTTTGATCGAATTCCAATCAAAACTGTAGGAGGAGTTGCGCACACAAGAAATTGCTAACGGACGGACGGACGGACAGACGGACAGACGGACGGACAGACAGACGGACGGACAGACAGACGAGCAGGGCCATAACATAATACGACCCTTCGGGCGTATAAAAAGGTTTCAGTTGCATTATAAATTGTAACTATAGTAGTAGCAGCAAAGATTACTGGTAGATTATAAGAATAGACTCACCAATATTCCGTGTGAAATCCTCCATATATTCCGTCTTTTCTTGCAATATTTGGAGGGGACAAATATGTTCGAATAACCATAGTTATAATATCAGCTGAAAAGACAATTAGTGGAATGCATAAATACTTTAAAACATATCCCAAACAAGACCATTTTATGATGACCTTTTTCTTTTCAAACATAAGGAAAAAGAAGAAAGTGCTGATAATCTGCATTTTCTCCTTTTGTCTCAATATATTATGAACTCAAAATGTACTTTCAAAACATCAAATTTGTGGTCTGCAGCAGCTTTCAACCTTGAGCAGCCTAAAGTTTGACCATTTCAATTTGAGAAGGGTTATCCCATTACCACACGTTGTCACTTTGTCACATGAAATTTCTATATTTTCCGCGACGTTTTCTACCCCCAAAAAAGACCAAAAAATGTAAACAGAAAACAGAGACAAAAGGAGAAAATCAGAATTTTCCTTTGCCTCTATGTTTGCCCAATCTATTTCCTATAGGGACGTCAAAATTGGTTCTTGTTTTGGAAAGGGTTTAACCCTTTCCCAAACAAGACCTGGCTTTGACGGGTCTAATTCGAGAGGCTTGGGAAAACATTGAAAAACATTGAGACAAAAGAAGAAACTGCTGATAACCAGCAGTTTCTCCTTATGCCTCAATATTTTCGGTGTCATATTGTACACAAACGCTTTTCCTTTTACCATGAATTTTGTCTTCTGGAGCAGCTTTCCAATTGGATCACCCAAAAATTTTGTCATTCGGGAAAGGGTTTAAATATATGTCTTCAGCTGCTTTAAGAAATCAAATTTTGTGCGATGAAAACCAAGTCGTCGAAAAGCGCGCGAAAAATTTTTGCAGAATCTTCAACAAAATGGGGGGGGATATTAAAATTGGGAACAGTTCGTGTTTTTTTTCTGTATGAGAAAGCGAAGCAAGACAATTCTAGATAGGCTTTATGGCATTGAAAACACTTTAGGAAAAGAAAATGAGCAGTCATTCCTTTGAAAAAAATCTTTCTATGATTTTGATCAATTTGTATTTTTTACACGAAAGAGAACAGAAAAAAAAAATGCGTTACAATAGATCTATTGTTTGGAAAAAGAAAATAAGAGAAATATCTACCTAAATCTATTCCAGTGTTCGTGATAATTTTTCCATCCGTTTCCATTCATGTCCATCTCCGAAGTGTCGCTTGTTGAACTGTGCAATATGGCGCCGAAATATCACGCTTTTTCGGTAGACGGCGCGCGCCGTACCTTGTTACCGCCCCCTTTTGAGGCCCTGGTGGGGAACTCGCGACAAAAAGAAAAAGGTTTAAACTGATTGAATAACTAAAGAAACCCTTTCCCAAACGACAAAAAAATAAGGTTAATCCAATTTTAAAGCTGATGCAGATGACTAAGTTGATGTTGATATATTTAGATTGATTGAATAGCGGCTTAACCAAAGTAGAAAAAATAGGACTGCCCACTTTCAAAGCTACTGCAGACGGAAATATTGACGTTTATAAAGCTATGATATGTTTATAAAATAAAGCACCGTAAACATTGAAACAAAATGGAAGAACTGGTTATCAGCGTCTTCTTTTGCCTTAAAATGATTGCCAAAGCATTGTCTATGAGGCATGTCATAAACCAGGTCTTGTTTGGGAAAGGGCAAGTGCTCAGTATCTTACATTTACCAAACGGCAAATTTTGGACTGGTTCAAATTCAAAGTTGTTGCAGACGACAATATAAAATGAATGAAGTTTAATTCTTTTTAGACGTTCTGTACGTATAGAAAATATTGTGGGAAATGAATAAATTGCTTGTCACAAGCAATTTCTTAATTTTCCATGATGTTTTCCAAAGCCATTTATTGTAAGGAGTCAAAAAGAGTCACAGTGTGGTAATGGGTTGAACTAATGTGGATCAAGATCAGCATGCACATACAAAGTCCCCATAGTCCCAGTTTAAACTCTGTAAAACAATACCTATAATCTTGACGTCCTTAAAGAAAACATCGAGACAAAGGAAGAAAATGCTGAATTTTCTTCTTTTGCCTCAGTATTTTCTGTGCTACAAAGTACAAAAAATCATAATGTCTTTATCAATACTCAATGGCCATTCATCATCTGCAGCAGCTGTAGAATTAAAACCACTTTATTTTTTGCTGTTTGAAAAAGGGTTAAACACTTTAAAATTCACCACACATATTCAAAAATAAAAAAAAAAAAAAAACTCGCCGCGCCTCTCCAACTATGGTCTCGTTTTTGACTGGCCTCTCTATGAGAAGTGTTCACCTCTGCACGCAAGATCAATTCTTCCACGTAATCCGTCGCTTTCAACAAACAAACCTCGTAACTGCTGCTACAACCAAGCTGGAGTTACGAGGTTTTAGTTGAAAAGCTGCGCTATATATTCAATTGTTAAGTAATGTATTAAGAGATAACCCTTTCCCAAATGACAAAAAATAGCATGATGCAATTTGGGAGACAATATGGAATTTATGTAAAATTGCCATAGAAATATTGAAGGAAAAGGATAATTTATCAGCAATTTCCACTTTTCTCTCAATGCCCTAATGTATTACTATACAAACCCTTTCGCAAACAAAGCCTGGTTTTGACGTCCCCAATAGAACGGGTATCGGAAAATATTGAGCCAAAAGAAAAAAATGCTGATGATCAGCATTTTCTCCTTTTGACTCCATATTTTCTATTATACGATACGCAAGTTATCAACATCTATTTATTTAGTCTTATGCAGCAACTTTTGAAATGAACCACCTTCAAAAATTGTTTGAATATGATAATATGAATGGAGAGAAAGATTTGGAAAGACATTTCAACTTTTCTCTCGATGTTTTAAAGTGTCTCCCACTAAAGATTTGGTAATCGTTTAACCCTGGTCCAAACAATACCTAGTTTTGACGTTATTACAGAAAAGGGATTGGGAAAACATTGAGTCAAACGAAGAAAATGCTGATGACCACCATTTTATCCTTTTGTCTCAAAATTTTCTGGACAGTAATAAGCAAAATTTCTCCATTTACCACAATCTATTTTGTTTTCTGCAGCAGCTTTCAAGATGGACCACTCTAAAATTTTGGGATATGTTAAGGTGCAGTCACACCACTACGTATAGAGCCAGCTTATAAGTAACTAAGAAGCAGACGATTCTGCGTCCACACCGTGTCCACCTCACGTCCAAAGTTATACTTCACACTGCACAGGTCCCCTGTTTTAGACGTGCTCCGGCCGTGATGTGGTCGTGAAATGGTGTATGTGGCCAGGGATTCATAGCCAATTTATTGTTGCATTGGGAAATGAAGATCAGAAAATTCAAGAGATGCCTGTACATACCTCAAGAAATACATTTTATACTCCCTGCCGTTGATGCTTTTTATACGTCAGGCTGACGTCCAGTACAAGTTTCTCATACGTGGAAGGTACGCTGATGTACTCTACTCATAAGTCGGTATGCGATGTGAGTTAGCTTCTCATACGTCGACGATACGCTAGCGCTGTTATTTTTCTGGCATTTGGTCAAATGCAAATTAATGTTTTTTGTCAAATCATATATTTCAGATTTCTCAAAATGCTTTATCTATAAAACAAGAATCTGCGATACTTCTTGTAATAAATAATAGCCTACATATGTAATACATTATAATTTTGCTGCAACATTTATGAGCTGGAATTTTAGCTGCCCAGAGAGGTCAGGAGACATTAGATGTTGGACTGCTTATTTTGTCCTTCATTAACTATCTCCCATCAGTTCGTTCAAACGAACCCCCTTCTGTAGCCTGATTATTTCATTTTCATGCAGAAATTCAGTCAAAGTTTTGTAATACTAGGAGGACGAACCCCCATTTGCAGCTTCGAATCCTCACAGAGATCCTGGATCCGCCGCCGCCCTGTACCCCTTATTATCTTAAAAGAAATTAAATCATATCGTTTAACTTTTACTATTTATCAGCAGCAGATCCAGGATTTCTGTGAATGGGGTTCGAAAATACATGTACATATCATTAATTATGGGGGTCGTTTTCCTTGTATTTTACAGCTGAATTTCTGCATGAAAATGAAATAAACTGGCTACAGAGGGTGTTTGTTTGAACCCCCGAACCACCTCTGGATCCCCTAAGCTATTTCCTCTTGAATATTCTCTTCAATGTTTGATCAAGTATATATTTTTTTTTCGTAAAGTATCAATTTGTTTTCCATACTCGCAGAATATTTAAGGGAGGCAACAAATGCTGGACGGATTAAGCTGTCTAGTACTGGTTGTTTCCCCTACACCATAAAAATGTGTAACATTCCCTCGTTGTTATTACGAAACCTCGTAGCACTGGCTTGATAAAAGAAGGAGTTACGAGGTTTTGCGATAACACCAACAATTAACTGTGTGTGTGTGTGTGTGTGTGTGTGTGTGTGTGTGTGTGTGTGTGTGTGTGTGTGTGTGTGTGTGTGTGTGTGTGTGTGTGTGTGTGTGTGTGTGTGTGTGTGTGTGTGTGTGTGTGTGTGTGTGTGTGTGTGTGTGTGTGTGTGTGTGTGTGTGTGTGTGTGTGTGTGTGTGTGTGTGTGTGTGTGTGTGTGTGTGTGTGTGTGTGTGTGTGTTTTTCCATTTCTTTTAATTTAAAGTTTAAGTTCTATACGAAATTTAATTTTTGAAGGAATTTGGAAGAGATTTGTGCATGGGATATTCCTGTGAAGTTTGGTTGAAATTGGTCCAGTGGTTTTGGAGAATACCTTAGTTAACAGATGAGCCAGTGCAAACATGGTTCTTCAGGGATTTCTTGCCACCACCGTAGCTCAGAGCTCCAGATTAGAGGGGGTAATGACTTTTAAAATGCAATTTTTCATAAATTGTTCATCAAACCTATGTTGTGGGTACTCATTGCAATTGTCTCATTGAGACGATTCAAAAAGAGTACCCAAAAGAGGTTTGTATCAACCCTTTCCAAAACGGCAAATTTTTAGGGTGACCCACTTAAACTAGACAGTCCTGGCGGCCTGGAAGCGCTCCACAGGCCTGATTGTTTGTCTTGTTGAATACAATTTCAAAGGTTCAGGCTGCACAAACAAGCAAATGCATGACAAGCTGAAAATTACAAGCAAGTAAGATTGTATGTGCAGTAAGATTTCTGTGAAAATTCTGTATTGATTAGTTAATACTAATGGTTGTTAAAGTGAAAATAAAGCCGAAAATGGCAATTTTGTCAATAACAAGGGCACATAACTCATATAAAATTCAGATCAAGCTGAAAATTACACCAAGGCAAGATCTTATAGTCACCAACATTCTGTACAAGTTTTGTCTTGATTGGTCAATATTTGCAGTTGCTAGAGTGAAAACAAAGTCAAAATAGAGTCGAAAATGGCAATTTTGTCAATTTCAAGGGCACATAACTCATGATATAAAATTTAGATCAAGCTGAAAATTCACTCAAGGCAAGATCTTATGGTAACCAAGATTCTGTACAAATTTTGTCTTGATTGATCAATATTTGTAGTTGCTAGAGTGAAAACAAAGTCAAAATAGAGTCAAAAATGGCGATTTTGTCAATTTCAAGGGCACATAACTCATGATGTAAAATTCAGATCAAGCTGAAAATTAAACCAAGGCAATATCTTATAGTCACCAACATTCTGTACAAGTTTTGTCTTGATTGGTCAATATTTGTAGTTGCTAGAGTGAAAGCAATGTCAAAATAGAGCCGAAAATGTAATTTTGTCAATATCAAGGGCACATAACTCATAATGTTAAATTCAGATCAAGCTGAAAATTATACCAAGGCAAGATCTTATAGTCATCAACATTCTGTACAAGTATTGACTAGATTGTTCAATATTTGTATTTGCTAGAGTGAAAACAAAGTCAAAATAGAGCCGAAAATGGCAATTTTGTCAATTTCAAGGGCACACAACTCATGATGTAAATTTCAGATCAAGCTGAAAATTACACCAAGGCAAGATCTTATAGTCACCAACATTCTGTTCTAGTTTTGTCTTGATTGGTTGATATTTGTAGATTTTAGAGTAAATTTAAAGTCAAAACCAGCTATTTTTGACATTCAAGGGCAGATAACTCAGGTTATTCTGATTCAATCCAAATTCTTTGAAGGAATCTGAGAGAGGGTCACCAAAGGATCATTCTTGTGAAGTTTGATTGAAATCCATCTGGTAGTTTCTGAGAAGAAGATTTTTAAAGAAAAAGTTTACGGACGGACGGACGCACGGACGCACTGACGCACGCACGACGGACACACCGCCATGACAATAGCCCGCTGGCCTGTCGGCCAGTGGAGCTAAAAACTGACACAAATGACAAAATGGAAGGTATTCAAGATAGAATGTGTGTAAAATATGGTAAAGAAAATATTGAGACAAAAGGAGAAACTGCTGGTTATCAGCAATTTCTTCTTTTGTTTCAATGTTTTCCCAAACCTTTTCTAATAGGGACGTCAAAACCAGGTCTTGTTTGGGGAAGGGTTAAAGAACAAATTTAAAATGGATTCTCCTTTATCTGATGCTCCAGTAGATTCATTATCATTACCAAACGACAAAATTTTAGACATACAAATTCCAAGATGTGGCAATCGACAATTTAAATTAAATGAAGTTTTAAACTTTTTGGTCTTTTTGTATAATTCTAAAATATTGTGGGAAATAAAGAAATTGCTTGTGACAAGCAATTTTTTTTCATTTTCCACAAAGTTTTCCAAAGCCATCATCTTGTAGGGAGTCAAAGACTCACTGTGTGGTAATTGGTTAATAGTACTGGAATGCAGTTTAAAGCGCATCTTCCTCTCACTCGAGAGGTTCCGGGTTCGATCCCCGACCGCTGCAAATATCCTTTCTGACAAAATTGTCGCCTACCAATGGTTTAATAATCGTTAACCTATGTGGGCAAGCAGCTGGAGTGTCAGTTGGGATGTTGTGATAGTACTGGTATGAGAAATGGCAGGTATCCATGGTATGGATACGCCTCTGCATCTTCCCAAGCCAAGGATTCTACCTCCACTTTGCTTGTAAGGTACAAAGTGGAAGCAGATTCCTTGGCTTGCGAAAAGATACCGACTTGCGATCAAGTTTCAGGATTGAACCATACCAGTACGAACCAAGGTTGACATTCTTCAATGGTTGCGAAACGTTTTGCCTTATTATTTTCTGTGGTATAATCTACACACAATCCATCTTTATGACATCTACAACAGCTCTCAAATTGGAACAGTCTAATATTTCATTTTGAAAGAATGGTGTAAAGTTATTTATCAAGCATTATTTCGAGACAACTACTGATAATATGATTCCAATGCTTTTGTTGATGTCAAACACTCTTTTCAAACAGTTTCCAAAACAAAATATTTGACTTTTCCAAAGTGAAATTGTCGACTGCATAACAAATGTGACCACAGAGAATTTTGACCAACAGAATAACAATATTTGGCAATTTCCTTCCTTGCTGCAGCATCTTAACCCTTTCACAAACAAGAACTGGTTTTGACTTCCTTAATTGAAAAGGCTTGAGAAAGCATTGTGAAAAAAGAAAATGCTGAGAACCAGCATTTTCTCCTTAGTCTGAATATTTACTGTGCTATAGGGTACGCAAATCTTTTCTTTATCAACATCAATTTTGTCCTTTGTATCAGCTTTAAAGTCGGATACCCCTATTATTTTTTTAGGGATAAAAAAGCAGAGACTTCACTTTAGGGCTTTAAAACACAGGTGGAAGATATGGGAAATAAAAATAGTTCAACACAGACAAATTATAAATCAAGACTTTATTTCTAACATCCGTGATTGTAATATTTTACAACAAATTGTCAAGAATCTTCAACAAGTAAATGGAATTTACTCTGCGAAATCAACACTAAATGCTCAGGCAATCTTGCATCATAGCATTATGGTAATTCATTTTCATCTGAAAGAAAGGCCTGTATAGCGGCTGTAGCGTTTCTACAGTGTTATTGCAAAACATTGTAAGTCCAGCTTTAATAAAACTGAGAGTTACAAGGTCTTGCATTAACACCGATGATTTCAGAAAACTGTTTTTTCTATATAGCAGAATATGGTCAATTATTTTCCATTTTCTAAAGCCAGGGATTCTACCTCCACATTGTTCCTTATAAAGGAACAAAGTGGATGTAGACTCCTTGGCTTGGGAAGATGATTTAGGAACTATCAGAGAACAACATGGATCTGGATCAGACTGTGCGTATGCACTGGATCATTGTTGGTCTTAATTGCTACATTCGATTTTTTCCCTGTCACAGTACAATTTAGCATTTAACCCGATTTCAAAAAGCAAATTCCATCGATATAAAGAGGCAAATCGAATTATTCAATAACAATGATATATGCACACTTCTAGATCAAAATATAAACATCTTATCAAACAACACTGATTGAAATTTTGGTACATTATTTAGCTAAATCTTTTTTATAATATACATATACAAGAGAGATAATTTCTAAAACAAGGCCTTGTAGTGAAGAAATATCAAGTTTCTGAAAAGTTGGCGATGATTTAACAGCATGTTTAATCTTCCTCATTCATGTCTATAAACTCTTTAAATGGTGTCTGTTACTTATAAAGATTTAGAAAATGATTTTGATTAACATGAAAGCATCATTAACCATAATCATGCTGCACCTAACAAGATTGTTATACAGAGTGTCCCAAAAAAAACGGAACCCTATTTCAAAGTCAAATATTTTCAAGCGAAAGTCTAGAATCTAATTTTTGAATTTGCAGTACTAAAGATACATTAATTTTGCATATACAGTCGTGACGCGTTAATCCGGCCACTTTCGTTTCCCACAGGGTTGTCCGGATTAGCCGTTTTTCCGGATAAACAAATTTTGACAGACGCCGCGGATTTTCTGTAGTTGTTGTTGTTGTAATATTAGGCGCGTCGTTAGAGTCACAGTTGCGTGAATTCTCGTAATCTCAGGGGCGAAAATGGTAGAAACAGATATTTTGAAATATTTTGCGAAGGAATTGGAAATCAATTAATAATTTTGTGTTTAATGTACGTACAGTTTATAAATGTTGGAAGTTTGTTTGGTCCGATAATTTTCGCATACCGACCAACCGAAATCAAGAATGTTCATTTACGTCATCCATATTTCAAGCACTTGCTCACACGAGCTGTTTTTGTAAACATTGCATAGTATGCGTTACCAAATTTGGAAAGCACGCTCTCGCGAGAAAAAATCACGTGATTTGGTTGGGAGAATAAATTGTAATATTCCGACTTTAGCACTAGATTATTCGTAACCGAGAAAACAATTCTTGGGAATTAATAGATCTTGTTATAACACTCATAAGTATCCACATCTTAACTCAAGATTGTTTTCCCCTCAAACTTAACAAATGTCCATATGCATTGTTACGTGTTTGTACACACGCGTGTGTAATATGTATTGGAAAGTTGAGTGCAATCAAGCGTCGCCAGTTAGACACTCGTGTCAAACAGTTAATTGATGTGTTAATCTAATCAAACGAGGTGACAATAGATAGTAATTATCGTGTGCTTCATCCGGATGGCCAACCCTTGATTTGGATTATCGGAGCATATTTGAACAGTTTTACGGTTTTCGTTCCCGATTTTTTCTGTCCGGTTCCGGAACGCGAATTTCCGGATTAAAGTGTACAATTTATGAATAAATCAAAGCCCTGAAGGGCCTGAAAGTCGCTTCAACAGATGTATTAGTTAAACAAGACTTGCTTTTTATGACCCTATCAGAGAAGGCTTTAAAAAGTATTGAAGGAAATGAAACTAATATTGAATTGTAGATAACAAGAGAAGTTTGTCTCTTAACAAGAGCTGTCCGAAGACAGCGCGCTCGACTTTCTAAGTGCTTAGTATAAAGGGGGCATAACTCCAAATAGAGTGGTCCCAGGGTCATGGGCCCTGATAGTAAGGTAGGGAGTGTGATGGTGAATAAGTATTCCAAGTTTGGGTTGAATCCCTTTGATAGTATGGAAGTTATTGATGTTTGAAAAAACTTTAACCTTTGTTGCAACGCCAACGCCAACGCCGACGCCCGGGTGACAGTATAAGCTCTCATTTTCTTCGAAAAGTCGAGCTAAAAATAGGTCTATGAGCAGCAGAGTAATGGTTCTTCTGCATTGCACCTCTCCACAATAAATTCTATGCACTTTTGATTTTTCAAAATTGTGACCCGTCACGCTAAAAGGGACCTTATCCGAACTCCAAATTTCGACAAACTTGTCAGACCCAGCGCAGGACAACCAGATCCCGTATGCGAAAAGTGAATACAGAGTAAGATAGGGTAAACACCCCAGATTTAGAAAATTACATAAAAGTGAAAAGTGTCGGCCCTAGTCTGGCTGCGCGGACTGCACAGCATGAATAGGGTCAATATTTTTCACACATCCGATAAGGTCCCTTTTAGCGTGATGGGTCACAATTATACATGTACCTTTATCAGTATTTGAGCTATGCGCAAGACAAGATTTGTACATGGACAGACAGACAGGCTGATGCCAGAATAATGTTTTCCCAATGCGTTTCTATTACGGACGTCAAAACCAGGTCTTGTTTGGGAAAAGGTTAAGGATTAGAACCCAATAAATTCAGATTAATTTAAACAAGAAAAATGCAAGTTAAGAATCTAATGTTCAGTTCAAATTATATCTACTTCCTGTGTGTAAGTATACAAATTAATAAAAATGCAAGTTAAGATTCATAAGGAATACAATATTTCAAACTGCTGTGTAACAACAATTCAAGATAGTAACGAAATATATATATTTCAAACTCCTGTATAAGGATGAGGTTCAAACTCCTGAGTAAGGATAAAATTCAAGGAAGAAAATAATTATGGATCACTCCAGAATAATAGCATATTTCAAACTCCTGTGCAAGGATATAAGAATATGAATCTATGATAACAAAATATTCAAGAGGTCCTGGTTGGGGGGGGGGATTCATTTGGCTTTGATTAGATGATAATTCCACTATTTTGTGATTGAATGTCTGTATGAAAAAAGGCTACATGAGGGGGCGTGAATCTGCAATTGACTTTAATCCAAAGAAAATGTCAGAATACAATTCATGAAAATCGTCAGAATACAATTTTCAAATTCAGTAAACAGGTAGATCTTATAGAAGAACTTCTTTCAATGTTCATACAACAATGAATGGTTTTAGAAATACCCTCAAACAGTTGTGAATATTATTAGATCTACCTAAAGAAGACCAATAATTGGGTGAAAGTTAGAAAATTTCAAAATACTGAACTTCAGAGCTGGGGTCCAGGGGGCGGAGGCCCCCGGGAGCTCTCGAGAAATAGCGTTTTAAAAACCCCAGGAAGGCGTTCATGACGCTATACAACCATCTTTTAGTGCAAGTTTTCCAGATCATTTATCATTCAGTTTCAAACTATAACTCAATATGATGCACTGGGTTTTTTTCTTTCATTTTTGAAATAAGTATTGTTGATTCTAGTATGACATGGCAACAATTTTCAATGTGCGCATATTTCAGGGTTTTGCTACCATTGAGTCATTGACAGATCAGTCTTGATTTGTGAAAATCAAGTTTGGATTTTTTTTTCGGATACATCAATGCAACTACACTTAGCTATATTTGAATAACTATTGGAAGTTGATAATCTCAAAATATCTTGTAAAAGGTTAATACGACTGCCCCCCCCCCTCCGAAAACAATCCTCGATCCGTCCTTGCGAGTCATTGAACACTGCTTTTGTGTTAGCCACAAACTTGATGACAGATATTGGTTTGTATTGGAAACCCAGATCAAAATTCAAAAAGATTTCGGTGATATTTTTTCTTATGTTTATAATAGTATTTTAACTACTTTTGTGTACACGTAGTTTCCGAAATTGCACTTTTGTCACCCCTCTTGAGGATATTTCTCGTAATTTATATCATTTCAGTTCAGAAATATGTACGTAATATTTAAAACTCACAAAGATAACCAATGTGTAACTTTGGTCTTTTTACGCTCGTTATTACACAAAGTCGTGATAAATCAAGACTTTGATTCTCCAATTAACGTTTTATTCACGAATCAACTCCCTTTCTCTCTCCACAAGATTATTTTTATTTCACGTTAATTTTTCGGTGATAAATGATAAGAGATTTCATCGCAGAAACGTCGACTGCATCGACGGACACTCGATCATGTCGATGATTAATTTGAACGCTAAATCATGCCGATTTTCTGGTGTAAAGTTGTGCAGCTAAAGCAAAATAATAGATCTAGGTTATTTAGATTTTGGTCGGAAAGCGATAATTTCATTATGATACGAAGAAAATGATACCTTGTTAGTCTATTATCCAAAATTTCAACGGTAATAATCCAATCAACGTACTATGAAACAGTCACCGAAATAACTGAGCAAGTGTTCGCGGTGTTTTTGAAGTCACTATTCAAGCCCAGATTGAGTAGACGCTACGTCATCATGACGTCATACTGTTTTTTTTAACACGAGAAATCCGACTGTAGGTCACGTGTTTATTTGTCTGAGAAGCATGTCAATCAACTTGCAAGTCAATGAATGGGCGGGGACAATCCTCTTTTTCAACCAATCTGTGTTTTACAAGCATTGTTTAGTAAAAGATCTAGAAGTCAATCGTCGACAAAGAAAATTTACCCCGAGTCTCTTTCTAAATCGATCACCCGTTACCGCTTAAGAATATTAATCAGAATGGAGACTAAGAGTAGACAGATTTAATAGAAAATTAATTTCACGGAGAGTTTTCAAAAGAAGAATCAGTAGCGTAGGAAGGTTTATAATATGGGGGGGGGGGGGGGGGCAAATGTTAAAGTAATTGGAAATATGGGTGTATTATGGGGGGCCATAGGGGGGGGGGGGGGGGGCAGGCCCCTTTTCTAAATTATTCCTACGCCTATGAGAATGATATTCAAAAGGTCGATTTTTTTGTGAAAAGAAAATTTCTTGCAGATGCAGATCTACCTGACTCGTGCTTATACTTGCCGACGTTCGCCGACCTCTCTTTTAAATCCTTTCACAAACAAGACTTGATTTCGACGTCAATGGAATAAATAGATAAGGAAACATTGAGAGAAAAGAAGAAATCATCGATAATCAGCCATTTCTCCGTCCCCACGATAAATACTTTCCATGCTATAATTCAATCGGTTTCTTTTTAAAGTAAGTTATGTCAGTGTTGGTAATCACGTGATTTAAGTTTGGATTCATCACACGGAAAAATGGCGACTATCGGGTTAAATTGGCAGTAATTCTGAAGGTAAGCGGACATTTCTTGATCTGTAGGCAATGCCATCCTGAAAGTTATATCCCATGTCCTGGCCCACAAAATGTCTGACCTAATGGTACCAAGATATTATCGCAAAGATCCGTACTTTCAGCAAACACGTTTCTTTGATGTGGTCCCGTAGGTTTTCCCATTGATAAGCTGGCCAGGTGTGGTAATAAAATGTTTTTTTCTGGTCTTCCAGGTATTGACTAAAATATTCATGAACCTGCAACACTACCCAGAAGAAGCTTTGAACTCGCCCTGGATTTTGTATTTTGGTCCTTGTCGAGTTGAAGGGCCTTGACGCGAATCCAGATCCTACTTACAACATAGCCACTTGCCCGTAACTCCAAAATCCAATCATTCTGATCATTTTTCTGTGGCTCATAGGGACTGATCCGAATAACCCTCCATTTCTGCGATTTTGGACAATCACAGATCTTTGTCTTGTTTTTTCGCCAGTCTCTCACTAGCTTTCCACTGATGCCGAAATCACTCTCAGCCGCACAGTTTTTCGAATTTTCGGCAAATTTGATCACACGATTTTTTAAGCTATTGTCATCACCAAGTAATTGCAGATTAAAACAATATGCAGTTACGAGGTTTTCGAAGAAAAGTGACGACTGCTTGTTGTGTACAATTATGTCGTGTGTTAATTTAGGGCATATTGATTGCGAGATTACGCGCTTGAAATGGCAGAACGATGCATATCAAGCAAGACACCTTGTTAAAATGGAATTTATTATTATAAAAAGAATCAAGCAAATGAGTATTCCGTCATTGTCGTATGTTTATTGTCGCCGAGTCATAAAGTCGATGTCTATTTCCCCCACATTCTGAATATTACACTATCTAAGGGAAGTAACTCTTTCATGAAACTGTCTAATTTAAACCTGGTTATTTCCCTTAGACCAATATACCTCAGAAAACGGAATTATTGCGCGCGATAAATTTTCTCCGCCAAAAAAGTAGTTCTACATAAAACGTATAATTTCCTCGTTTTACAATGATTATTTGGCATGTCAGTTTAGAAATTGTAGAAAGTCGAATTTCAATATTAAATCAAAGTGTGGACAAGAAATCAGAGATCTACTTTGTCTAAAAACAGAAATACAGAAGAAGTTAAGAGGTCCGTCTTTGTCCTTATTTGACCTGTCCAGAAAAACTCGTACGGCCCCAAAAAGTCGCAGCGCGAGCGCTAAGCGACTTAAAAATCCGTTCCCAAGAAATTATTTCCGGATATTGAATATTCCGGATTAATGACGTCCGGATAAACGCGGCCCGACTGTATGTTCTAAATTTCACTTCAAAATATGTAATGTTTCAAAAGTTATATGAAATTTAATAAAGACACTAAAAAACCGTTTTAACACGAAATCGATATTTGCGTCTTGTTTGTTCGTAAAAGTGCACTGACGGTCAACTGTTGAGTTCTTTACCATTGTACAAGTACGTACCAATTTTCTCAAAATTTGATAATATAAAAGTGCCGCATGTGCAAATTGAGTCCGTAAGGTGGTTGTTTGAAATATTTTTAACCCTTTCCCAGACCACAAAAATTTAGGGTGGACTGGATTGAAAGCTGTTGCTGATGACAAAATTGACGCTGATAAAGACAGAATTTGCGTAAAATATTGCACAGAAAATAGAGGCAAAAGGAGAAAATGCTGGTGACCATTATTTTCTTCTTTTGTCTAAATACTTTCTCAATCTAATTATCTCATGGATGTCAAAACCAGGTCTTGTTTTGGAAAGGGTTAAAGTACTTGGCATTTTAGCGCTGACAGGCATGTTATATAGTAATAAAATAACTGCATATTATGATTACATGTATTATGAATCTTTGATACACTTTGATATTTTGTTCAATTCATTTTTTGTTTCGGTTACACCGCAGCTCTACTTTAACAGTTTATTTGTTAACGGTAAAGATGAAACGAATGCACTATTGTAAGTAAAATGTTTCAATATTACTTTTAAACAATTGTGAAGAGTCAATTGTAGGCGCGCGCTGCGAACGGAAAGATCGATATCGTGTTAAAATGGTTTTCCGGGTGCATTCATTTGAATGTCAATATTTTCGAAGCTAATTAACATTTTTCAACTAAATTTTAACTGCTGATAGAAAACTGTCGTTTCTATGACATATTCAAATTTGGTGGAGACATATCACTTAATACATGAGCAATTCACATTCAAAAATGGGTTCCGTTTTTATTGGGACACTCTGTATAGAATATGATTAGCCTGCAAATGGGAGCAGTCTTTTCAAAGCTGTCTGTCAAAACAATAGGAATATTCTGCAATCAGTATGACTTTGGCTGATTACTTCCGTATTTCTTCATCTTCACCTTACTTCGAATTTTTAGAATTGTGAAAATAAAACTTTCCAGAACAAAAACGTACAATAAGATTTTTTAATTAATGTCTGTTTTCTCCAAAATTGTTTGCCTGATAAAAACACATAATATATCTTTTTATTCAAATTTAAATTGGCTAAATTAACGACTTAAAACAACCACAGTCATAGGAATAGGGACAGAATAAATATAAATTTTCACATTCATAGGCCTATTTACAGAGAATCACAGAGTGGATTGATTCCACCATAAATCAACATTTCAAAACATCCTCAACAACAGACCCTCTTTACTATGGATTAACCCTTTCCCACATATTGACACATTTTGACTCCCCTCAAGACAAAGGCCTTGGAAAACATTGTGGAAAATAAAGAAATTGCTTGTCTTAAGCAATTTCTTCACTTTTCCCACAATTTTTTCTGACCAAAAAATTGTAAATTTTCAAACTCTGAAATTCCTATATGTATGATCTTTGAATTTGGAACAGTCCAAAAGTTTGCTGATTGGGAATGGGTTAACCCTTTAACTGACGACAAAAATGTACAATCCCAAACAAGACCTACTTTTGAAATCCCTATAAGGAAAGGACTGGGAAAAATTAAGACAAGAAAGGAAATGCTGTGACAACAAGAAATCCCTCCTTTTGTCTCAATATTTTCTGTGCTATACACAGAACCACATCTTTATCAACATCAAATTTGTCGTCTCAGGAGCTTTCAAACAAGAACTATCAAATTCTTTTGTTCGAAAGGGGATGAATTCCATATATACTTAGTCCCAAAAGAAACGATACATAACCTGAAATCATAACATTTCAAAAATTGCAAGTGTACGCATTTGGTCGAAATATACATTGTTGTACAAGTCGTCTAGCAAAGTAATGTCAGAATTTGAACCGTTTGCAATGACCCGTTCTTCAGGTACGTCAATTTTAATGATTTGTACGAGTTCCACTATACCCACACTCCCGGGTAAATGTACAGGCAAAACAGTCGGTGTGTTATACAGGGCTTGGACCCAAACGGTAGAAAAACATTAAACGTTGTTGAAAAGTTGTGAGACGGAATGCCGAGATCAAATAAAAACCATCGACTTTGAGCAATTGGAATGTTGGAATCTGGTCGACGTCACGTTGACGTCGCCGCTCAGTTTGGAGTGTCGCGCATAACAATAACGCGTTTGGCAGGACGATACAGAACACGCGGATCAGTTGATGATCAACCCCGTGCAGGAAGGCCACGCGTGACTACAGGTGCTCAGGACCGTCACATAAGGACGTTACACTTACGTAACCGCTTCAGGTCGGCTCAATCAACTGCTGCTGTAACGCCTGGTCGAAATAACAACCGGATTTGTGCGCAAACAGTTCGGAGAAGACTAGCTGCATTGCTGTCAGGGATGCAAATGGTGGTCATACGCGCTATTTACTTCTTTGTGACTTTGTATGGTGACCCCTACTTGTATCTTAATGGTTTGTAGTCCCTATCTGGTGGTTAAAGTTAACTTTTTGCTGATCAAATTTTCCCTAAGACATTTGAATTTAAGATTATGTGAGAATAAATTTAAATGTAATGTTTACAAAAAAATTACTCACATTCATATCTATGTATCGTTTCTTTTGTGATTAAGTATATATTAAATCTATTCAGTTTTGTTTCTTTCAAAACATGATTCTTGAAGTTCAAACAATCAGTACCTAACTCCAAACATTTTTGGAAATGTTAAATCACACAATTTAAACATCACAATTTTGCATTTTCACAACACAGCAGCCAAAATACTTTAACACTCATCAATCAATAATAGCTGCATTGGTGCCGTAATTAAATACAAGCAGTAATATACTAGTATGCATATCATCAGTGTTATTGCAAAACATTGTATCTACAGCTTTGATCAAGCTGTATTTACAAGGTTTTACAATAACACAGGTAATATACTTCAGGTAGATACAGCTGGTCTTAAAATGAACCATAATGCATTTGTTAAACATCCATGTCTTTAACCCATTACCAGACCGCAAAACTTTTGACTATTCCAAATTCAAAGGCGGTAACAATTGCAAGTGAATTAAATTTTACTTTCTGTAGAAAAAATTGTGGTAAATGAAGAAAATAAATGCTTTTCACAAGCAACGTCTTTATTTTCCACAATGTTTTCCAAAGCCTTTACCTTGTGGGTGTCAAAAGGCATCATTGTGTGGTAATGGATTCACCCATTCCCACACAACGACACTTTTTGACCCCCCACAAAATAAAGGCAACAGAAGGAAAACATCATGGAAAATGAAGAAATTACTTGTGACAAACATTTTTTTTTATTCTGCATAGTGTTTTCTAAGAGACCATAAAGTAAAATTTAATCCACATGAAATTGCCCATCTGCAACATCCTTGAATTCAAAACAGTCTAAAGTTTTTCATCTGGATATTGGTTGATAAAACAGTTTTCAGGCAGATAATTTAAAATGTGACATTTTCAGGCAGAGAAAGTCACTAGACTGCCACTGGCAAAAGAAAACACAAGTGCACCAATCTTCCAATGCCCAGAACAAAATATTTTTTGAACACATTTCACAATAATAGATTAAGCAAAATTCTCAAATAAAATCTTTCTTTTGTAGCTGCAAGGAATAATCTTGGGGACTTGTGCACAATCTATAGAAAGAATGCATGTGATGGCTTTTCAAAATGCAATTCATTTATTGTTCATCAAACCCAATTTTGCGGTTACCAGTACTATTGGAATTGTATCCACCACATTGGGTTTGGATTTGAATTGACAAGTTTGGAATAGCTTTAGCCCATTTTATCTGCTGCTCTGACTGTAGAAAGAAACTTTCAGTGGATACGCACAAAACCCTTGATTATCTGTGACTAGTTTTATAAAAGTAATAGATGCCACTAAAGCTAATAAATTCAAAGCTTCTTTCAATAATAAAAGAACCATATTCTCACCATAAGCATTTTATACTAGAAGTACGGGCTTCTAGCATGTTTCGTCTAAATTGTGCTTCTGTAGTGGGTTAAAAGCTGTTTCATTCAAACATTATCATATCAACACATATTCGGACATCTACTTTAACCCATTCTCAAAGACAAAATTATAACTCATTACCATACAACAACATTTTTTGACTCTCTACAAGATAATAACTTTGGAAAACAGCAAGGAAAATGTAGAAATTGCTTGTGACAATCCATTTCTTAATTTTCAACAAAGTATTTACCCAGAATGGCCAAATCATTATTGAGCCAGAATCTGGAAAAAGGTACCTTAAGGCTTTTGAGCCTAGCATGGTTCAAGATCAGCCTGCGTTTACACACAGTGTGCTCATGAATCATGTTGTTCTCCAAATGCTTCTTCGTAATCTGTAGCAACCGTTAAACATGGATCCAGGTCAGACTGCACTATTAGACACACGCCAGTCATGAAACAACATGAAATGCTATATGGGACCTTTTTCCAGATCCCAGCTCATATAGAATTTCATTAACAAGAAATGGTTGTCTGCATCATCTTTGTATTTGGACAAGTATATTTTTTTGCAATATGGTAGTGAGTTAAACCTTAACAAATATTTACACATTTTGCATATTTCACTAACACTTCATCTATCACATGTAAACCAACCTTCAATATATACAAAACATGAAAATCATCACAAATCTCTAAAATTTGCAGGAAGTCTACAACAACAATAACTAATAAAGTCTATCACAAATCAATGGAGTGTGGAGAGGACATGTAACAAAAGCACATAAATTTGAGGTGAAAGGAGAAGAAAGGGACCTTGCTGCATTTGAGATGAACATGGATCCAGATCAGCACATTCTGATCAAAACTTATACAATTCTCCTATAAACTTGCCCATTAATGCCAAACAAAATTAAAGGTTTGGAAAATATTGTGGACAATAAAGAAGTTGCTTGTGACGAGCACTTTCTTCATTTGACACAATGCTTTCTGCTAAGAAATATCAAAAACATGAAAAATTTGATTCACTTAACCTTTTGACTACCAAGGGAAATGGTCCATTATATACCAAAACACGGTACGGAAACTACAGAGACAGAGCCATTGGCTCTGCCGCTTAAATCCTCTGGGGGGCTTCCGGCCATGTGTGGCTCTGTCTCTGGGGTCGTGATTTTTTGACAAAAACAGGTGAGTGTTCAACTTTGTTGTTCATTTATTTTCTTCTGGTGCTTAAAATCGAAAAACCGGGAATGTCATGCTCCCCTGAGACCATTTATCTGCCTGTTCTAATTCTGTGGGCTTCAAAGTCGGCAGGGTTTTCACAGGATCATTGTCGTCGTGGGTCGACCCTATGTGATTTTTTCTTGTTTACATCATGTATTCATGTAAATTTCAACGGTAAATAGCCAATTGCTGCAGCCAAAACATGTGATATACTAATTGAGGGATAATCTCGATCAGACATTGCTTTCCCATGTAACAAAACCTTAGAAATGATTGGCAAACGTAAAGTTTGAGCAATTTCTATCGGTGGCTCTGTCTCTGGCGGCTGGCTCTGTCTCTGGCGGCTGGCTCCGCTTTGAACTGTCTGTTAATTTTAGTCTGTTTACAAAATACTTGTCCAAAGCATATCTCTGAAAGTATTGAAGCTATGATCATGAAATTTCATGGGTGGATATATCTCAATAAAGACAAATTCTGTATCAAAGGAGCATAAATATTCCTTTCTTATTTTGTGAGTCACTGTCCTTTGTTTTCGACAAAAACACTTATCCGGACAAATGTAATGGCGGGGTATTATATCACATTAGGTGATACATAGAATTCTTATTTAGGACTGCTCCAATTCAAAATGATGTCCAGACATGCAAGGATGCAGATTGGGCGCCCCCTCTCATGAGAGAGACATGTATGTATCCGCGCATAGCTCCGAAGTATCAAATATGTAATAGTTATCATTGAAATCTGTGAGAAAAAATATGAAAATGCTGGTTATGAGCAATTTTCTTTTCTCGCAATGCACCAGAAAAATGTCTTGCTTGGGAAGGATTAAATGGAAAGATGTCGGATATATTGGTGCAAATAAAAAAAAAGGAAAACAAGAGGACCATGATGGTCCTATATCGCTCACCTGAACCAAAATGATATGAGCAACACTTATGTTCAATTCAATTGATATTTATGACTTAAAGACTGAATATGAACTTATGGTCAATAACGTTGTGAAAATCAAACTCATCCGAGCTCTTATGGTGCCCAACATTTTTTTTTTTAAATTATTGTAGATTCTAGAGTGTAAACAAGGTCAACAACAGCCAAAAATGGCAATTTTATCAAATTTAAGGGCACATAACTCTCGTCTTTCTGGTCAGATCAGACTGAAAATCGAACTCATCCAAGATCTTATGGTCCCCCAACATTGTGTCCGCATTTTGTCTTGATTAATTAATAATTGTAAATTCTAGAGTGTAAACAACATCGAAAACAGCCGAAAATGGCAATTTTATCAAATTTAAGGGCACATAACTCTCGTCTTTCTGGTCAGATCAGACTGAAAATCGAACTCATCCAAGATCTTATGGTCCCCCAACATTGTGTCCGCATTTTGTCTTGATTAATTAATAATTGTAAATTCTAGAGTGTAAACAACATCGAAAACAGCCGAAAATGGCAATTTTGTCAAATTCAAGGGCACATAACTCTCGTCTTTCTGATCAGATCAGACTGAAAATCGAAATCATCCAAGATCTTATGGTCCCCCAACATTGTGTCTGCGTTTTGTCTTGATTAATTGATAATTGTAGATTCTAGAATGTAAACAAGGTCGAAAACAGCCGAAAATGGCAATTTTGTCAAATTCAAGGGCACATAACTCTGGTCATTCTGATCAAATCAGACTTTAAATCGAACTCATCCAAGATCTTATGGTCCCCAACATTGCATCCAAGTTTTGTCTTGATTGATCAATAATTGTAGATTCTAGAGTGTAAACAAGGTAAAAAACAGTCGAAAACGGCAATTTTGTCAAATTCAAGGGCACATAACTCTCGTCTTTCTGATCAGATCAGACTGAAAATCGAACTCCTCCGAGATCTTATGGTTTCCAACATTATATCCAAGTTTTGTCTAGATTGATAAATAATTGTAGATGCTAGAGTGTAAACGAAGTCAAAAACAGCATTTTTTGACATTCAAGGGCAGATAACTCCGCACTTTCTGGTCCGATCAGGCCCATAATCGAACTCATCCGAGAACTTATGCCCATACTTGCTTTGACCAAGTTTGATCAAGATTGGCCAACTTTTGTGGACGCTAGAGTGTAAACACCAAATTGTTGACAGACGGACGGACGGACAGACAGACGGACAGACAGACGGACGGACGGACGGACAGACGGACGACGGACATTGAGTGACCACAATAGCTCACCTTGAGCACTTCGTGCTCAGGTGAGCTAAAAAACTTTAACCTTTGTTGCAACGCCAACGCCGACGCCCGGGTGACAGTATAAGCTCTCATTTTCTTCGAAAAGTCGAGCTAAAAAACGAGTCGCAAAATCTTCAAATTGGGAAAAGATTTATTTGCAAACTCAATGAATAACGAATCTTTTAAAGGGCGACGGTAACAGATGGTCTAATTGCAAAAAATGATTTTTTTTGAAAAAATATGCAAAACTTTTGTGTTGACCACCTCGGGATGGTTAATAATATGCGATTCAGACAGAGAATGAGCCGAAATTACAAGACAGATAGCTGAATTTAGGGAGAATCCAAGCCTAAATTCAACCCCATCACTGATGGGGTTAGAATTATTTTTAAATTGTTGCGCATGTGCATACAGCGCGGACCATGATTCAAACGAGATTCATACTTAAATTTCAATGACGTCATCATGTATGTTGTGACGTCATTTAAGAAAGTCGCATGTCCTACTGTTTTGACCTACTTTCGACATCGCTTCATGAATCGAACACTAACTCTGTTTTTCACATTATTACAACGTTTTGCGAATTCATTTTTTCAGACGTGACTTAAGTTTAATTCGTTTTACTTTATCACATGATATACCAGTAATGTTAAATGTTAAAACGATTGGAAATCAAGAATGTTGTAATAGCGCAATTACAAAGAACATTATTCTCTGCGTATATTGATGCATCATATGCAATTAAGACACCGCGTAAACAAAAACAAAAAAAAACGCCAGGGGAAAACATGACGTCTAGAAATGGGAAATATTACGCGAAATCAATTCAAAAAGCTGCAACTGACAAATCACAAAAGTTTGTTAGCTTTTGTGAAAATGCCACACTATCTTCTTGATAATTCTAATTAGAACGATGACGAGGCTGAAATTGATAACTGCGCCCAACCTGGGACTTCGGCCCCAGATGACAGTGTTGAATCCATCCCAACCCCAGTGTAACAGTCATGTCACTAATCCGATAGTGACGACTTACACCAATGAAGCAGAGAGAGAGAGCATTTTCTTTTCTTTGTACAATGCTTTCTACCATTTAACCCTTTCCCAAACAACAAAATATATGGATGCTAAGTATCATAATTATGACTAAATACATATGTCTTATAATAACATTATAGGATATATAAACTGAAAAGGTAAAATTTTGTGAAATATTACAGTAGATATACTGAGAACATACATCTACAGAGCAAAAGGAGCACGTGTTGGTATCAGGCTACAGTTTCTTCATTTACAAATGTTTCCCCAGGCTTTTCTTATTAATGACCTGGTATTGTTTGAGAAAGAAATATTAACACAGTAAGTTATTTAGATTTAACATCGGGATTAATTTGTCATCTGCAGCCAACTGCTTGGTGTTTACCTATCAAATCAATCTGAAATTATGTTGTATTAGATAGATAAACCTATTTAAGTATATTTTTCACAATTTTGCCAAATTTCACGCGAAATTTCACAAAACGACAGGCTAGGGCCTCTTCACAATTTCTGGAAAAAAAGCCCTGAATTTGGTATCAAATTGCGAAAAAAATTAGTCGTTGCTTTAATAGTTTCTCGTAATCATTTAATCAGGTCATATAAAGCTTGAAAAGTGTACATTTCGTTTGTATTTGACAATTTTGGGTCCAAATCTGGGAAATAGTAGCTTTAAGTGCATCTTATCTATCATTAGGGGCTAGATTCTGCACAACAAACCATTGTAAGGTCTAGGTTTTAACAGGAAGCTACTGGTGAACATATATTTAGAGTTCTTAGACTTATGATTATCTAATATCTATACATATGCTGAAATCTATCATAATAGTAGCATTCACTCCAATTCTCTCAATACTTTGGATGTAGTTATATACAAATTCTGCCTTACATTTCAAGAAACATTAATTTTGTTGTCTGCATGGAAGTTCCTTTCATTTTTGACCATTCCACAACTGAACTACATTTTATAAAGGGTTAAAGAACAAGAGGGCCATTGGCCCTGAAGCGCTCACCTGATATAATAACCTTTTTTTGTAAACCAATTTTCAGGTTGATTGGACAAAGAATGTGACCTCTAGGGTGCACACAAGGTTTATCTAAGATTTGACCTTGTGACCTAGAATTGATCAAGACAATCATTCTGATCAATTTTCAGGTTGATTGGGCAAAAAATGTGGCCTCTAGAGTGCACACAAGGTTTTACAAAGATTTTACCTCATGACCTAGTTTATGACCCCAGATGACCCAATTTCAATCTTGTCTGAAAATTGATCAAGACAATCATTCTGATCAATTTTCAGGGTGATTGGGTAAAAAATGTGGCCTCTAGAGTGCACACAAGGTTTTTCTAAGATTTGACCCCGTGACCTAGTTTTTGACCCTAGATGACCCAATTTCAAACTTGTCCGAGATTTGACCAAGACAATCATTCTGATCAATTTTCAGGTTGATTGGGCAACAAATGTGGCCTCTAGAGTGCACACAAGGTTTTTCTAAGATTTGACCCCATGACCTAGTTTTTGACCCCATATGACCCAATTTCAAAATTGTGCGAGATTTTATCAAGCCAATCATTCTGAGCAATTTTAAGGTTGATTGGGCAAAAAATGTGGCCTCTAGAGGGCAAACAAGGTTTTTCTAAGATTTGACCCTGTGACCTAGTTTTAGACCCCAGATGACCCTATATCAAATTTGTGCAGGATTTTATCAAATCAATCATTCTGAGCAATTTTCAGGTTGATTGGGCAAAAAATGTGGCCTCTAGAGTGCACAAAAGGTTTTTCTAAGATTTGACCCGTGACCTAGTTTTTGACCCCAGATGACCCAATTTCAAACTTGTCCGAGCTTTCATCAAGACAATCATTCTGAGCAAATTTCAGGTTGATTGGGCAAAAGATGGGGCCTCTAGAGTGCACACAAGGTTTTTCTAAGATTTGACCCCGTGACCTAGTTTTTGACCCCAGATGACCCAATTTCGATCTTGTCCGAGATTTTATCCAGACAATAATTCTGATCAATTTTCAGGTTGATTAAGCAAAAAATGTGGCCTCTAGAGTGCACACAAGGTTTTTCTAAGATTTGACCCCGTGACCTAGTTTTTGACCCCAGATGACCCAATTTCAAACTTGTACAAGATTTCACCAAAACAATCATTCTGAGCAAATTTCAGGTTGATTGGACAAAAAATGTGACCTCTATAGTGCAAACAAGGTTTTTCTAAGATTTGACCCAGTGACCTAGTTTTTGACCTAAGATGACCCAATTTCGAACTTGTCCGAGATTTTATCAAGACAATTATTCTGAGCAAATTTTAAGTTGATTGGGCAAAAAATGTGGCCTCTAGAGTGCACACAAGGTTTTTCTAAGATTTTACCCCGTGACCTAGTTTTTGACCCCAGATGACCCAATTTCGAACTTGTCCGAGATTTCATCAAGACAATCATTCTGAGCAAATTTCAGGTTGATTGGGCAAAAAATGTGACCTCTATAGTGCACACAAGGTTTTTCTAAGATTTGACCCCGTGACCTAGTTTTTGACCCCAGATGACTCAATTTCAAACTTGTCCGAGATTTTATCAAGACAATCATTCTGAGCAAATTTCAGGTTGATTGGGCAAAAAATGTGGTCTCTAGAGTGCACACAAGGTTTTTCTAAGATTTGACCCCGTGACCTAGTTTTTGACCCCAGATGACCCAATTTCGAACTTGTCCGAGATTTTATCAATACAATCATTCTGAGCAAATTTCAGGTTGATTGGGCAAAAAATGTGGCCTCTAGAGTGCACACAAGGCAAAGTTTGACGGACGACGGACGACGGACGACGGACACCGGACGCCGGACGACGGACGCCGGACACAGCGGTATCACAATAGCTCACCATGAGCACATTCGTGCTCAGGTGAGCTAAAAATGGGAGGAAAATACAAAACGCTTTTAGAAGTTAAAGCTCCTTTGTTCTCAATCTTTTTTAGCTGTTGTATAAGTGATCTATTGCTTAGAACTTTTAACTTGGATCTGTCTAAAAAAGAATTCAAATTCTCAGTGTTTGGATGTATTGGCAATTAAAACAAGAGGACCATGATGGTCCTATATCGCTCACCTGAACCAAAATGATATGAGCAACACTTTTGTTCAATTCAATTAATATTTATGACTTTAAGACTGAGAACGAAATTATGGTCAATAACATGTGAAAATCCAACTTATACGAGATCTAATGGTGCCCAACTGTGAACATTACTGTCCAAGTTTTGTCTTGATCGATAAATAATTGTAGATTCTAGAGTATAAACAAGGTCGAATGCAGCCGCAAACAGCAGTTTTTTTCAAATTCAAGGGCACATAACTCTCGACTTCCTGATCAGATCAGACTGAAAATCTATCTCATCTGAGATCTTATGGTCCCGAACATTGTGTCCAAGTTTTATCTTTATTGATTGATAGTTGTAAATTCTAGAGTGTAAACAAGGTCGAAAACAGCCGACAATGGCAATTTTATCAAATTCAAGGGCACATAACTCTGGACTTTCTTGTCAGATCAGACTGAAAATCTAAATCATCCAAGATATTATGATCTCCAACATTGTGTCCAAAATTGGTTTTAATTGGTCAATAATTGTAGATTCTAGAGTGTAAACAAGGTCGAAAACAGTCAAAAACGGCAATTTTGTCAAATTCAAGGGCACATAACTATCGACTTTCTGATCAGATCAGACTGAAAATGAAACTCATCCGAGATCTTATGATCCCAAACATTGTGTCCAAGTGTTGTCTTCATTGATGAATAATTGTAGATTCTAAAATGTTAACAAGGTCGAAACAAGCCGAAAATGGCAATTTGATCAAATTCAAGGGCATGTAACTCTGGACTTTCTGTTCAGATCAGACTGAAAATCAAACTCATCTGAGATCTTATGGTCCCCAACATTGCGTCCAAGTTTTGTATTAATTGATTAATAATTAGAGATTCTAGAGTGTTAACAAGGTCGAAACCAGCTGAAAATGGCAATTTTGTCAAATTTAAGGGCATGTAACTCTGGACTTTCTGATCAAATTAGACTGAAAATTAAACTCACCAGAGATCTTATGGTCCAAAACATTGTGTTCCAATTTTGTCTTGATTTGTCAATAATTGTAGATTCTAGAGTGTAAACAAGGTTGAAAACTGCCGAAAATGGCAATTTTGTCGAATTCAAGGGCACATAACTCTTGTCTTTCTGATAAGATCAAACTGAAAATCGAACTCATGCAAGATCTTTTGTTCTCCAACATTATGTCAAAGTTTTGTCTTGGTTGATCAATAATTGTAGATGATAGAGTGTTAACAATGTCAAAACTAGCTATTTTTTACGTTCAAGGGCAAATAACTCTAGACTTCCAGGTCCGATCTGGCCCATAATCGAACTCATCCGAGAACTTATGACCATACTTGCTTTGACCAAGTTTGATCAAGATTGGTCAACTTTTGTGGATGCTAGAGTGTTAACACCAAATTGTTGACAGACAGACGGACGGACGGACGGACAGACGGACGGACAGACGGACGGACGGACAGACGGACGACGGACATTGAGTGACCACAATAGCTCACCTTGAGCACTTTGTGCTCAGGTGAGCTAAAAAAACAAGGGCCAGTTTCATTTTTAAGACGTATTTTTTGTCTTTGTCTTACCGATGACTTACGACAAGTTTTGGACAAGAAACGCGTATCACCAATTTATCAAGACCTGGGGCCCGTATTATCAACGCTCGTACGATTAATTTTTGCGTAGTTACTTGTAACAACAAACCTGATTGGTCCAATCTGATTTCTCGTGCACTCAGATGTTTTGTTACACATTTTATACAAAAACTTTGTCGTAAGATCGTTGAAAATACGAGCCCCTGGATTATGCGATTGTTGTTTTAACCGATATTTAAGACATCGTTAAGTCAAAATTACTTCTTTTAAAAAATGTTTTGATGAAACAGGCCCCTGACGTTCACACCGAAAAATCGTCTGCTTCAAGTCTGTTTTGTGTATTTTCTCAGCTAATACTCGACGGATTTTGACGAGATAAAGTGCACCGCACGCGCGTCATTGAGAGGGACATTCCCCGGTTCTAACTCACTCCGCATCAAATCCCATGGTTTCTCGAAACATTCAAAATGAATGTTTTTGGTTGCATTTTAATAAAACTATGGAATACTTTGCATAAAGAGGTTCAGGAATTACCCTCTCAAAGGCGCGTATGGTGCAATTGCTCGTCAAAATACGTAGAGTTTAAACTGAGATATAGAACAAAATATACTTGAAACAGACAATTTTTCGGTGTGGACCTTTCCCCAAATCACGTGGATTACCCATCGTGTAATTGTTTCTTTGTCAATACCCAGTTTGTCGCCTTAAGTACAGTACTACATAGAATCATGAGCCGTGACGAAAGGTTAGTGTATATTCCAATGCATGTAAATTGGAAGAGAAGCATGTTTTCCACTGAATAAAAGCGAATAATGGCACATTTTGCGCGGTGGCCGTGAGAGTTCAGTAGCTGTCTCCAGATAGTACGATGTCTTTTATCACAGGATGTTCGGTTCCGAGTCACATATTTACTTAAATCGAAATCCCTCTTCCCCCGTCAATTTAGACACGCTGATCTTTGATCATTCAAAGGACATTGTTTAATTGTAGCTTTGAAATTGAACAACTCTGGATGTTCGATGTTTTGCAAAGGGTTTAATCGGTGACTGAATCATTCGCCATACACAATATGATCTATTCAGTGTGTGAGTAAATTACTTCGACACGAATTTTGCGATAGATTAATTTTTTTCACCAAGCACGCAGAGACAGAGCCAGTCGCCAGAGACAGCCGCCAGAGACAGAGCCACCGATAGAAATTGCTCAAACTTTACGTTTGCCAATCATTTCTAAGGTTTTGTTACATGGGAAAGCAATGTCTGATCGAGATTATCCCTCAATTAGTTTATCACATGTTTTGGCTGCAGCAATTGGCTATTTACCGTTGAAATGTACATGAATACATGATGTAAACAAGAAAAAATCACATAGGGTCGACCCACGACGACAATGATCCTGTGAAAACCCTGCCGACTTTGAAGCCCACAGAATTAGAACAGGCAGATAAATGGTCTTAGGGGAGCATGACATTCCCGGTTTTTCGATTTTAAGCACCAGAAGAAAATAAATGAACAACAAAGTTGGACACTCACCTGTTTTTGTCAAAAAATCACGACCCCAGAGACAGAGCCACACATGGCCGGAAGCCCCCCAGAGGATTTAAGCGGCAGAGCCAATGGCTCTGTCTCTGTAGTTTCCGTACCGTGAAAAGGCAAATATACGCGGGTAATAATTTACCCTTACAACGTTTTGGCAGACGACAAATGTGACGTCCAAACACTAAAAAGTAGGCAAACATTGTAAACATTGTACATGCATAGCATTTTCCAATCATATAGCCTTGCAATATACCAGCATTCTTTATTAGTAGTAAAGATATTGCGACGGAAAAAGACGTATTGTATGGTATATGCGGAGCACTTTTTGTGACTGATATATCCGTCGCTATAGGTAGTTAAAAGGTTAATATTGTCGTGTGCATCATATTTGAATTGAGTTTAATTCATATATAAATAATCCAGAAGGTCTTTGACCCATGTGGAACACAAATTACATAATAATTTTTACAATGAGAGAGATTAACTTTTTGCCATTCAGGAAAGGGTTAAATATAGAAGGAACAAGACTGCAGCAACTTTCTGAGTGCAGTATATATTCATACCAGTCTGCACTTAAACAGGGGAAAACATGGATGTATGGCCACCTCAAATGCTATAAGGCCCCTTTTTCTCATATTCTAGCTAACTTGTATATATGAGTAATCTAACAAATGATTTATAAATATTTTTGTAGTTTGGGTCAAATTGATTGTCTTACCAATTTCAGTCCATTATTTCTTATCATATTTTTATCAAACACTCTATTTTTTTACAATCTAAACCCTTTGAGAGAAAACTTTTGAAAACAAGGAGGAAAAGGCAAAAAAGAGGACCATGATGGTCCTATATCGCTCACCTGAACCTAAATGATATGAGCAACACTTTTGTTCAATTCAATTTATATTTATTACTTTAAGACTGAAAAAGAACTTATGGTCAATAAGGTTGTGAAAATCTAACTCATCGGAGATCTAAATTATGGTGCCAAACATTGTACAGGGCTCCAGATAAGAGGGGGTGGTGACTTTTCAAACTGCAATAATGCTGTCAGTGATCATCAAACCCTATGTTGTAGGTACTCATTTGTATCGTCTCGTCGAGACGATTCAAATGAGTACCCACAACATAGGATTTGAATTCGAAAAAACAATGTTGGTATGTCTTCACCTCCACTTATCTGTAGCCCTGATTGTATCCAAGTTTTGTCTTGATTGATAAATAATTGTAGATTCTAGAGTATAAACAAGGTCGAAAACAGCCGAAAACAATAATTTTGTCAAATTCAAGGGCACAAAACGCTCGACTTTCTGATCAGATCAGACTGAAAATCAAACTCATATGAGATCTTATGGTTCCGAACATTGTGTCCAAGTTTTGTATAGATTGATCAATAATTGTAGATTCTAGAATGTAAACAAGGTCGAAACCAGCCGAAAATGGCACTTTTGTCAAATTCAAGGGCACATAACTCTCAACATTCTCATCAGATCAGACTGAAAATCAAACTCATCCAAGATCTTATAGTCCCCAACATTGTGTTCAAGTTTTGTCTTGATTGATAAATAATTGTAGATTCTAGAGTATAAACAAGGTCGAAAACAGCCCAAAACAGCAATTTTATCAAATTCAAGGGCACATTACTCTTGACTTTCTAATCAGATCAAACTGAAAATCGAAGTTACCTGAGATCTTATAGTCTCCAACATTGTGTCCAAGATTTGTCTTGATTGGTCAATAATTGTATATTCTAGTGTGTAAACAAAGTCGAAAACTGTAAAAAACAGCAATTTTGTCAAATTCAAGGGCACAAAACTCTTGACGTTCTGATTAGATCAGACTGAAAATCAAACTAATCCCAGATCTTATGGTCCAAAACATTGTGTCCAAGTTTTGTCTTGATTGAATAATAATTGTAGATTCTAGAGTGTAAAAAAGGTTGAAAACAGCCGAAATTGGCAATTTTGTCAAATTCAAGGGCACGTAACTCTTGACTTTCAGATCAGATCAGACTGAAAATCAAACTCATCTGAGATCTTATAGTCCCCAACATTGGGTCCAAGTTTTGTCTTGATTGACCCTTTCCCACACATTGGCCCTTTTGGATGCCCCACAAAATAAAGGCTTTGGAAAACATTGTGACAAGCAATTTCTTCATTACCCACAATGTTTTCTACCAAGAAAGACCAAAAAATGTTAAATTTTGTTCAATGGAACTTGTCGTCTGCAACACCTATGATTTTGGACTAGGCTAAAATTTTGCTGTTTGGTAATGGGTTTCCAGAGTGTAAATCTATTTATATCCTCTATCAAACTAGATAACTCTACTTATACTGAAGTAAAGTAGTGTCAGAGTTCCTTCCCTTAGATTAACTCTTTTTTGAATACAGCAAAAAAGTGGCAATTTTGCCCAATTCAAGGGCACATAACTCTCATCTTTCTGGTCAGATCAGACTGAAAATTGACCTCATCCAAGATCTTATGGTCTCCAACATTATGTCCAAGTTTTGTCTTGATTGATCAATAATTGTAGATGCTAGAGTGTAAACAAACTTAAAAACAGCATTTTTTTACATTCAAGGGCAGATAACTCCGCACTTTCTGGTCCGATCAGGCCCATAATCGAACTTGTCCAAGAACTTATGATCATACTTGTTTTGGCCAAGTTTGATCAAGATTGGGTAACTTTTGTGGATGCTAGAGTGTAAACACCCCAAATGTTGACGGACGGACGGACGGACGGACGGATGCCGGACAAAAAGTGACCACAATAACTCACCTCGGGCACTTCGTGCTCAGGTGAGCTAAAAATCCCAGATACAATGCATTTTTTTGTCACAAATAGTATTCCTTAATACCCAAACACAATTCAATTTGGACCAATTTTGCCCACATTCACATAGATTAGACAAAAGTAGAAAGTACTGATAATTAGCCTTCCCTTTCCCTTATGTTTAACTAAATTTTTCATCTAAGGGACAACAAAATCAGGGGTCGTTTGGAAAAGTTTCAATGTCTGCCAATCTATCCATATGACCAGCATAACAGCTGTAAAGCAAAATTCATTATTATCAAACAAGTTCTGAAACAACATTTTAACATATTTCATTGTCACATTATAATACCTTGCACAGTTCCCAAGAAAATATGTCAAAAGAAAGTCATAAACAAAATTATCACTTATATATACATGTTACATAATTATGAGCCTGGTTTAGAAAAAGGGCCTGTATCGCCATCAAAGAAGCCGATTAGTTTGTACCTAAATGCAGTCTTCTGAGTAGCAATAAAGCTATCTTATAGTTGCTACAGATCATAAGAAGCTATTAGAGAACAACATGGATCTTGATCAGACTATGTGTATATGCAGGGTGATCTGAATCCATGTTGGTCTAAAGTGCAATAAAGGCCCTTTTTTCAATTCCCAGCTCATAAAGTTTATCACAATGGGTCAAAGAGGAATATACTTAAATATCAAAATGTATTTTATCTAGACAGTCATTGACAACTCTTATTGCTTGATGAAATTTAAGATTTACATTGGAGAAAAAAATTATGTTTTCGTGGTAGCAGCATTTGCTTCTTTTTAACACATGTCTTCCATCTTCAGCAAGTAAAGATTTTGGTACATTCATTTAGTTGCTAAAATCAATTCAACACATTTTGTTAATTGCAACACCTAAAAATTTGTACAAGTATGACTAAAATTAGCCTTCTTGGTTAATCATATCATTATATACCAAAGTCTGAAAGCAAGTGACTGGAAAACACTATTTTTGATTAATCAAATGATTTAGAGCTTGCATGAGTACAAAACTATTGCAAGGGTATCTAATTTTTAATGCACTTATACAAGCTTTGCACTAAGTCATGGGTTTGCTCTTTAACCCTTTCCCAAACGACAAGATATTGGGGGGGAATCCACTTCAAAAACTGTCACAAATGACAAAATGGATGTTATTAAAGATAGGATTTGTGTAAAATATGGCATAGAAAATATTGAGACAAAAGGAGAAACTGCTGGTTATCAGCAGTTTCTTCTTTTGTTTCAATGTTTTCCCAAGCTTTTTTAATTAGGGACGTCAAAACCAGGCCTTGTTTGGGAAAGGATTAAACAGGCAAGCAAAATCTGGATTATTACAGGCACTATTACACAGTACTATAACAACTCCTATATACAGATATATACTGAGAGGCAAAAATAAGTATACACCCTAGTTCTTCCACGTTTTCTGAGAAAACGATTTATAGACTATGTACGATTTTTAAACTCCACCGAAGGTGGTCGTTTATTGATGTAACCTTCTCTGTCTATCTGTCTGTATGTCCTTCCTTCCGTTGCGAAGGTTTTTTCATATAGCATATCGCCATCGAAAAAGGGGACTTAATCAATTAATTAATGCAATCATTAACGTTGACACAACCCTGCATTTATGGAGGGATTTGGATAGAATTTTCATAGAAAGTGCCTAGTCACCTAGTACCATGCGCAAATTGTTAGTGCTTTTCGGTATTACATTGCGTCATGGCAAAAGGGGACTTGATGCAAAAAGTTATCTGAAATGACCCCTTTTGATTTTATTGACGGATTTTGATTGAATTTGAACAGAATGTTCATAGTCACCTGTCTAAGTGTTTAAAGTGTCACGTTTTTTTAACATTATGATGCGTCATAGAAAAATGGGCCCTAATGCAAAAAAGTGGCATGCTGATCGATTTATACCAGCCACCAAAAATTGTGTTATCATGTTTCAGAAAATTTAAGCTTGTGATTTGTTGTAACAAGAAATAAAGAAATCAAATGCGGATTAACAGCAAAATCTGATGCTCCACTAAGTTGTACGTGCAAAGTTTGCAAAATCAGCATGTAGCAAGATTAAGGATAGTCAAGCAATTTTAGTTGAAATTTAATATCACTGTATTATTGGTCTATGCTTAGAAACAAATTACATAAAATTTCTAGTTGATATGACGAAAATTAATAGAGATATTGACAAAAGAAAAGTGTTTTTACTTTCTTTTGCCTCTCAGTATATATCTAAATCCATTACCAGATGGCAAAATTGTAGACTGGTCAAATTTCAAAGATGTTGCCGACAATTATTTGCAACAAGAATTTCACAAGAAAGAATTTGGATATTCAATTTTCCTTTCTGGTAAGAAAACATTGTGGGAAATGGGAAATTGCTTGTCACAAGCAATTTCTTAATTTTCCAGTTTGTTATCCAAAGCCATTATCTTCAGAGGCGTCAAAAAGCATTATTGTGTGGGAATGTGCTATTAAATTATTTCAATAGTACTTGTGACTCTTTAGCTTATTTTATATATTTTTTTACATAGTTAAACAAAAATTCACAAATTTGAAAAGCATGCAGTTTTGATGAGCATTTTTTTTTTAAATTGACCTTTTGTTCAATTTGAAAATGTCTTTGAGTTGTTTTTTTGAAATACATTTATTCATCTCATGTAGACTTCAAAATAAGTCAAACATTCAAGAAACTTTATTCATTTTTATTTACTATTCAACATCATTTGACCGAGCAAGAACCAATTTGAGGTCTACAATCATTTTCCAGCAATCCAACCATGTATAGTCTTGAGCATAAACAATATCAGACAGATGGAAATCAAAAGATCTAACATTTCTAACAACCTTGCACAAATTCTTTCAAATTGGACATGCCTAAATATTATTTTATATTTATCTAGGTTATGAGCTAATAGAACGATTCTGCTCAAACCAAGAATTATCAAATGATTGATAACTACCTTATTTCCACTAGGCTTTTCCTTACCTTATTCCACTGGGCGTTTCCTATTTTTTATTCCTTTCTTTTCATTTTTAATTTACAAGCTTCTTTACAAATAAAGCTACGAAAATCCATCTGCCTAAAGTTATTTATGAAAGACTATACCTTTCAAAACTGTACACAAATCATCTTTAGATCATAATCTCAATAATATCAAACTCTCCTTTTCTCATATTTATTTACACTTTTTACAATATTTCACTTTGCATTGGACCACACCACAGTCCTGAGGCAACCTAACGGCAAAATGCCCTATGTGTAGTAGAATTCTAGATGAAATGGAGTGATGAAATCTTAAAGATCTTTGCAGTTTTGGATTTGAAAACATTGTGGATTATGAAGAAATTGCTTGTCACAAGCAATCTTTTAATATTCCACAATGTCTTCCCACTTTTTCTTGGACGGCGTCAACAAGCGCCACTGTAAAGAAATCCGTTTATGCAAATAACTGGATTTTACATTAGACCAGATATTATTCTATTAATCCCCTGCTTATCCAAACATGAGCCAATTGCTATCATTTGGCATCTCAATTATCATGACAGCAATAGGGAATAATTTTTATCCAGTACACTGTGACATAATTTTGGACAACATTAGTATTTCGCTGGTGTAATTCTAGTACCTCGCAACTACAGCTTGATTGAAGATGTACTTATGAAATTTTATAACAACACCAACAATTTATCTGGTAAAACTGGTAGAACAAGTCTATTTTAGCACTTGATTTATTTTCATTTAATGACAACGGCTGTAATGACCTTCAAAATTTCATCACCCCTTTTTATCTGGAGCCCCGGTCTATAATCACAAACTCGTCTTTCTGTCACCCGTTTATTGCTTCATCATCTCTGTGCCTTTATTCTCCATCGTAAAACAAAGTAACAACTGACCCGTAGGACAACAAAAAAGATGCATAAAGCAATAAAGTCCATGTAAAATTTAGCGTCATCGACATCCAGGTCGACGAGAATTGTCTCGGCTTTCATGTACCTACATTCAGGACTGAGTTCTGATTTCTCACAATCAAGTGCTTTTCTGTCGAAACCGTATACTGCCTGCAGTACTCCCTCAAAAGCGTAGCTGAAATAGAAAGCCGCTTGAAATTAAGAATAAGAGTAACACAATGTGCAAAGCTTTGAAGCAAAAGCAGCAGTAAATTTGGGGATACATAAACTTTTTACAAACAACACCTGGTTTTGACATACCCGATAGAAAAGGCTCGAGAAACATTGAGGCAAAAGCATTTTCTCCTTTTCTATCAATTTTTTTCATGCTATATTGTATATCAATATTGTCCTCTGCAGCAGCTTTCAAACTGGACCACCCTAAAATGTTGTCCATTGGATGGAGCTTAAGACTAAAAACACATGTCTTTTAAGTAGGGATGGCAACGGTTAGCAGAATTACTAACCGGTTAATCGTTCATTTTTCCGATCGGTTAACCGGTTAACCGCCGATCATCGATCTTAGACAATAATACATAGCCAGGTGAAACTTACAGGGAACGATTCGGATGATCGGTGCGTGAGATATGCATGATCGTAATATTTAATAAACGCAGCTAAGATCCGACTTGACACATTTGAATGTTTACGGTGGCAATAAGTGTTCTGTGTGGCAAGTTAAAAAATAAAAAATAATAATAATAATAAACTTGTTGGAATCGACACCTCGCTTCCGATCTCACGGGATTGGTGCGATTAATTATTCTGAAATGCATAGTAAAACAAACCAAATAGGCCTACAACATGTTATTGTTTATTACCGGCAATTAATTAGCTTATCTCGATAATCTGCCACTTGAAGTTATTGCATAAATATGTCAAACTGTGACCAGCAATATTCCCCACTGTCCGATATGTAAATATGCATGCAATGCTTTTTGAAACGTCTTTATGATGACGCTTTACTCTCGTTTTGACCAAATTCCAGTTTTCTGAAAATGATGATCGAGTAATCGGTTACCGATTCTCTAACTGGTTAATCGGTCTTTCGATCGATTAACCGGTTACCCGGTTAACCGTTGCCATCCCTACTTTTAAGTAGTTTCATTGAAAGATTTGAGTTTTAATTATTGACTAAAGATAAATTCTACATCATTCAAAATATGACAATTGTTGATTTTTTATTGTTCATTGTTGACATTTTGGACAAAAACTATCAATGTCCGGGGATAAATCGTAATAGACACTTACCCAATATATGATAACCACGACAACCATTGTAGATATATAGGTATGGTATCAAAGTTGACAAAGAATCCACTAAATAACAACAGGGGAATGCCTGTGATTGGTCCCAAAAATACAGCAACCTAAAGTACAGAAAGAGTGTTTGTATACAGAAATTTTGTCATTTTTATCAAAATATTATATCAGATAAGTGTACATCTTTTGCTTGAGTATATCTCGGTAACGTTCTCTCCTTTACTCTAAATACCAAGACTAACCATTTAACAAACAAAATCTGTTTTTGACATCCCCTGAATAATATTGTGACTAACACACATGACTTTTGGGAAACATTTAAAACAGTATTGTCTGCTTCAATGTATGTTCTGTTTAATTTCTCAGCTTATACATGACAGATTTTGACGAGATAAAGCGAGTTAGAGCCAGAAATAGCCCTCTTAAGGGTGTGTATTTTGCACTTTATCTTGTCAATGGAATTTTTCCTGATTATCATGATGTAAAGTTGTCAAAACTAAGCCTTGTTTTGGGGAAGGGGTGAAAAATATGTTCATATGTAGATAAATATGTTGCAAAATAACAAAGTTTTCCATACCTGTAGAGAAGTGGCAGCCCCGATCAACAATCCAAGAGACAAAGCAAAGAGGGAGGTATCGGTCGCTATCGTCAAAAACATGACAAATCTCAAAAGTTTTTGCAACAAAACAGTGTAGGCTAAGATCAGACCAGAGCTCCAGATAGGATGCGTATTTGCGTAAAATACGCATTGATTTGGTCTGAATACGCATTAACTTTTATAAAAATGCGTACAAATACGCATTCAAAATAATGAAAACGCATTTGATAATTGCCAGTTAGCGTATCAAGATCGGAAAATGTCGAGAAAAAAACATACACTAGGAAATTCTAATAATTAACACAAACTTTTTGTCTGTAAAAAATAGGTAACGGCAGTCAGCTATCCGATATCTATTACGACTTTAATCAGCCAATCACATTCTTCAATAATTGGGGAATACCAATTACGTCACCACTGTGACCAGCCGAGCGACAATCGGCTATTCCGTAGATCAACCGAATGATGCCGAGTGTTTCATTTGTTTGAATTTCAATCAATCGGTTAACTCCGTGAAAGCACAACCATTCGAATATTCTCGGATCTTATCGTTACTCAAGATCATGTTGCAACCACGTTCCAACGCGGCAAAAGGTTGCAAACAGTCTCGAGGGTCGCGATTGAAAGCACATCGTTACCCGATTTAACAGACCATCCGTAAATCGAAAATGACAACTCGAAGGTGTTTGTTTTCTTTTCAAACCGGCAAACGAGTAAATTATACTGATGAGCAGATCGTAACCTTAGGCGATTTTTGCCGATATTCTTTCTGAAGTGGCCCTACAGGCAAAGATAGCACACGATGGTAATCTAGTTCAGAAAAAAACTCGATGGTCGGAAACATACCGTGGTTAGATGTCCTCGAACCCGAAGTGGGTCGTTCCGGTCGGGTGTTCCTGTTTATTCTAGTCCTTTCCCGAACAAGAAGGTAAATACGCCCTGCCTCAAAAATTATCTGGAAATACGCATTGGAAAAAAATCTGTGGGGTAAATACCCCTTGCCTCAAAAAATTATCTGGAGCTCTGCAGACACATCTGTACAGTCTGATCTTAGGCCATACTGCCTGCCAAAGCTTTGGTCACAACAGGAATATGACATGAAAAGCATTAGATGGGTTAAATACCTGTAGTGAGGTGGCATCCCCGATCAACAATCCCGGAGACTGAGTTACAAGGGAGGTATCAGTCGCTAACATCAAAAACATCAAAAACATGACAAATCGCAGGAATTTTTTGCAACAATAACTTAGTAGAAAGCAGGCAGTGCAGGCTAAGATCAGACAGCACATCTGTGCAGGCTGATCTTAGTCTATACTTCATGCCAAAACTTTAGTCAGGACAGGAATATCATGATGCGAAAAACATGAAAAGGGTTAAATACCTGTAAGGAGGTGGCAGCCCCGATCAACAATCCAAGAGACTGAGCTACAAGGGATGTCTGGGTCGCCAATGTCAAAAACATGACAAATCTCATGAAATCGCTCGGCTGTGATGTCATCCAGTACACAATACTACCATACATTACGGGAAAGATAATCTGTAATAGATATAAACATGTGTTTTTCTCCATATTTAACAAGAGGACCATGATGGTCCTATATCGCTCACCTGAACCAAAATGATATTAGGCAGTTTTGTTTAATTCAATTAATATTTATGACTTTAAGACTGAAAACAAACTTATGGTCAATAACATTGTGTCAAGTTTTGTTCTGATTAGTCACTATTTATGGTTTTCCGGGTAAAATGTGAAGGGCAGATCATCCAACTTTGATCCAAGATCTTATGGTCTCCAACATTGTGTCAAAGTTTTGTCTTGATTGATTAAAAAAAATGTAGATTCTAGAGTGTAAACAAGATCGAAAACAGTTGAAAACAGCAATTTTGTAAAATCAAAGGGCACATAACTCTCAACTTTCTGATCCCATCAGGCCAAATATCAAACTAAAACAAGTTCCAACAGTCTCCAACATTGTGTTCAAGTTTTGTCCTGATTGGTCAATAATTGTAGATTTTAGAGTGTAAACAAAGTCAAAAACAGCCAAAAAATGGCAATTTTGTAAAATTCATGGGCACATAACTCTCGTCTTTCTGGCCAGATCAGACTGAAAAATTAACTCATCCTCTTATGGTCCCCAACACGGTGTCCAAGTTTTGTCTTGATTGGCCAATAATTGTAGATTCTAGAGTGAAAACAAGGTCGAAAACAGTAAAAAGCAGCAATTTTGTTAGATTCAAGGGCAGATAACTTAAGACTTTCTGGTCTGATCAGACCAAAAATCAAACTCACCCAAGACCTAATAGTCACCAACATTGTGTCCAATTTTTGTATTGATTGGTCAATATTTGGAGATGCTAGAGTGTAAACAATGTCAAAAGTAGCTATTTTCTACATTCAAGGGCAGATAACTCCAGACTTTCAAGTCCGATCTGACCCAAAATCGAACTCACTTAAGATCTTATGGTCACTAACATTGTGTCCATGTTTTGTCTTGATTGGTCAACAATTGTAGATGCTATAGTGTAAACAAAGTCGAAAACAGTGAAAACTTCAATTTTGTCAAATTCAAGGGCAGATAACTCACGACTTTCTAATCCGATCAAACCAAAAAACGTACTCATCCTAGATCTTATAGTTGCCAACATTTTGTCCAACTTTTGTATTGATTGGTCAATATTTGTAGATGCTAGAGTGTAAACAATGTCAAAAGTAGCTATTTTCTACATTCAAGGGCAGATAACTCCAGACTTTTCAATCTGATCTGATCCAAAATCAAACTCATCCAAGATCTTATGGTCACTAACATTGTGTCCAAGTTTTGCCTTGATTGGTCAATAATTGTAGATGCTATAGTGTAAACAAAGTCAAAAACAGTGAACAAGAGGACCATGATGATCCTAAATCGCTCACCTGAACTGCTATGACACATTGCCAAGGTGAAAAATAGTGACAAAGGCACATTATTATCTCAGAAAGTCTGGTTGTTACAGTGACAACTAATTTGATCAAGGCAATAGTTGTATATTCTAGAGTGTAAACAAAGTCCAAAACACTCGAAAATTTCAATATTGTCAAACTCAAGGGAACATAACTGTCAATTTTCTAGTCTGATCAGACTGAAAATCAAATTCATCTGAGATCTATGGTCTTCAACATTGTGTCCAAGTTTTGTCTTGATTGGTCTATAATTGTAGATTCTAGAGTGTAAACAAGGTCGAAAACAGTAGAAAACAACAATTTTGTCACATTCAAAGGCAAATAACTCTCAATTTTCTGGTTTGATACAACTGAAAATCACAATAATCCGAGATCTCATGGTCTCCAACATTATGTCCAAGTTTTGTCTTAATTGATCAATAATTGTAGATGCTAGACTGTCAACAAAGTCGAAAACAGTGGAAAACTGCAATTTTGTCAAATTCAAGGGCACAATTCGAGGGCTTGGTGCAAAACTATTGTAACTACATTTTGTAAAATTTTACAGGAGAGGGAAAAAACTTATTGACTTTCTCAAAGTAAAAGAGGAAAAATGTTTTTGAAATTCTAAATATCTTTTAAAGTATACAGAATTGAAACCTAATATTAGAACACATGATGTATTCCCTCCTAAAGATTCAGAAAATGCGAAAAAGTGAAAAATATGTAGTTACAATAGTTTTGCACTGAGCCCTCGATTGTCATAACTCAAAACTTTCTGATCGAATAAGAATGAAAATCAAACGCAGCCGAGATCTTAAGGTCTCCAATATTGTGTCCAAGTTTTGTCTTGATTGGTCAATAATTGTAGGTTCTAGAGTGCAAACAAGGTCGAAACGGCAGTTTCGTCAAATTCAAGGGCACATTACTCTCGACTTTACTGTCTGATCGGACTAAAAATCTATCTCATCCGAGATCTTATGGTCTCCAACATTATGTACAAGTTTTGTCTTAATTGATCAATAATTGCACATGCTAGAGTGTAAACAAAGTAGAAAACAGCATTTTTTTTACATTCAGGGGCAGATAACTCCTGACTTTCTGGTCCGATCTGACCCCAAATCAAAGTAATTCAAGATCTTATAATCACTAACATTGTGTTTTATAATCACTAACATTGTGTTTAAGTTTTGTCTTGATTGGTCAATAATTGTAGATGCTATAGTGTAAACAAAGTCGAAAACGGTCAAAAACAACAATTTTGTCACATTCAAGGGCAGATAACTCAGGACTTTCTGGTCCGATCTGACCCAAAATCAAACTCATCCGAGATCTCATGGTCACCAACATTGTGTCCAACTTTTGTCTTGATTAGTCAATATTTTTAGATGCTAGAGTGTAAACAATGTCAAAAGTAGCTATTTTTTACATTCAAGGGCAGATAACTCCGAACTTTCTGGTCCGATCTGACCCAAATTCACACTCATCCGAGAACTCATGGTCATACATGTTTTGACCAAGTTTGGTTAAGATTGGCTTATATTTGTAGATGCTAGCGTGTAAACACCAAATTGTTGACAGACAGACGGACATACGGACAGACATACGGACGGACGACAGACAAAAAGCGATCACAATAGCTCACCTTGAGCACTTCGTGCTCAGGTGAGCTAAAAACAGTAATTTTGTCAAATTCAAGGGCAGATAACTCACGACTTTCTAATCCGATCAAACCAAATATCAAACTCATCCGAGATCTTATAGTTACAAACATTTTGTCCAATTTTGTATTGATTGGTCAATATTTGTAGATGCTAGAGTGTAAACAATGTCAAAAGTAGCTACTTTTAACACTCAAGGGCAGATAACTCCGGACTTTCTGGTCCGATCTGACCCAAAATCGAACTCATCCAAGAGCTCAAGGTTATACATGTTTTGACCAAGTTTGGTCAAGATTGGCTTATATTTGTAGATGCTAGAGTGTAAACACCAAATTGTTGACAGACGGACAGGCGGACGACGGACAAAAAGCGATCACAATAGCTCACCTTGAGCACTTTGTACTCAGGTGAGCTAAAAATCTACTCCCAATTCCACCCTTTTAGAGTAGTTGCATTTACTAACACCTTTTTGTGTAAATTGTAGGAAGACATCAGATTGCATGAAAAATCAAATTGGGTCAATCAGGTTTGTTGTTTAAAGTAATCACTCAAAGATAAAAGTTAGTAAAACGGCGCCCTGGTAATTACTATATAACACCTCCCCCCAAACGTTTATTTAGTTTTATTTGGCTTGAGACTTGGTATGATTGAAAGGATTATTTTTATCAAACTTTACAGCTAAGATCAAATTCCTGTTAGGCTACAATTAAATATCTCATTAAAACAAGTAGTGGTAATACTCAATCATGCATTGAGCACGAAGCCTAGTGTATTGTATTTGCAGTGAATCAGCCCAAAGAAAGAATAAAGACAAAATCTAATGTCCTACCTGAAAAGGCATATCAGCCATGGTTTTAGCAAGATAGTAGGCCTTTAGACTGTACCAATAGTTTAGATGTTCTCTGATACACACTGTCATCTCCATTGGAACTGAAATATATATACATAACATGTGGATTATGAAAGTTTGTGCCATACATGATTTCATCATTGTATCCTTTAGCCAAATTACATTTCTTTACCAACATCCTAGGTGAGTACATGAACAAATTAAGGTTTAGACTATTGATGCCAAAACGTAAATTTGTGGGTGGTAATTGATGCAAGTCTCAGAGGCTATTATAAATTCATTAAGCTAAAAAGTACAAAACAACTATTATCCCTGGAATATTATCTGATGTACTCCATGCATCATTAGATACCAAGAACTTCGAGCAACTTCAGGCATCTTCCATGGCAATGGAAATTGATGATGGTAAAATCTGGATTGCTTTGTCAATTCTAAATTTCAGGGCATCATCCCTGGCGACAGATATTGACCACGGATACCCTCGTCCATTTCTATTGGTCACCGGTGATGCCAATGCTAGTTGCATGAAGTGTTTGCTATCTGATGATGGATGGAATACCTTAAGATAATACAGTTTTTAATATCACCTTAGAAAGTTACAGTATAACAAGAGGACCAAGATGGTCCTATATCGCTCACCTTAGAGCGCCCTGAGACATACTTTTTAACAAACCTTTTAAATCTCCGAGGATTTTGAAAAGAGGATTTTGAAAAGGAGTCATATGACAATGGTACACACTTAATTTCAAAGCACAATTTGGGGAAAGATTGTCAAAGATTTTTCACTATATCTGTATTTAAAATCAGAAAATCCACAACAAATTGCTGAATTTCCATTGCACATAGACAAATTGAAGCATTAATCTTGGAAAGAGGTCATTGGGCTATAAAATTTAGAAACCATAGAAAGTTTGGAAATTCTAAGACAATTTTAAACCTGTTCCCGCTTTTTCAAATCTAGAATACCTCATGGTAGAGCTTATTTTCAAAGCGAAATGATAACTTGAACTCTTCTGTTTAACAAGACAATATGACACACACAACTTATATGCACTTTTTTCTGTACAAAATGCAAGAGCCTAAAGCATAGGATAAATTCTAAAAGTTCTTAAACGAGGCAAAAAAATTATCTTCAGGCCTTAACAACTTGAAAAGATTGTCAAACATTGCCCTCTATCATTTATATGGAACCCACAACATAGGGGAAATATTCATTGAACAGTAAGGATTTGGTTATGGTTAAACCTTTTCCAAACAACATAACATAAGAGCATACATAATTAAAAGCTGCTGTAGATGATAAAACAGGTGTTGATAAAGACTGCATTCATGTATAAAAATGCAGAGAAAATGATGAGGCAAAATGAGACAACACAGGCTATCAAGTTATCAACATTTTCTTCTTTTACCATATCATTAACAAGCCTTTTCTGTCGGTGAGGCAAACCTGTGTATGGTAGAGAAAGGGCATAATGCTTTCCCATACAGAAAGGTAAAGAAAGGAAATAGACTGTCCCAATTTGAAAGTTCAGAATACAAAATTGACAGCGGTACAAATAGGATTCGTTTACAATAAACTAGCATATAAAATATTGAATAAAATAAAATAAAATATTGAGGTAAAAGGAGAATCAGCACTTTCTTCATTTGACTCATTAATTTCCAAAGCCTTTTCTAATAGGGACTTCAAAACAAGGTCTTTCCAGGAAAGGGTTAAAGTATTTAGTTGATCCCTAGATCAGTAAACAAACACAAGTGGATTAAGTGCCTCAGGGATACAGGTAAAAGAGGGTAATGGCTTTCAGAATCATAAAATATCTTTTTAATATTTTAACACCCTATATTGAGGGTATTCATTTGAATTCTTAAATCAAGACTATTCAAATGAGTACCCATAACAAAGCGTTCAGATTTTAAACATCAAATATAGAATGATTTACCTCCTTTTATCTGTAGCTCCATGCATTCTTTATCAGATATTATGATCTGCATAATCTGATTATAGGGATATGATATCGTCGGTGGGGAGTCAAAACCTCGTAACTCCAGCTTATTCAACAGGGGTCGACTTAAGGATGAATTTGTAACTAGCCAGCAGGGCCAGTTAAGATGGAAAGTAACTGGCCCAACCAATTTGTCACTGGTCCGAAATTTTTAGATGGAAATATGGTGAAAAAAGCATGACAAAATTAGCAGGAAAATTCCTGGTTCCATTTTGGTAGAAACGTACGGATATGCTGTACATAGTTCATAAACTTTTTGTCTTTGTTTCTTTTCATCGTCAGTTTTTCGCTTTTTTGGTACGGGTGCCGTTGGGGAAACATTTGTCAAGAAACGCTCCATATATTGACGCTATCAAATGTCAAATAAAATGCCAACCTCCATACAGTGATTACATAATAGGTATGTCACATTGTAAGCCTTGTCAAGTCAATATTTAAACGCGATATGTGATTGGACTGTTCAGTGTCCCTCGACCAATCAAATTTTGTTTTTCTAAACGTATCGGTTGAAATAGACTGTAACACCGGGTCCGTAGAAATACCCAAAACCAAACACTGAAATGGCAAAGTAAATACCGAAATGCGCACTTGAGAAAGGATTTAGTGCAGGTTGGACTTTACGGAAGATCGCTGAAAATATATTTAATATCGTTTCAGTACATAATTACTACAAATGAAGTGAAAAATCCATGTTCTAAGCACGTTTTTGGTAATCAATAATGCTTTCAGTGTTTAACAGTGCTTTTCGGTATTTCTATGTACCGCTGTAAACATTGGCTGCGTGCAATTTGTGAAATTCCAGCTTGTAGCCGTCTTTCGATAACGGAGTGCACGCAAATGAAGCAAAATTAACCATTATGATTTATTTGCGAAGATATTCAGCGTAACAAGTAATTTTCTAATTGGTTTAAATCTATTTATCTATCCAATTTTATGACTATGTAGTAAATTTGCAACTGGCCAAACGGACTAGCTTCTGGCTCATTCAACTGGCCCGAGGTAAATTCAACTGGCCACGGGATGGCGGACCAGCGGTTAAATCGACCCCTGATTCAATCTGTAGTTACGAGGATTTGACTCCCCACCAACGATATGTGATAAAATCTACCTGGTCAAAACAATTCCTCCCTTGAAAATTCCAGGACCCATAACATAGGGCTTCTTTCCTTGCAATGTGATGATTTTTAGTATTCTGTTAGAGGTTTATGAGATGTAAAGTCATGCAAAATTTCAAGACTCTAGGCCAAATAGTCCTTGAGAAAACTGTGTTTCAGTGTGAAACCTTAAACCCCACAACATAGGGCCAATTTTTCTATAAGCACAATTATTTGAAGTATTTTGGTAGAGGGCATTGAGACAATACTACATACAAAATTTCAAGACTCTAGACCTTATAGTTTGGGAGGAGAAGATTTTTTAGTAATTGTGGACAGACAGACGGACAGACGGACGGACAGACGGACGACGGACGGTGAGCGATCACAATAGCTCACCCTCAGCACTTCGTGCTAAGGTGAGCTAAAAATACTTACATGTTAAGACAGTAGGCATGAGTGCTGAGAACATGAGAAACAGGATACAGAAGAAGAGACAACCCGCATTGTTGAAAACTTTTGTTGCTTCGTTACCAATACCCAGGTACAGCAGGCCGATCAGGATCCCCACTGTCAAGTGGGATATCAATCTCAGTCTGGTCAGAGTCTGTAAATATAATATGTCATTTTAACCCTTTCCCAAGCAAGGCCTGGTTTTGACATCCCTGGCAGAATAAGTTTGAGTTCATTGGGGTTTTACACGGTTTTCAACTACCAAGGTCATATCGTGGCAGCTGGAGCACCTAACTATGGATTCCTGTTGTTTCTCAAACCAGTACTACCACAACACCCTTACCGAGCTTCCAGCTGTTTGCCCACTTAGGTTAACGATTTCAAACCCATTGGTGGGTAACAATTTTGTCAGAAAGGGTATTTGCCGTGGCCGGGTATCGAACCAGGGACCTCTCGAATGAGAGGTCTGGCAGAATAAGCTTGGGAAAACATTGAAACAAAAGAAGAAACTGCTCTTTTGTCTCAATATTTTCTGTGCCATATTTCACACAAATCTTATCTTTGATAACATCCATTTTATCATTTGTGGCAGTTTTTGAAGTGGATTACCCTAAAATTTTTCTGTTTGGGAAAGGGTTAATACTAGGGATGGGAACGATTACTCGATTAATCGAGTACTCGATCGAACGTCCGAGTATCGATTACCAATATCACTAATCGAGTAATCGGAAAGAAAAAAAATCATATCGGCAGAAAAATGAAAATTCATTTCCAAACTCAAGTTGTTGAAAATATCGATCGCTCTTTTCCAACACTGTACCGTGCAAAGGGTAGAATATGTAACACCAAGTCGTTCGCCGATTATCTAATTCCTCGATATTGTCCTAATTTGCAATCAAGTGCCAACAGCTATTGTTCTCGCTGTCAAACAATGTCATAAATGTTCGCACCTTCGCCACCCATCGCTCCGATTTCGGGCGATGCATTTTAATTGGACGTCCGTATTTACCGAGTTGATTGGTTAATGCAATGTTCGATCAGCTGATTATTTGATTTCATTCTATTGATATTTGTTTCTCAAAGAAGAAGCATCTCATTCCCGATTACAGGCAAATAAATTCAAGAAAGTTTAAAAATGCCTCCCTTTAAGTCTGTAGTGACTTGTGTATATCTCACAACATGTGTAAATATTACGAACGCTTTGCTACGAGATGAATAACAAGGATTTTTTTTTTTTATTTTTCATGAAATTAATGGAAAATTCTGACACTTTCTATAATTCTCATCACATATCTATCAATTGTCCATTTCTCTCAAATAAAGTACTGATCAAATGTCATCTAAAGATATATTTATACCGAAGATATGCTGCATATATCGGCTATGAACATGTTAGAAAACACTGATATTTACTATAACCAATAGACGACGTTTCTATCTGAGTACTCGAGTACTCGATCAGAAGGGTGATCGAGTACTCGATTAGTAAAATTACTACTCGTTACCATCCCTAGTTAATACAGAGAAATATTAGCATCTTTACAAGGTTAGGTATCAAAATAATCCAACAAAGGCAAGAATTATAATTGGTCATTTAACAATCATAAGATTAAAGTCTGACATATACTGGATGATGCAGAATCTTCATATCTCCAAAGCTGGTTACCCTTACCAGAATTATAATTTGCCATTCAACAATCACAAATTCAACCCTTTCAGTTGCAGAATTATTTCCTAGAAATGACTATTTTCCCTATTTCCAAGCACTTCATATATACACATGCATAAAAGATAGATTTTACTAGCAGAATACCCATAAACCTATATATCATTAGAAAGGTTATTCAATTTCCTTTAACAATATGATGAGTAGCTGATAGAAAATTTGCATCTCATCAAAATCTCGACCTCTAGCTAGCCCCATGACCCCTGTCAGGCCCCCTGCCACGACCCCGACCACCCCACCCCTACAATTTGGGACTGGATTTGGTTTAGGGTTATCGGAATCACTTTCTGAGTCACTATTCGAAGTCTCCGAAACATTTCTAATGTTCAAATCACCTTTTTACCCCCCAAAACATCAGGGTAATTGCTATCATCATTGTCCGGCACTGACATGATGATTCGCCAGACCTTTTCTGCAGAATATTTAACCCTCCTGGTCATCGTTACAGCTCACAAAACCCCTAAAACTGTGTTTTTCTTCACATTTTACCAGAACATATCAATATTGCGCAATATTTCAGCATTTATCCGTTGTCATGATAACTTAAACAGTGTAAAAATTGCTTTTAAAAGCTGATGCCCCCCTTAACCTATTACCAAACGACAAAATTGTAGGGTGGTCCAAATTCAAAGATATTGCAGACGACAATTTCAAGAGAATGAAATTAAATTCTTTTGGATCTTTTGGGGTAGAAAACATGGAAAGAAATGAAGAAATTGCTTGTCACAAGCAATTCCTTCATTTTCCACCATGTTTTCCAAAGTCACTTTCTTGTAGGGACTCAAAAAGAGTCATTGTGTGGTAATGGGTTAACAGTATAAGCGTTCCTGAACCGCGCTTGAAAGCGCGCTTTCAAACGAAAGGATTAAAGCCTATCATATACTGGATGATAATGTGACATCTTTGTATGTTCAAAGCAGTTTCCAATACCTTGACTATACAGTACACCCTACTTAGTAATAAAGCAGCATATATAAAGTAAATAAAAGTTATCAACTTACAGCATCTCTCATGATAGACATGAATGTTCGTATAAACAGGATTCTGAACTGTGTAAACAGTGATGTGTTAAAACTGTGACATTCTTGGTCACCCATATTCTCCTGTAATGAAACAAATAGTGTCATCACGTAATGTCATCAAATATACTATATAATGCACAATTCAAAATCTACTGTCCTTCGTTCCATGGTCTTCAACTTTACTGACTGCACTATCCGGGTTTGGCAACATGGTTCAAATTCAATAGTCTACCAAAACATTTGCACTAAAAATTGTCATAACTTAATCTTAATTAACAGGAACAATGTCTTAAGTTATCTTATCAAATATTAATTTGAAGCAAATCATTACAAAGTTTTGTCAAACTCATTCTAGAGATTATAATTCAATTGAAAAGATTTTTGATATTCTCTGATTTAAGTGTCACTAAGTTCTGGCCTGTCTGAACAGTTTTCTGCTAAAGCTAAAATTAAAAGGTTTAGGGTAGTATATCAGTGATTTTGTATCACTAGGCTTTGAAGTAATTTGACAATATACCGTCACAGACATTTTATCACCAATTAATGATATTTAGAAGAAATAAATCTAATGAAATCAATTACATTTGTAAACTAATCAAAGAAGCATGCAGAATGCATTTAGTCTCTCAAGCCATAATCAAATAGAGAAGCAACCAAGATAGACAAGAGCCGTCAGAGACGGACAATGCTCCCCGAAAAAGGCATTGTCACAATAAATATATGCCATGCAGAGCTAATATAAAGCTAACAAATGTTAAGCCCCCTTTTTGCATGACATATTTTGTATACGCAAATCTTAAATAGTTTATTGTCAAGGGCATCTGATTTGCTACTCAAATATGAAATTTCATCAAATTCTGACCATTAGACTAGGAGAAATTAGAGAAAAACTGTATTTAACCTTAAGTCCCCTTTTCCCCATGACGAGGCCTCAAATCCAAAAACCGGGAAGAGTACATCAGCATTTTGTCATAGGGAGTTCACATGGTAAGTTTCATTTGATTTGGCCCAAGGGTTATGGAGAAATCGCTTCGGACGGACGGACGGACGGAATGGCGGACGGACAGGACAGACGGATGGACAGACTAAGCGGCGACTATATGCTCTCCCTTCGGGGAGCATAATAAAAAATTTGTTATAATAGAAGAAGGTCATCAAGCAAATTAATTCTGAAGAATCAAACAGCAGGATAAAGCTATGAAATTAAGGAAATATGCCATCTTATTTTCATATTCCTGATAATTTTCATGAATTCTAATCTTTTAAGATTTTGTACTCATATTCCAAATGTATCCTGCTTTTGATGACCCTGAGAACAGCGGGCAATCAAATTGAACGACCCCAAATTTTGCCACTGGGAAAGGTATGATAATAACCAGTAACCCATATCTTCCAGGGAGCCAGCATAAAGAGAAGAGTTTTTAACAACAAGAGCTGTCCGAAGACAGCACGCTCGACTTTTTAAGTTGCTTAGTATAAAGGGAGCATAACTCCAAATATAGTGGAGCCAGGGTCATGGGCCCTGATAGTAAGGTAGAGGGTGTGATGGTGAATAAGTATTCCAAGTTTGGGTTGAATCCCTTTGATAGTATGGAAGTTATTGATGTTTGAAAAAACTTTAACCTTTGTTGCAACACCAACGCTGACGGCAACGCCAACGCCGACGCCCGGGTGACAGTATAAGCTCTCATTTTCTTCTAAAAGTCAAGCTAAAAATGAAACTAATCTTTTCCCAAGCAATGCCTGGTTCTGATAACCTTCATTATAATAACTTAGAATAGTAGATCTATTGAGACAAACTGAAATTGTTGATTCTAGTGCATTTCCATTTATCTCTCAATACTGTCCATGCTATATAACATTCAAACTTCACTGATTTAGAAGAAATCATACCGTCATGCTATGATGATCTGCGTCAACTTGTCCTAAATTTTGTCAATTATGAAGGGTTTAACAAAGCATTTTCATGCAGCATTCACACAAAACCTACATAACACTACAAGCCAACTACACCTTGTACATATAATTTTGCTGGGATATGTTTATAGAACCTTTTGATGTTTGATGTTTTACTAACATGGATCCATATCAGCATGCCTATATATGCAGTCTGATCAGGATCTATGTTGTTCTGAAAATGTTACAAATTCAGTGTGACTTCTCTTCAGACCGAATTCTGGAACAATCTGCTATCATTGCTGTAAGTGCTCCTTTTCCATATCCATGATCAATTATTTTTGACTGCAAGCAGGAGGCGCCAACACAAGATTTAATATTACACTACAAGTATATTTTCAGCAATGTTCAAAACCACTGTAACTACAGCTTATTCAAGCTGCAGTTCCAACAGTTTTAAACATGGCCAATAACATACTGTCGCTTTTCCTAAAAAATCTTGTAGCTGCAGCTTGAAACAAGCTGCAGATACATGTTTTTTGTTGAAAAGGGACAATACAATTTAACTACAAGCCAACTATACCCATCACATATTACATGTTTATGTTAGTCAGTATTTCTACACCCATACACCACCATAACCCACACTCATACAAACCTCAATTGATGAAGATTCTGATTCGGACGACTCGGACAGGAGCTGGACAAAAATAGCGTTGTAAATTGATAAGTTGCATTCAGAGGTTACTATTCATTGAATTGGTTTAAATACGCCAATGAACAGTTTTCAGTTATATTCAATAATGCATTCCTAGCATTTTGTATGAGTACTCTACATTGAATGAGAGCCGATTATTGTAGTACTGTATGTTATGTTACAATAGAATTTTTCCTCTGAAGGAAATGCTTAACATTGGAATGTTTTTGAGACTTTGAGCAAAGAGACATTATTCTATTCTTAAATTCCTTGCCCTTAAGATCCCACTACAAGTTTAAAACTGCAATACTAAAGGTAAACTTTTTACCTCAATACTTTCATTAATCTTCAATAAATTTCACACAAATAATATATTTCTAAATACATATACAAATGGCAGCATGCATTCCACTACTACAAAGTTATAGTTTCTGAGATATCTGGTTTGTAAAGATATGAAGTCAAAATAAAATCACTTTCAGAGACATCACAAAACATTTCATGACAAATACTCAGCAGGGCTACAGATAAGTGGGGATAAAGCCATTCAAACTTTGTTATTTCAATTCCAAACCCTGTGTTATTGATACTCATTTGAATCATTTCCATGAGACAATTGACCAAACGCCGGCTGTCAATCAAAAAACATAGATAATCCAATGGATGATCAGAAAAATACCAAACTCCAAATATTGTTTGTCTTAAATTCATCATTGCACATGATATTGTATCGATCTATCGACGGACAATCAAAACAATCGACATGCCAATTAACGGTCACATTCCCATTGTTTGTCTTAAATTCTATCTCGGGCAGGGAGATCTGTCTATTGGCATTTGGTCAATTCAAATGAATACCTACAGCATAGGGTTTGAGGAAAAGTATATGAAATATTGCATTATAAAAAGTCTTTAGCCCCTCTTATCTGAAGTTCCAACATTTCAAGACAAAAAGACGTAACTAAGACAACTAGACTAGCATTATCCCTCTCCCAAACAACACCTTATTTTGGGTCTCCATTAGAAAAGGCTTAGGAAAACATTGAGGCAACAGAAGAAAATGCTGATAATCAGCATTTTCTTCTACTGCCTCAATATTTTCCATGCAACACTGTACACATATCGGATATTTAACAATAACTATTTCGTCATCTGGAGAAGCAATCAAATAGCAAGGAATTTTGTGCTGAAAATAGACTAGGTTTACCATTATGTTTTGATAAACCATTGACATTGTTATACAATATTGTAACTACCGCTTGATTCAAGCCGTAGTTACAAGATTTTATAACAACATCTACGAAATATTATTTGTCCGAAATTATGTAACAGTTAATAGGATAAAATGGTTCCCTATTGGACGACCCTTAAGTCTGGTGGTTTGGGAAATGGTTATAGAAGACAAGCCACAAACCTTCTGTCCTTTCTTGGGTATCATAGTACCCGGGGTAACCTCCTTCGGTACGGTCTGATTGGCAAAAATTAAGTGAGGAAGTTATTAATTCTTATGATTTTTTTTTAATTGAAATGCTGCTAAATGAAACAAGTTATGAGATTGATAATATTTAACATCTTTGTTTGGCAAATTCTGTTAATAAGTAAATGTTTTTGCCAATTCAATTTCTTTATTTCCCACTATGTTTTCCCAATCATTTTCTTGTAAGGGAGTCAAAAGGCGTCACTGTGCAGTAATGGGATAAGAATAGAGCTTGAATATGCCTAGCCTAGGAAAATATCCATAAGACCAGTGGTGCGAGCGGGACTCAAACCAATAATCAAAATATTTTTCTCAGAGTCAAGACTTTAAAGTCTAACACCAATCACCACTTATGAGATGTCTAGTCTAAATGAAATTCAATGCCAATATTTACCAGTGAGTTTTTCAGTGTGTCAGGGTTCAGCCCCTCCCCAGATATTATGTGACAATGTCCATTATGGTACGCTCCCTCCTGCAGTAGCTGTGTGTTCTCGTTGGAGTCCGGATGGTGAAATTCACTGTCATCGCTGCATGTAGTTATACTACTACGCGATGTCCTGAAATACATTCAGAAGTCAATTCAATTTGGATATAAGTCCATAGTTTTGTATAATCAGACAGTATAATGTAATGTGAAAATGGCAATTTTGTTACGCCCCTCGTGCAGTAGTTGTGTGTTTTCGTTGGAGCTAAGTCTCCACTTGGAGTCGTCACTGCAGGTGGTTATAATACTACAAGATGTCCTGTAATTAATGCAGTAGGCTAGCACATTCAAACTAAAAGATTCAAACCAATTCAACAGTTAACAAATAACTAGTGATATGAAATGTGAATCTAATGACTTCTGTCAATCAAAGTAGAACTCACCAGGTTTTGTTTGGGAAGCACACATACATACCTTTCTGATTCTGAGAGTTGACTAGCCATATGTTTATCTAGGTTACCAGACTTGACAGATTGTACCAACATGTTAACTTTATCTTCTCCTAATTCACCAGCTGCAACCTCCATTACTGAAATAACGAAGGTAACAATGTTAAATGTGTACAATCCACAAGTAAAATGCATTTCAATATGATAAGCTCAGGTTTTTGCCATAACAAAGCTTTAAGGAGTAGAAAGCTGACAGTGTAGACTAAAACCAGACTGCACATCTGTGCAGGCTGATCTTAGTCTACACTGCCTTCCAAAGCTTTTGTCACAAAAATAAATTGACATGAATGGCATCAGAAGGATTAAAATGGTTGAAAGCAAGCTTTTGGTAAACCATTATCAATTCTCAACCAGTTCAAAACACAATCAATGGTTTGATTGAAAAGTTTACAGATAAGAGGATGCTTCATGATTGATGGATGCACAAACAACATACATTCCTGTGATAATAGATGGATTGATTGAATGAGGTTAAACACCCTTTTTTACTGATTTTGGTTATACTTCAGAGGATGGTTTGAGTTTATTGGGGTTTTACGCCGTTTTCAACTACCAGGGTCACATCGCGGCGGCTGGAGCACCTACCCATGGATTCCTGTTGTTTCTCAAACCAGTACTACCACAACACCCTTACCGAGCCTCCAGCTGCTCGCCCACTTAGGTTAACGATTTCAAACCCATTGGTGGGTGACAATTTTGTCAGAAAGGGTATTAGCCGCGGCCGGGTATCGAACCCGGAACCTCTCGAATGAGGGTCAGATGCGCTACCAACTGCGCTAAGGCCGCGGCTACTTCAGAGGATGGAGTACCCAACCATGGATTCCAAACAGACAGAGCTATCCAGGTTCTGCCAATCATAATAGATAAATGGCCAATGAGCAGTAAAGTTAAAAAAAATCTTAAAATTAATGTTTAATTATATACTCTGTAAAGATTTTACAATTCGAGACATTCGAAAAATTACATACCATAATCAGCTGGATTGTTGTAAGGTGGACATTCCAGGCTGAGAGATTTGAAGTAGGGTAACAAATACTTTACAGGACCTTTATACACACAGTCTCCCGCAGCCAACATAAATAACTGGAAAATACAACAAAAATGTACATGGTATGAAGCACAAAAATTGTACTATTACGCATTCAAAATTAAATGAGAATCATTACAGTTGTCTTATAAACCAAAGCAACTGCACTTTTGTTTTTTCTTTCTTTTTTACCTTCAACAGATAATAGCCCATTCCTAAATGGCAAAATGTTCAGACTTAAGATTTAAAGCTACTGCCAACAACAAAATGGATGTTGATAAAGACAGGTTCCATGTGAAATATAGCACCGAAAATATTGAAGCAAAAGGGGAAGATGCTGGTTATCATCATTTTCTTATTTTGTTTCAATATTTTCTCTAGCAATTCTCAATTAAGGACGTCCTAAACAGGTCTTGTTTGGGAAAGGGTGAAGAAACAATCGTAATTAGAGAATTTATAGAGATGTTCATATCAATCATTTCCAAGACTTTGCCAAGATGATAATACACCAACAGATAGCTATTATTTGAGCACATTGTCCAAATATATAAACTTAAATTTTCTTGCATACATTTTGTTCTCCTTTGAGGTTTACCTGCTATTTCAACCAATATGTTAATATCATGGTGTTTGGAACACCAAACCCTGGATTTATTGAATTTCTCTCACCAGTACAACCACAATATCCAATCCAAACCTCCAGCTGATCTCTCACTAAGAGGATGCACATCCATTGGTGAGACACAAATGACCTTGTCAAATGTCAGAAAGGACATTGGCCGAACCGGGGTTCGAACTGACAATCTCTGGATTGACTCCGACAGTACGGACTGAGCTAGACACTCCACTTTTTAGCCATATTTTTTGTCGTTAGTTGTGCAACCATTCTCCAACCCTTTTTCCAAACAGCAATATATTAGACTGTTTTAAATGGAAAGCTGCTGAAGATGACAAAACAAGTGTTGACAAAGATAGAATTTATGTAGAAAAACAACACAGAAAATATTAAGGCAATGTATTGCCTCAATGTTTTCCAAAACTATTTTTACTAAGGATGTCAAAACCAGGTCTTGCTTGGGAAAGGCTTGATATGACTGTAACAATATACTTACATGATCAAACATCATAAACAGTTTAGCACTAGGCTGATGTATAGTACAGATAATGGCCCTGCCTCCTGCAGCTAAATTCTTCAGTAGTGATATACACTGGAAACAAGAGGAACTGTCCAAACCACTGAAATTGGACAAGTAAATAGCTTGCTACATTTGTGATTGTTACCATGTAAACTGACAAGATTTCAAAACGTAAAAGACATTTTCATTAACCATTCCTTTCCTGCAGCCTCAATCAGCACCATTTTTTGGGACATTCATGAGTTAATATGTACCCTTCACATTCCACCAATTTTGTCTCTGTAACATCATAACCGCCCATCCCAAAATGCTATGTGTCTCATGCATTCAGACAACGTCTAAAATCACTAAGATTTTTTGTGTGCAAACTGCCACATTGATTTACTCATGGGAAACATGCAACAACTACAGATAATTTTCGTATGTGAAATGTCGAAGCAATCATTATTTCAAGTGCCTTTCTAGGCAAATGCTTATCTAGGCAAGTTTGATAACTTTGCCAGGCAGCAGATTTAGACTAGCAGTCTTGTTTGGGAAAGGGTTAAACTAAATATCTTGCTCAACAAACTCATATCTGACCACTTTGATTGATTGATTGTGGTTTAACACCACTTTAAATTGTGGCAGCTGTACCATCTTACCATGGATTCCTTGCATTTCTCTCACCCATACAACAACATCATATCCAAGCCTCTATCAACTCTCTCACCTAGACCACTCACCTGCACAGTTTCAAAGTAACTTACCTAGTTGGTTCATCAAAGAACATGATTGGAGGATTGTTGACCATCTCTAGAGCGATGGACAAGCGTTTACGCTGACCACCAGACAGGTTGCTAGTTCGAGTCTTTCTGTGTTCAATCAGGCCTAGCGTTTCCATAATCTCATCAACCTGAAGTTAAACATAAGAGAACCATGAAACATATTAACCCTTTCCCAAACAAGACCGGGTTTTGACGTCCCTAATAGATAAGGTTTGGGAAAACGTTGAGGCAAAAGAAGAAAATGCTGATAATCAGCATTTTCTCCTTTTGCCTCAATATTTTCTGTGCCATATTTTACACAAAGTCTATCTTTCTTAACATCTTTTTAGTCATTTGTGGCAGTTTTTGAAATGGATCACCCTAAATCTTTTCGTTTGGGAAAGGGTTAATCAAATCCATCAATCTAGATGACATTAATTTGAGACTGGTTAAGTCTTAGAGCGAATATGCCTTGTATCTTTTCAATTCACTCTCTTTTATAAATTGAGTATTCATTTTACAATATTATCGCAAAATTCTTCGGGGCACATTTATGTTTAGGACCTAAGTAGTGATTTTTATGTCCAAGGGAATCAATTTAACCCTTTCCTTGTTTTGATGTCCCCAAGAGAGACTATGATTGGGAAAACATTGAGCGGCATGAGGCAAAAGAAGAAAAGAAGAAAATGCTTCTTTTTCCTCAATGTTTTCTGTACTATATCATTTTCAACTTTTACCATTAAATACGTTCATTTTTTTCGTCTGGCAGCTTTCAAATTGGACCATCCTAAAAGTTTGTTGTTTGGGAATGAATCTAAAATTTTAACTTACCAGTTCCTCCTTTTCTGACATTGGCATCTTCTCTTCAAGCTTGAGGTTAGCTGAACACATCATGGCCTCTTCCACAGAGAGGTGAGGCAGGAGGTGATCATCCTGCATGATGTAGCATGACACTTTACGGAACGATCGCAGATCTCTCTCCTTACCCTTCACATAGATCTTACCATCGATACCATTGGTCCTGCAAAATAATTATACAACATATCAACATTTTATTTAATTATATCCCCTAGTCTCTTTCTTATTATCAGAATTTTCTTCCTTTGTTTTCCCAAACCTAGCCTTCTAGGGATGTCAAAACCATGTCTTGTTTGGAAAAGGGTGAGAAAGGTTTAACCCTTTCCCAAACAAGACCTGGTTTTGACGTCCCTGATAAAAAAGGATTGGGAAAACATTGAAACAAAAGAAGAAACTGCTGATAACCAGCAGTTTCTCCTTTTGTCTCAATAATTTCTATGTCATATTTGACACAAATTCTACCTTTAATAACTTCCATTTTGTAATTTGTGGCAGTTTTTGATGTGGATCGTCCTAAAAATTTACCGTTTGGGAAAGGGTTAAACAGCTGATACAATATTCAGTAACATTATTTTTCAAAATATTTGTGCACAGAAGATTAATAGTAAAAAAAGAATTGCTTCCTATCATTTGATGTGTGGGTACGAAATGAACTGCAAGTGTCTGAAAACTTTTATTTTGTTATTTGAATGTTAATACTTTTAGTTTTGGATAAACATAAATTTCATATTGTGGGAAAGGACTTAGAATGGTTTGATCCTGCAATAAAAAAGTCCTTTGAGTAAAGCATTTTGTTCTTTGGCTATACAACATTAAAGACTATATTTATCAGATGTTCGACTTTGTTACACTTTATACTATTCTCAACTTCTTTTATTATTAATGTTGCACTTAGCATTGATCCATCATGCTTCATGTTTTTACAGGCACTATTTGAACTGATTTATTTCACAGAGAACATAAAATATTGAGGCAAAAGCAGAAAATGCTGGCTATTAGCATTTTCTTCTCTTGTCTCAATGTATTTGTGTTTATTTGTGAACCTTTTCTAAAGGATACCATATCCAAGTCTTGTTTGCGAAAGGGTTAATATCTAGATATAACATATAGCTATATGTCAATAATGTCAATGGAGACTAAAGATACTTTTCCATGATATGTTGGGTACTTTTGTTAGGGACATTGTACCATGTGTACAATATTTAGTTCTCTTTTACTTGTAATATCATATCTATGTTACGTGTACAAAATATAACCAATAATAAGACAAATTATGTTTCATTGATTAAGTTTTTTTTTTGAAAACATTGTAACTACAGCTTTAGGCAGTTGTAGTTACAGGGTTTTCGATGAAAAGTGACAATGCCTTTGAGTGTATCAAGAACAAGAGATGTTTGTAAAACATATATGCCCCCTCAAGGGCCTACATTTGATGTAGGTCAAAGTCCAAGGTCAAGTTAACAAGGTCCAAGGTCATGGTCAAATATGAAAGGTCTTGTTAGGAGGTGTCTATGTGTGAAATATTAAAGCTGTATATGTAAAAGTAAAATGAAACATAGGCCAGGTTAAAGTTTTTAAAAGTAGGCCAAATGCCAAGGTCAAGGTCATGGTCAAATGTGAAAGGTCTTGGTTGGAGGTGTCCATGTGTGAAATATCAAGGCTGTAGGTGTAAAAGGACATGATATATATGCCTGGTTTCAGTCTTTTTAAAAGTAGGTCAAACTCCAAGTTCAAGGTTGCAATATTCAAGGTCATGGTCAAATGTGAAAGGTCTTGGTAGGAGGTGTCTATGTGTGAAATATCAAGGCTGTAGGTGTAATAGGACATAAGATAAAGGCTACGTTAGATATTTCTAAAAGTAGGTCAAACTCCAAGGTCAAGGTCCAAGGTCATGGTCAAAGTGAAATATCTTGGTTGGAAGTGACCATGTGTGAAATATCAAGGCTGTATATGTAAAATGATATGAAATATAGGCCAGGTTAATGTATTATAAAAGTAGGTCAAACACCAAGGTCAATGTCACAAGGTCCAAGGTCATGGTCAAATGTGAAAGGTCTTGGTCGTAGGTGTCCATGTGTCAAATATCAAGGCTGTATGTGTAAAAGGACATGATATATCAGCTAGGTTAAAGTTCTTTTTAAAGTAGGTCAAAGTCCAAGGTCAAGGTCACAAGGTCCAAGGTCATGGTCAAATGTGAAAGGTCTTGGTAAGATGTGTCCATGTGTGAAATACCAAGGCTGTATGTGTAATAGCACATAAGATATAGGCCCAATTTATTTTTTTTTAAAAGTAGGTCAAACTCCAAGGTCAAGGCCACATGGTCCAAGGTCATAGTCGTATGTGATAGGTCTAAGTCGGAGGTTTCCATGTGTCAAATATCAAGGCTGTATGTGTAAATGGACATGATATATCGGCCAGGTTAAAGTTTTTTTAAAAGTAGGTCAAACTCCAAGGTCAAGGTCACAAAGTCCAAGGTCATGGTCAATTGTGAAAGGTCTTGGTAAGATGTGTCCATGTGTGAAATATCAAGGCTGTATTTGTAAAAGGTCATGAGATATATGCCGGGTTTAATTTTTTTTAAAGTAGGTCAAACTCCAAGGTCAAGGTCACAAGGTCCAAGGTCATGGTTAAATGTAAACGATGTTGATAGGAGGTATCTATGTGTGAGATATCAAGGCTGTATGTGTAAAAGGACACAAGATATAGGCAAGGTTAAGAATTAAGTGTAAAAATCAACAAAGGGCAATAACTCCAAGAATTTGATTGGCAGAGTTACGGTTCTTGTGCACTGCACCTCTCCATAATGAAATCTATTCACCTGTAAAGTTTCATGATTCTACCTTACATATTTTTTTAGTTGTGCTCCGGACAAGAATCAAGTTATAAAATCAACAAAGGGCAATAACTCACAAAAGTTGATCGGCAGAGTTACGGTTCTTGTGCACTGCACCTCTCCATAATGAGATCTATCCACCTGTAAAGTTTCATGATTCTACCTTACATACTTTTTGAGTTATGCACCGGACAATAATCAAGTTTGAAAATCAACAAAGGGCAATAACCCAAAAAATATGATCAGCAGAGTTACGGTTCTTGTGCACCGCACCTCTCCATAATGAGATCTATCCACCTGTAAAGTTTCATGATGGTACCTAACATAGTTTTTGAGTAATGCTCCGGACAAGAATCAAAATATAAAATCAACAAAGGGCAATAACTCAAAAAATATGATCGGCAGAGTTATGATTCGTGTGCACTGCACCTCTCCATAATGAGATCTATCCACCTGTAAAGTTTCATGATTGTACCTAACATAGTTTTTGAGTTATGCTCCGGACAAGAATCAAGTTATAAAATCAACAAAGGGCAATAACTCAAAAAATTTGATCAGCAGAGTTACGGTTCTTGTGCACTGCACCTCTCCATAATGAGATCTATCCACCTGTAAAGTTTCATGATTGTACCTAACATAGTTTTTGAGTTATGCTCCGGACAAGAATCAAGTTATAAAATCAACAAAGGGCAATAACTCAAAAAATTTGATTGGCAGAGTTACGGTTCTTGTGCACTGCACCTCTCCATAATGAGATCTATCCACCTATGAAGTTTCATGACTCTACCTTTAATACTTTTCGAGTTATGCTCCGGACAAGGTTTGGTCTACGGACAGACCGACCGACCGACCGACCGACCGACCGACCGACCGACCGACACTTGCAAAACAATATACCCCCATTTTCTTCGAAAGGGGGCATAATTATGACCAGACTTTCTGTATCTATTTTACCATATATAATTTGCTAATTGGTGGTATCATGTTGCAATGCTCTTTTATTGATCATCTATCCCCTTGTTTGGATAGAATCTGCTCTGCTTATATTACAATAGCATGCTATACATATATCTGAATGGGAACATGTACTCATTAGTCTCATTTACTTTGACAGTTGTGTCAGTTTTATCTTTAACCCTTTCCCAAACAAGACCTGGTTTTGATGTCCCTATTAGAAGAGGCTTGGGAAAACATTGAAACAAAAGAAGAAAATTGTGATAATCATCATTTTCTCCTTTTACCTCAATATTTTCTATTTTATTTAGTACTCAAATCTTGTCTTATTCAACATCCATTTTGTCGTCTGCAGCACTATCAAATTGGAGCACCCTAAAATTTTGTCATTTGAAAAAGGGTTAACCCTTTTCCAAACAAGACCAGGTTTTGACATATAAATGATCCCTATTCAAGATGGCTTTGAAAAAGCAATGAATGGAAAGAAGAAAATGCTGATTTCCAGCATTTTCTCCTTTCCTTTTGGTACTTTTCATGCTATGACACACCTAATGCCCATGTTTGGTACCATTCATTTCGCAGTCTGCATCACCTTTCAATTTAGATAATAGATTACCCTAAAATTTTGTCATTTGTGAAAGGCTTAACTCTTTCCGAAACAAGACCTGGTTTTGACGTTCCTAGTAGAAAAGGCTTGGGAAAACATTGAAACAAAAGAAGAAACTGCTGATAACCAGCAGTTTCTCCTTCTGTCTCAATATTTTCTGTGCCATATTTTACGCAAATCCTATCTCTAATAACATCCATTTTGTCATTTGTGGCAATTTTTGAAGTGGATCACTCTAAAATTTTGGCGTTTGGGAAAGGGTTAAACAGTGTAGGGTTTTCATGAGTGAATCAAAGAGACATTTTTCATAGCATCAGTCACAACATATATTAACCCTTTCTCAAACGACAAAATTTTAGGGTGATTCAATTTGAAATCTGCAGCAAACGACTAAATGGGTGTTACAAAAGGTATGATTTGTGAATAATATAGCACAGAAAACATTCAGGCAAAAGGAGAAATTGCTGATTATCAGCAATTTCTTCATTTGCCTCAATGTTTTCCCAAGCTTTTTCTATCAAGGATGTCAAAACCAGGTCTTGTTTGGGAACTCAAAGGGTTAACCCTTTGAAAATGACACAGTTTTGAATTTGGAGGATTGTTGTATTGAATGGGGTTTAATGCTTCTTTCAATTGCTCTAGTAATATCGCAGCAGTTGGAGCACCTAAACATGGATACCTATGGTTTCTCGTACCTCCAACTGCTCATCTACAAAAGCCAACGATTAAGCATGGCTGGTTATAGCTGATTATCAGAACTGTCTTCTTTTGCCTCAGTTTACCCAACTTTTCACCTTGACGTCAAAATAAGGGCAAACTTACCTGTTATCGATAATGTGTTGGGCAAAAAGAGCACAGCTTTAGCTCAAGGGAAGGATAAGTATTGAACTTTGTAACAAAGTCATCTGCGTCATCCAATGGTTTATGGCTAAGTGACGATGACAATTTAGTCTACATTAATTGACCACTATACTTAGACACTGTTAACCCATTACTAGGACGAGTGTAAAACTATTTTAAGTGAATATAGATTGTTTAATGTGCATACGATATTTTTGTACATAACCATTGATAAGTACTGTAAAGTTACAGACTGGTACATTTCACTAAACATCCGCAACATCATGAATTTGAAATTTTGTTGTTTGGTAATGGTCTACTTTAACCCTTTCCCAAACAAGACCTGGTTTTGACGTCTCTATAAGAGAAGGCCTGGGAAAACATTGAGACAAAAGAAGAAACTGCTGATAACAAGTAGTTTCTCCTTTTGTCTCAATATTTTCTGTGCCATATTTTACACAAATCCTATCTTTAATAACATCTATTTTATCATTTGTGGCAGTTTTTGAAGTGGATCACACTAAAGATTTGTCATTTAGGAAAGGGTTAATTCATTGAATGTAGATATTCATCCCACTGATACACTTAGGTCTGAGTTGAGAATCTCAGTCTAACAAGCATATTCGTTGACTTGATATCCTCCGCCGAACATATTTTCATTGTCAATCAGGGCTTTTCTTCCTTCTATAACAGGGGCCGAAATTCGGTGGCTTCCCAATTGGAAAAGGGCTCCTTTTTTCCCAATTTCAGAGTAAGAATTTCCCAATTTTCAAAACTAAAATTCTCAAAATTTGGAAAGTGAATAAAGATCATTTACCAACTGGCAATTTGAGTCACAAAGAAGCAGTATATTTTCTTTACTTCAGTTATTCTGTTTAAAAAGTGTTGTTTAAGAAAATGTATTCTCATTTCTATTTTCTACATTTATTCCCATTTATTATTTTTTTCCCAACTTGACCAAAATCGCGCTAAAATTTCCCAAAATGACTGACCAGGGCCCCTTACCAATTTTTGGAAGAAAAGCCCTGTCAATGGTATGTATATGGCTTCAACAGTCAGGGGCAGTAACTCTAAATTCAAAGGTCAAACAGGGTAACCCCGACGATATGCGCATGTCCTCTTTGTAGTGAAGCTGTGCACAAAGTTTCATTGAAATCCGGTCTATAGTTTTGAAGAAATAGCGCGGAAACGAATATCACTGTATGTATATGGCTTCAACAGTCAGAGGCAGTAACTCTGAATTCAATGATCGAACCGGGTAACCCCGACGATATGCGCATGTGTTCTTTGTAGTGAAGCTGTGCACAAAGTTTCATTGAAATCAGGTCTATAGTTTTCAAGAAATAGCGCAGAAACGAATATCACTCTGTATGTATATGGCTTCAACAGTCAGGGGCAGTAACTCTAATTTCAATGGTCGAACCGGGTAACCCCGACGATATGCGCATGTCCACTTTGTAGTGAAGCTGTGCACAAATTTTCATTGAAATCCGGTCTATAGTTTTCAAGAAATAGCGCGGAAACGAATATCACTCTGTATGTATATATGGCTTCAACAGTCAGGGGCAGTAACTCTAAATTCAATGGTCGAACCGGGTAACCCTGACGATATGCGCATGTCCTCTTTAAAGTGAAGCTGTGCACCAAGTTTCATTGAAATCCGGTCTATAGTTTTCAAGAAATAACGCGGAAACGAATCTCGGCCGGACAGATGGAAAGACGGACGGACGATGCAAAAACAATATCCCCCCCGATGATTTCATCGGCGGGGGATAATAAGCTACTCTTACAACTGGCCGTACATGTTCCTGTGAGCGGTCTATGTCTACAATTTAGGCCTAGTTGCAAGTTGCACACACATGCAAAGTACTTTTTTGGTAGACGTAAACATGACACAGGAAGTATGTAGCAAAGAATTTAACCATACAGTTCTTCGCTTCAACCATTTTGTGTCTTTTAGAATGCCAGCCCATTGCCAGGACAGGGATAAAGACTAACAAGTCGAACTTAGGGGCCCAGAATAGCAAAATTAAATATTTAACATTAAGGGTATGGGCATTTTCTCTAAATACTCAGGGGCCCAGCCCAAAATCTAGGGGCTGTGGGCGACTGGGCCCCTGCTAATCTTTATCCCTGCAGGAGCATGCAAGAGCCTCAATAACAATCTATCCTGGGCCTTTACAAATCATGTGTTTAAGGAGATTATCAAAAATTCCGAAGACACAATATTAACAAGGACAAACAACAGGTTGTAAGAGAGACTTTACTTGTTTTAGTAAAGTTAGGCAGGCTGGTTATGTCAACCCTTTACTGGATTGCAACATCTATAGCCTTCTCCAAATTCAAATGTGTTGCAGATGACAATTCCAAGTGTTTGAAATTTTACAATTTTTGATTCTTCTGTGCAGAAAACATTGAGGAAAATGAAGAAATTGCTTGTCACAAGCAACTTCTTCATTTCCCGCAATGTTTTCCGTAGCCTTTATCTTGTGGGGTGTCAAAAGGAAACTCTATGAGGTAATAGGTTAGGCAGTCTGTTCTGGTAAAGTTAGGAAGATTGTTTTGGTAAAGTTAGGCAGATTGTTTTAGAAAAGTTAGGCAGTGTCTTACCTGTATCCAGCCAGGATGTTCATTAGGGAGCTCTTCCCTGCCCCAGACGGCCCCATAATGGCTGTGAGCTGGCCAGACTTAAATTGACCTGATATTCCTTTGAGGATCTCCTTTTTACCTGGAATTAGAGAAACAAGAAATGAAGTCATATTTCACGATTAACCCTTTACCAAACGGCAAATTCAAAGATGTTGCAGACCACAATTTCATGTTGACAAAGTTTTTAAGATTTTTTGGTAGAAAACATTGTGGGAAATTTAATGAAGAAATTGCTTGTCACAAGCAATTTCTTCATTTTCCACAATGTTTTCTTAAGCTGTTATCTTTTTTGTGTCAAAAAGCATCAGTATATCACTGTGGGAATGGGTTAAATGAGTCAGAATCTGTAATACATAAAGAATCGTTACAAGATTTGAGACCAACATGGATCCAGACCAGCCTGTTTACGCTGTAACGCACAGTCTGATCAAGATTCATGCTGCCCTCTTATATGCTGTATCTTCTTCATTGCCCTAAACAACTATAACACAGGAGCAGAAATCGCAAAAGCCATAAAATTTACATCCACAAATCGTCGGTGTAAATGCAAAACCTTGTATGTCGTTTCTTATGATTTTCAAAGTACAAACTTGTGTGCCCAGTTACAGACAGTTCTTGCAGGTTTTGAGATATTTCACTGATCAGTATTGATGACACATCATTTGTGAACAATATGTCCAAATTTCAAGTAAAACATTTCGGTTTGGGAAAAGTTGTTACACTTTGTTCTCTCCCCTTTGAAATTTTCCAAAAACGAGATACGAGGTTTTGCATTTACAACGACGAAATTCTTTTTGTGCAACCAGCTGACTCTACTGTTGAGAAAGTTCCAAAAAGGATACTTATTTGATTCATTGTGTCAAGAGGTTACAGAAGCACAAGACTTGGTGTTTTACAAAACCATGATATTCAGGATAAAATTTTATGGAAAGATAAGAGTGAGATAAAAATACAGTTGATGTATTGGTATGCCTGGAAGGCAAGAACGTTGCCAAGAAAGTTCAGCTGATTACAGAATGCTTTTCGATAAAGGCTTTTGGAAACATTGTGCAAATGCTTGTGACAAGTTACTTCTTCATTTCCTATAATGTTTTCTAATTCTGACAAGATTAAAATATTTCAGCTTGGTGAAGGGAGTAGACATTGCCAAGAAAGGTCAGCTAGGTACATAATGCTTTTTGAAGCCCAATAGACAAAGTCTTTGGAAAACATTGCGCAAAATGAAGAAATTTCTTGTGACAAGCAATTTCTTCATTTCCTACAATGTTTTCTAATTCTGATTAAAATATTTAAGTCTTGTAATGGGTTAATTGGCAGCCCTGGAAGGCAGAAGATGTTGCCAAGAAAGTTCAGCTGGTTATTTGTTTATGAAAACATGTCAGTTCCAAATGGTCCAAGTCAATATATTTTAGAAATTTTTGGAACTATATAGATTACAGTAATTTGCAATAGTAGCCCTTTTACCATACTGAAATTATCAGGCAAAGAAGAATAAGATCAGGTTGTTGCATGATGTACATGCACATGTACTGTGAGTGCTGATCCTGGCACCGGTTTCTCAAAAAAACTTAAGTATGTTCTCAGACTGAGCACCATGGTCAAATTACACGAAATCCATGTGAACTTCAATCGAATACTCTTCAACATTGGAGAGTATTCGTTTTCAGTTGAGCATGTTCTCATGATTATATACTTAAGTTTTTTTCGAGAAACCTGGACTAGTCTATGCCATTTTCCTATTACATTTGAAGAATTCAGCATGACAATGGGTTAGAATTCAATTATCTTCTTAATTCTAATTGTGCCATGACATGAAAAAACGGCCCTTACAGTATTTGGAAGATATGATTGTGCCTCAGTGAATTCTGATCAGGAGCCATGATCATTTTTCAATTGTTGTTAACCCTTTCCCAAAAAAGACCTGGTTTTGACGTCCCAAATAGAGGAAGCTTAAGAAAACATTGAGGCAAAAGAAGAAACTGCTGATAACCAGCAGTTTCTCCTTTTGCCTCAATATTTTCTGTGCCATATTATACACAAATCCTTTCCCTTTTAACATGAATTTTGTCGTCTGGAGCAGTTTTCCAATTGGATCACCCTAAGATTTTGTTGTTTGGGTTTACACTAAAATCTCGACTTATAAACACTTAAACAACATACTGATCAAACAAATTACAAAGACTCAGATGGGGGCCATTACCACTTTACTTTAAACCTTTTCCCAGCCTGAAAATTTCTTGACCAAGCGAGTACATTATACCCCCCTCACACATGGCTCGCGACCTTACTGCGACCTGAAAACTAGTAAAATAGCATTTTTCTTTCGAAAATCGTTTGGTTTTCTTTCTGATTTCCAAATTTCTCTCGCCGACGGTCCAGGGCTCCACAGTCTTGTGTTCTGTACGTTTTTTCTATGTCCTCAATACGACCCTTCTACGTCCATGACGTTTTCACCGCGACTGTATTGCGTCCCTGCGGCGACCCCACGGCGATCATCGGCGATCCAGCTGCGACTGTGGTACGTCCTCTGCATTCTTACCGCGACTCTACGGCGACTATTGCGTTTATTCGGCGACTGTTCTGCGACTGCAAGACAACCTTACTACGTCCTTGCTACGTCTATGAAAATAATACTTTTTTCCAGTGAATTTCATTCTGAGTCTGACCTTCAACGCGTGAATACGTATATTTAATTAGTTTTAAGTTAAATCATCCACATAATTCCAAAGATGAGAGGCGGACGAGGCAAACGAGCAGGGGCCTCTAAGGTGCTACCCAGTCGCCAATTCAGATAAAAGATATCAATGAAGTTGGCCTGTTTATCAAAAGGCAAAATTGTATACTGATCCAAATTCAAAGATTTTTGCAGACGTCATTTTTCAGGTGAATGAATTATTACATTTTTGTCTTTCTTGGTAGAAAACATAGTGTGAAATGAGCAATTTTCTTGTAATTTCATCGGCGACTCTACGGCGTCCTTAGTGCGAGTTTACAAAGTCTATTGCGTTCTAATTACGTGCTTACTACGATGCTGCTGCGACTATGGCGACTCCACTGAGATCCCATGACGATCTAACCAGGACGCAGTAAGAACGCAGAGGTTCTGCGACTGTTTTGTTCATGTTCAAAATAGTCGCCGACGGTCTGCGACCTTGTGCGTCCTTGGGGTCCTTACTACGACATTGCCGCGTCCCTGCTGCGTCCATGGCGACTGTGCTGCGTCCTGTGTCGTAGCAATGTCGCAGTAAGGACGCAGTAAGGTCGCGAGGTATGTGTGAGGGGGGTATTATAGAACAAAGATTTCTAACATCCTGTAAATGACAAAACGAATATTTCCAAGGTGGGAAAATGTGCAAATGCAAACTGCAAAGCCAAGAAAGCGTTTCCAACGCTTTTTTTTTAAGCTCTGAATGCTTTTCAAAGAATCTTGATTATGGTCACATAAAGCAAAACTAAATTGTTTGACCAAGGTTAACCTTATAAGAACCATAATAGTTTAGTTTTCAATACAAAGTAAAGGTATAATGATTAAAATATTTCACAATTTTATCAACAAACTTTGGTGATAAATTACACTTGATGTCCTATAAAAGTTCTATATACCGCATTTCACACTATAAATTTTCTGATCTTTTTGAAAAAGAAATTTTCCATATTTTCTATAAAACAAGAGGACCATGATGGTCCTATATCGCTCACCTGAACCAAAATGATATGAGCAACACTTTTGTTCAATTCAATAAACATTTATGACTATAAGACTGAAAACTAACTTATAGTCAATAACTTTGTGAAAATCAAACTCATCTGAGATCTTATGATGCCAAACATTGTGTCCAGGTTTTTCTTGATTGATAAATAATCACAGATTCTAGAGTATAAACAAGGTCGAAAACAGCCAAAGACGGTAATTTTTTCAAATTCAAGGGCACACAATTCTCGACTTTCTGATCACATCAGACTGAAAATCTACCTCATCAAAGATATTATGGTCTCCAACATAGTGTCCAAGATTTGTCTTGATTGGTCAATAATTGAAGATTCAAGATCGAAAAACAGCCAGAAACGGCTATTTTGTTAAATTCAAGGGCACATAACTCTCAACTTTCTGATCGGATCAGACTGAAAATCAAACTCATCCGACATATTATGGTCCCAAACATTGTGTCCAAGTTTTGTCTTGATTAATTGTTAATTGTAGATTCTAGAGTGTAAACAAGGTCGAAAACAGCCGAAAATGATAATTTTATCAAATTCAAGGGCACATAACTCTCGTCTTTCTGGTCAGATCACACTAAAAATCAAACTCATCCGAAATCTTATCCTCTCAAACATTGTGTCCAAGATTTGTCTTGATTGGACAATAATTGAAAATTCTAGAGTGTAAACAAGGTCGAAAACAGTCAAAAACGACAATTTTGTCAAATTCAAGGGCACATAAGTCTCGACTTTCTTGTCTTATCAGATTGAAAATTCTAGTCATCTGAGATCTTATGATCTCTAACATTGTGTCCAAGTTTTGTCTTGATTGATTGATAAATGTAGATTCTAGAGTGTAAACAATGTCGAAAACAGCCGAAAATGACAATTTTATCAAATTCAAGGGCACGTAACTCTTGTCTTTATTGTCAGATCACACTGAAAATCGAACTCATCCGAAATCTTATGGTCTCAAACATTGTGTCCAAGATTTGTCTTGATTGGTCAATAATTGTAGATTCTAGAGTGTAAAAAAGGTCGAAAACAGTCAAAAACGACAATTTTGTCAAATTCAAGGGCACGTAACTCTCTTCTTTCTGGTCAGATCACACTGAAATTCAAACTCATCCAAGATCTTATGGTCTAAAACATTGTGTCCAAGATTTGTCTTGATTGGTCAATAATTGTAGATTCTAGAGTGTAAACAAGGTCGAAAACAGTCAAAAACGACAATTTTGTCAAATTCAAGGGCACATAACTCTCAACTTTCTCGTCTAATCAGACTGAAAATTAAAGTCATCCGAGATCTTATGGTCTCCAACATTGTGTTCAAGATTTGTCTTGATTGGTCAATAATTGTAGATTCTAGAGTGTAAACAAGGTCGAAAACGGTCGAAAACGGTAATTTTGACAAATTCAAGGGCACATAACTTTTGACTTTTTCGCCTGATCTGACTGAAAATCGAACTCATCCAAGATCCTATAGTCTCCAATATTATATCCAAGTTTTGTATTGATTGGGCAATAATTGTAGATGCTAGAGTGTAAACAAAGTTAAAAACAGCATTTTTCGTCATTCAGGGGCAGATAACTCCACACTTTCTGGTCCGATCTGGCCCATAATCGAACTCATCCGAGAACTTATGACCATACTTGTTTTGACAAAGTTTGGTCAAGATTGACTAATATTTGTGGATGCTAGAGTGTAAACACCAAATTGTGGACAGACGGACAGACAGACAGACTGACAGACGGACAGACGGACGGACGACGGACAAAAAGCGATCACAATAGCTCACCTCGAGCACTTCGTGCTCAGGTGAGCTAATAAACCTTTTCCAAAACATTAACTGTCAGACTAGCCTAGTAGGAAAGTTTGGAAAACAGTGGAAATGGGAAAAAATACCTGTGACAAGCACTTTCCACATTTCCCACATATCTTTAACTTTAAACCTGTCCCAAACAACATGAAACAAGTCCTAGTTTTGATGTCCCTGATAATCAGAATTTTCTTCTTTTGCCTCAATATTTTCTATATTGTATTATTGTCCACAAATCATAGCTTTCTCAAGTTTCATTTTGTCCTCTGCAGCAGCTTTCAAATTTTAACACCATAAATTTTTGCTGTTTGGAAAAGTGTTGAAGACCAAAAAAATTAATGTAAATTACATTTACATGATTACATTAACATGGTGAACTTCTTGTCTGCAACATAAACTTGTTTTCAAATTTGGGACAGTCTAAAACTTTGCCTTTTGTTATAAATGGGTTGATGGAAAGGGTCAATAAAGGAACATAGAGAAATGATATGTCAATAGCCATTATGATTAATCAATGTATTTTGACTAATTCAATCCATATATTAAGAGCATCTTTTCATCTTGGATCATACAAATTTTTATAATAGCTTTGAGCCATAAAGTTTGACCTTTCATTATTCATATCGAGATCTATAAATTTGTAGAAAACATCACAGTAATCATTTCAATCTCAGTGGTGAATCTAGAGGGGGCCATGGCCAAAATGACCCCCTTAAATCTCAAATGACCCCACTGAGAATGAAGCATGGGTCAAATTAGCTATGTATTTGTATTGGAAGAACCCCTTGACCAAGAGCTGTGGGCCCATTGGGCCACCTAGAACACACAGCTCGATTCAACACTGCAATCTGAGACTATATTTTTACATGTATTATGTTATTACTTGTAGCATCTGTGTACAAAATAGCCCAAAAAATAATAAGAGAAATGTTGGTTCCGTTATCCGCATTTTCTTCTTTGTGTCAATGTTTTTCTAAGCCTCTTCTGCTATAACATGCATCAAAGCCAACTCTTGTTTTTAGAAAAGAATAAAAATTGAGTCTAATGGGGGACATTGGTCGGTTATCGGTCCAGGCGGATTATCCAGTTAGCGCCGCAATCACAGCGGTCCTATAATCGCAACTTTTCGGGCAGTATTAACTAATTATCATTCCTTTTTTATACTACTGGTGAGGAAAGCTGTCGAAAGAAGAAGAAATCACTTGTCTAAAGCTCCCTTTTCTTCGACATTTTCATAAAAAGGATTGAACAAAACACATGCAGGCAGGTCTACATTGATTTCTTTCAAACTATTAGGAGAAAAAGAAGCTACTTATCTACATTGGATTTGTCTCCTTTTGTCTTAACTTTATCTATGCTTTATTTTCCCGTAATTTATAACATCGTTTTATATCTGAACCCATACTTATTTAGGCCAGGCAGACAAAATTTCTGTCTTTGAATAGGGGTTAATACAAACTTTTCATTACAAATCTGAAAGAAAAAAACTTAATTAACCATTCTCGACCAAAAATCTTAACATTATTCGATACATCTTTAGGAACTCTTTCGGAAAAGGAGGAAATACCGATGAATAGGCTCCAACATTCTCTCATTTCCCCCGATATAATGTCTGTTCATACATTTGAATTTAAATTTTAAATTATATTGGTTTGTCGTCTGCAACGTCAATTAATTTTGTCATTTAAGAACGGATAAAGGAACTTAAGATAATCTCCGTTGAGAAGTTGAGTAGACCTTTGTATAGAGAAAGGACACGTCATATATTGAATACAAGAGGACCATGATGGTCCTATATCGCTCACCTGAACCAAAATGATATTAGGCACAGTTTTGTTCAATTCAATTAATATGACTTGAAAACTGAAAACAAACTTATGGTCAATAACATTGCGTCAAGTTTTGTTCTGATTAGTCACTATTTGTGGTTGTTCGGGTAAAATTTGAAGAGCAGATCATCCGAGATCTTATGGTCTCCAACATTGTGTCCAAGTTTTGTCTTGATTGATAAAAAAATTGTAGATTCTAGATTGTAAACAAGGTCAAAAACAGTTGGAAACAGCAATTTTGTAAAATTAAAGGGCACATAACTCTCGACTTTCTGGTCCCATCAGGCCAAATATCAAACTAATAAGAATTCTAATAGTCTCCAACATTGTGTTCAAGTTTTGTCTTGATTGGTCAACAATTGTAGATTTTAGAGTGTGTAAACAAAGTCAGAAACAGCAGAAAATGGCAATTTTGTAAAATTCACAGGCACATAACTCTCGTCTTTCCAGCCAGATCAGACTGAAAAATTAATTCATCCAAGATCTTATGGTCCCCAATACTGTGTCCAAATTTTGTCTTGATTGGCCAATAATTGTAGATTCTAGGGTGTAAACAATGTCGAAAACAGTAAAAAACAGCAATTTTGTTAGATTCAAGGGCAGATAACTTAGGACTTTCTGGCCTGATCAGACCAAAAATCATACTCATCCAAGATCTTATGGCCACCAACATTGTGTCCAACTTTTGTATTGATTGCTCAATATTTGGAGATGTGCTAGAGTGTAAACAATGTCAAAAGTAGCTAATTTTTACATTCAAGGGCAGATAACTACAGACTTTCCAGTCCAATCTGACCCAAAATCAAACTCAACTAAGATCTTATCATCACTAACATTGTGTCCAAGTTTTGTTTTGATTGGTCAATAATTGTACATGCTATAGTGTAAACAAAGTCGAAAACAGTGAAAAACTTTAATTTTGTCAAATTCAAGGGCAGATAACTCAGAACTTTCTAATCCTATCAAATCAAAAATTAAACTCATCCCAGATCTTATGGTCACCAACATTTTGACCAACTTTTGTATTGAATGGTCAATTTTTGTAGATGCTAGAGTGTCAACAATGGCAAAAGTAGCTATTTTTTACATTCAAGGGCAGATAACTCCGGACTTTCAGGTCTGATCTGACCCAAAATTAAACTCATCTAAGATCTTATGGTCAATAACATAGTGTCCAAGTTTTGTCTTGATTGGTCAATAATAGTAGATGCTATAGTGTAAACAAAGTCGAAAACAGTGAAAAACGGCAATTTTGTCAAATTCAAGGGCAGATAACTCAGAACTTTCTTATCCGATCAAACCAAAAATTCAACTCATCCGAGATCTTATGGTCACCAACATTTTGTCCAACTTTTGTATTGATTGGTCAATATTTGTAGATGCTAGAGTGTAAACAATGTCAAAAGTAGCTATTTTTTACATTCAAGGGCAGATAACTCCGGACTTTCAGGTCTGATCTGACCCAAAATCGAACTCATCCGAGAACTTAAGGTCATACATGTTTTGACCAGGTTTGGTCAAGATTGACTTATATTTGTAGATGCTAGAGTGTAAACATCAAATTGTTGACAGACGGACGGACGGACGGACGGACGGACATACGGACAGACGGACGACGGACAAAAAGCGATCACAATAGCTCACCTTGAGCACTTCGTGCTCAGGTGAGCTAAAAACAATAAGAAATAAATTCCTTTATTAATGTATAATCTGGTGTGTTTTCATTTTTCATAATTCGTTCACTAACACTTCAGACAGTTAAACCTTCTCAAACCAGAGACAACAATTGGTAACCATACGCAACAAAGTCTTTGAAAACATTGTGGAAACGGGAAGAATAAATGTATATTATTTAAATCATTTCTCCCACGTCCTTTACACTTATCCTAGTCTTTCCATCGAGATTTAAAACCAACATCCAACCCCATCCACGTATGACCCTAGTTGTCGACAGGGAAAAATAGCAGGATCAGAACTTATTGTTTGAAAACCGTTGCTACAACGATTAAATCTTGGACTGAAAGTTTCAGCAGAAGACTAAGACAATGTTAATTAAGATCGCCAATAATTAACTTTTTCAACAATATTATTATTTGTACACCGATAGTTAAATTTTAAATTTCAACAGGTCTTTATTTGTTATTAGGGTTTTCAAAATTAATGAAGGCAGTCAAAATAAAGAAATGCATATTCATTGGCATTAGACTATTTTATAGAGGTTATACAAATTCCATGGCAAAGATTACTTTAATGGTTTTTTAACAATAATTGTTCAAGTAATAATTGCTTAAACAATCAACATAAAAATGGTGCATTTTTCTTTTTTTTTAATATATCTGAAATATGCAAGCCTGCGAGTGAAATAGAATAATATTTCTGTGGTATTATATGAAAATCAACTAAGCGGATTGTAAACCGGAAGTGTGAAAGGACCGCTGTGATTGTAGCGCCCTCTATAACAAGAGGCCCAGGAGGGCCTGAATCGCTCCACTGGTTAAAGTGGAAGAATTATCCCATGATTTCTTGTAAGCCTTACACAGCGGCAGCCAAATCTTGATATTTGTGAATAAATTTTGAAAAGAGAGACTCAAAGAACATTCTTGCAAAGTCTGGTTCAAATTGGCCTTATGGTTGATTTTTAAAGAATTTTCTTATGATTTCACTAAGTCTGATAAGCCCCTTTCTCCCTGCCACGGCCACATTTTTTGACAAATATAAAAATTTGTGAACAAATTTTAAAAAGAACGACTAAAGGCACATTCCTGCAAAGTTTGGTTCAATTGGGCACACTGGTTGATTTTTTAAGAATTTTCTTATGATTTCTTTAAGTCTGATAAGCCCCTTCCTCCCTGCCACGGCCACATTTTTTGACAAATGTCAAAAATTGTGAATAAATTTTGAAAAGAGAGACTCAAAGAACATTCCTGCCAGGTTTAGTTCAAATTGGCCCAATGGTTGATTTTTAAAGAATTTTCTTATGATTTCTTTACGTCTGATAAGCCCCTTTCTCCCTGCCACGGCCACATTTTTTGACAAATGTAAAAATTTGTGAACAAAGTTTGAAAAGAATGACTCAAGGCACATTCCTGCCAGGTTTGGCTCAAATTGGCCCAATGGTTGATTTTCAAAGAATTTTCTTATGATTTCTTTAAGTCTGATAAGCCCCTTTCTCCCCGCCACGGCCACATTTTTTGACAAATGTAAAAATTTGTGAACAAATTTTGAAAGGAATGACTCAAGGCACATTCCTGCCAGGTTTGGTTCAAATTGGCCCAATGGCTGATTTTTAAAGAATTTTCTTATGATTTCTTTAAGTCTGATAAGCCCCTTTCTCCCTGCCATGGCCACATTCTTTGACAAATGTAAAAATTTGTGAACAAATTTTGAAAAGAATGACTCAAGGCACATTCCTGCCAGGTTTGGTTCAACATGGCCCAATGGTTGATTTTTAAAGAATTTTCTTATGATTTCTCTAAGTCTGATAAGCCCCTTTCTCCCTGCCACACCCACATTTTTTGACAAATCAAAAATTCGCGAATAAGTTTTGAAAAGGGTCACCCAAGGAACATTCCTGCCAAGTTTGGTCAAAATTGGCCCACTGGTATAAGAGGAGAAGATGTTTAAAGAAAAAGTTAACGGACGGACGGACGCACGACGGACACAACGCCATGACAATAGCCCGCTGGCCTTCGGCCAGTGGAGCTAAAAACAAGGGTGGATAACCGACAAATGTCCCCCATTGATCATAAGTAGTACTTTCATGGATTTAACAGAGGTGTTAACTATAATACACTTTGTAAATTCGTTTAATTGATTCAAATTTCCAAACTGCTTCAGGCATCTTTTCCTGTCAAGTCTTACTCAAGTTGATTTAAGTCAAGGTAGTAAATAACATATTTCAGAGGCAACAATTCATTATGTGCAAAGTCATCTAAGTGATTTAATCATCACCACCAAAAAAGAGTTTACAAGAGATAAAGGCATTCTAAATTAGCTATTTCAAATCCAAACTCCACGTGACAAATCTGATGAGTACCAACAACATAGGATTTAAAAATCACTGAGACATTTTGCATTTTGAAAAGCAATTACCCCCCCCCCCCATGTTCGGGTGTAGCCTGAATTTAATTAATCCATTACCAAACAGCAGAAATTTAAACTGATCCAAATTCAACAATGTTGCAGGACAATATCAACGGGATGAAATTTTACATTTTTTGGTCCTTCTTGGAAGAATACGATGTGGAAAATGAAGAAATTTCTTCATTTTCCACAATGTTTTCAAAAACCATTATCTTGTAGGGAACCGAAAAGAGTCATTGTGTGGGGATGGGTTAAGAAAAGGATATATGGTAATATAATTGTATTCATGGTGCATGATTTCAACTTGTTGGTGTAGCTGGTGCCTCGCTTCATCTGTTGAATGTTACCAATCACCACTTTTAACAGTATTTCATTGTTATCGTGATGACTGTAGCATGTACCAGAGATTCTCTAACAGTCCCATCCAGTCATTTTTTCACTTTGAACAAGGTTCAGTCACTTCTGAGTCGAATTTTTCATAAAAAGGTTCAGCAATTAGCGACTTAATACAGGTACTAACTAGCCTCTTGACATTTTGTGAGTGCACTTTACATTTAAGCTCTGTTATTTAATTGGATCATTTATCATTTATGACCCAGTTTGATGCCTTTGACTGATATGTCATCAGATATGAATGGCTTCTGATAAGCGGAAAATACAAAATCCTAGATCCTTTGTTTTTTCATTTACACATTTAAAACCATATCTTGTGATTATAATTTTCAATCATTTACAGAGACGATTCAAATGAGCACCAACAATATAGGTTTTGAAGATAAATATTGATAATATCGCAGTATGAACGGAGATCCATGTAGCCCATTTGAAGCTCTGTCAATGATAAAACACTATATACCTTCATGTGAACTGTATGATATCTACCACATTGAGTAATCATGAAATTTTGTCATCTAAAAGCACTAATACAAGACCAAATCTATTTCATTTATAGAATAGAAAAATTTAACCTTAATTACAAAATAACACAAAGTTTCAAGATACAGAGATTTAAAGAGCTTTCATGATCGATGCAAAAGCATCGACTTTTGTGCACTTCACTCTCTCATTAGTTCCCCAGCCTTTTCTTACATGATGAGGCATGTCAAAACAGGTCTTGTTTAGGAAAGGGTTAACAAAATTCCTTACTGAGAGGAGACATATCTCGGTGCCAAGTTGTACACAATATTTATTATGTCATGTATCATTACTACTTGCACATCAACTAATCAGTAAACACTTTCAGTTACTTTCTAAGACTGGAATTGGTGCAGTGGTACTCGGTACTGTGGTAACACAATGGACTTGTTAAACAGGGGTTACTGGTTCGATCTCCTGCCAGTCTTTCTGATTGAGACCAACATTCTGTCTCCATATGACTTTAGCTGTTCATGTTGAACTCCATTCAATCAATCAATTGCTTTACTTATTTCTAGAATGTTTCATTAATGGAGAAATTGAACTAAAAGATACTCATGACATGATTAGTCTTGCTGCCATTATCTGATAATATTCCTTGGGACCTTGGCCCAATTCTAAGACAATACCTATTACTGTATTAGTTTACTTATTACGAAGGCTAATACACTACGACAATACATAGATCACTGCTATAGTGTTACCCTTCCCAATAAAAACAAAACTTTTAAACTTTCTCCAGATTGAAGCTGCTGCAGAAAGAAAACTAGAACTGTCGCAAAGCGGACAAATACCCCCCACTAGCGCCTTGTGACTAAAAAAGTGTTATAGGTCAACCGGTTCTTGACTTAGAGCACAACAGAAACCGATTTTAAACAAAGTCTGATTGTGACCTTGACCTTTGACCTTCACGACCAAAAAACAATAGGGCACCTCCTTGGGTCATGGACAACAACTGTGTAAAGTTTCATGATCCTAGGTCAACCGGTTCTTGACTTAGAGCACGGAAACAGATTATAAACAAAGTCTGATTGTGACCTTGACCTCTTTGACCCAAAAACAATAGGGCACCTCCCTGGGTCATTGGCAACAAGTGTGTAAAGTTTCATGATCCTAGGTCAAACGGTTCTCCAGTTAGAGAATGTAAACAAATTAAATTTTGACTACTCCACCCCCATTAAAAAGTTCAAAGTGGCATAACTCTAAAACTAATGACTGGATCAAATCATCAAGATGAAAATTGCAGGTGCACAACTTCATATGATGGGAAACAACCTGATAAAATTTCAGCAAAATTGGTCAAAAACTATGGGAGGAGAAGAGGACACAAAATTATGTCGACGGATTGGGGTTTTACGCCGTTTTCAACTGCCAAGGTCATATCGCGGAGGCTGATATGCAGAGGGAACATAGCTTAAAGTATGGATATCCTCATGTTAATCACATATTAACTCTTCCCTAAACAGTGAGATGACCAGTATTTCCTCCATTTCATTTTGTCTGAATATTTTCTATGCCTTCTTGTACACAAATCCTATCTTTATCAAAATCCATTTTGTCATATACAGCAGCTTTGGATTTAGACATTAACGGTTTCTGAAAGGGTTTCTATTGGATGTACCACATTTCAGACAGTAGATACAAGCATTACTAACAATTATTGCAGACAAAGTTTGAATGCCATTTTTTTTTTTTTTTGTTTTGCCAACTAGATAAAGATCAAAGTCCACAGCAACTGCACAAGGTTTACAAAAGCTGTAACAACTTGAGGACACAAATATGCATGAAATAGTAGCAATAATTTGATATTGTTGCTTTTCAACAAAGACCTCGTAATTGCAGCTTGTTACAAGCAACAGTTGACAGGGTTGTTTTTTTTTTTTTTGAAAAGCATCTATGTATACGATAATAAATCATAATTTAGTTGTCTTCAAAAAATAACATTCACGTGGGTGTGACAAAAATCAATAGTTCTGTTTTCTAACCTTGAAATCATTTTGCCTGAATACAGGAGGGTAAATATCAATGAAAAAGGGTCAATCAATATTACCCTAAAATGGATTAACAATAGACTAAATAAAGGCATTGTGCCATAGAGTTCAAAATAAAGAATGTTGAAGACAATTACATTTTGACATTTTGCTCTAAAAGAATAACTTACTGCCAATCCTCATCTTACTGCCATATTATATATATAGGCATAGAGATCTTCTTCATGATTTAACCCTTTCCCAAGCGTCAATATCTAGACTGGAGTGAAAAACTTTAAACAATGTGGAAAATGAAGAAACCGCTTGTTTCAAGCAATTTCTTCATTTATCAAACTGTTTTCCATCCAGGACAACCAGGGTTTTCCCTAGCGCACAAAAATGTGTGTTTTGGCACACTTCTTACTTAAATGACTCTCTAAAGATTAGTTCACAATAGACATGACCCCCTAATTTGAAGACCAGGGGGGCATAATGACCCCTGTAGAAAAAGTCTAGGAAAAACTCTGGAAAACAAAATGTAAAATTTCATGCACTTGAAATTGTTGTCAGCAACATCTTTGAATTTTGACCATTCCAAAATTTTGCTGTCTGTTAATGGGTCAATTTCAAAATTAATTGTATAACTAATAATATTCAATTTAGTATACCATCACACCATATTGTTATCTGAAGCCTTGTTGTATGATTTCAGGTCAGCAGTAACCCTTTCCCAAAAGACACAAATTCAATTATAGAGTGGTCCAAGGAGAAACTGCTAGTTATCAACAGTTTCTCCTTTTGTCTCAATGTTTCTCAAGCCTTTTCTATTAGGAACGTAAAAATCCAGTCTTATTTCGAAAAGAGTCGAGTTGATGAACAGAACCCTTTCTAAAACGACAATGGTATATACTGTTCGAAATTGATAACAACAGTTTCAGGTGACAAAGTCAATTTATAATACTGGAAAAATAGAAAATGTAGAAATTTTAACATCTTAGTTCTAGATAATAAAAACAGAAAAGGAGAAAACACTGTTTGGCAGCATTTTCTTCTTTTCTCTATTGAATGTTTTTTTCCTGATTTTGTTTCTAAGAAATGTCAAAAACCATGGATTTTTAGGAAAGGGTTTAACCCTTTCCCAAACGAAAAAAATTTAGGGTGATCCATTTCAAAAACTGCCACAAAAGACAAAATGGACGTTATTTAAGATAGAATTCTTGTAAAATATGGCATAGAAAATATTGAGACAAAAGAAGAAACTGCTGGTTATCAGCAGTTTCTTCTTTTGTTTCAATGTTTTCCCAAGCCTTTTAAATTAGGGACGTCAAAACCAGGTATTGTTTGGGAAAGGGTTAACAAGCAAAATGGGATCAATTACTGATAATTATTATGTCACACCTACTAAAGACCCCATTTTATTTATCATAGCAACAGATAAGAGGAGTGAAGACATTCTAAGGTTTTTTTTTATTTCAAAGCCAAACCTTAGTTGTGTGTACTCATTTGAATCGTCTTGACGAGACAATTCTTATGAGTAACACAACATAAGGTTTGGTGAATATTCAAATGAAATATTTCATTTTAAAAAGCCATCACTCACTCTTATTTGTAGCTCTGATTTGTGATATTTGGCAAGAGTATCAATCCTGCTGATAAGTTATCGAAAGGCAATCTCTGTTGCAATTTTACCCTTTCTGAAACTACAAATATTTGACAAGCCTTAATGTTTTCCCCAAACTCTCTAATAGATGTCAAAACGAGATCTTGGTCTAGTTTACCAGGGCAAATTCTATATGCCAAAGTAAGACAATCACTGTGCCAAGGAATGTCTTCTACCAGGGTTTTTTCTCCTTCTTTGGACGGGTCCGTAAAAAGGACCCGTTCCCAAAGCCAAATAGGGTAATTTTTTCCCAAAATCTGGAAAGAAAATTCCCAATGCAAAAGTTGTTCCTTCTTTTTGAACGAAAATTCAATCATTTCCTTTCATATGTTGAGAAAAAAGTATCCAGAGACAATCTGAAAGTCCCTTCAGTTGATTTCATATAGTTAACTATACACAGGACTCAATTTTTCTTGGATTCTGTGATGAAAATTTTTCCCAATTTTTAACAAAACAACTCATTTTCCCAATTTGGCTGGTTTCGGACCCGTTCCCAAAAGTACAAGAAAAAACGCTGTCTACACATAATACATGCCACATTTTCCTGCCTTACAAGGTAACTGTTTAACCGGCTGAAATAGCTACACATAAAATTGATTAACTGTGACTTTCCAGCTTTTCCAATCTGTAGAACAAGAGCTGTCTTAGGACAGCAAACAAAGAGCCCCTGCAAAGAATGACTATCCAGTACTGGCTAATGAAAAAAAAATCAAGTCTGCAAAGGTTTGTAATTCAATTAAATATTGTCAGGCAACTAATCTACTTACTAAAGACTGATCCTATTGTTTAAAGCAATAGCTCTTGTAAAATCACAATAGATATGAAACATGACAGTTGCATATTACCATCTAGTAATAATGCAGGGGTTCTGAAATATATTGTCCGAGTTGCCAAGGTTGTCACAAAGAGGTTACAGACAAGAAAAATTTGCCAACATTCTGCTCTCTATTGTTCATACGGACAACTGACATAAATTTTGTCAAACAAACACCAAAACATTTTGAATTTTGATCTGGGTTTACCCATCGTCAAGTTTGTGGATACGATATTGCAGCTAATTACTAATCAGCACCCAGAAGACTGTGCAAGGTCTCAGAGCAATAATTTATGTAGGACCAGAGAATCTAAATTGATTGATTGATTGGAATTTAACGACCCACTCAATAGCTAAGGTCATATGGAGATGGGACCTCTGTTAAATCTCATCCAAAAGACTGGAGAGGCGGGGTATCGAACCAGCGATCCCTGTGTTTCAAGTCCAGCATGTTACCACTGCACCACCTCCGCCCCTCCAGAGAATCTGCAATAAGACGCTTGAACAACATTTATCCAAAGGTTCATATAAATATTACACTGACACTGCCATCAACACCAATGAAAAGTCCCATTACAACGCTAAAAATTGTTACTCCTGTCAGGGGTCAAAGGTTCAAGTTCCAAATATCAACATATTGCTTTATTGGTCCTAATTATCATGACGTATTTATTGATGTATGGTAATCATGGCTTTTTTACTGTGACATTTCCTGACAGTTATGAAAAGAAACATTTCTTCATTCAAGTTACCTTTATGTCCATCTTTAACCGTGTATCTCAAGTCTCTGAACTCTATATCCAGATTTCGTTTGCGTGGAAGATTGTATTTTTGTTTATCTTCGTGAGTGCTACCGTTTAATCCACTGTTTTCACGTCTAAATCCGTTCTTAGTTTCATTTACAGTTGGTTCATATTGCGGGGGAATGTGCACATGAACTGACAGTAATTCTGCCATTGCGAATTAATCGCAAATTTCCTTGAAATGAGAGCAAACACTTTTCACTTCGTTCTACGTCTCTCTCCCGTCAGCCATGTTCTTTGTCTTTGACAAAACAGTCGAGAAATCAACCAATCAAAATCCAACGTTCATTAACGGCACGGGTTTCTAGTCTAATAACATAAATGATTTTCCGTCAGCATTCGGTACATTCCGTACTCGCTATATTTTTTAGCTCACCTGAGCACGAAGTGCTCAAGGTGAGCTACATCTTCGCAAGCCAAGGGTTACTACCTCCACTTTGTTCCTTAGGGTTAGGGTTACGTTCGTAAGGAACAAAGTGGAGGTAGTAACCCTTGGCTTGCGAAGATGGGTGAGCTATTGTGATCGCTTTTTGTCCGTCGTCCGTCCGTCCGTCTGTCCATCCGACTGTCTGTCGACAATTTGGTGTTTACACTCTAGCATCTACAAATATGACCAAACTTGGTCAAAACATGTATGACAATGAGTTCTCGGATGAGTTCGATTTTGGGTCAGATCGGACCAGAAAGTCCGGAGTTATCTGCCCTTGAATTAAAAAAAATAGCTACTTTTGACACTGTTTAAACTCTAGCATCTACAAATATTAACCAATCAATACAAATATTGGACACAATGTTCGTGAACATAAGACCTAGCTTGGATGTGTTTGATTTTTGGTCTGATTGGACTAGAAAGTCGTGAATTATCTGCCCTTGAATTTGACCAAATTGCCGTTTGTGACTGTTTTCGACTTTCTTTACACTCTAACATCTACAATTATTGATCAATCAAGACAAAACTTAGACACAATATTAGTGACCATAAGATTTTGGATGAGTTCGATTTTGGGTCAGATCAGACCAGGAGATTTGGAGTTATCTGTCCTTGAATGTAAAAAATAGCTACTTTTGACATTGTTTACACTCTAGATAGCATCTACATATATAGACAAATCAATTCAAAACTTGGACACAATGTTGTCGACCATAAGATCTCGGATGAGTTCTATTTTTGGTTGAATGGGATTAAAAAGTCGTGAGTTATCTGCCCTTGAATTTGACAAAATTGCCGTTTTTGACTGTTTTCGACTTTGTTTACACTCTAGCATCTACAATAGTTGACCAATCAAGACAAAACTTGGACACAATGTTGGGGAATATAAGATCTCCGATGAGTTTGATTTTAAGAATAATCACTTTTAAAAAGTCTTGAGTTATATGCCCTTGAATATGATAAGATTGTCGTTTTCCACTGTTTTCGACTTTGTTTGCTCTCTAGTATCTACAATTATTTACCAATCAAGACAAAATTTCTCCGCAGTGTTGGGAACCATCAGATGTCCAATGAGTTTGATTTCAGATTGATCAGAAGAAAAAATCATGAGTTATATATGCCATTGAATTTGACAAAATTGCTGTTTTCTACTGTTTTTGACTTTGTTTACAGTGTAGCACCTTCAACTATTGACCAATCAAGACGAAACTTGTACAAAATGTTGGTGACTATAAGATCTTTGATGATTTTGAATGCCAGTCTGATCGGATGAGAAAGTTGGTAGTTATGTGCCCTTGAATTTGACAAAACAGCTGTTTTCGACTAGTTTTTACTCTAACAACCACAAATGTTGACCAATCAAGACAAAACTTGGACATAATCTTGATTACCATAAGATCTTGGATGACTTTGAATTTCAGCGCAATTAGACAAGTAATTGCTGAGTTATCTGCCCTTGAATTTGACAAAATTCTCGTTTTTGACTTAGTTTTTACTTTTCACAATCAGATATATTGACTTGTGAAAACGACACGTGGACACAATGTCGGTGACCATAAGTTTGTTTTCAGTCTTAAAGTCACAAATATTAATTGATTCAAACATAACTGTGGCTTATGTCATATTGATTCAGGTGAGCGATATAGGACCATCATGGTCCTCTTGTTTATTTGACGGACTAAGTGGTTTACGGATCCGCAAGCGGAAAACAACGAACTTTATCATTAGTCTGGGTAACTTTTCCGAGAGTCATGATAATTGAGCGAAAAGAAGAAAATGCTAATACCCAGTAATAATTCATTACCCCTCCCCCAGAATTTTCCAAACTTGCCGACAAACGTGTTGGATAATATCAGAAAAACATCGACTTAAAACGAGAAAAATGAATATATGCCCATAGATCTATATAGATATTAACAAGGAAAAATATAAATTGATCAGTATTTTCTTATTTTCAACCGGTATTTTTCAAAGCTTGGTATCTTTTTTTTTCCTCTCACGAAGTTCATTCAGGTAAAGAAAGCTATAGTAAAATCATGTTGAAGCGAAATGGGACTGCTAATCAAATGTGGGTAGACAGGGAACAAATACTTCAATAGTCCTATCTATAAGCCCTGGCATATTTTATCTTTGAAGTGATGCCAGGTCTTATCATTTTCGCCATTTTGTCTATAGTACTTCCGCCGTGCGGAAAACTTCGGAGGTTTAGCCCTCAAACTACTACATTTGAAATCAAAATTTCGATCTAAAAATGGTATGAATTGAAAGATACATCAATTGTTTTTCACTTCAGTATAATTTTGAAATAAAAAATTACCTTGTTTTATGAAAAATCCAACCAAATTTTCAACAACCCTATACAAAAGCAAGATGGCCGACAGGCTTGCCAACTGTAGTAAAAACACGTTTCACAGTCATAATTTGATTGACACATCAGTATTTTAGTAATTTTAAGGTGGTTATAAACATAATGTAGTTATTTTTCATTGTTTATGCATCACTTTACCATGAATAGGGACTTAGAAGAATTTAAGATTTGCTACACAGAATAACAGTAACCTGACAGGACTAATACTACAAGTGATTTTTCCTAAAAAAATACAGAGCTCTACTCTCCAGAACTTCAGTAACAGGGTTGCCACGCGTCAGGGAAAAGTCAGGGAAATTTAAATTTTTTCAAGGTCAGGGAATTGTCAGGGAATTTTGTGAGCTGTCAAGGAAATTTGAAAATACTGGGAAATGTCAGGGAATTGTCAGGGAATTGTCAGGGAATTTTGAAAAAATAAGATGCAGTTCCATGAAATAAATGATTTTAAAATTGCCTTCAGAAAATGTCTCAAGACGTCGCGAGTTGCCGGGATATTACCGCGACGAAACATGTCAGGGAATTTTCCAATTTTGTCAGGGAAATGTCAGGGAATTGTCAGGGAATTTTATATTCTCTGACCAGTGGCAACCCTGAGTAAGATTTAGTTACCTTTTGATCCTTACCATAGAATGCACGTAGTTAATCCTTGCCATGTTTAATCCTTACAATAGAATGCACGTCATTAATCCTTGTCATAGAATGTACATAATTAATCTTTACCATGTAATGAACGTAGTTAAAGGGACATTTCATTCCAATTTCAATTTTTAAAGTATGTCTTGATGCCAAGATTGGTTATTCTAATGAGTATAAATACTATTAGTTTTTTTAAGTTGTTGCCAATAAGCGAGAAACACGCATTTAAAGTTCAGACATAATCGATAAATTGCATATAAATCCAAACTGTAGTCCACAACAATTTGTTCAATTTTAACACAAAAATATAAATTTCTCGTAAACGGCCCAATATTTTGGTTTGAAATTTTCAGAATTTTCATAAGGAAATATGCTCTTCAGATAAAAATAAAAGTAAAATTTATGACAAAAAATTCTGAAATGTCATTTTAATCTTTACCATATATAATGCACGTAATTAATCCTTTCCATAGAATGCACGTAATTAATCCTTACCATAGAATGCACGTAATTAATCCTTACCATAGAATTGACATAGTTAATCATTACCATAAAATGTACGTAGACCTACAGTGTGTGCTTTTCTGCACAAGAAACACATTGCATAATAAGAGAAGTTTCTCGTTCGAGCACGAGTATGGGTCAGCGTTGCCTAAGTTGTAGTTCAAGCCTACATATTAGCCTATTTCATACGTAAATCAAACAAATAACTAGAAGACCTGATGGTCTTGAGTCGCTCCCCGGGCCAGAATTTCTTGAAATATACAACTTAACTTTTGACTTTTGTAATTGATTCACTTATTATCTTAGAAAAAAAATCTCTAAAATCAAGATTTTCAAATCTCAATATGGTCAATATGAAATTTTGTGGTTGTTAGAATGACGGACGCACGCACGACGAACACGCCGCCATGACAATAGGACTAGCCCGCTGGCCTATAAGGCCAGTGGAACTAAAATGCATGTAAATGGAGAGAAGGGCGGATTCGGGGTGGGGCCCATAAAGACATCTGTTTGCACGAGAAATCAAATTGGACAAATAAAGTATGTTGTGGTAATTACAAAAAACAATATCGTTCGTTCGTTTGTAAAACTGGCCAATGATTTTTTTCGAGTGAGGGAATCCAGACCCAGAAATGTGTTTCAAGGCGCGTTCCCATTGCCGACCAAATCAAGCGATCGAGTACTGATCGAGCTTGGTCGGCAAGAGTGATCGGGAATTGTTCGACAAGAAATAAAGAAGTCGTGCAAGTACATTTGATCGAGTTTAATCGGGTTTGATCGGGTAATTTAGACGATCGAGTTGATCGAGTTGATTTGGTCGGCAATGGGAACGCTGCTTTATGTTTAATTATATGAGAAGATGTTAGCCATTATTAGGCCTACAAATGTTACCAGCTCTAACGATGAGGAGGGGTTTACATTTAGTAGAGTCTTCTGGTGTTTTGTCTTTGTTTTTAATATTATCATTTAGGCCCTATTCATTTCCATGTTTCGTGTTTTTTTTCTGAAATTGATATAGTCTGTGTGGTTTTGTCTTTTTCGAATTTTTTCTAAATGTTTTGACTCGTCGTTAGGCCTACATAAAGGTGATACGGGAGCTTTTGCTATATATACACGCTGCGTTGGTGTTACATGGTGTCTACAGGCGTCAAACTCGGCAGGATTGTCACATGACCGTTTCTGTCGTGAACTCGTAACCCTCGATGTATTTCTATCAGAGTCAACCAGACTGAAAGCTGATTGAGTCTGAGAAATATTTATAGGCCTACTATATAGCTATCTTGGGAGAGGGTATGGAGAATGATAAGATTATGCACATAATTATATGACCTAAAATATTTCAAACATTCTTTCAAGAGCCTATGGATAAAGACTAAATCCCACTTTCAGCCTGGCCTATTTGATTCATGTTGGTTTTAACGATGATCGAGTGGCACTCCTCAGTGAATTTGACTAATTAAATAAAGAGTAAAGATGTTCACCTTTTGGATTTGTACTGCTCACCTCAAAAAGTTTCCTTGTGCCATATAGTCTACTCTATGGTGTTCTACATTGTTGGAGGACATTCCAATGCCTTTAATTACGACTCCGCGAAAAAAGATCATGAGTATTTTTAAACATTGGACAAATCATGCAAACACAAATACGCTCGACTAATCTATTCGATGGTTTGCCAACCTACAAAGGTGGCTGGAATAGTATGGTCCTCTTAGCCTCATAGGATGGTTCATCTTCGCTAGCCAATGTTGAACCCACCTACGTTTGTATTCACAAAATACAGAAACGACGTTACGTCGTAGATGTCATCCTTGGCTTGCGAAGATGATGATGGTTTGAATTTGAGGGATAGACTTTTGTGTAGGGCTACCTATAAGAAAACATGGATCGATGACGTGCGTGTCATATTTCATGAATGTTCCTTTTCACTGACAGGGTCAAATAGATGAGAGCACATCCTAAACTGACCCCCTCCTTTTTTTTATCTTATTGGTGAAAGTCATAATACGGAATGACATCATCGGGGACGCCAAGAAAACCATTCTAAAATCGGCTAACAATCGCGACCCTCGAGCCTGTTTGCAACCTTTTGCCGCGTTGGAACGTGGTTGCAACATGATCTCGAGCGTAATACAGTGACCGCCATATTGAACGTGAAAGTAGACGCGCGTAAATGACGTCATCAAAACAAATCAATTCTTTAGCGTACGTTATAATTCAAGTGAAATATACTGTCAATAATCGGTAAATCACATCAATTATTTTATCTGGTAAAATTTTGTCACATTTATGAGGATACAGTCGACTTTTGAACGCTGTTTGTTTCAAATATTTTCTGGCGTAGATTTAAATGGTTGTTTGGTCTGCTTCCGTTGTTATTGACCTGACTACCGTTGTCATGCTTGCGGAGAGATATGGGCAGGATCGGCTCATGGCGGCAACTGTAATCCGTTCGAGGGGATCTTGAGTAACGATAAGGTCCGAGAATATTCGAATGATCGGCTAACTCTTAGATCCAGTCTATATTAATTGAGGGACCCAGTCTAAAAATTTACTTCTCACAAGAAAAAGTTTTCGTTTTCTTTCATTTCAATTTTCATCTTTTTCTGGATGAAACATGACACAGGAGGTTGACAGGACATTATGGGCCGGCAATCTTTCTGAGAAAGTAACAGAAGAGATTCTCTACGAGCTTTTCTTACAGGTAAACAAATTAAAGAATTGATTCGTCCCTGGGAAGTTTCGTACCTGGGAACTTGTGGCGATTCATAATCGAGTTACAACTGTCTTTATATACACAGCACCGACTGATATTCACTATGACATATTTTATTCAATCGTTTTAGAATGGTTTTCTTGTTATTTCATTTCATCATATTGTAAATAACCTAATGGTGTAGTGTACTGTAGTTATCCTCGTGTACGTAGTTCCGACGCACCTAAGAAACAATCGGCGACTAAGCAAACAAAATGAAATACAAACTATTTTTCTACCTTTGAAACAAAAAACTCATTCATTCATCCGCCTTTCAGAAACTTTTGAATTAGTGAACTGGAGCTGGAAAAATTAACTATGAACTAGGATGTGCCTGTAAAAATGCAATAGTGGTCCAGAGCGGACAGCCTCTGGATTGATTTTCACCGAGAGTTCAGCCACAGTGTGGCTTCAGGGACTCCATTGAAGCTATTATCTCTATACATGGGTGGTATACAGTTTTTTTTCTGTGTGGGAGAATAACTCCTACACTTGGCTTTAGGTTTTTAGAAAAAAAGAAATGAAAATATTGTATAAAACATCATTTCAAAGCATCATGGCTGTTAAAAACTTTTCCGTTAATCACACAATATGAAACTAACAAGTACATTATCCAAAACAGTGAATTTTTCATAAGGAAACTAGGTTACATATCATGTGACTGTCACATGACTTTCTAAAAATAGCGAGATATCCGGTGTCGGCTGGTTTGCTTTTCATTTTCAAAAAAATCGCCGAAAATAACATTTCATAGAACATGTAAATTTGGTAATAGGAAAATATGGAATATATTAGTGTTTAAAACAAAATATGACTAAAACAATATTTGGTAATCGGCGATTTTTCACATTAGTCTTTTTGGATGCTTCGTGTCTTCAGTAGACAGAAGTGCGCGAGAATGACGTCACACGGTGTTGTTAAATTGAAAGCGAGGTCAAAACAAAAATGGCGTCGTAATAGTGATGCGTCGAAATAAAGTACTCGAGGATAGTTTTATAACTTACTGTTTTCACAGGTCCACCCTGAAAGAACAAAAGAAGTAAAATTGAATTCACTTTAAATTGTTGCTGCAACCCCTTTGAATTTGAAAACTTTAAAACTTTGCTGTCTGTAATTGGGTTAACAATTGTTCTATCTTCCACAGGCAGGACCACTGGATAAAGTGAAGATCGCGACGGAGAGAGATGGGCGTCAAAAATCGTTTGCTTTCATCACTTTTTCCCATGATGCCTCAGTACCCTACACTATACAGCTGATGGATGGTATGATGTTGTTTGGGAAAAACTTGAAACTGCAAGCCAGACCCGGTAATTTTCACAGAGCTTCAGATCAGAGGGGATGAAGACATTCTAAATTTGTTATTTTAACTCCGGATCCTATGTTATTGGTACTCATTTGAATTGTTTCAACGAGACTTATGAGTACCCACAAAATAGGGTTTGATGAAAATTTCGTGAAATGTTTCATTTTTAAAAGACATCATCCGCTGCACTTTTATAGAATCAGTCGGCATGACGTCATAGCCTCACTTTCTCATCGAGGGTACTTCCTCAGTCTTTATCGTTACGGGAAACCATTTTTGAGGCAGAATATTTCAAAAATCCATTGTTAAAATTCATAAACAAAACTCTTTCTTTAAAGAATGTGATTTAAACTTTCCAACTACCAGCGCATTTTTAATAATCAGGCGTAGTTGTCGAGATATTAACGATCTGGAACCATAATAGACACTTTTGAAAATACAAAAAGTATTGTTATATATTATTTCTATGATATAAGACGGAGGTAAAATGAAACTTAAAACAATTTTTACCGATATGTTGGAATTTTATATATTTTTTTAGTTATTGACCCCCTTTTACAAAAAAGGCGGGAAAAGGGGAAGCACCAACTCCGTAAATCTCATATTTTTTTCCCAGAAGATGATAATATCTGACATTTTTCAGCTTGTATGCTACAACAGATATGTATGTAACGTAAATAAGCTAAATACAAAACTATGAAAAACAAAATTGAGAAAAAAACACTTGATTATACATAAGGTTTATGATTTTGCGACTGAATTTTTCCATCTTTAAGAAAAATGAATATTTTTCATTGATCTGTAATTTGTGTAATATTTACTGGCAGGGTATGAGACCTACACCAAAATTATCTCTAATTTATACTTGTGCAAATAAAACAAGAATGGGAAAAAGTTACCGTTAAATTTTGTTTTTTTATGAATTCAAACTTAGTAGGGGTGCATAACACAAGGACAAAATTATCCAAAATATGTCATTCAATTCCATAGAATATTCATTGTAAGGTCAAATGTAACAACACATTATTTTTTATAGTAACTTATATAAAGAACTTATTTTTATCAAATATTCATTGCCAGATTTCCCTGTAGTTACTACATAAACTATTGTTAACAAAACAAGGGCATTATATACTTCGGTGGGAAATCATGTGACATTAAATTTCAGAAAATCGTCAATAATTTTGTAAATACTTGACCAATTTAAAATCGGTTTGAAACAGGAAAAAGTGTAAAACGCCCGATATCAGATGGTTGGTAACTCTTTTACAAATCAAGTGATAAAAACGTTATTGACGACCAGATTAAGTTTTGGTTGGTCGTCAATAACTTTCATATTAGCTGATTTTTCAAAGATTATCCTTGGCATTCAGCAAAGTCATGGAGTGTTCCCGCTGTCTCTGCTTAAATTCTTCTTTTCAAATCGGTCATCTTTTGACAGAATTGTTGGAAAATATCGAAAACATTATGTCAGGTGATTCCCCGCCGTGATATAAGATTCGTGGGGTTGAAGAGGGTTGAAATTGGTGTCATGTACTACTGTATAAGAACGCCTTTTTTAATCAAATTAAGCTAATCTTACACTAACTTGAATCTTTGATTACAAAATTTACCCTTGCAAAAAACGCAATAGCAAAGTAACAACTACTGTAAATTTGCATGTGATGGTTCGAATCTTGCAGGTCCATTACACCTTCAAGATTTGAACCAAGACATGCAACGTTGAACTGAAAATTAACAAGGATTACCTTTTGTTTATTACTGTAAAATTTGTAAACGTGTGTCATTATATTGTGACTGGACTATAATAAAAAAAATCAAGGCAGAAGACGCAATATTGATACTATATCAAATCCTGGTCTTAAGCATTTATTCGTATAGATCTTGAATCAATCAAGTGTATTGGTGCATACATAGCCCACCCCCCCAAAAAAAACAAAACTGTACCAGTCCAAACGAACAGAAAACACTGAGAAAAAGGGACACATTGATGATAACACATTGATGATAATCAACAACCTCTTCTTTTCTCTCAATGTTTTCTCAAATTATTTCTACAATGGACGTCAAAACCAGACTTGTTAACCCTTTCCCAAACGAAAAAAACTTTAGGTGATCCAATTGGAAAACTGCTCCAGATGACAAAATCCATGATAAATAGGAAAGGGTTTGTGTACAATATAGCACAGAAAACATTGAAGCAAAAGGAGACACTGCTGGTTATCAGCAGTTTCTTCTTTTGTCTCAATGTTTTCCCAAGCCTTTTCTTTTAGGGACGTCAAAACCAGGTCTTGTTTGGGAAAGGGTTAAGAGAAGGATACATCAGTCCTTTGCTCTTTATAACCAAATCAGTAAATTCATAACAATTGTAGGCCTATTGAAACATTTATTTCTTCATTTCTCTTAGTGTTTTTCTGTTATTTCTACCAGTGATCTGGGCCCCGTTTTATCAACGAAATTACGCACATTATTTTCTTAGATTTGAACGGAAGTTCAAATTTTTTGCGTTAGTGCGTTTTACAAAACATGTTCGCAGCTAAGATTAGAATTTCCTAGGTGTTTTTCCGTAACTTTACAATCAAAAATAGTTGACGTAAATCTGTTCGTCACCACTGTCGATGCCTTTTGCCGTTTAAAGCCTTGATGACCCCAAAATTACTGAAAATATCAAAATATCTATGAAAGGAAATGTTGAAATTGAACAAACCACGGAAAATTCATGTGAATAGCAATGGATTTTGTGCTAACAATAGACTGGGTTTAAAGTTATGTTTTGATAAACCGTCAGTGTTGTCATAAAATATCGTAACTACGGCCTGATTAAAGCCGTAGCTACGAGATTTCATAACAGCTCCAACGAATTACTATTGTATGTCCGAAATAATGTCACGATTAACTGGATGAAATCGTTCCCTATTTCGTTGTACTTTCACTTTCTTTTTTGTTGCTATTTACAGAATACAACATGAAAAAGTATTTTTCATGTATTTCCTATTCTAATGGAATGAATGTACGTTTAATATACGTTTAATCGCCAGAGTGTTCAGAACGATAATATTGAAGCATTTTTTATGCTACTAACAACAAGAAATACGAGAATTATCTCTATCTATGCAGAAAAATACACTTTAAATAGCTTACACGGTCGATAAATATTAATATTTACGAGAAAATAAACCGAGGTGAGAACAAAATCGAATCTTTCCGAAGTGCGTTTCACGGAAATAACCGAGTGTCGTAAATACCCGATCATCGGCGATAATAACCGAAATCCATTATGGTTCCAGAACGTTAATGCTGAAAGTAGGTAATGCTTTAACGAAAAAGACCGAAGCTTTCACCTCCACCGAATGAGTGCTGGTCCGCACTTTATGACTGAAGACGTTTTTGATTGGCTGACGGGATTGTGCCGACCGAATCAATCTGTATTTCAGAAAGTCACTTTTTTGTTTGTAATTAATGAGATAAGATCGGGTAAAGGCTTTTTCAAAAAGCAAAATATGATTGTTGATCAAACCCTTTGATGTGGGCACTCATTGGAATTGTCTTGGCAAGATAATACATATGAGTACACACAATATAGGGTTTGAAAAAAAAAATTTTTTTAGCTCCACTGGCCGACAGGCCAGCGGGCTATTGTCATGGCGGTGTGTCCGTCGTGCGTGCGTCCATCCGTCCGTAAACTTTTTCTTTAAAAATCTTCTTCTCAGAAACTACCAGATGGATTTCAATCAAACTTCACAAGAATGATCCTTAGGTGACCCTCTCTCAGATTCCTTCAAAGAATTTGGATTGAATCAGAATAACCTGAGTTATCTGCCCTTGAATGTCAAAAATTGCTGGTTTTGACTTTAAATTTACTCTAAAATCCACAAATATCAACCAATCAAGACAAAACTAAAACAGAATGTTGGTGACTATAAGATCTTGCCTTGGTATAATTTTCACCTTGATCTGAATTTTACATCATGAGTTATGTGCCCTTGAAATTGACAAAATTGCCCTTTTCGGCTCTATTTTGACTTTGTTTTCACTCTAGCAAATACAAATATTGACCAATCTAGTCAATACTTGTACAGAATGTTGATGACCATAAGATCTTGTCTTGGTATAATTTTCAGCTTGATCTGAATTTAACATTATGAGTTATGTGCCCTTGATATTGACAAAATTGCCATTTTCGACTCTATTTTGACTTTGTTTTCACTCTAGCAACTACAAATATTGACCAATCAAGACAAAATTTGTACAGAATGTTGGTAACCATAAGATCTTCCCTGGATATAATTTTCAGCTTGATCGGAATTTTATATCATGAGTTACTCTAAAATCCACAAATATCAACCAATCAAGACAAAACTAAAACAGAATGTTGGTGACTATAAGATCTTGCCTTGGTATAATTTTCACCTTGATCTGAATTTTACATCATGAGTTATGTGCCCTTGAAATTGTCAAAATTGCCATTTTCGACTCTATTTTGACTTCTGTTTTCACTCTAGCAACTACAAATATTGAAGAATCAAGACAAAACTTGTACAGAATGTTGGTGACTATAAGATCTTGCCTTGGTGTAATTTTCAGCTTGATCTGAATTTAATATGAGTTATGTGTCCTTGTTATTGACAAAATTGCCATTTTCGGCTTTATTTTCACTTTTACAACCATTAGTATTGACTAATCAATACAGAATTTTCACAGAAATCTTACTGACCATACGATCTTACTTGCTTGTAATTTTCAGCTTGGTCATGCATTTGCTTGTTTGCGCAGCCTGAACCTTTGAAATTGTATTCAACAAGACAAACAATCAGGCCTGTGGAGCGCTTCCAGGCCGCCAGGACTGTCTAGTTGACAAAAATGATATTAATTCAGGATTAAACTTGGATACATTCCCTAGCAACTGGCAAGTCCTGGTTATGTAAAATTTGGTATCTTAGAGAAAAGAAGATTCTGCAGATGATAATCTGACATTTCTCTTCTTCCCCTTTATATTTTCTGCGATTTAAGATAAAATTATGTTGTTTCATCATCTTTATATCTATTTGTCACCTGCAACAACTTTCAAATTAGACCACCTTAAAATGTTTTGTTCAACCCTTTCCAAAACAATACCTGGTTGTGACATCTCCCATAGAGAAGCATATATAATGATAATCAGCATTTTCTCCTTTTGCCTCAATATTTTCTGGACTGCATTTTTCACAAATCCTATTTTTCTCAACATCCAATTTGTCATCAGCAACACTTTTGAAATTTGGACAGCCAAAAATGCAGTGGTGTGGGAATGGGTTAACCCTTTCCCAAACAAGACGTGGTTTTTACGTCCATAATAGATATGGCTACGGAAAACATTGAGACAAAAGAAGAAACTGCTGATCACCAGCAGTTTCTCCTTTTGTCTCAATATTTTCCATGCTGTATTATACACAAAAACAATCTGTAACAACATCTCTTTTGTCGTCAGCAGCAGCTTTCAAAACGAATCATCCTAAAATTTTGTCATTTGGGAATGGGTTAAGTTATACTGTAGTAAATACTTTCAGGTTCAATCCATCTTCAATCACAGCAGCAGCCAGGCTCTCCAGCAGGAAACCCCTACATGAATAACATGCCCATGCAGATGAACCCTTACATGATGAACCAGCCCGGCCGATCACAGGGAGGTCAAGCCTCTACACCCCCACACTTCCACCGATCAAACACATGGCACGGCAATGACGCAGGAGGGCAGCAAGACAGGGACCAGCGAGACAGAGGGAGAGATCGCGATCGTGATAGAGACAGAGATCGATATTCTAATCGTGATCGTGACAGATCGGGGAGACGTGATGATTATAATCGTGATAGTTATAGAAGCAATTCAAGTTATCGTGAGGACAATCACGGAAATGAGGACTTTGAATCGAAAAGACAGAGAGTGTTACAAAAACAGCATGAAGTTGTGAATCGATATAAACATGGTAATCAGCATAGATCAAGTCCACAACATTCACCGCATTATTCATATTCAAATAGGAGAGGACGATACTGATACACAGTTTTAACTTTGTTTAGGCCGATAACTTGATATGATCAAAGCCAAATCAGATTGAGTTTGAAAATGAAAAAAACAACAACAGATTTCTAAAAAACCAGAATGTGTTCAATGTCTGTACTTTCTGATATTCAAAACTTTTATCCTTTCTTAACCCAATATTACACTTTGATGCTTTTTGATGCCCCACAAGAGAAGAAGGCTTTGGAAAACGTTGTGGTAAATGAAGAAATTGCTTGTGACAAGCAATTTCTTCATTTTCCACAATGTTTTCTATTGCAAAAAATAAAAAAACAAGAAAATTTGAATTTCATTTACTTGAAATTATCGTCTGCAACATTTTTTAATTTGGACTTTGACATCTGATACAGACAGAGATCGATATTCTAATCGTGATCGTGACAGATCGGGGAGACGTGATGATTATAATCGTGATAGTTATAGAAGCAATTCAAGTTATCGTGAGGACAATCGCGGAAATGAGGACTTTGAATCGAAAAGACAGAGAGTGTTACAAAAACAGCATGAAGTTGTGAATCGATATAAACATGGTAATCAGCATAGATCAAGTCCACAACATTCACCGCATTATCAGTATTCAAATAGGAGAGGACGATACTGATACACAGTTTTAACTTTGTTTAGGCCGATAACTTGATATGATCAAAGTCAAATCAGATGGAGTTTGAAAATGAAAAAAAAGCAACAAAAGATTTCTAAAAAACCAGAATGTGTTCAATGTCTGTACTTTCTGGTATTCAAAGTTTTTATCCTTTCTTAACCCAATATTACACTTTGATGCCCCACAAAAGAAGGTGGCTTTGGAAAACATTGTGGTAAATGAAGAAATTGCTTGTGACAAGCAATTTCTTCATTTTCCACAATGTTTTCTATTGCAAAAAATAAAAAAACAAGAAAATTTGAATTTCATTTACTTGAAATTATCGTCTGCAACATTTTTTAATTTGGACTTTGACATCTGATACAGACAGAGATCGATATTCTAATCGTGATCGTGACAGATCGGGGAGACGTGACGATTATAATCGTGATAGTTATAGAAACAATTCAAGTTATCGTGAGGACAATCACGGAAATGAGGACTTTGAATCGAAAAGACAGAGAGTGTTACAAAAACAGCATGAAGTTGTGAATCGATATAAACATGGTAATCAGCATAGATCAAGTCCACAACATTCACCGCATTATCAGTATTCAAATAGGAGAGGACGATACTGATACACAGTTTTAACTTTGTTTAGGCTGATAACTTGATATGATCAAAATCAAATCAGATTCAGTTTGAAAATGAAAAAAACAACAACAGATTTCTAAAAAACCAGAATGTGTTCAATGTCTGTACTTTCTGGTATTCAAAGTTTTTATCCTTTCTTAACCCTATATTACACTTTGATGCTTTTTGATGCCCCACAAAAGAAGAAGGCTTAGGAAAACATTGTGGTAAAGGAAGAAATTGCTTGTGACAAGCAATTTCTTCATTTCCCACTTTGTTTTCTATTGCAAAAAAAAACAAGAAAATTTAAATTTCATTTACTTGAAATTATCGTCTGCAACATCTTTGAATTTGGACTTTGACTTCTGAAAGAGACAGAGATCGGTATTCTAATGAAGATTGTGACAGATCGGGGAGATGTGACGATTATAATCGTGATAGTTATAGAAACAATTCAAGTTATCGTGAGGACAATCGCGGAAATGAGGACTTTGAATCGAAAAGACAGAGAGTGTTACAAAAACAGCATGAAGTTGTGAATCGATATAAACATGGTAATCAGCATAGATCAAGTCCACAACATTCACCGCATTATTCATATTCAAATAGGAGAGGACGATACTGATAGACAGTTTTAACTTTGTTTTGGCTGATAACTTGATATGATCAAAGTCAAATCAGATTGAGTTTGAAAAAAAAAAAAACAACAACAGATTTCTAAAAAACCAGAATGTGTTCAATGTCTGTACTTTCTGGTATTCAAAGTTTTTATCCTTTCTTAACCCTATATTACACTTTGATGCTTTTTGATGCCCCACAAAAGAAGAAGGCTTAGGAAAACATTGTGGTAAAGGAAGAAATTGCTTGTGACAAGCAATTTCTTCATTTCCCACTTTGTTTTCTATTGCAAAAAAAAACAAGAAAATTTAAATTTCATTTACTTGAAATTATCGTCTGCAACATCTTTGAATTTGGACTTTGACTTCTGAAAGAGACAGAGATCGGTATTCTAATGAAGATTGTGACAGATCGGGGAGACGTGACGATTATAATCGTGATAGTTATAGAAACAATTCAAGTTATCGTGAGGACAATCGCGGAAATGAGGACTTTGAATCGAAAAGACAGAGAGTGTTACAAAAACAGCATGAAGTTGTGAATCGATATAAACATGGTAATCAGCATAGATCAAGTCCACAACATTCACCGCATTATTCATATTCAAATAGGAGAGGACGATACTGATACACAGTTTTAACTTTGTTTTGGCTGATAACTTGATATGATCAAAGTCAAATCAGATTGAGTTTGAAAATGAAAAAAAAAAAAAAAGATTTTTAAAAATTCAGAATGTGTTCAATATTCAAGGAGATTTATTAACATATTCAACTTTGTTTATGCCATAATTTAATATGATCATAATTCAAATCAGATCAAGTTTGGAGATGAAAGAAAAACAAATTCCTAACAATTCTGAATGTGTTCAATTGATATCAATACTGAATCTGATATTCAAAATTTTGATCCTTTCTAAACTCATCCCAACACATTGACGTCTTCAGACACCCTACAAGATAATGGCTTGAAAAACCTTGTGGAAAATGAAGAAATTGCTTGTGACAAGCAATTTCTTCATTTCCCACAATGTTTTCTACCCAAAAAAGAGCAATATTCCAAAATGTCATCACATTGAAAATGTCGTCTGCATTACCTTTGAATTTGGAACAGACCAAAATTTTGTTGTTTGATAATGGGTTAAGCCATGATTAGACAAATCAGATGGAGCTTAACCCATTACCAGACTGCAAAATGTTAGACCAGTCCAATATCAAATATGCTGCAGACGACAATTTTAAGTGAATAAAATCTGATTTTTTTTCGGTCTTTCTTTGTAGAAAACATTAGTGACAATGAAGAAATTGTTTGTCACAAACAATTTCTTCATTTTCCACAATGTTTTCAAAAGCCTTTTCTTTTGAGGGAGTCAAAAGGCGTCACTGCAGTAATAGATTATAGGTAAAGATGAAATGAAAAACAAATATCTAAACATTCAGAATGTGTTCAGTATTCAAATAAGAGAGGATCATACTGATAGACGGATTGTTTAGGCCATAATTAGACAAATTAGATTGACTTTAAGGTTAACCCTTTCCCACACGTCGAAATTTTAAGGCGATCCGCTTCAAAAACTGCCACAAATGACAAAATGGAAGTTATTCAAGATAGAATTTGTGTAAAATATGACATAGAAAATATTGAGACAAAAGGAGAAACTGCTGGTTATCTGCAGTTTCTTCTTTTGTCTCAATGTTTTCCCAAGTCTTTTCTATTATTAAGGACGTCAAAACCCGGTCTTGTTTGGAAAAGGGTTAAAGGAAAACAAATTTCTACAAATTCAGAATGTGTTCAGTATTCAACTATAGTCTGGGAGGAACGATACTGGTAGACAGTTTCAACTTTACTTAGACCATGATTTGATATGATCGAAATCAAATCAGATTGTCTTTAAAGATGACAGTAAAACATATATCTAGATATGTATTTAGATTTTAGAATGTGTTAAATCATCCATGTCAATAATGGTATACTTAATTTTATTCCTTCCTAAAACGGCACAATTTTTCTATTACCGGTACATTTACTATTTTAGACAAGTTCAATATGACAGTTGTTGCAGACGACAAAATAACTGAAGTAGAAAATGCTGATATTACAATTTAGAAAATATTTGGGGAAAAGAGAAATTCTGAATTTCTTTTTAGCTCACCTGAGCACAAAGTGCTCAAGGTGAGCTATTGTGATAACTTTTTGTCCGTCGTCCGTCTGTCTGTCTGTCTGTCTGTCCGTCTGTCTGTCCGTCTGTCCACAATTTCGTGTTTACACTCTAGCATCTACAAATATAAGCCAATCTTGACCAAATTTGGTCAAAACATGTATGGCCATAAGATCTCGGATGAGTTCGATTATGGGTCAGATCTAACTAGAAAGTCAGGAGTTATCTGCCCTTGAATGCGAAAAATACATAGTTTTGACATTGTTTACACTCTAGTATCTAAAATTATTGATCAATCAAGACAAATCTTATACATAATGTTGCAGACCATAAGATCTCAGATGAGTTCGATTTTCAGTCTGATCTGATTAGAAAAACAAGAGTTATGTGCCCTCGAATTCAACAAAATTGCCATTTTCGGCTGTTTTCGACCTTGTTTACACTCTAGAATCTACAATTATTTATCAATCAAGACAAAACTTGGACACAATGTTGGGGACCATGAGATCTCGGATGAGTTTGATTTTCAGTCTGATCTGACCAGACAAACAAGAGTTATGTGGCTTTGAATTTGACAAAATTGCCATTTTCGGCTGTTTTCGACCTTGTTTACACTCTAGAATCTACAATTATTTATCAATCAATACAAAACTTGGACACAATGTTGGGGACTATGAGATCTCGGATGAGTTTGATTTTCAGTCTTATCTGATCAGAAAGTCGAGAGTTATGAGCCCTTGAATTTGACAAAATTGCCGTTTTTGACTGTTTTCGACCTTATTTACACTATAGAATCTACAATTTTTGACCAATCAAGACATAACTTGGACACAATATTGGGGATCATAAGATCTCAAATGGGAATGATTTTCAGTCTGATCTGACCAGAAAGATGAGAGTTATGTGCCCTTGAATTTGATAGAATTGCTGTTTTCGGCTGTTTTCAACCTTGTTTACACTCTAGATTCTACAATTATTAACCAATCAAGACAAATCTTTGACATAATGTTGGGTATCATAAGATCTCGGATGAGTTTGAATTTCAGCCTGATCTGACTAGAAAGTCGAGAGTTATGTGCCCTTGAATTTGACAAAATTGCTGTTTCGGCTGTTTTCTACCTTGTTTATACTCTAGAATCTACAATTATCAATCAATCAAGACAAAACTTGGACACAATGTTTGAGATCATAAGATCTGGGATGAGTTTGATTTTCAGTCTGATCTGATAAAAAAATTTGAGAGTTATGTGCCCTTGAATTTGACAAAATTAATGTTTTCGGCTGTTTTCCACCTTGTTTATACTCCAGAATCTACAATTATTTATCAAACAAGACAAATCTTTGACACAATGTTGAGCACCATAAGATCTTGGATGAGTTCGATTTTTACAACGTTATTGACCATAAATTTGTTTTCAGTCTTAAAGTCATAAATATTTATTGAATTGAACAAAAGTGTTGATCATATCATTTTGGTTCAGGTGAGCGATATAGGACCATCATGGTCTTCTTGTTTTACAGATCCCAATGTTTTCCCAAGCCTTATTTTCAAAGAAATTCAAAACGGTTAACCAGATACTCACAACAATGTGATAGAAGATAAGTTTTATGAAAAAAAAAGAATGGTCATTTTTTAAATCGCTAATAAATTAAATAAACATGAAAGTTTCTATTACCTATTCCTCATACTTGCTTTTGTTTGTAGCCTTTCCCGATAGACCTAATTTTAGATTTCATTGACAATCAATGTGGAGCCAAGTGGAGAAAATGCTGGTTATTAGCTTTTTATATGCCTGACGGGTGGTATTAGCATTTTCTTGTGTGCGCAACTCATAGTTTCAATCAGAATTTGATCAAATTTGCCACAATGAATCTCCATGGCAGGGATAATTTTGGGGCGAGATTTTAGCAAATTCTCTCATTTTTCTGCCAGAAATCTCACTCAAATTTGCTCAATGGGAGATTAATTGCACAGAAAAATGTAAAATAGTAAGAAATTTAGTGAAATCTCTGTCTGAAAATTCATTTACTCTCATAAATTTTGGCTAAATGAGACGCTTTCTCTCAATCAATTTCAGAGCCAGAATTATCCCTGCATGATGGTGTCTAGTTGTGCACACTACTTAAGGAATTCTTATGCTCCCCGAAAAAATTTCGGGGGAGCATATAGTCGCCACGCTGTCCGTCCGTCCGTGTGTCCGTCCGTCCGTCCGTCCACAGCCATATCTCAGCAACCCTTGGACCAAATTCAATGAAACTTCACATGTGAACTTCCTGGGTCAATACCTAGGGACCTTTTTCTCCGTTTGTAAATTTAAGGCTGCGTCATGGAAAAAGGGGCCTTAATGTAAAAATTAGTTTTTCCCTTATTTCTCTTCATCTAATGGGCAGAATTTAATGAAATTTTGTGCTCATGTAATAAATAGGATGTTCTAGACCATATTCTATAAATAATGCCTGTACAAAAAAGCTGTCATGGGAAAAGGGGGCTTAATGTATGATAGTTTTTATTTTGTGACAAACACTTATTCGGGGAGCATAATCCGTCTGTGACGGCTCTTGTTTTAGTTCTTGAATTATCTGCCCTTGAATTGAAAAAAATTCAATTTTACTAACTAGCCCCTTTCGGGCAGTAGGGCAGTATATGCACCGCTTCGCCTACTCTTGTTTTTCTATTGTCTCAATATTTTCCCAAACTGTTTCCAAAATGGAAATCAAAATTAGGTCTTGTTTGGGAAAGAGTTAACAGATAACCGCATGAAGTTTCTGGCTGGATCTTTTTGAAGCTTGGTCAATATTATCACCTCAATTGGTAGATGTGCATGGAGGAAGGATTTTATGGTTCCTTGATTTTTGCCAAAGTTATGCTCCCTTAAAATTTAGTCTCTGGGGCGGCGTATATTGTGACCATGGCACTCTTGTTTAATTTGGACCAGTCTAAATTTTTGCTATTTGGTAATGGGCTTTGTAATTATGGAATCATTTCAATCACAGTAGCATTCGCAAAATTATGTAGGTGAAGGTTGTTATTTGTCCCTTTCCAAAACAAGACCGGGTTTTGACAGTTCTAAGAAAATAGGCCTGGGAAAACATTGAGACAAAAGAAGAAAATGCTGATCTTTATCAACACCCATTTTGTCGTCTGCAGCAGCTTTCAAATTGGACAACCCTTAAATTTTGTTGTTTGGGAAAGGGTTATTCTGGTGCTCTCCCAAACAAGACCTGGTATTGATGTTGATAACAGAAAAGACCACAGAAAATATTGAGACAGAAGATGAAAATGCTGATAATCAGACTTTGGGAAACAATGTGGAAAATGTAGAAATTGCATATTACAAGCCATTTCTTCATTCCTGGCATTCCAGAACGACCCCGAAAATATATATAAAACAAGAGCTGTCACTGTAAGATGACAATGCCCCCGACACCGCTTTGATTTTAAATTATGGCCAATCTATGTTCAAGGTCAAGGTCATCCAGGGGTCAAGGTCACCAAAGTATGTGCCTACAGAAAGGTAATGTACCAAGGAATGTTGTGGTAAAGTATGAAGCGAATATGTTAAGTAATAAGGTAGTTATGGCCAATGTTAAAGTTTTTGGACGGAATGACGGATAGACGGACAGACAGACAGACGGACAGACGGACGGACAGACGGACGGACGGACAAGTCAAATTTATGATGCCTCCTTATCGGGGGCATAAAAAAAATTTGTCTGCGACATCTCCAAATATGAACCAATAAAAAATTTGGCTGTCTTGACCTGCTTTTTAAAAACTTAATGCCGACTTAGGGCCTATATATCTTGGCACTTTTAGAGAAAAAGCCAGAATACTTCACACAATGGATACCTCTTGCCAAGACATTGAATTTGGGACCATGATCTATATGACGTTTTGACCTTGACTTGGAACATTCTGTATGCCACATCTTGAGTTGATAATATTTAATATATAAAACCAAAATTATGTTAAAAATGCCCAATACAGTGCAGTGCGTATGTGGACCTTTTGTGCCGCATACCGTAAAACTGTTCAAGCCAAGAATGGTTATAGAAAGGAAAATATTGAGTCTAAAGCAGAAAATGCTGGTTAACCCTTTCCCTAACAAGACTTGGTTTTGACATCTCTAATAGAAAGGAATTGAGAAAACATTGGAGACAAAAGAAAATGCTGCAGATCAGCATTTTTCCTTTTGCCTCAATATTCTCTCGGCTGTAATGTGCACAAATTCTTTACTAATTCTTATCAATTTTGTTGTGTGAAGTAGCTTTTGAATTTGACCACCCTTAACCCATTACCACGCAGTTACTCTTTTTGACTCCCAACAAAATAATGGCCATGGAGAACATCGTACCAAGCAATGTCTTCATTTCCCACAATGATTTCCATCCAAAAATACCTAAATATTAAAAAATCCTTTGACTTGTAATTGTCGTCTGCAGAATCTTTCAATTTGGACCGCCCTAAAATTTTGTCGTTTGGTAATGGGTTAAAATAATTGTTGCTGTTTGGGAAAGGGTTATATCAATATTTGCAATACTCTTAGTACTTTGATTAATATATAAAATCTAAAAAGTTACCTCCCTTGATACAATAACCAAGCGCCTGAGTGATGTAGACTGTCTTTGTGAAGTGGTCAAATTTCCAATTATTTTCTCGATTTTAACGAAATCTGTACATTTCTACAATGTAACACAAAAGTCATGTAAAACTTAGACAAAAAGGGTTTCAAATGACGCAGGTTTGAATCAAGTTACGTCTCGGATTGGCCACAATCAGACTGAAAAATGGCTGGTGCCTCAGGCCAATCAAATCCAATTTCCATTGCAAATGTCAGTGACATTGTTACAAACGTTGAAAAATTGTATGAAAATGTACCGTTTTTTAAATATTTTGCATCAAAACCAACCGTGTCCATGTCAGATAACATCAATTATGTGAAAGATAGTAGTGTCACAGGAAATGACTTTTCCAAAGATTCAGCGGCAAAGCAAAACCATGTGATGGAAGCTAACAACGCAAATGAAGATTCCGGCTTGTCTAAATATGTAGCAACAATAAGGTCAAACACCACTGAAGGGATTAGGTCTGAAGAAAGGAATGGAAAGGAAAAGCTATCGTCGATACCGGACATACCTCTGAACAATATAAAGTGTCCGCTGTGTGACACTACGTTTTGCAGGTAAGCAAAAAGTTGGAAAATTCATTACCGTGTAGGATATGGACAAACTGCACAAGTGTGGAGGCTGATCTCTACCATCTGACAAAGAGCATCAGATATGAGGGGGCCTTTTTAAACTTCAATAGTTAATTGATTCGGTCGGCATAATCCCTTCAGCCAATCAAAAACATTGTCAGTCATAAAGTGCGGACCTGCACTCATTCGATGGAAGTTAAAGATTCGGTCTTTTTCCTTAAAGCATTACCAACTTTCAGCATTAATATCTCGACGACTACGCCAAATTATTAAAAATGCGTAAGCCGTTGGTAGTCAGAAAGTTTAAATCACATTCTTTAAAGGGGCTCGTTCTATGTTTTTATGCTTCCGAACTGTTCGGGAACTCATATTTGTGCATGGAAAAACAATTAGCAATGGATAAAAACCTCAATCTCGGCGAAAAAACATTTTTCCTTTGCTATAGATAAAATCCTTTACAAGCGTGTTTACACATTCTATTTTTACTTCAAAACAAGACAAGGTCAAGGTCAACGAGACACACCTCCGCGATATTAACACACCGTACAACCGGCTGTGTGGATGACTGTGACCTTCTTTGCGAGGAATACGAGAAAAGGTTTATTTTGTACAAGCACTGAACATTTATACGCGTATTTATCAACTATAGAATACCAAAGATCCTTTCGTTTATTTATAAAAGTAAATTCATTTGACCTACCAAGGCTACCATGCACATGACATCAGATGCCGAATCTGTCTTCGCTGACTTTCTACGCAGCCGGTTGTACGATGTGTTAAATCTCGCTGAGCACATATGACGTATCTCTGACGTAATTGATTTTTGAAGGTTGGGCATATGTAGCCGTTACAAAACAAAAACAAGGACGACCAGCATGTTATTAATTGACTTGGATTTTAATACTTGATAAAGCTCGACGAGTGGTTAAAATGGACATAAAATTTTAATGATCTACCCCTTCAGGTTGGTAATTTCATACGTTATTTCTGGTTTGTAATTATTGTGCCATTTGCATTTTCGACAGCCTAGCTCGTCCCCCTTTAAAGAAAGAGTTTTGTTTATGAATTTTGAAAATGGATTTTTGAAATATTCAATTTCTGCCTCAAAGATGGTATCACGTAACAATAAAGACGAGGAAGTACCCTCGATGAAAAAAATGAAAGTGAGGCTATGACGTCATGCCGACTGATTCTATGAACTGTCTATCAAACCCTGAGACCCATCAAACCATATGTTGTGGGAACTCATTGGAATGATCTCTTTGAGAGCAGACTTCAAACAAGTACCCACAACATTTAGAATCTTTTGCAAGAGTTATGCCCCTTGACACCTAGTCTCTGGGGCTTAATGATATTTAAGCCTTGTGAATATAATTCCTTCCAGGTTTTTGACCGGATATTTATAAAACCTTGTGAATACAACTTTTCACAGGTTTTTGAGTGGATATTCATAAATCCTTGTAAATTGTCATTTTTTTGTTCCCAAGTTGTGGCATATATTGTGACTATGGCACTCTTTTTTACATTTAGGAAAGGGTTAAAAAATAGTATATATACTATCCCCCATATTTTACTTTTAGTTTGACGATGTTGGATATCCACATGAAGTACCACCCTGATGCCGTTGAGTTTAAATGTCCACAATGTCCGAGCGTGTTCAGCAAGAGATACACACTCTGTCAACATTTGTTGACGCACATCGAGGTACGGAACTTTACTTGCGACGACTGTGATAAGAGTTTTAAACGTAAAGGAGATTTGGTGCAACACAAGAAAATGCATTCAGGTAAGATTAGGGTTTAATCCTTTCTCAAACGACAAGATTTTAGGGTTGTCCAATTTGAAAGCTGCTGCAGACGACAAAAAGAATGTTGATGAAATTGGAATTTCTGTACAATTTAGTCCAGAAAATATTGAGGCAAAAAGGAGAAAATGCTGATTATCAGCATTTTCTTCTTTTGTCTCAATGTTTTCTCAAGCCTTTTCTATTAGACACGTCAAAACCCAGTCTTGTTTGGGAAAGGGTTAATCCTTTCTCAAACAATACAGGGCTTTGATGTCCCCAATGGAGGAGGCTTTGGGAAAAAAAAATAGAGGCAAAAGAAGAATTAGCTGATGATCAGCAATTTCTCCTTGTACCTCAATATTTTCTATGCTATATTGAACACAAATCATATTTTCGTGACATGCATTTAGTTGTCTACAGGAGCTTTAAAGGATACAACCCTAAGATTTTGTTTGGGAAAGGGTGTATAAAAATGAAGCAAAGTAGACAAGGGCAAAATTAATCAAAGCATTTGGAACATATTGTTGTCATAATGATGTCGTATGATACATACGAGGGGTGATCCAAAAATTCGTAAAATGAACCCATAACTTCTTTATCACATGCTTGATCAGTGTATAATTTGGTAATAACGTAGTTCATTATCTAAAGACGGCATAAAAAAATATAAGGTTAACAAAAAAGTTATAGCGGTCGTAAACTGCGTTACCATAGTAACCTGAGTATGCCTAGGCGGGGGAGCAACAAAAAATGATACATGAACGTTAAATTAATCAAATTTTCTTAAATTTCTGCGGAAATTTTCGGGCGAAAATTGTTATTACGCTAGTTTTACGTAGTGACACCAAGTTACATACGTTGATGTTAAAGTTGTTATGAAGACACCACAGTTTTATAAGATAGAACAAATTAGTGAAAAAGCGATATGAAGTCAACAACGAAATTTGAATGTCGTTCAATTATAAAATTCTGTCACGATCTTGATCATACACCAACGCAGACATTAAAATGTTATAGAGAACAAGAATATGGTGCTGTAGAGAAATTATGTTTATGTGACACCCAAGATTCAGACTTCAATAGAGGAAAAGGAATGCCAAGATAGTCCTGCAAAGGGCCACAACCCGGTTCACGGCGTCAGAACTGGGTTACACAGTGATAGGTTCCGCTTTGATAGTATATCGATTGCAAAACATCCAGGCAGAGAAACATTAATCATTTCGATTCTAAAATTGCTTGACAACACTTTCAGCTTATTTATACCTGGGACACAGAATTGTATGACAGTAAATAAGCACTTTGAATAGAAGGGTTCACAATCGCGTTAAATTGACGTCGCTTTTGACGTTCTTGCTCCCCCGCCCCGCGCATGGTCTGTGTCTAAAATTTGTCTCTGAGCAATAACTGTTATATGTACACAATTGAAATTTTCCACATTCATTGTACAGATATCACATTTAAAACCCGTATAACTTTTGTTTTGATAGTAAACACTCCGGAAGTTTAATTAGCCCAGTTTACGAACTTTTGATTCACCCCTCATGTATGACAAAATTCACATATCACCAAACTTTCTTGCAAGCAGCATAATTTATAATCAGGTCAAACTAAATGTAATGATACTGTATTTCAAGGCTGATCTTTTTTGCTGTCTACCACACAAGCTTGAATGTTCTAGCAGCAATTTAGGTTATTCTCAGCTCCAACATTTGACGGTTTTACAATATTTTAGCATCTATTCAGCCAGTTGGCGCATGCATTTAATCATAGCTTTGCTGTCTGAAATGTTTTCAAAGAAGGACTAGATGTACATGGAATTATTTTCTTAAAAAAAAATGATTGCTCAGGATTTCAATAGCTTCTCAGGGTAGTTCACCCCTAATGAGATTGACGCAATGTCGGAAATATTCGGGCGACGTTGAAAACATTCGGCGGTGGAACGTTCCACAGCCGAATGTTTTCGATGTTGCCAGAATGGGTTCGGATACGTAAACTTATGTTCGAATGTTAAACGATGTCGAACTATCAATTCTGACGTCACGTGAATCTCATTAGGGGTGGTATACCTTAACCCTTTCCCAAACAAGAACTGGTTTTGACGCCCTGATAGAATTGGCTTGGGAAAACATTGAGACAAAAGAAGAAAATGCTGATAATCAGCATTTTCTTCTTTTGCCTCAATATTTTCTGAGCTATATTATTCACAAATTCTATCATTATCAACATCCATTTTGTCATCTGCAACAGTTTTTGAATTGGAGCAACCATAAAATTTGTCGTTTGGGAAAGGGTTAAGGATTACAACACATTATTAAGTATAAAACACTTAGTGCATCTTCAGGCACCATCAGTCACAAAGGAAATTTACGAGAATATCCCTTGCAGGGTTCTCTCCAGAATAATTTGAAGCTGTAGTGGAGGTATCATTTGAAGCTTACAATACAGTGTTTATGCAAATAATTGTGAATAAGAACATAATGGGGAAAGAAGAAATTGCTCATTTTGAGCAATTTCTTCTTTTCCCATAATGTTTTTATGCATATTCATTGTACAAAACACCCTAATTCAACAGTTTTTGGCATGAAATAACTCAAATTCTTCTGTTTGGTGACCATTTTGAAGGAATTAAGCTGTGGGGTGCTTTTGAAGCTGTAGGGGCATAACACTGATTTAGATGAAGCTGTAGTGGGGCCGATACATCTTATTGAGCTGGGGAGAACACTGCCTTGTCAGTATCCATTGCCTCAGATGACGTCCGGAAATTGATGAAGGTATTTTCTCATTAATTTCCCTTGTCAAGGATGATGCGCGAAGATGTGTGACATGTTTGGTATCTAATGATGGCTTTTAATCTTTGAACATGCAATTTTTATTTTATTCCATTATCATCTTATTGTCCTTACCTTTAGGAGAGAGACCCTGGGTGTTTGAATTCTGCAACAAGAGATTAAAGAGAAGCAGTCATCTATATCAACACTATCGTACACATACGGGTGTACGTCAAGCTTTCTACAAGGAGTATAAACCACACAAATGTCCGCACTGTAATCGGAACTTTATCTAATTTTATTGTCCTATCTTGTAGGAGAGAGACCCTGGGTGTGTGAATTCTGCAACAAGAGATTTAAGAGAAGCAGTCATCTATATCAACACCATCGTACTCATTCTGGCGAACGTCAAGCTTTCTACAAGGAGTATAAACCACACAAATGTCCGCACTGTAGTCGGAACTTTCATCGCAAGTGCGACATGGAGGCTCATGTATTAACACATACGGATGAGCGGCCTCATAAATGTCCGACATGCGGGAAAGAATTTCGACGTCAATATCACCTGAAACAACATTTACCAGTACACAGTAAAGAAAGGAACTTTGTGTGTTTAGAATGCAACAAGACTTTTATACGGCAGAACGATCTACAGCTGCATTTACGAAAACATCGCGGTAGTGAGATGATGTTTGCCTGTGATTTGTGTGACGCAGTGTTTCAAGTGGAGGACAGATATCAGAGTCATAAGTTACGACATGGGAATGAGCAGATCATGTGTAGTGAATGCGGTGAATTGTTTCGTGATAAAAAAGCATTAGAACATCATAAACAAAGTGAACATGATTTGAGCAATTTTCAAGACGATAAGATCTTAGACTTATCAAAATCAAATGGAGTTGAAAATGAAGATATGAATGTTTTAGATGACAAAATATTGGACTTATCAAAGTCAAATGGAGTTGAAAAAGAAGATATGAATGTTTTAGATGACAAAATATTGGACTTATCAAAATCAAATGGAGTTGAAAATGAAGATAGGCAAGTTATATAGATCTAACTTGAATAGGAGTCACTGTCTGTTTGTCCGTCCACATATGTTCAGTGCTACAGATAAGAGGGGATAAAGGCATTCTAAATTTAGACTCTATGTTGTGGGTAATCATTTGAATTGTCTCAATGATACGATTGCAATGAGTACCCACATCATAAGGTTTGATGAACTATGAATTAAATATGGCATTTTGAAAAACATTCTTATCTGTAGCTCTGATTTAGTAAGCATAAAAGATATGTAATCCTTTCCCAAACAAGACCTGGTTTTGACGTCCCTAACAAAAAGACTTAGGAAAACATTGAGACAAAAGAAGAAAATGCTGATAATCAGCATTTTCTCCTTTTGCCTCAATATCTTCTTTGCTACATTATACACATATCTCTTATCAACATACACTTAGTCTATCTTCTGCAGCAACTTTCATATTGGGTCACTATAAAATTTTGCAATTTGGAAAAGGGATAATAAATAATTGGAAGGATTTTATTAAAAATTTACATGATAGTACATACTATGAAGATTTTCATTAAGAAATTGTATATGACGATTTTCCAAGTTCATTAAAGTGAAAAATTGAGGGCCATCATTATCAAAGTTGCTTGTTAGTTATAAGTCTGCTATGGAACATGCTTTCTGCTAGAGTTTTGAACATTTTGGGAAAGGGCACCCTTATCAGATCAATACTTTAGTTTCATTTTACCATGTTACAATTTAAAGTAAATCATTGGATGCATATTTTTAGCTCACCTGAGCACGAAGTGCTCAAGGTGAGCTATTGTGGTCGCTTTTTGTCCGTCGTCTGTCCGTCCGTCCGTCCGTTCACAATTTCTTTAAACATCTTCTCCTCCTATATCAATGGGCCAATTTTTACCAAACTTGGCAGGAATGTTCCTTGGGTGACCCTTCTCAAAACTTGTTCGCGGATTTTTGATTCATTAAAAAATGTGGGCGTGGCAGGGCGGGGCTTATCAGACTAAGAGAAATCATAAGAAAATTCTTTAAAAATCAACCATTGGGTCAATTTGAACCAAACTTGGCAGGAATGTGCCTTGAGTCACTCTTCTCAAAATTTATTCACAAATTTTTAGATTTGTCAAAAAATGTGGCCGTGGCAGGGAGAAAGGGGCTTATCGGCTTAGAGAAAGCATAAGAAAATTCTTTAAAAATCAACCATAGGGCCCAATTGAACCAGACTTTGCAGGAATATTCCTTGAGTCACTCTTTACAAAATTTGTTCACAAATTTTTACATTTGTCAAAAAATGTGGCCATGGCAGGGAGAAAGGGGCTTATCGGATGTAAAGAAATCAGAAGAAAATTCTTTAAAAATCAACCATTGGGCCCAATTGAAGCAGACATGGTAGGAATGTGCCTTGAGTCACTTTTTTCGAATTTATTCACAATTTTTTACATTTGTCAAAAAATATGGCCGTGGCAGGGAGAAAGGGGCTTATCAGACTTAAAGAAATCATAAGAAAATTCTTTAAAGATACACATTTACTGTTACTTACTTATTTTCTGGATAATTTACTGTAAAAATAACTGTACATAAATGAAATATGGCCTTTAATTTTCATCTGTGCCAAATGTCAGCTCTGTCTGATCTGTATTGGCTTAGATGACGACGGATTTAAAACCCAATATCACATCATTTCGTAAACACTATCTGGCAGATAATGCCCACTTTGAATATTTTACATATCTTTACACCGCTGCATGATTATCGATTTATGTCATTTGCTGTATGAATCTTGTATTCTGTCTTATAAAGTCTATAAACGGTGCGACAACATGCTAAAAGCCAACTTCTGTGGATTATAAGGGATTTGGGCCTACGGATACTAATGTCACTTTAAAAATCAACCATAGGGCCCAATTGAACTAGACTTTGCAGGAATGTTCCTTGAGTCACTCTTTACAAAAATTGTTCACAAATTTTTACATTTGTCAAAAAATGTGGCAGTGGCAGGGAGAAAGGGGCTTATCGGACTTAAAGAAATCAGAAGAAAATTCTTTAAAAATCAACCATTGGGCCCAATTGAAGCAGACTTGGTAGGAATGTGCCTTGAGTCACTGTTTTCGAATTTATTTACATATTTTTAGATTTGTCAAAAAATATGGCCATGGCAGGGAGAAAGGGGCTTATCAAACTTAGAGAAATCATAAGAAAATTCTTTAAAAATCAACCATAGGGCCCAATTGAACCAGACTTTTCAGGAATTTTCCTTAAGTCACTCTTTTCAAAATTTGTTCACAAATTTTTACATTTGTCAAAAAATGTGGCAGTGGCAGGGAGAAAGGGGCTTATCAGACTTAGATCAGAAGAAAATTCTTTACTTTTGAGGAAGTTGATTTTCAGTCTGATCTGACCAGAAAGATGAGAGTTATGTGCCCTTGAATTTGATAAATTTCATTGTCCGGTCTTATCAGATTCGCCATTTTGTATATAGCACTTCCGCCAGGTGGAAAACGTCGACATATGAAAGGGAATAATTGAATTTTCATTTAAACAGAAGGAATAACTTCTGCATTGGGAATTTTCTTTCCAGATTTTGGGAAAAAATTACCCTATTTGGCATTGGGAATGGGTCATTTTTACGGACCCGTCCAAAGAAGGAGAAAAAAGCCTGGAATGACATGACCTGGTTCAAATAGATGTGCATACTTGATTGATGCTGATCTGTAAGCTAGGATGCTAAATAAATTCTACATAAGGTTTGGATATGAATAATAAAAAAAGGAAAGGCTTTCCTATTTCTCTTATCTATTTCTCTTATCTGTTGTTCTGGCCCCATGTTTATCTTATGTAAACAGATAAGAAGGGATTAACCTAGCTTATCAGATGGAGATCTTTCTTCACAACAAACTTTACAAGATCGATTGGAACAAAATTATTACTTAATTGTTTCCTAACAGAAAGTCCTTAGAAGTTTCATGTCTTTGAATTTGACAAAATTGCCATTATCACTCTTGTCATATTGATTCAGGTGAGCGATTTAGGACCATCATGGTCCTCTTGTATTAAATACTTGTAGGTCAGTATTAGGGCATTTATCATTTCACTTGTTAACTAGCATCATTGACACAATTAAACCTTTCCCAAACAAGACCTTGTTTTGATGTCTTAACTCATTACCACACAGTGATGCCTTTTGACTCCCCACAAGATAAAGGCTTTAGAAAACATTGTGGAAAATGAAGAAATTGCTTGTGACAAGCAATTTCTTCATTTCCCACCATGTGTTCTATACAAAATGACCAAAAATGTAAAATTTTATTCACTTGAAGTTGTCATCTGCAACATCTTTGAATTTGGACTAGTTTGAAATTTTGTTGTCTGGTAATGGGTTAAATAGACAAGAGGACCATGATGGTCCTATATCGCTCACCTGAACCAAAATGATATAAGCAACACTTTTCTTCAATTCAAAAAATACTTATGACTTTTAGACTGAAAACGAACTTATGGTCAATAACATTGTGAAAATCGAACTCATCCAAGATTTCATCTTGCCCAACATTGTGCCCAAGATTTGTCTTGTTTGATAAATAATTGTAGATTCTGGAGTATAAACAAGGACGAAAACAGTCGAAAACAGCAATTTTGTCAAATTCAAGGGCACATTACTCTTGACTTCCTAGTCAGATCAGGCTGAAAATCAAACTCAACCGAGATCTTATGATATCCAACATTGTGTCCAAGATTTGCCTTGATTGGTCAATAATTGTAGATTCTAGAGTGTAAACAAGGTCTAAAGCAGCCGAAAACGACAATTTGATCAAATTCAAGGGCACATAACTCTCCACTTTTTGTCAGATTGGACTGAAAATCAAACTTATCCAAGATCTTATGGTCTCAAACATTGTGTTCAAGTTTTGTCTTAATTGATAAATAATAGTAGATTCTAGAGTGTAAACAATGTCAAAAACAGCCGAAATCGGCAATTTTATCAAATTCAAGGGCACATAACTCTCCACTTTTTGTCAGATTGGACTGAAAATCAAACTTATCCAAGATCTTATGGTCTCAAACATTGTGTTCAAGTTTTGTCTTAATTGATAAATAATAGTAGATTCTAGAGTGTAAACAATGTCAAAAACAGCCGAAATCGGCAATTTTATCAAATTCAAGGGCACAAAACTCTCATCTTTCTGGTCAGATCAGACTGAAAATCAAACTCATCTGAGATCTTATGGTCTCCAACCTTGTGTCCAAGATTTGTCTTGATTGGTCATAAATTGTAGATTCTAGAGCGTAAATAAGGTCGAAAACAGTCAAAAACAGCAATTTTGTCAAATTCAAGGGCTCATAACTCTCAACTTTCTGGTGATCAGATAAGACTGAAAATCAAACTCATTTCAGATCTTATGATCTCCAATATTGTGTCCAAGTTTTGGATTGATTGATCAATAATTGTAGATTCTAGAGTGTAAACATCGTCGAAAACAGCCAAAAATGACAATTTTGTCAAATTCAAGGGCAAGTAACTCTCGACTTGTTGATCAGATCAGACTGAAAATTACACTCATCCGAGATCTCATAGTCCCAAACATTGTGTCAAAGTTTTGTCTTGATTGATGAATAATTGTAGATTCTAGAGTGTAAATAAGGTCAAAAACAGCCGAAAATGGCAATTTTGTCAAATTCAAGGGCACATAACTCTCGTCTTCCCAGTCAGATCAGACTGAAAATCGAACTCATCTGAGATCTTATGGTCTGCAATGTTATGTCCAAGATTTGTCTTGATTGATCAATAATTGTAGATGCTAGAGTGTAAACAATGTCAAAACTAAGTATTTTTCGCATTCAAGGGCAGATAACTCCTGCATTTCTAGTTCGATCTGACCCATAATCGAACTCATCCGAGATCTTATGGCCATACATGTTTTGACCAAGTTTGGTCAAGATTGGCTTTTATTTGTAGATGCTAGAGTGTAAACACGAAATTGTGGACGGACGGACGGACAGACGGACGACGGACAAAAAGTGACCACAATAGCTCACCTTGAGCACTTCGTGCTCAGGTGAGCTAATAAAACTAGGGAAAACATTGAGGCAAAAGAATGTTGTGCCAAATCGGCCATTTTAACTTGACTTCAAATATCAGGCACTTTTGGGGATTTCGTGCATGCTTTTGATAGATTTGTATTTTGCTAAACTGGGTTTAGGTATTGGTAAAATATTTCATACACCAACAAAATAAAGATCTGATTGACATTGTTGTTCATCTTCTTTATAGTCTTGTTAGCTCACCTGAGCACGAAGTGCTCAAGGTGAGCTATTATGGTCGCTTTTTGTCCGTCGTCCGTCTGTCTGTCTGTCCGTCCGTCTGTCCGTCCGTTCACAATTTCTTTAAACATCTTCTCCTCCTATACCATTGGGCAAATCTTTACCAAACTTGGCAGGAATGTTCCTTGAGTGACCCTTCTCAAAACTTGTTCGTGGATTATTGATTCGTCAAAAAATGTGGGCGTGGCAGGGCGGGGCTTATCAGACTTTGAGAAATCATAAGAAAATTCTTCAAAAATCAACCATTAGGCCAATTTGAACCAAACTTGGCAGGAATGTGCCTTGAGTCATTCTTTTCAAAATTTGTTTACAAAATTTTACATTTGTAAAAAATTGTGGCCGTGGCAGGGAGAAAGGGGCTTATCAGACTTAGAGAAATCATAAGAAAATTCTTTAAAAATCAACCATTCGGCCCAATTGAAGCAGACTTTGCAGAAATGTTCCTTGAATCACTCTTTTCAAAATTTGTTCAAATTTTTACATTTGTAAAAAAATGTGGCCGTGGCAGGGCGAAAGGGGCTTATCAGACTTAGAGAAATCATGAGAAAATTCTTTAAAAATCAACCATTCGGCCTATTTGAAGCAAACGTGACAGGAATGTGCCTTGAGTCACTCTTTTCAAAATTTATTCTCAAATTCTTACATTTGTCAAAAAATGTTGGCGTGGCAGGGAGAAAGGGGTTTATCGGACTTAGAGAAATCATAAGAAAATTCTTTAAAAATAAATTATTGGGCCCAATTGAAGCAGACTTTGCAGGAATGTTCCTTGAATCACTCTTTTCAAAATTTGCTCACAAGTTTTTACATTTGTTAAAAAATATGTATGTGGCAGGGAGAAAGGGGCTTATCGGACTTAAGAGAAATCATGAGAAAATTCTTTAAAAATCAACCATTCGGCCCAATTGAAGCAGGAATGTTCCTTGATTCACTCTTTTCAAAATTTGCTCACAAAATTTACTTTGGGAATCATGCATACATGCTGCAGATAAGAGGAGATAATAGCTTTTCAAAAATCAACATTTTGTTCAATATTCATCAAACCTTATGTTGTTGGTGATCATTTAACCCTTTCCCAAACGGCAAAATTTTAGGGTGGTCCACTTTAAAAAATGCCACAAATGACGAAATGGATGTTATTAAAGATAGAATTTGTGTAAAATATGGCATAGAAAATATTGAGACAAAAAGAGAAACTGCTGGTTATCAGCATTTTCTTCTTTTGTTTCAATGTTTTCCCAAGCCGTTTTTATTAGGGACGTCAAAACCAGGTCTTGTTTGGGAAAGGGTTAAGTCATCTGCTTGAAAAGATTAATACATTCTGCTTATCGTTTCCATATAAATAATAAATTTAGACTGTCATTTCTATTTCTCTTATCTATTTCTCTTATCTGTTGCTCTGGATGCCCCTATGTTTATCTTATGTAAACAAATAAGAAGGGATTAACTTAGCTTATCAGATGTTGATTTTTCGCTATATTTTTTCAAATAATAGACCAAATCTTGTAAATTGTTCTTATAATTTATTATAATGATATATCATAAATGATCAATCTCTAACAGAATAGTATGCTTTGAAAATTAGCCCTATGTATATATTGTGAAATAAAAAAATAACCTGAACCATTGTGCTAATTCATACCCAACTTTATAGGATTGATTCAAACAAAATTATAACTTAATTGTTTCCAAACAGAAAGCCCTTAGTTTGATGCCTTTGAATTTGACCTAATTGCCATTTTCACTCTTGTCATCTTGATTCAGGTGAGCGATTTAGGACCATCATGGTCCTCTTGTTTTTATTTTATGATGAACTATTTATAAATACATTGAATTAAACAACATCTTTTGTTTTCTTTTACACTCAACCAATCCTCATAATAATTTCAACAGGTATTTTGTAGAATGACCCGAATTGAAATTGGGTCCAAATGAAGCAATTGGTTGTTACTTTGTACTACAAATCACCCTCCTTGTGCGTTGCACTAGTGATGAATTTTGTGCTAAAAGTAGATTGGGTTTACCGATTTGTTCTGATAAACTGTCAGTGTTGTTTTAATATCTTGTAACTACGGCTTGATTCAAGCCATAGTTACAAGACTTTATAACAACAAGGACAAAATACTATTGTTTATGCAAAATTATGTCACTGTTTTAACAGAATTTTTCCCTATTTGGTTGTTAGTTCCCTCCGAATGTAAAAATGACCTATAGTCACATCAGGATATTATGGCATGTGTTTGCAAATTTTGACTATGTATACAAATGGGAAAACAAATCTTAATTTTCAATACAATTGTGCATGTGTTTGTTTGTATCTTGCAGGTGTCTTGCACCTAAAAGATTCAATCAATTCATGCAAAATTGTATCGAGACAAAGAACCATTTTCTCATTGTTTACTTTAACTTAGAATTTGTAAACATTTTGCCATAATATTACGATTTACGATTATCCAACCATGCGTGGGAGACAAATGACAGACAGAAAGGATGTTTGCTGATGGGTATCGAACCTGGGACATCATGAGTGAGAGTCTGATGGGCTACTTTGTACCAACTACGTTATCATGGTGTATAATCACGTGACTCAGAATTTCCGATAATCTTCAATATCTTTTTTAATACTTGACCAATTTGAATTTGGTTTGAAGCAGAGAAGGTGGGAAAATGAAAGGAATAAGCTGGACATGTTGGATTTTTGAAAAATCAACTGATAAAAAAGTTATTGAAGATAAACCAAAATTTTGGTTTATCTTCAATAACTTTTTTATCAGTTGATTTTTCAAAAATCAACTACATCTATCTAATGCGTGACATCTGTCTACATTCTCTGCTTCAAACCGAATTCAAATCGGTCACATATTTACAAAATTATTGAAGATTTTCTGAAAATATTGAATCATGTGATTATCCATCGTGGTTATATGGCTGCTGCCTCTACATAAGCAATCCATCTAATTTGAGGACCGGGAAACATGAGTATTCCTTGAAAACTGAAGTGTATTGTTACTAAAATACCTCATGGTTGTTATTTAACCCTTTCCCAAACTATGATAATAGAGTGAACTAATGTAATAATGAAGCAGACGACAAAATAGATGTTTGCATAATCAGAAATATGGCATAGTATAGCCGAGAAATATTTAGAGGAAGGAAGAAAATGCTGATCATCAGCAATTTCTTTTATTCTCTCAATGTTTTCCCAAGCATCTTCTACCAGGGACATCAAAACCAGGTCTAGTTTGGGAAAGGGTTAAGATTAGAAGATACCTCAGCCATTACAAAACTACTGACTGATGCCAGCATCACTGCGAGGGTTAACCCATTACCAGATAGCAAAATTTTACACTTGTCCAATTTCAAAGATGTTGCAGATGACAATTTCAAGTGGATAAAATTCAACATTTTGTAGCCTTTCTGCATAGAAAACATGGTGGAAAATGAAGAAATTGCTTTTACACAAGCAATTGACCAAACGCCAATCGACAGATCGCCCAACATGAATTTAAGACAAACAATGGGGATGTGATGGTTAATAGGGAATTATTTTATTAAATTAACAGTGACGTAATTTCAGACAAACAATAGTATATCGTGGGTGTTGTTATAAAATATCGTAACTACGGCTTGATTTAAGCCGTAGTTACGAGATTTTATAACAACACCGACGGTTTATCAAAACATAACGGTACACCTGGTCTATTGTTAGCACAAAATTCTTTGCCATTGTCATGTCGATTGTTTTGATTGTCAGTCGATAAATCGATACAATAGCACGTGCAACGAAGAACAATTGGGGCATGACATTTTTTCTGATCGTCCATTGGCTAATCAACGTTTTTGATTGACAGTCGGCGTTTGGTCAATTTCTTCATTTTCCACAATGTTTTCCAAAGCCATTAATTTATGGGGAGTCAGAAAGCGTCATACATGTAGTGTGGTAATGGTTTAAGAATGCAAAATACAACTTACTGTCTGGCAAACAAAGTTCTGGAGCAGGTCAAAATTGAATGATGTACCAAATGAAATTTTGGACAAGTTTCATATACAGTCGACTCTCGTTGTGTCGAAGTCAGAGGGACCGTCAATATACTTAGACATATCCGGAGTTCGACACATCCGATTTTTTCTCGACTTAAGCGGAAATTCGACTTATCCAATGTCAACACATTGAGTGTCGACTGTAGATAGGTTAAAACATCAAGAAAGGAGAAATTGCTGATAATATAGCAATTTTCATGCACTTTCTTTTCCATAAATTCTCTTGTGTTTTCTTTCCCGAGGGACCATCGAATGGAGTTTCATGTCCCACTCAACAGCTAAGGTCGTTTGGAGGCAGGACCTTGGTTTCCAAGTCTCATTCCGAAAGAATCCAACCTGCCATGCCTGTTACAAGTCCAGTGCATTACCACTGCACAGAATCCACCCTTGACTGGTACAATTGACCTTGCCACTGTTGGTTAATACATTAACCCTTTCCCAAACAAGGCCTGGTTTTGACGTCCCTAATTAAAAAAAGGCATGGGAAAACATTGAAACAAAAGAAGAAACTGCTGATAACCAGCAGTTACTCCTTTTGTCTCAATATTTTCTATGCCATATTTCACACAAATCCTATCTTTTATAACTTCCATCTTGTCATTTTTGGCAGTTTTTGAAGTTGATCACCCTAAAATTTTGCCACTGTTGGGTAATACATTAAATGAAGACACCAACACTATGCTGAAGTGTACAAAACAAACTTTTAAATTGATTCAATAGCCAAGGTCATATGGATGGAGACTGGACCTCGGTTCTAAGTCTCATGAAAGCCTGGATTGGCAGGGAATTGACCAAACGCTGACTGTCAATCAAAAACATCGATTAGCCAATGGACGATCAGAAAAATGTCATGCCCCAATTGTTCTTCTTGCACGTTTTATTGTATATCGATTTATCGACTGACAATCAAAACAAGAGGACCATGATGGTCCTAACTCGCTCACCTGAACCAAGATGACATGAGCGAAAATGGCAATTTCGTCACATGTTAAGGCATATAACTAGGGACTTTCTGTTACGATCAGGCTAAACACAAGAAGCTGCAACATAGGGACAACAAGATGTGTTTGTGAAACACAAATGCCCCGAAATGGCCATTTTTCTAAAATGTTAAGTTTTCATGTAAAGGGTTCATAAGGTTAAACGCATGACCTTGAGGAAAGTCATATTGCATGGAACAGATATATATCATTGAAAGAAAGCTACATACCAAATTGGAGATTTGTATGTCAAATACTTTTGGAAACTAGAACTGTCGCAAAGCGGACAAATACCCCCCACTAGCGTGTTGTCACTGAAAAAGTGCTAAAGTTCAAAGTGGCATAACTCTGAAACTACTGCCTGGATCAAGATGAAAATTGCAGGTGCACAACTTCATATGATAGGAAACAACCTGCTAAAATTTCAGCAAAATCGGTCAAAAACTGTGGGAGGAGAAGAGGACACAAAATTATGTCCACGGACGGACGGACGGACGGACGGACAACCTGAATCCAGTATACCCCCACCCCCCAACTTTGTTGTGGGGGGTATAAAAAGGCCAATGTTAAGTGTTCATGTTCAGTTTTTGGACAGACGGACGGACAGACAGACAGACAGACAGGCCTTATAATTTGCGAAAAGATTGTCAAACATTGCCGTCTTTATCATTTTGATATGTAACCTATAAATCAACCCACAACATAGGGGAAATACGATATTCATTGAACAAAATTAGGATTTGATTTTGGTTAAATTTTTTCCTGACAACATAACATCAGAGCAGCAGATTTCAATGCTGCTGTAAATGACAAACCAAAATGTTGAGTAAGACTGCATTTATGTACAAAATTGAAAAGAAAATGATGAGGCAAAAGGAGAAAATGCAAGCTATCAGCATTTCTTTCGCCAGGCCAATAACATTTTCCCAGGCAAAACCTGTGTATGGTTGGGAAAGGGCTTAATCCTTTCCCAAACAGAAAAGGAACAGACAACCCCAATTTGAGAAGAGTTGCAGAAGAAAAAATTGATATTGAAAAGGGAAGGATTCATGTACAATATAGCACATAAAATATTGATGCAAAGGGAGAACTTTGCTGATTATTTTCTTCATTTGACTCAATATTTCCCAAGCCTATTCTAATCATAATAAGGTGTCAAAACCAGGCCTTTTCAGGAAAGGGTTAAAGCATTGAGATAATCCTTAAGTCAAACAAGAGGACCATGATGGTCCTTGATCGCTCACCTGCACCTAGATAGAATGGAAGTCGTAAGGTTGTCAAGTTCAAGAGCACATAATTTAAGATGCGAGATGTTTATCAAGCTGAAAACTGCTTTCATAATCTTGAATGATCAATATTTGTAGCTGTTACAGTAAAAACAAAGTGGAAGAAAACAACAATTTTGTCACAGTCAAGGGCACATAACTCATGTCCAAGTTTTTTTATTGGTTAATATTTATTGCTGTTTGAGAGAAAACAAAGTCGAAAGTGGCAATTTTGTAGCCATCAAGGGCGCACAACTCTCGTTTTTTTTAGTCCGATCAATCGAACAAATTAAAACAATCAAGATCTTATGGTCACCAACCTTGTGACCAAGTTGTGTCTTGATTGGTCCATATTTGTGTTTGCTAGAAAGAAAATAAAGTCGAAAACAGTAATTTTGTTAAATTCAAGGGCCAATAACTCTTGTTTTTCTAATCAAATCAAGCTGAAAGTTTAATTCATCAAGGACCTTATGGTCACCAACATTGTGGCCAAGTTTTGCCTTGATTAGTCAATAAATGTAGATGCTACAGTGTAAACAAAAACGAAAACAGCAATTTTGTCAAATTCAAGGGCACATAATTCCAGACTTCCTGCTCCTATCACACTGAAAATCAAATTCATCCAAGATCTTATAGTTACCAACATTGTGGCAAAGTTTTGTCTTCATCGGTAAATATTTGTAGATGCTAGAGTGGTAACAAAGTCAAAACTAGCCATTTTTTATGTTCAAGGGCACATAACTCCGGACTTCCAAGTCCGATCTGACTCAAAATCGAACTCATACGAGAACTTATGGTCATACATAATTTGACCAAGTTTGGCTAATATTGGTCAATATTTGTAGATACTAGAGTGGTAACAAAGTCAAAACTAGCCTTTTTTGATGTTCAAGGGCACATAACTCCGGACTTCCAAGTCCGATCTGACTCAAAATCGAACTCATCCAAGAACTTATGGTCATACATGTTTTCACCAGGTTTGATTAAGATTGGTCAATATTTGTAGATACTAGAGTGGTAACAAAGTCAAAACTAGCCATTTTATGACGTTCAAGGGCACATAACTCCAGACTTCCTTGTCTGATCTACCTCAAAATCGAACTCATCCGAGAACTTATAGTCATACATGTTTTGACCAAGTTTGGTCAAGATTGGTCAATATTTGTAGATACTAGAGTGGTAACAAAGTCAAAACTAGCCATTTTTGACGTTCAAGGGCACATAACTCTGGACTTCCTGGTCCGATCTGACTCAAAATCGAACTCATCCGAGAACTTATAATCATACATGTTTTGACCAAGTTTGGTCAAGATTGGTCAATATTTGTGGATGCTAGAGTGGTAACAACAAATTGTGGACAGACGGACGGACGGACAGACGGACGGACAGACGGACGACGGACAAAAAGCGACCACAATAGCTCACCTTGAGCACTTCGTGCTCAGGTGAGCTAATAAAAGAGGTTACTGGCTTTCCAAATTGTAAATTATCTTTCAATGTTTATCAAACCCAGTGCTGTTGGTATTCATTTGAATAATCTCATCAAGATTATTCAAATGAGTACCAACAACATAGGCATTAAAGCTTCAATAACAAATAGATTGTATTTGCCCACTTTTAGATGCCAGTCCATTCTGGAGGTCTTGTTTATCTTTCGCCGGTCTTGTTTATCTTTCACCGGTCTTTTATAAACATCACCCGGTCTTTGCTTACATTACATGAAACCTGATACATCATGGCTGATAATGTGATTTTAATGAATTTTCTTGAGGATTTCTCTAAAAGTCTGATGAACCCCGCCCTGCCACGCCCACAATTTTTGACGAATCAAAAATTCACGAACAAGTTTTGAAAAGTGTCACTCAAGGAACATTCCTGCCAAGTTTGGTGAAAATTGGCCAAAGGGTATAGGAGGAGAAGATGTTTAAAGAAATTGTGAACGGACGGACGGACAGACGGACGGACGGACAGACGGACGGACGACGGACGGTGAGCGACCACAATAGCTCACCTTGAGCACTTCGTGCTCAGGTGAGCTAACAATCGACAGGCCAATGGCAAAGAATTTTGCGCTAACAATAGACTAGGTTTACTGTTATGTTTTGATTCACAGTCTGTGTTGTTACTACGGCTTAAATCAAGCCGTAGTTACGAGATTTTATAACAACACCTATAAAATACTATTAAGTTTGTCCAAATTTACGTCATGATTAACTGGATAAAATCGTTCCCTATTAACAATCACATCCCCATTGTATGTCCTAAATTCTATGTTGGGCGGAGCGATTTGTCGTTTGGTCAATTGAACCTGCAACCTCTGTGTTACAAGTCCGCCGCCTGAGGGGGAGCATTGAGCATGCTTTGATTGTATGGTAATATGTTAACCCTATTCCAAACTGAACATTTTGGACCATTCCAAATTCAAAGAGATTGAAGATGACAATGTTTATTCATACTGTATGAAATTTCACAATTTTATATCTTACTGGGTGTAGAAAATTGTGGGAAATGAAGAAATTACTTTTGACAAGCAATTCCTTTATTTCCCTTAATGTTTTATCTTGCTGGGCATCAAAAAGCATCAATGTGTGGGAATGGGTTTTAAACGAAGACACCAACCCTATTTTGAAGTGTACAAGTTTATTTAGCCTCTACGTACACACAAAATGGTTTGATAGTACACACAAAATGGTGACAGGCCGTGTAATGATGCAATATAACGTTACAATGATGTCACAACACATAAAATATGGATGGTTTATGCTCCATTTCCTTGCTGTTTCTTCTACACTGTCCACAAAATTTTGGAAGCAACGTTATAATCATATATTGTCAATTTTCAACAAAAACCTCGTAACTGCAGCTTGTTTAAGTTGCAGTTACGAGGTATTTGTTGAAAAGTGACAATATATGACATATCGTTAGTGAGAGGTCAAAATCTTGTAACTACACCCAAAAAAGCTGCAGTTACAAGGTATTGATCTCACACTGACCATATTTTCTCCGCCTTTGCGTGCTTCCCTATCTAACAAAATTCAAAGCATATGAATTAAAGAGGAATATAGAAATAATTACAATTGCACTCTTCTAATGGAATGTATTAACTGACCTTCCTCTTTAAAACAGAACTTAGAATTTCCAAAAGGTCAAGGTGATGTTGAATTTTCCAAGGTCAAAACTTAAAATATCATCCGATTCTGTCACTTGCTCTCCTTATTCACACAGAAATAATCCTTGCCATGAGTGTTTCCATAAAGTTAATTGACTCAAGACATTCCTGCTTTTTCCTCAACCATTCAATTAGTCAATTAAAACAGTGAAAACTTTGATCAGTCTGCACTTTCATGCATGCATGCATGCTGATCATGGTCATAACTATCTGCAAAGGACACAAGTCAATTTTGGTATGACAAATGTTAATAAGAAACAGCAAGGAACCTGTACACTTCAAATACAGTTTTATTGTAAAAAGCATGAAATATCAGAGTTAAATTATTGGTAACTAAAAACTGGTTTCTACTTCTAAAACGTAATAATTACAAATAAAGCCTGAAGTCATACATAGTTTTTAGGATGATTTTTGACTATTCATTTCCTATTTAATTTTCCTCATAAGTTGTGAGATTTTATCAATGATTAATTTAATATTCAGATCAAGGAAGTTGCCGGTCAATTCTAAGCTATCAACAAAAACAATTTACAATACAAAAGGGCTAAAATATAAATGGTTTAAAAGTTATTTATTTTTCATTTTTTTGTTTTGTTTTCTTCAATTTTCAAACCCCCATGTAGAATATGGCATAAATAGAAACGCAAATAAAAATATTACAATAAATTGTTATCACAAAATGTAAGTAGAAAATTTAACAACCTTGATTAATTTGGTCATTTTGGCCAATTAAGGCCTTTCAGCATATATCTTGTATTTATTGAACGCCTGCCAGAGGCATTTGGACATGCAAGTGAAAAATAACTGTAATTGCATATTGCTGCTTTTCAACGAAAACCTCGTAACTGCAGCTTAAAACAATCTTCAGTTACGAGGTTTTCCTTGAAAAGTGACAATATTATTGTATGCATTTACAGTATTTTAATACAAAACTTTTTAATCATAGATTTTCTTCATTTAGTTAAGTGACATTGATTATTTGATACAAGGATAATAACGAGATATATAGTATATGTATCATGCCAATTTGTGCCTTTCAAACAAATTTATGAATTACATGATGAATGAATTGAGGGCTTAGTGCAAAAATGTTGTTAGTGCATAAACTTATAACAGTTTTGCACTAAACCTTCAGATTTCAGATCCAAATCTTGTTGAGAATAATTATCTTTTTAAGTCTTATGCTTGAGATTACACACTGGTTTAAAGTGCTGTAACAAATAACTGAATCACCACTACTGGAAAACTTAATTAAACACTGGGTAGGAACTAATAGAGGACTTATCTCAAAACTATAATTGTAAGAACGTAACAAATGTAAAGGCTATGCTCTTACAATAATTTTGAAGCAAACCTTCATATTGGAATGTGTTTACAATACTGCAAACAAACTGACTAACATACACTGTAAGATTCATGGTGTAACAACACTAAATGTTGTTATATTAAAATTTCTGATCATAATGGTTGAAGTGACCCATCTGGCATCAAAACCCTTATCACTGTCAAACTACATGTTTAAATCTTTTTTAAATGTTATAGAATCTTTCCAAAAGCATTTCTAAGCTTCTTAAAAAAGCCATTTCTAAAGAAATCAGCTATGAAAGCATACATACAGTATCCCTACATTTGTTATTTATATGTAAAGCAACATCATTTCTGATCAAGGAAGTTCTTATCTTATAATTTGTAGAAATTTATGTAAGTTCAAAGGTAATTTTATGGTTTCTGATTTTATTTCTTAATGAAACCCATTTTTCTGTTAATAAAGACCTTCAGAGAACTGGTAAACTTAAATGAGATTTTCGTTTCGGTGAAACAACTTATGAAATAATTAAATCACACAGCATATATGATAATACACATTTCATGACATATATGTAATAATAAAGCATAATGTGTTAAGTAATATTACATCAACATTTGTACTACATTTATATAGATTTTTTATAACACAGCAGACTATTTTTCAAAATCATCGGCTACATTTTAAAATATCGTAACTACAGCATGAATAAGCTGTACTTACAGCATTTACAAAATGTAACCAATAATATAACTTATATAAACTGGCCATAAAATTGAACTTATATTGGGTCTAAACTAGCCAACATTTCTTACTTCTTTTGGGGTTCTAAATTGTAAGACAAGCAGAACGTTTGGACAAGGTGCTTATTTAACACTTTCCCAAACAAGACCTGGTTTTGACGTCCCTAGAAGAAATTGCTTGGGAAACCATTGAAACAAAAGAAGAAACTGCTGATAACCAGCAGTTTCTCCTTGTGTCTCAATACTTTCTCTGCTATATTGTACACCAATACCTTCTTTATTTACTTCAAAATTGTTGTCTGCAACACCTTTCACATTGGAAAAGTTCAAAATTATGTCGTTTGGGAAAGGGTTAATTTTTAAGTTGCTCAATTTTGAATTACATTGGGCAGCAAATTGGACCCTTTCAACTACTATGACTTTCTGCAAGACTACTGTCAGTGCATACACCTGTTTTGCACTAAATAAAACAATCTAGGAATCTGTTTTTATGTTTCTTTCGATTGAAATATTGGAAAACAAGGAGGGAAATGAAGGAAATGCTAATAAACAGCATCCTCTCTTTTTCCCCCACTTTGTTTCCCTGTGTTGTCTTGTAGCCCGATTATATCCAATTTAGGTTATCAATGCATATTTAAAAGTAGATCTGTACAAAATAAAAATTCTTGAAATTGATTTAGAATTGTCAAAACTGGAATTAATGAGTCTCGTCCTTAAACCAAGCACTGCCTAGAATGCGCTAAATTTACACATCTATGAACTACTTTTAATGAGAAGCGATAATTCTACAGAATATTGGTCCATGTTTGTGGCGTACAATAGGAACATACACGAAAAATATTGCAATGATGACATAATCAAGCGGCTAAACGCATTGGTCTACTTGATTAGGAAACGAACATTTACTCTTGGGAGAATTATGTACAATAATCACGTCGGAGAATCACATGATACTACATTTTCGATATTTTTCAATAATTCTGTCAATCTCAACAGCTAGTTTGAAAAAGGTTTAAAGCAGAGAGGATAAGTTAACATCAGAGATTTTCTGAATGCAAAGATCTTTTTAAAATGACCTGACAAAAAGTTATTGATGACCAAACAAAATTTTGGTCGGTCATCAATAACTTTTGTATCAAGTGTGATTTTAAAAATAAAAAAAAATCCAGACACCCCTGGCTTTTCCCTACTCTCTGTTTCAGATCATTTTAAAATCAGTCACATATTAAACAAATTATTGAAGATTTTCCGCAACTGATATTGTGTCATGTGATTCTCCACTGTAAATAATGGTAAGCTTTATTGGATGAGTCAAGACTATAGTAAGCTTATACATTGACGGCCTAGTTACGCTAAACCATTTCAATGCTTAACAAAGCAAAATACTTGAAGTTTTTCAGCATTAGGGCCTAAACATGATGTATATGCATTCACTATAATTTTCCCCTAATCCAATGACTTTACATAAACATACATCCATTAAAAGAACATTTGAGTACTTAAAAACAGCCGTCCATATCCAGATTTGTGAGCCAGCAAATAATGAACCCAAGAAACACAATGGGGCGTAACATAACATATGATACAAAGTTTTTAAGTGGCGAGATTTGCTTCTTTTTGATCAAATTGGCTACAGGTTCATTTATGTATTAAACATGGTGAATTCTTCAAAGCAGTATAATTATGATACTTGTTATACCGAAAAAAATAAGGTAGCCATGCAGTATTTGGTCTTTTTTCTTTTTGCGACAGTTCAAAGTCCGAAAGATTCACATTAATTTGTATAAACCAAACAGGAAATGTCAGCTCAGTTTTGCATTTCAAAATATCTGTATGTTGGATTTTCGTATCCATTCATCTGCATGTTGGCTACATGTCGTTCCTCGGGTGACGCTGCCGGATCGACTTCCACGAATCCATGCGTGATTGGCTGTCTTCTTGATCGCTTTCTGAGCATGACAACTGCTACAACGATGATTATAAAGACGGCAACACTGCCGATGGCGATGCCAAACACGCTGCCTGCGGTATATGTTGGCGCGAATGCTGCACCTCTGTTACTGCTCGAGAAACTTGGCTGAAATATAAAAACAAACATGTTCATATTGAGGCTTTATATATTCAAATCCTTTACCATCATTTTTTTTTTTTGTTATGACATGACTTCAGCACTTTACAATATCATTGTTAACTTTCTTTCACCCTTTCCTAAACGACAAAATTTTAGGATTCTCCAGTTTGAAAGCTACTGCTGACAACGATATGGATATTGGTAAAGGTAGGATTTGTGTACAAATTGGCAAGGAAATATTGAGGCAAAAGGAGAAAATGCTAATTATCAACATTTTCTTCTTTTTCCTCAATATTTCACATGCCTTTTCAATCAAAACCAGGTCGTGTTTGGGAAAGTGTTAAGCATAATTTTAAAAGAACTACCACATTAAGCAAAGCCTAGAAACATTTCCACAGCTACTTCAAACTTTTTGAAATTGGTCACATATTAACAGAATTACTGAACATTTTCTGAAATTACTGTCATGTGATTCAGTAATAAATATGAATGATATTTGCCTCAATGCTTTGGAAATGCTTTTCTAATAATTATGAGCGTCAAAAGCATCCTAGTTTGGGAATAAGTTAATCCATTACCAGACGACAAAATTTTGGCCAACTCCAAATTCAATGAAGTTCCAGACAAGAAATTTTAGTGACTGAAGTTAAATCTTTTTAGTCTTTTTAAGTACAAAACATTGTGGCAAATGAAGAAATTGCATGTGACAAACATTGTGGAAAATGAAGAAATTGCTTGTCACAAGCAATTTCTTCATTTGCCACAATGTTTTCTATCCAGAAATAACAAAATGTGTGGAGTTCTGTTCACTTGAAATTGTCGTCTTCAAAATATTTTGAATTGGAGCAGTCCAAATTATTGCTGTTTGGGAAAGGGTTAAAAGTAAACTCACCATTTCAATAGCATGTCCATTACTCTGGGCGTTGGCCTTGTATGGTTTGTTGTTTGTGTCTTCCATCGTCAAACCTTCTGTGTCGATTCTGATGTTCGTGATGTCACCATCTCCGCTCTCGGAACTACTGTCACTCTCTACACTTTCTATAGCAACTGAAAAATAGTGGAAATATACACTTGTCAAACATTATAACCCATTATCAGACAGCAAAATTCTGCAGTTTTCATCTCAAATTTTTGGTATGACAAACAGATGGACAGACAGACACGGGTAAAACAATATGCATACGATCTTCCGATACGGAGGCATAAAAACATTGCAGACATCAAATTTAACAATTTCATTTTGAAAAGATTGATACTCATTCGTCTAATGCTGGGAAAAAATATGAGTTTAACATTCAGTAATGTAAGAACATTAATCAACATTTACATGTACTTCTTTTTCTGAATTATTTCGAAGCTTTAATACTTTATCATGCAGTAATGTCAAGTAAATTAATATGCAGTTACTTTCTTTTTTGAAATATTTCCTAGTTTTAATACTTAAAGGCCTGGTCATATTCACCATTCCAAGTCTACATCACAGCTGAAGCTTGTCTAAAACAAGGGACCAGTGCAGCCAGTATAAATTTTGATGTGATGTAGATGTGATATAGACACAGAATCGTACATGACAAGGCCTTTACATTAATTTATTTTAATACAAATGAGGAAACACTGGTTTTCTCAAACCTCTTTTTTTTTAAACATCACAATAAGGTCAATTTATTTCATTACGAATACAAATCTACATACTGTCAATGGGAGCCACTGTCTCGGCTGGAACTTCCAACTTTGGAATCTGTACAACGTCACTTTCACTCAACTCAATCTTGCGATATCTGTCCTTACGGAACTGAGCTGTGAATATACACAATTTTCAACTTTAAAATAATGTCCCTCAGGGGTCGTATTCACCAACCAGTCTTAACCCTTTCCCAAACAAGACCCTTTTTTGACGTCCCTAATAGAAAAGGCCCGGGAAAACATTGAGACAAAAGAAGAAACTGCTGATAACCAGCAGTTTCTCCTTTTGTCTCAATATTTTCTGTGCCATATTTTAGGCAAATCCTATCTTTAATAACATCCGTTTTGTCATTTGTGGCAGTTTTTGAAGTGGATCACCCTAAAATGTTGTTGTTTGGGAAAGGGTTAATTCAAAAATACCTCAATATCACACAACAATCCATCCATTGGCAAAGACATTATGTTTCATCTAATCTGATGTCTTGTTATGTAATTTAGAAAGATTGGTGATAAGGCCCCAGGTTTTACAAATAGTATATATTTCTTCCAAGACTGATTGATTAATCGATTGATTGAATAAGGTTTAACATGTATTATTACAGTCATATTGCAGTAGCTGGAGCATCGATTCTAACCATTGGTTCTTGTTATTTCTTTTACCAGTATTATCATTACATCCTTTTGGAGCATCTACCTATTCATCCTACCTAAGTTTATACACCCAATGGTGGCAGATAAATGTCAGAAAGCATGTCTGCCGCTACCCAAAGAGTGAGAGTCTGACATGCTAGTAACTGCACTATGGCTGCAGCTTTTACATCAATTGAACCCATACCCCATTTTAACTTTCTACAACAATTCCTTTGTATTATATTGTTTTTCATCCTTTAAGACATTAGTATGTTCAAAAGGAGTACTTTGAGAAAAAGTAGATGTGTTTTTTTTCTAATACAACTCAGATAGTTACCAATTTCAGGTCTGATTTTCAGTTCCATGTCAGGGTCTCTGTGGAGCATGTTGATCGCATCTTCAATGGCCTTGTCAATATTCTTCAGGTGTTCCTTGACCGACGCGCGCATGTTCACGCCCCTATTTCTAAGGGCTAAGAAAAACATTGAGACAAAAGAAGAAAATGCTGACAATCAGCATTTTCTCCATTTGCCTCAATATTTTCTGAGCTATATTTCACACAAATTCTATCCTTATAAACATCTGTTTTGTCTTAAGCAGAAGCTCTCAAATAGGACCACCTTAACCCTTTCCCAAATAAGACCTGGTTTTGACATCCCTATCAGAATTGGCTTGGGAAAACATTGAAATAAAAGAAACTGCTGATAGACAGCAGTTTCTTCTTTTGTCTCAATATTTTCTATGCAATATTTTACACAAATCTGATATTTAAGAACATCTATTTTGTCATTTGTGGCAGTTCATGAAGTGTATCACCCTAAAATTTTGTCGTTTGGGAAAGGGTTAACCCTTTCCCAAACAAGGCCTGGTTTTGACGTCCCTTATTGAAAAGCCTTGAGAAAACATTGAGGCAAAAGAAGAAAATGCTGATAATCAGCATTTTCTCCTTTTGCCTCAATATTTTCTGCAATATACTATGTACAGATTTTATCTTTATCAACATCTATTTTGTCGTAATAGCAGTTTTCTATTAGGAAAAGTCCAAATTCTGGCTGTTTGGGAAAGGGTTAAACTTCTGCTCTTTGGGAAAAGGTTAAATGCCTTCTTTATACTTCTCAGATACTTACCAATTTCAGGTCTGATTTTCAGTTCCATGTCAGGGTCTCTGTGGAGCATGTTGATGGCATCTTCAATGGCCTTGTCAATATTCTTCAGGTGTTCCTTGACCGATGCACGCATGTTCTCTGCCTCTTTCACGTTAGTATCTCGGACGTGTTCGAAGTGGTTGACAGAGTGTAGACGGTCCTTCTCTTCTACTTTGATGTAATCTTTAAGAAGGTTGGTAACCTGTGCAGTCTGCGAAATAAGAAGTTGAATTGATTGTATCTTCAACAAATAGAATGAACTGTTTTTATGACCCTATCAGAAATTTGTGCATATGCATTTTCTTCATCTCTCTCCTAAATTTTTCATATGTACTACATGAAGACGGAGATGGACATATATCACTCAAACGAGAGTGAGCAGAAATATACTTAACCCTTTCCCAAACAAGATCTACTTTTGATGTCCCTATGAGGATAGGCATTGGAAAACATTGAGACATTATCCTTTTGCCTCAATGTTTTCTGTACTACAATAGATACAAGTTTCACATTCATCTACATCCATTTTGTGGTTTGCAGCAGCGTTTGAATTGGTATAGTCTGAATTTTGGCCGTTTGGGAAAGGGTTAATGAACCAAAATATGCATAGTGAAAATTATGCAGTCTTCGCAGAATCCTCTGATTCCTGCGAAAAATTATAGACCATGACCATTTTACAATAATTATGGGTTAGATAGACCGAACAAGTATCATCGCATTGCTAACAAGGATTGTGCTGTAAATGTGACATGGTAATTTCATCATGATTCCTTAGCCTAATAGATTTACAAAGGTTTACATTTTGTTTAACCCTTTCCCAAACAACAAAATTTTAGGGTGGTCCAATGTAATAGTTGCTGCAGACGATAAAACAAATGCTGTGGAAGATGAAATTTATGTGTAATATAGCAAGGAAAATATTGAGACAAAAGGGGAAACTGCTGGTTATCAGCAGTTTCTTTTTTTGTCTCAATGTTTTCTCAAGCCAATTCTATCAGGGGCATCAAAACCAGGTCTTGTTTGGGAAAGGGGTAAAAACATTTACCTGATTGGGAGCATAGTGTACCTACATGATTTTCTTTGTTATGAATGAAGAATCACACCCAACCCAGCACTTTGAATTTAGTTCAGTTCATATTTCTCAAAATTTGGGAACATCTTTAAAACAAAGGTTTATATAGAAATAGGTAATTACCGTTGCATCAGGGCTTTCCAATGCCTTTTTATATTCAGTCAAAATGGTTCTCTTCTTCTTGTTATAACCAGCCTGTACTCTCTGTTGATGTACCATAACTAATTGTTTCTTCTCTGATTCCGCTTCCATCACAAACGCATGGTACATTCTCTGGTAACGCTGTGGGAAAGGGAACATAGACAGTAGACATTATTTAACCCTTTCCGAAACAGTAAGGTTTTTGATGTTCCATAAGCTATTTGCTTCATGGAAAATGAAGGAATTGCTCGTTCAATGTCCGGGCACATTCCCAATGTTTTGGCATGCAATGTAGAACAAGATCAGCCTGCACATATGTGCAGTCTGATCTTATGCTACACTGCTTGCTTGTTTCACTCCACCATGACAAAAAAGATTTAGAATATTTTTTCTCAAAGAATGAATGATTTAAATTTATTGCAACATGTTTGTAATAGAGAAATGCAACAATATTATTGGTCCTCTTCTTGTTATAACCAGCCTGTACCCGTTGTTGATGCAACATAACTAATTGTTTCTTCTCCGATTCTGCTTCCATAACAAATGCATGGTACATTCTCTGGTAACGCTGTGGGAAAAGGACAGACATTGATTTATAGACACACTGGAGTGACCGCTGTTTACATATACTATTTACAAACTTATCCATTCGCAAGGGAGTTCAGCACATGGTTTCTTACAGCATGTTTAAATATACAGATATTGTAACAAATACTGGTAATAAACACAATTGACTCTGTAGCAATGACAGAAACATTGTCTTACATCAATAATTGATCTTATTATACAATTTTAACTTAAAATAAATAACCTGATATCCCTACGCAAATGACCCAGGCTATCATTGGTCGGGTACCAATGGTCGATCACTCTTTCTAGTACATCTACTAAAACATTATTATATTGTTAATGCAAATGATCATGTACTGAATGTTTGTAAACATTATGAAGATGATAATATTAATATAAGACTCCCATACCTCTGTAATTTCCTTGTTAAGCTGATCAGCCCCTTCTTCATCTGTTTTCTTCATCTCCACATACTGGGCTCGGGCCTCCTGCCATTCTTTCATCATCTACAATTACACAAGCATTTATGCTAAATAATGGATAATTATGTACACTTTCTTCATTTCTTGAAATCTTATTTTTGTAACCCTTTCTTTAACAATTGGTTTTGCTATCCCACAAAGGAAACGTTTGGAAAACATTGAGACAAACTAATAATGAGCACAAATTCTTTACTCATTTACATCAATTCCATTGTCTGTAGCAGCTCTAAAATTTAGTCACACTTACGAGGGGCATTCAATTAAAAGTGGTACTAATGGTCCACCATACCTCATGGTTTTCTAGAACTAACTGTGCTTGCAGCTATTTGACGGGAAAGTTGCTGTCCATACTTGGTCAAAATTTGAGACAAATTCGTTCATTCTTTCAAAAGTTGGTCCAGTCATATACACTGGCTATTTCGCTGTGTGCAAAATGGAAAACAAGCTGAAGTAGAATGTACGGGTCTACATTGCAGGTCGCATAGGCTTTGAAATATCTGTATCACATGTATATAATGAACTATATCAGATTCGTGGACATTCAAACGTTGAATAAACGTCAGTTTTTAATAAGATAATAAAAATTAAGATTGGTAAAACTGGCCTGAATGATGCCCCCCTCTCAGGCAACCCGGGTAGAGCTAGTGCCAAAGCAAATGTTCCTGTAGATTCCGACATGACCGAACAAGACGCATGGTTCAATGTGCAAGAAATAGCAGATAAACTTGGTTTTTCATCGGGGACATGTTATACGATTTTGACGAAAGGGTTGAAACACAGAAAGGTGTGTGCCCATTGGGTCCCCCACCAGCTGCCTAAAGGACTGAGAGCCACCCGTGCAAAAATATGTTGAAATAATGCAATAAATGCAACAAATGTGAGCTTTCTGGCCTTTATACATATGGTTGAACAATAATCTAATATCATGAGGACCAATGGCGTGTCATTAGCAAGCAATGGTTGCGAAAAGATCAAGCAAGGTCCGTAATAGCCAAAAACTTAAAAGCGCGGCAAAAGTTTTGCACGCTGTAAATTTCAAATGTAACGGGTGCATTGTTCAAATTACTGTTTCAAATAGTACCACTATCGCCGGTCATTCATACAAGAAATGTATGTCGGCGAAAGTAAAGAAATGTCACAACAAGAGGACCATGATGGTCCTATATCGCTCACCTGAACCAAAATGATATGAGCAACATTTTTGTTCAATTCAATAAATATTTATGACTTTAACCCTTTCCCAAACGTCAAAATTTTAGGGTGATCCACTTCAAAAACAGCCACAATTGACAAAATGGATGTTATCAAAGATGGTATATGTGTAAAATATGGCACAGAAAATATTGAGACAAAAGGAGAAACTGCTGGTTATCAGCAGTTTCTTCTTTCGTTTCAATGTTTTCCCAAGCCTTTTCTATTAAGGACGTCAAAACCAGGTCTTGTTTGGGAAAGGGTTAAGACTGAAAACGAACTTATGGTCAATAACGTTGTGAAAATCAAGCTCATCCAAGATCTTATGGTGCTCAACATTGTGTCCAAGATTTGTCTTGTTTGATAAATAATTGTAGATTCTGGAGTATAAACAAGATCAAAAACAGCCGAAAACAGCAATTTTGTCAAATTCAAGGGCACATAACTCTCATCTTTTTTTTATCAGATCAGACTGAAAACCAAACTCATCCCAGAACTTATGATCCCCAACATTGTGTCCAAGTTTTGTCTTAATTGATCAATAATTGTAGATTCTAGAGTATAAACAAGGTCGAAAACAGTCGAAAACTGCAATTTTATCAAATTCAAGGGCACATAACTCTCAACTTTGTGGTAAGATCACGCTGAAATTCAAACTCACCCGAGATCTTATGATACCCAACATTGTGTCCAAGATTTGTCTTGATTGGTCAATAATTGTAGATTCTAGAGTGTAAACAAGTTCGAAAACAGCCGAAAACAGCAATTTTGTCTAATTCAAGGGCACATAACTCTCGACTTTTTAATCAGATGGGACTGAAAATCAAACTCATCCAAGATCTTATGGTCTCAAACATTGTGTCCAAGTTTTGTCTTAATTGATAAATAATTGTAGATTCTAGAGTGTAAACTATGTCAAAAACAGCCGAAAATGGCAATTTTATCAAATTAAAGGACACATAACTCTCATTTATCTGGTCAGATCCGACTGAAAATCAAACTCATTTGAGATCTTATGGTCTCCAATATTGTGTCCAAAATTTGTCTTGATTGGGAAAAAAATGTAGATTCTAGAGTGTAAATAAGGTCGAAAACAGTCAAAAACAGCAATTTTATCAAATTCAAGGGCACATAACTCTCGACTTTGTGGTAAGATCAGGCTGAAATTCAAAGTCATCCGAGATCTCATGGTCCCAAACATTGTGTCCAAGTTTTATCTTGATTGATGAATAATTGTAGATTCTAGAGAGTAAACAAGGTCAAAAACAGCCGAAAATGGCAATTTTGTCAAATTCAAGGGCACATAACTCTCGTCTTTCTAATCAGATCAGACTGAAAATTCATCTAAGATCTTATAGTCTGCAACATTATGTTCAAGATTTGTCTTGATTGATCAATAATTGTAGATGCTAGAGTGTAAACAATGTCAAAACTAAGTATTTTTGGCATTCAAGGGCAGATAACTCCTGACTTTCTGGTTCGATCTGACCCATAATCGAACTCATCCGAGATCTTATGGCCATACATGCTTTGACCAAGTTTGGTCAAGATTGGCTTATATTTGTAGATGCTAGAGTGTAAACACGAAATTGTGGACGGACAGACAGACAGACAGACAGACGGACAACGGACAAAAAGTGATCACAATAGCTCACCTTGAGCACTTTGTGCTCAGGTGAGCTAAAAAGAGCAGGGCTATGTCCGGCAAAAGAGGCATGTACCAAATCCATGACAACGGAGCTGTCCACAGGTGTCATCTTGTCCAAGACTTCCTGGAAGAGACACATGCTGCAAAGCGTCTTCATCTACCGTTATAACCAGGCTTAAGCCCGTGTGGCTTTTTTGCGTTCTCCATGATGACGAAAAAAGCCTCTGGTCGTCAGTATAGGCCTTCATGTTCCATATGCAGTGTAATTTACCAGTGTCTGCGGGGTGTTCCAAAAGAGGCCCATTTATTGGCATATAAGTAATGGATCTCAAAACTTTAAAAGTTTGTGGGTGTCAAAGAGGATTACTTCGAAGGATTAAAGAAACTTAAAATTGAATTGCGACATCACTATGGCTAATAGAACCCCAGTTCCAAAATTAATTGAACGTCCCTCGTATTTTGTTGTTTGGGAAATGTTTAAACGCCCCCCCCCCCCCCCCCCCCCCCCCAAAATTTACAGGTTATGATAAGCCTACAAGATACTGGTTCAAAGCTTTGAAGGAATAGAGACAACCACTGAATAGAATGAATTATTGAGGGAAATGAAGTAATTGTTCATGAGCGGCTATTTTTTGTTATTTGGGAAAGGGTTATCACAATGTAGACCAAAGTGTTCATCAATAAAGGTTAATCAGTACCAAGGGATCACAACCTTTTCTGTATGATTAAATCAGAATCAACCCATAGTGCAAGAAATCAATATAACAACTTCTCTCCAGAGCTTTTAACAGATCGATTAAACCATCAACTGTTTCCTTAACCGGTTAACCCTATCCCAGAGGACAACATTATTTGGTGGCCCCAGATCAAAATCTGTAGAAGACCAAATAGATGTTTGTATGAAAGTTGCATGTAATGGCATAGAAAACATTGAAAGGAAAACAACAGTTGAACTTATCATTTATTATGTTATTGCAAGGTGCTTCTTAAACCGGGGATTGTTTTGAAAAGGGCTAAATTAATGATTCATCATTTGTTCTGAGTAAAACATTAGTTATTGTGACAGAATTCAGTCCTTCTTTTCATAATCTTTTCAATGAAAATGTGCAGCTGTTGCACCTACTTGAGTATTCCTGGTATTATCTTGCAACAATACAATCACATTCTAAATCAAAGACGCTGAATGTATTTGATTTAACCCATGCCCCAAAAGTGACGCTTTTTGAGGCCCCAAAAGAACAAGAGCTGTCCGAAGACAGCGCGCTCGACTTTCTAAGTTGCTTAGTATAAAGGGGGCATAACTCCAAATAGAGTGGTCCCAGGGTCATGGGCCCTAATAGTAAGGTAGAGGGTGTGATGGTGAATAAGTATACCAAGTTTGGGTTGAATCCCTTTGATAGTATGGAAGTTATTGATGTTTGAAAAAACTTTAACCTTGGTTGCAACGCCAACGCCAACGCCCGGGTGACAGTATAAGCTCTCATTTTCTTCGAAAAGTCGAGCTAAAAAGGCTTTGGAAAACATCATGGGAACATGAAGAAATTGCTTGTTAGTTGTTACAAGCAATTCCTTCATTTTCCTACGATGTTTTCTACCCTGAAAAACCAACAAGAATTGTCCGCGGACAATAAAGCTCGCCCTAACGAGAGCTTGTCACAAAGAAAAGTCATTTCCTACGTCAAGGTAAAAAGGTCATGGCCCAAAATGAAATTTTTTAAAAGTAGGTCAAACTCCAAGGTCAAGGCCACAAGGTCCAAGGTCATGGTCAAATGTGAACTGTGTTGGAAGGAGGTGTCCATGTGTGTAATATCAAGGCTGTAGGTGTAAAAGGACATGAGATATAGGCCAGGTTAAAAAAAATTAAAAGTAGGTCAAACTCCAAGGTCAAAGTCACAAGGTCCAAGGTCATGGTCAAATGTGAACGGTGTTGGAAGGAAGTGTCCATATGTGAAATATCAAGACTGTAGGTGTAAAAGGACATGAGATATAGGCCAGGTTAAAGTTTGTTGAAAGTAGGTCAAACTCCAAGGTCACAAGGTCCATGATCATGGTCAAATGTGAATGGTGTTGGCAGGAGGTGTCCATATGTGAAATATCAAGGTTGTAGGTGTAAAAGGACATGAGATATAGGCCAGATTAAAGTTTTTCAAAAGTAGGTCAAACTCCAAGGTCAAGGTCAAAAGGTCCAAGGTCATGGTCAAATGTGAACGGTGTTGGAAGGAGGTGTCCATATGTGAAATATCAAGGCTGTAGGTGTACACCAAAAGGACATGAGATATAGGCCAGGTAAAAGTTTTTCAAAAGTAGGTCAAACTCCAAGGTCAAGGTCAAAAGGTCCAAGGTCATGGTCAAATGTGAACGGTGTTGGAAGGAGGTGTCCATATGTGAAATATCAAGACTGTAGGTATAAAAAGGCTTGAGATATAGGCCTGGTTAAAGTTTTTTAAAAGTAGGTCAAACTCCAAGGTCAAGGTCACAAGGTCCAAGGTCATGGTCAAATGTGAATGGTGTTGGTAGGTGTCCATATGTGAAATATCAAGGCTGTAGGTGTAAAAGGACATGAGATATAGGCCAGGTTAAAGTTTTTTAAAAGTAGGTCAAACTCCAAGGTCAAGGTCACAAGGTCAAGGTCATGGTCAAATGTGAATGGTGTTGGCAGGAGGTGTTCATCTGTGGAATATCAAGACTGTAGGTGTAAAAAGACACGAGATATAGGCCAGGTTAAAGTTTTTTTAAAAGTAGGTCAAACTCCAAGGTCAAGGTCACAAGGTCCAAGGTCATGGTCAAATGTGAATGGTGTTGGTAGGTGTCCATATGTGAAATATCAAGGCTGTAGGTGTAAAAGGACATGAGATATAGGCCAGGTTAAAGTTTTTTAAAAGTAGGTCAAACTCCAAGGTCAAGGTCACAAGGTCAAGGTCATGGTCAAATGTGAATGGTGTTGGCAGGAGGTGTCCATCTGTGGAATATCAAGACTGTAGGTGTAAAAAGACACGAGATATAGGCCAGGTTAAAGTTTTTTTAAAAGTAGGTCAAACTCCAAGGTCAAGGTCACAAGGTCCAAGGTCATGGTAAAATGTGAATAGTGTTGGAAGGAGGTGTCCATATAGTCAGGACAAAATTCTGAAAAAGTCGCTTAGTTTTGAAGGTATAGGCATTTCGTGAAGAAAAGGGTTTGAGATCATTTCTAGAGGTATTTGGGTATGCTGAATCCGAAAAACAATGTTGCCAAGCTGAAAAATGACTCCTTCATCATCTTATTTGCATATTTTCAAAATGGCCGCCAAAATTCTAAAAAATGCAAAAATAATGTTGTTATTTATCATTTTTCGACATCTTTTGTTCTAGATATCACACATTTCATGTTTAAAGACTAAACATAAATGATTACACACGTAAATGAGAAAAATGATATTCATTTTTGGCAATTACCGTATAAATGGCAATAAATCGCATTTAAATAATAACATTTATCTACATTTTATTTTCACGTATGAAGTGCAGTGAAAGTATTCAAAATACTATTTTAAAAATGTTTTACATTAAAGGTAAAGTTTCAAAGGCAAATATGATACAGAACGCAACTTTGAGCGCAAGTCCTTTTACCACGTATTTAAAAACTTTTAGCAAACCTCAAACATGCCAATTTTAAAACCATGTACATAATGTTTCACATAATTCTGCAAAAATAATGATGAATCTTATCCTTTATATTGAAATCCAAAATTGTTGCCAAGGTATCTACAATTAATTCTTAAGAATATGAATCAGTGTCCAAACATTTTGGAAAACGGTTTACCGTATTCATTGTAATAAAATACAGTGTAGTGTGGAAAATTTCATTTTGTGGGAAATTCCACTTTTTGCACTTTCATATACATACACTCATGATTCCAAATTGCTTCAGAGATAGTAACTAAAATCATTTTAATTTACATTTTTGATATCCTTAGAAATTAAAACGTGTATATTTGAAATCGAACACAAAATTAAATAGGTAATCAACTTAGGCATTGGACAATATTAAAAAAGTACCAATATCCTAGGTTTTCAAATTTTGTTAAATTACAAAAAATAATTGAGTGTGGCAAACTTAATTCACTATGGCACGATGAGCTTGATTTTTTTTCAGAGGAAAAACTAGTTGTTTACTTTGACAATATTTCAAAGAGACAACTTATTTATCTAACTACGACAAAGAGAAGACTAGAATTTGGATATAGTCACTAATATACTATATAATACAGATTTTCTAGTCAACAAATGCACAGCACATAAACGTTAATGATTGAATTGGGTTAAATTTTCAGTATGATTACAGTGTCTGATGCACATTTCCATTATGTTCCTGACATTTTTCGCACAGGTAAAGTACAAGCTCCAATCAAAGTCAATAGCTGCTTATCACACGTACATGTAGATAATATGTAAGCGATTCATCCTTTGGTTACAGAATCTTTTTTGAAATACGTCAAAAATGATGTTGACACCCATGGGTTCGAACCAGTAAGCCCTGTATAGATAGTCTCTGATGTTATTTATTGAAGTATCGCAGTTATATCCGAATCTGTTAGGACTGTTACATCTATTTAATAATAATAATATGTAAATTATTGACAGTTTCATCGAGAACCCCTATCATAAGTTGTGCGCTGTCGAAGGATAGACATGAAACATTTGTTTAAAAATAGTCCCCTTTTTAGCTATGCTTGTGGTAAGGGCCATATCATTTGCCATGGATTGTCATACAGGTACAATATGAATTTCTTGGTGTATACCTCCATGCTTTCAAAGTTGATACGCCAAGTTTAAAAATGAAGGGTCAAATATGGTTGCCATACCAGATATTTTGATAAGAATGGCTTAGACAGAGGCATTTGCGTCTTCAAAACTTAACATTTCTTCACACAGGGTAACCTCAATTGAAAGGCAAGTAAGACTCACTCACTCACTCTCACTCCCGGGTTTCGTATTTAACGTGCAGGGGTAGAAGCTTCGGCCACATCAGTGGGCTCCCTTCCAGATAGCTGGCTTGCTACACGTATGGCTGTCCTTACTCCTGTTCTCCATTTGTTCTTCTCTTGAGGGTCGATGTTGGTCAGGTTCCAGTCCCTACGGTCCCTCTCAGTTAGTTGTTTCCACGACAACTTAGGTCTTCCCACTCTGCGACTACCTGTGACCTGCAAGTTGGATGCTGTCTTAATTGCACCATTCGATCTCTCTACATGACCAAACCATCTGAGCCTCCTTTCCCGTAATATAAGTTCCAGTAACTGACTTAAGTAAGAAGGAAATGGTTATGAATAGAGAAGTGGTTTTCCGCTTGATGCTGCACAGAGACATGGATAGCTTCACAATCATAGACATGAAGGAATCAAATGCTGACATGTCAAGTTTGCTTTGTCATATAATCATTTTGAAGATTACAGTCTGAAGCTTATGTTCAAGTATTAACTCATATTCTTCATATGTTTACGCCATTTCATCGGTTCTCATGTATGAATAATCTCAAATAGGTACACTAAGTCTCAATATCCAGCTCCATCTGTTAAGAAAGTTTATTCGGAGTGACGGAAAAATCAGATATGTTACATGGAATGAAATATTGTAATGACATTTTTGGAAACGAACGTTAGGTATATGTCATATGATGCTATTGTACTGAATACAAATATTCTGTTCAATTTCTTTGATATTGCTGCACTTCGTTGCTGACCAAAGATTTGTAAAATGTATTTAAATGTGGTAAGTTTTAATTAAGATGCGCTTTTAGTATTCTTTAAAATACAATAATCGACTTTTCTGCATGTATCAAAAATGTTGTGTTTGTTGACATCGCCTACGTTATTTCTGATGAAGACATCTGACTTACATCTTCTATTCAAAAGTTTCATTTTAATACTCCTTGAGATCAGTGTAGTTGTCATTTTTTCATGTGTGTTTCTAGACAACTGTTCGACGTCCTAACAGGGGCCCATGCTAGTATGTCAAACATAAAAAACAGGTAAAATATATTTTTTAAAAAAATATCGTATGGATTGGTCAATCTGTATATGTAGATACTTACTGTATGATTAAAAATTCGCATTAAATTTATTTAGTTCTAAATAATATTTGTATTTAACTTTACTTACAACATTGTTAGTTTCTAATAACGTTTAAAAGAAACTGATCCTCGATGAAAATCTTGGTACCAACGATATTTTTGGCACAGAAAATATGATGTGCATACCTCTTAGCAAACTGTTAATGTTCCCATGTTGTTCTGATGCCTGAAATATCTAGCATGGCCCCATTAAATAGAAAGGGAGATGTCTAATCAACAGCGATAAAAATTAATTTTGTACAGAATCGTTATACGCTAGCACTTACAGTTAGATTATATGAACGCAACAATTTCCTATTTGAAAATTGGACACATTCACTTTCTTAAACATGCAACTCAATTCAATAACCGTATATAGGGTTTGTTATAAACCGTATATAGAATTTGTTATTGGCTTTATTGGAATAAGTACGGTATTTAGCTCTTATGACATTTTATGTTATAAAGTCAATTCTGGTATCAATGAATTCAGACAAAAATTTTCCATAATGCAAGTGGGATTACAGAGCTCTTTCCGATCGAGTCATAAGTACCCAAGATTTTTTTAAAAATATTTTAGCTTTGCATTATTTTGAAAATGACAAACCATCTTACGTAGGCTTAAATTAAATTGTCCAAAATTTTTGGGTGAATCAAATTGTAAATGTAAACATCTAAAATGGTACTGTTGACAAAAGTCGTGTATTTTAACAGCGCATTTTAAAAAAAAAATGCAACATGAAAGTGATATTCTGTATGTTTAAAAGGGTTTTATTGCCCGTGATACGGTAAAAGATTATCAAAAATAGTGCCAAAGAGGTTCTATTTACTTTTAGAATTATTTACTCATTAGTTTTAACAATTTATAGCATTGTATCTGAACAATTTGGTTAAGATTATGCCAAAAACTTTGATATTATATGGCAGATTTGATTTTTTGGCGGCCATTTTGAAAATATGCAAATTAGATGATAAAAGAGCCACTTCTGTTCCTCGTTCTCCTAGTAAACCATTTAGTTTTAGTCTGTAAACATGAAAGTTGGGTTTTTTTTAGAACATAACATGTCAAAAAAATGATTAAAAAACAACATTATTATTGCATATTTGAGGTTTTGGCGGCCATTTTGAAAATATGCAAATTAGATGATGAAGAAGCCATTTTTCAGCTTGGCAACATTGTTTTTCGGATTCAGCATACCAAATTACCCCTAGAACTGATCTCAAACCCTTTTCTTCACAAAATGCCTTTGGGTGATAACTTTTCTGAATTCGTGCCCTGACTAATATGTGAAATATCAAGACTGTAGGTGTAAAAAGACATGAGATATAGGCCAGGTTAAAGTTTTTTTAAAAGTAGGTCAAACTCCAAGGTCAAGGTCACGAGGTTCAAGGTCATGGTCAAATGTGAATGGTGTTGGTAGGAGGTGTCCATATGTAAAATATCAAGGCTGTATGTGCAATAGGGCATAAGATATAGACCAGGTTAAAGTTTTTTTAGGCCAGGTTAAAGTTTTTTAAAAGTAGGTCAAACTCCAAGGTCAAGGTCACAAGGTCAAAGGTCATGGTCTCAAATGAAAGGTCTTGGTGAGAGGTATCCACATGTGAAATATGAAGGCTGTAGGTGTAATAGGGCATTAGATATAGGCCAGGTTAAAGTTTTTTAAAACGGTCAAAAAGTGGGTCAAACTCCAAGGTCAAGGTCACAAGGTCAAAGGTCATGGCCTCAAATCAAAGGTCTTAGTAAGAGGTACCCACAGGTGAAATATGAAGGCTGTATCTCTAACAGGGCATGAGATATGGGCCAGGTTAAAGTTTTTGCGGACGCTGACGCCGACGCTGACGCCGACGCCGACATCCGGGGGTATGACAATAGCTCTTCCGAGACTATCGTCCCGGGCGAGCTAAAAAGAGTCCATTCACTTGAAATTGTCATCTGCAACAACTTTGAATTTGGGCAAGTCTCAAATGTTGGCGTCTGGTAATGGGATAAAATGTTGTTGTCTAGGAAATGTTTCAGACTTGCAATAATATGTGTACATGCTATTTTCTCATCTATTAGGTGATGGGTGCCCATAAATTATTCAAACTGCTTTCTCCCTTTTTGTCCACAACATACGCACTACGGTATAAATAAGTTATGACAGGGGAAACGCTCGATGATTTGTAGAATCGATGTCCCTAATTTTCCTTCTAGATCTTATACAAAGCATTATTACAAATATCTTTTGTGAACAGAGAAGAAAATGAAGACAACAGCTAACATTGAGCAGAGGCGCGGCCATAGCGCAGTTGGTAGTGCATCAGACTCTCACCCAGGAGGCCCTGGGTTCAATCTCCAGTTGCAGCAAATATCTTTGACAAAATTGTCACCCATCAATGGTTTGATAATCATTTACCTTAGTGGGCGAGTAGCTGGAGGCTTGGTAAGGATTTTGTTGTAGTACTGGTATGAATCCATGGTTAGGGGCTCCAGCCTACGTAATATGACCATATCGAAGAAGTGTTAACCCCAATCAATTAATCACTCTAATCACCCCTTAATCACCTTTAGCTTAAAATGCTGTAAATCAGCATCTTCTTTTTGAATTATGTTTCAGTTACACTTTTCTGGGATCAGTAAGTTTCCTTTTATTGTCTGAAGAAACTTGCACCGGTCCTCTTGTACTTGGTTAATCAATACAGATGATTCAAAAGTGTCTGTCAGAAGATCCAGGAAAGACTTAATTGAACATTCCTTCAGACAAAAAAAGCATGTTTTTAATCCCCCATTTCTTGTCAAATCAATAATTTCTAATAATTTTCTTCACTTGGTTAGTTACAGACATTGATTTTTTAGGGCCTGGATACTGAGTAAAGGTCTGGAAAAAGGGGCCTTGTGACATTTGAAACCAATATGGATGCAGATCAGTCATTGCTTATATAATGCAGTTTAATCAAGATCCATGTTGCTACCCGACACTAAATGGTAAATGAAGGATATTTAACCCTTTCCCAAGACCTGGTTTTGACGGCCCTAATAGAAATGGCTAGGGAAAACATTGAGACAAAAGAAGAAACTGCTGATGACCAGCAGTTTCTCCTTTTGCCTCAATGTTTTCTATACTATATTGTTCACAAATTTTACTTTTATCAACATCCATGTTGTGATTTGCAGCAGCTTTTGAATTAAACCACCATACAATTTGGTTGTTTGGGAAAAGATTAAATATCTAGTCCTTTCTCAAATGGTAAAATCTTGTGTCCCAATTTGAAAGCAGCTGCTGCAAACAACACTATGGATGTTGATAAGAATACTGCATGATATAGCACAAAAACTTTTGAGGTAAAAGGAGATAATGCTGGTTATCAACATTTTCTTCTTTTGTCTCAATGTTTCCCCAGCCTTTTCTATTAGGGACAGTTGGGAAACTAGAATAAATGGATCTCGATCAAATTGCGTACTTGGTATAAACTAGCTGATTAGATATTGGAATTAAATACCATAATGAAAGCAATTTTTCCATATCTTGTTCTTAGAATTTTATTTTGTGGGTTTATCATTAAGATCTAGAGAAGGCTTGGCAGAATTTCTTCTTTTGTCATTAATTTTTAGAGTTATGCATAGGAAATTATAATTTTCTTCTAGGAAATTATAATTTTCTTCTAGGAAATTATAGTTTTCTTCAAGGAAATTATAGTTTTCTTCATTACCCAAGACATTAATTTGACTCTCTCAAAAATGCCATGGTTTTGATATCTCTGACAAAACACTCTTTGGAAATATTGACAGAGAAAAAGAAAATGCTGAAAACAGGCATCTTTTCCTTTTCTCTAAATACTTTCTATGCTATATATAGTATTCAAACTCCATCCATTATAATATAACTATTTTAGTCAGTAGCAGCTTTTAAATTAGAATTTCTAAATCATTTCCATTTTGGGAAAGAGTTTAACCAAGGGTCATATTTTTGTAGGATCATAATTATAATTGGATAGGCTGGATTTTTAGCTCCACTGGCCTTTCAGGCCAGCGGGCTATTGTCATGGCGGTGTGTCCGTCGTGCGTGCGTGCGTGCGTGTGTCCGTCCGTCCGTGCGTCCGTAAACTTTTTCTTTAAAAATCTTCTTCTCAAAAACTACTGGATGGATTTCAACCAAACTTCACAGGAATGATCCTTCGGTGACCCTCTCTCAGATTCCTTCAAAGAATATGGATTGAACCAGAATAACCAGAGTTATCTGCCCTTGAATGTCAAAAATAGCAGGTTTTGACTTTAGTTTTCTTCTAAAATCTACAAATATTGAACAATCAAGACAAAACTTTGACAGAATGATGCTGATTACAAGATCTTACCTTGGTGAAATTTTCAGCTTGATCTTAATTTTATATCATGAGTTATGTGCCCTTGAAATTGACAGAATTGCCATTTTCGGCTGTTTTTTGACTTTGTTTTCTCTCTAGCAACTACAAATATTGACTAAACAAGACAAAACTTTGACAGAATGATGCTGACTATAAGATCTTGCCTTGGTACAATTTTCAGCTTGATCTGAATTTTATAGCATGAGTTATGTGCCCTTGAAATTGCCAAAAATTGCCATTTTCGGCTCTATTTTGCTGGTTTTGACTTTATTGTTACTCTAAAATCTACAAATATTGACCAATCAAGACAAATCATGGACAGAATATATATAAGCATTATATGCTGCCTGGGTGTAATTTTCAGCTTGATCGGAATCTTACATCATGAGTTATGTGCCCTTGAATTTGACAAAATTGCCATTTTCGACTTTGTTTCCACTCTAACAACCACAAATGTTAACCAATCAAGATGATACTTGGGAAGAATCTTGTTGACAACAAGATCTTGCTTATGTGTAATTTTCAACATGATCACACTGTTACAATCTCAGTTATTTGCCCTTGAAAATGACAAAATTTCAGTTTTCGACACTTTTTCCACTCTTGAAGCCACGGATATTGACTAATATAGACAAAATTTGAACAGAATGATAGTGACCATAAGATCTTGCATGTTTTTAATTTTCGATTTGATTTTAAAATATACATACTGAATTATGTGTCCTTGAATTTGGCAAAATCACAGTTTTCAATTTTATTATCGCTCAAACATCCCTAAAATAGTAGTCAATCAATTACTTTCTTTTTGCATTGACCACATGATTGCTGGTTTTGACTTTGTTTTTGCAGTAAGAACCACAAGTATTCAAAAATCTAGTCAAAACTTGGATTTAATATTAAAAGAAATTCAGGCCTGTGGAGCGACTCAAGACCTTCAGGTCTTTCTAGTTTCCTTTTGTTTCTATTTTTAAGGTTATTTCATTAGTTCTAGTTTCCACTGAAGTTCACTACCACAAAAATCCCCATATTTTAATCCTAGTTTCTGGCCAAATCAATAAGTTCCAATAATTCTCCACTTGGCTGCATTCAGACATTGATTTTACTGAGTTTTGTATTTTTGTGGGGGTCATAATTATGATTTACATTGGAATTGCCTAGTCTGGATGTTTATTATTTTTCCCTTGCTGTCATTTTTACGATTCAAAATTGTTGTGTGTATCCCATTCCCAAACAGAGACCATCTTTAAAGTTTGATACATCTTATACTAATAGACAAAGCTAAGGAAAACATTGAGACAAAAGAAGAAAATACTGAAAATCAGCATTTTCTCAATGTGCCTCAATATTTTCTGTGCAATATTGTACACATTTCATATCCATACTTAAATCTATTGCGTCATCTGCAGTAGCTTTCAAATTGGAACACTCCAAAAGTTTGTTGTTTGAGAAAGAGACAATTTAATCTTTGTCATTCAATCATGAACTTGAATCCTAATTGGTAATTTCCATTACCAAACATCAAAATTTTTGACAATTCAATGTGGCTAACAACAATTTCAAATGAAGGAAATTTTACACCTTCGGCCTTTCTGCATAGCAAACATTGTGGGAAATTGAGAAATTGCTTGCAATTTCTACAAAGCTTCTTTATCTTGTGGGGCGTCAAAAAGTATTGATGTGTTGAAATGAATTAAAATAGCCATTGACAGCATCTGGATCGTTTTTTCACATGTTCAATATTCCACATCTTATGTGACACGGTATATTTTGTGGAAGACACCACACCATTTTCTCATCAATCAATTTCAAGTAAATTCACAGGATATTGTAATCATGCAAGAAATGTTTCTGTTGCTAGGATACCATTATGACCATACATATTCATACAAGGAAAGCAATTAATTCCAAATTTGTCAGTAAATTGAACAATTTTCTAAATGGGTCTCTTTACCGGTACACACATAACCATGTCCCTGGATATTATTTCACAAAATGGAAAATCACAACATGAAATTGCCAACACTTCATTATCTAACATTTTCCAAACCAACAAAATTTTAGGGTGGTCAAATTTGAAAGTTGCTGTTGATAACAAGATAGGAGTTGATAAAGATGTAATTTATGTAAATCATAGCCCGGAAAATATTGAGGCAAAAGGAGAAATTGCTGATTATCAGCAATTTCTTCTTTTGCCACAATGTTTTCTAAAGCCTTTTCTAGGAGGATATCAAAACCAGTTCATGTTTGGGAAAGGTTTATCTAACATTTCGCAAATCAACAAAACTTTTACCTTGTCCAAATGAGGAGAGAACTGCTTGATTAATTGATTGAATCAGTTTTAATGGAATACCTCTTATTGTGTCATTTTTTTGCATTGTCCCTGCTGTTGCAACTTTCAATGTGTCCCTTTTTTTAACAATGTATCTGAGACAAAAGCTGTTTTTTTTACATAAGCAATTCATAATGAATCTGCAAGGTTATCTTTTTTATGACTTTTGTCAAATGTCAGACACTACTGGCAAAACTCAGGTTTACAACCAATTTGGTACAAGGTCCTTCAATTGACTTCCTTCAGTTTGTTATCTGTGTTTCATAAAGACAAGCTTACATCTCAATACATACGAGGGGTGATCCAAAAGTTCGTAAACTAGGTTAATAAAACTTCAGGAGTGTTTACTATCAAAACAAAAGTTATACAGTTTTTAAATGTGACATCTATACAATAAATGTGGAAAATTTCAATTGTGTACATATAACAGTTATTGCTCAGTGACAAATTTTAGACACCGACCATGCGCGGGGCGGGTGAGCAAGAACGTCAACAGCGGCGTCAATTTAACGCTATTATGAACTCTTCTATTCAAAGTGCTTATTTGCTGTCATACAATTTTGTGTCCGAGGTATAAATGTGCTGAAAGTGTTGTCAAACAATTTTAGAATCGAAATGATGAATGTTTCTCTGCCTGGATGTTTTAAGATCAATATACTATCGAAGCGGAGCCCATCACTGTGTACCCCAGTTCTGACGCCGTGAACCGGGTTGTGGCTCTTTGCAGGACTATCTTGGCATTCCTTTTCCTCTATTGAAGTCCGAATCTTGGGTGTCACATAAACATAATTTCTCTACAGCACCATATTCTTGTTCTCTTTAACATTTTAAACGTCTGCGTTGGTGTATGATCAAGATCGTTACAGAATTTTATAATTGAACGACATTCAAATTTCGTTGTTGACGCCATATCGCTTTCTCACTAATTTGTTCTATCTTATAAAAATGTGGTGTCTTCATAACAACTTTTACATCAACGTATGCAATTTGGTGTCACTACGTAAAACTAGCGTAAGAACAATTTTCACCAAAAAAATCCCGCAGAATTTTAAGAAAATTTGATTAAATTAGCGTTCATGTATGATTTTTTGTTGCTCCCCCGCCTAGGCGTACACACGTTACTATGGTAACGCAGTTTACGGCCGCTGTAACATTTTTGTTAACCTTATAAATTTTTATGCCGTCTATAGATAATGAACTACGTTATTACCAAAATATACACTAATCGAGCATGTGATAAGGAAGTTATGGGTTCATTTTACGAATTTTTGGATCACCCCTCGTATAGTCATGTACATACCTTTGTGACCTTTTCATGTTGTTTCTTGTTCATAACCTTGAGGGCGGTCTTGAACAATCCATGTTCTTTCTTCACATTAATCTCATAATCACCCTTCAAGTATCTGCTGTATGCATCATCGCCATCGTAGGCACCGGGGATCACTGGAGGTACAGTCTTGGTTTCTGGAATAGATAGATATATTATCAATGTTGTTTCTTGTTCTTGACCTTAAGGGCGGTCTTGAACAATCCATGTTCTTTCTTCACATTAATTAAAGAATTTAAACAAGAATTAAATAGATGTTTGGACTCAAGAGTAGACCATTCAGTGACTTTATTAACCCTCTCCCAAACGGCAAGATCTTGGGGTGATCCACTTCAAAAACTGCCACAAATGACAAAATGGAGGTTATTTAAGATATAATTTGTGTAAAATATGACATAGAAAATATTGAGACAAAAGGAGAAACTGCTGGTTATCAGCAGTTTCTTCTTTTGTTTCAATGTTTTCTCCAAGCTTTTTTCTAATAGGGACGTCAAAACCAGGTCTTGTTTGGGAAAGGGTTAAATCAATTAGGTAAATTTATCAATTGTAAATAGTCAGGTGCACAACAACACACCAAAGAGATAGACAAAGGCAAATTAATACTAAAAGCAATAGAAAGGGTTGAGCTAGCTTACAAGAACTTCCTCGTTGACAGCCTATCAGATGGATGACCAGGGCAGAACTATACCATTCAGTGGTGGATCCAGAGAGTCTGAGGGTTTAAACCCTTTCCCAAACAGCAAAATTTTAGGGTGATCCACTTTAAAAACTGCCACAAATGACAAAATGGAAGTTACTAAAGATAGAATTTGTGCAAAATATGACAAAGAAAATATTGAGACAAAAGGGGAAACTGCTGGTTATCAGCAGTTTCTTCTTCTGTTTCAATGTTTTCCCAAGCCTATTCTCTTAGGGACGTCAAAACCAGATCTTGTTTGGGAAAGGGTTAAACACCTTTTGTAGCCTGATTATTTCATTTGCATGCATAAATTCAATCAAAATTGTGTTATACTAGGAAAACGAGTTCCCCATATTTGGATGTTCAAAGCACCTTCAAACAAATCCTGGATCTGCCATGGCAATTAATAACATAAAATGACCCTATGGGCTTAATAAAGAATTATTATTTCAGGAAAGTGTTATGTTGTTTAAGCGCCCTGGTGTCATAATGACATCTCACATTTTATCCCTGATGTGGATCAATTATTACTAAGCTACTCCTTTGGGTCTATTGACGTTATTATATTACTCACTATTAAGCTTTATAAGCTTACGCATCTTGCTTTTTCATTTATTTTTCCAATATTGCAGGATCCCCACTGCTTGTTATTTTACATGCCAATACATGATCTTTAATTCCAGGGGCTTTTTTAAAAGATGCTGATCAATTGTTTCTTCCATCAGGGGTTTCATTAGGGAATAAAGGATATAGGATTCTAGCAAGTTTCTTCTGTTGCCTCAATGTTTTCCAGCACTCATTCTTTTAAGACCAAGCCCTGGCTTCTCGAAGAAAACTTAAGTACATACTCATGAGTAAATGCTCAACTTCAATGGAATACTCTCCAACGTTGAAGGGTATTTGATTGAAGTTCATGTGAATTTCATGTGGTTTGAGTACAGTGCTCACATTTGAGTATGAGAACGTACTTTTATCGAGAAACCGGGGCCCGGTCTTATAACTCTGTATGAGCACATCTGCCATGTAGCATTTTTTGTACATGATGTTGACAGGGGGTTGTGTGTGATCAGAGCCGCATTCTTTAAAGCGAGATTTCTTGAGATATCTTGAGATTTTAAGATGTTTTAGGATAAATTGCTCTTTTGAGCAAGATTTTTAAGATGATCACTGCGAGCAGCCATTGCTCTATACTTCTTTCGGAACCCCTCGGTAAATTCTGTAGAATCTATATGGGAGAGAAATGACCAAGTTGTTCCGAATGCTACATGATTCATAAACCGCGGAGTTTCAAATGCTTATAATCTCGGTCTCCAAGACTCTGTATCAAAAACATCTTAATAAAATCTTAAATAATCTTGCTCTAAAGAACGCACCTCTGGCCTTTCAGGACTAGGTATTGTTAGCAAAAGGATGACATAATTGGAATTTGCAACATAATATTTCACCAAACAATATGCATAAAATTCACTGCAGCCTTTATGTAATTTGGTCGTAATTCCGATTCAGAGAATTCTATTAAGACCTGGTCTTAAAACTCTGCCTGGGCACATCTCCAATGCACCATTTTTTTAACATGATGTGGACGGGCAGTTGTGTGATAGGACGTTTCAGGACATCAAAACCAGGTATTGTTTGCAAAAGGATGACATAATTAGAATTTAGAACAAAACATTTAACCCAATCCCACACATTGACGCCTTTTGACACCCTTTTAGATAATGACTTTGGAAATCATTGTGGAAAATGAAGAAATTGCTTGTGACAATAATTTCTTCATTTCCCACAATGTTTTCTACGTAAAAAGAACTAAAAATGTTAAATTTCATTCACTTGAAATTGTCGTCTGCAACATCTTTGAATTTGGACCAGCCTAACATTTTGCCGTTTGGTAATGGGTTAACCAAACAATATGCACAAAATTCTTCTCAGCTTTTATGTAATTCAGTCGTAATTCCAATCCAGAGAATAAACCGAGCCCATTATACAAAACAATTTCCCCGAAATCGGTCTGTTCTTGACTGGTTCATTAATATTCTCCCGTTATAGATTTCTAGAACTGTTGCTTGGCGTCTCCAAGAATGCCTACGATTACCGTGGAAACAGATGGAATATTTTTGTTTGAATTATTGATGATTTCCCCATTAGGAAATTCTGTGCTGATGCTTGCTTTTTCCGGGGTACAGTTAAAATCCATTAAAAAGATCTTTAAAAACAACCTATAGGCGACAAAAGAAAACCATTGGTATAGATAGAGCTGGGACGGGTAGAAATTTTGTACCCGGGTACCCGTGGTCGTATTACCCGCGGGTACTCGAGTACTCGATGATGATTCAAAAACACCAATTATAGATGCATTATTTAAAATATGCAAATGTTTTGTACTATTGTGCAAAAAAGGCTAGTCAAAATTTCGCAGACACATGTATATCTCACTGAAAAAACACAGATGAAATGTTAATAACTCGTAGCCACAGTTTGAATAATCTGGAATTAATAGATTTCGGTCTCCTAAAATAAATAATGAATTTATTGTTCAAGTTCATGACACTTACTACATCACGGTTGCTTACAGAACGAAACCTACTCCAGTCTGAATGTTCTATCATTTCCAGGGACGTAGCCAGGAATTTTGTTATGTTGAAGACAGGGTATACGATTTGTCGAGTCCCTTTCACGCATTTTGACGCCCGAAAAACAGAAAAACTCTTGAAAACACTGTGGAAAACGAAGACATTGCTTGTGAAAAGCAATCTCTTCATTTTCCACCATGTTTTCGACACAGAAAGACCAAAGATGTAAAATTTAATTCACTGGAAACTGTCGTCTGCAACATCTTTAAAAATTGGAAGTGTCTTTTTTTATCAAATTGTAATGGGTTTTGGGGGATGCCGGGGCATCTAAGGGTCTGTTCTTTTTGTGGTTTTTTTTTCAGAATTTTCCTTAGAAAGACCACTAGGCACATTTAAAAAAATAACTATGTTGAAGCCCGAGCTTACAGGCATCCGCCTAGTTACGCGCCTGACCCTCCCCCACTAAAGTGTCCAAAGTAGGGTGTAACCATTTCAAACTGTTTGGATGGTCTTCTTCTGGCTCATAATATATCCAGTAAAATGTTGAACCACGGTCAAAAAGGCATGAATATCATGAACGTTCCCTTTTATTAGGTCATTTACAAAACCGGGTACCGGGTAATGATTTAGTACCCGGGTACAGGTGTTACCCGACCCGATACCCGGGTACTCGAGTACTCGTCCCAGCTCTAGGTATAGAACACTTTCATGTCATTTTACAATGTTTCCTTCTACCCGTCTAATGTTACATTCTAGTCAAAACAATGTAGATTGAAAATAGAGCAAGCCACTCGCATCATATTAAGTACTTGTTGGTTTAATTAAAACTTCTTTCCAGACTGATTCTTATTAAAAGTTGTTGACAAAATACATTGGATCAAGCTTACATTTGTTGTCTGTGAAAGGGTCAATCTAATTTCAAGGCTGCTGCAGATGACAAATGAAATGTTGAACAAGAGGACCATGATGGTCCTATATCGCTCACCTGAACCAAGATGATATGAGCCACAGATTTGTTCAAATCAATTACTTGTGACTTTAAGACTGAAAACAAACTTATGGTCAACAACACGCTATTTGTAGTTGTTAGAGTAAAAACAGTCGAAAACGGCAAATTTGTCAATTTGAAGGGCTCAGCAAACTCAGCAAATTCTACTCTAATTAAGCTAATTCAAACTGGTGCAAGATCTTATGTTCAGCAAAATTGTGTCCAAATTTCATCTTGATTGGTCAATAATTGTAGATGCTAAAGTGTAAACGAAGTCCAAAACAATCGAAAACATCAATTTTGTCAAATTCAAGGGCATATAACTCATGACTTTCTAGTCTGACGAGACTGAAATTCAAGCTCATCCAAGAAATTATGGTCACCAACATTGTGTCAAAGTTTTGTCTAAATAGGTCAATAATTGTAGATTCTAGAGTGTAAACAAAGTCGTAAACATTCAAAAATGGGAATTTTGTCAAATTCAAGGGCGTATAACTCATGACCTTTTGATCTGATCAATCTGATAATCAAACTCATACATGATCTTATAGTCCCTAACATTGTGACCAAGTTTTGTCTTGATTGGTCAATAATTGTAGATGCTAGAGTGTAAACAAAGTCGAAGACAGTAGAAAACGTCAATGTTGTCGAATTCAACGGCGTATAACTCAGGAATTTTTTATCCAATCAGTCTGAAAGTCGGACTCATTTGAGATTGTATAGGCCTTAACATTGTGTCAAAGTTTTGTCTAGATTGGTCAATAATTGTAAATGCTAGAGTGTAAATAAAGTCAAAAACAGTCGAAAACAGCAATTTTGTTAAATTCAAGGGCGTATAACTCATGACTTATTGATCCGATCAATCTGAAAATCAAACTCATACAAGATCTTATGATCCCTAACATTGTCTCAAAGTTTTGTTTTGATTGGTCAATATTTGTAGATGTTAGAGTGTAAACAAAGTCGAAAACAGTCGAAAATGGCAATTTTGTCAATTTCAAGGGCACATAACTCAAGACCTTCTTGTACGATCAAACTGAAAATCGAATTCATCTGAGATCTTATGGTCACCAACATTGTGTCAAAGTTTTGTCTTGATTGATCAATAATTGTAGATACTAGAGTGTAAACAATGTCAAAACTAGCTATTTTTCGCATTCAAGGGCAGATAACTCCGGACTTTCTGGTTAGATCTGACCCATAATCGAACTCATCCGAGATCTTATGGTCATACATGTTTTGACCAGGTTTGGTCAAGATTGGCTTATATTTGTAGATGCTAGAGTGTTAACACGAAATTGTGGACGGACGGACGGACAGACGGACAGACGGACAGACGGACGACGGACAAAAAGTGACCACAATAGCTCACCTTGAGCACTTCGTGCTCAGGTGAGCTAAAAATGTAGGAGTTGTGTACTAAACAGCGCAGAAAATGTTGAGGCAAGAGGAGAAAATGCTGATTATCAGCATTTTCTTCTTTTGCCTTAATTTTTTCCCAAGCTTTTTTTCTATCAGGGATGTCAAAACCTGGTCTTGTTTGGGAAAGAGTAAACAGATTTTTTTTAAGGTGGTCCAAATTCAAAGATGTTGCAGACGAAAATATCACTTGAATGAAATTTTAAATTTCTTTGTCTTTTTGGGTAGAAAACATTGTGGGATATGAAGAAATTGCTTGTCACAAGCAATTTATTCATTTTACACAAAGTTTTCCAAAGCCTTTATCAGTTTGGACATCAAAAAATATCATTTTATGCGGATATGGGTTAAGAGTGGTATTGATCTTAACCCTTTCCCAAACAAGACCTGGTTTTGACGTCCCTAATAGAATTGGCTTGGGAAAACATTGAGACAAAAGAAGAAACTGCTGATAACCAGCAGTTTCTCCTTTTGCCTCAATATTTTCTTGGCTATGACATAAACATTTTGGCCTTTTATGATCATTTACTTGTCGTCTGCAGCAGCTTTCATATTAGACCGCCTTAAAATTTTGTCGTTTGGGAAAGGGTTAAAAGAAAGCTTTTATTTAGTTTATAAAACATTTACAAAAAGATCAGTTGAAACATGGATGAGTCAGTGGTGAAACCATTTAAAAGTATAATTTAGTACTGTTTTGTAATAGCTTTTATTGATTTTCCAAGCCGTAAAAAAGCAGTCTTTGTTCTTTGATATCTCCTGAAACAAAATCGACCCCTTATCTTGCGTCAATTTCAGATAAATTTATTGATTGGTTGTGATTTAAAGGGACATTTCATTCTAATTTCAATTTTTTAAAGTACGTCTTGATGCCAAGATTGGTTATTCTAATGAGTATAAATACTATTGGTTTTTTGAAGTAGTTGCCAATAAGCGAGAAACACACATTTAAAGTTGAGACATAATCGATAAATTGCATATAAATCCGAACTGTTGTCCACAACAATTTGTTCAATCTTAACCCTTTCCCAAACAAGACCTGGTTTTGACGTCCCTAATAGAACAGGCTTGGGAAAACATTGAAACAAAAGAAGAAACTGCTGATAACCAGCAGTTTCTCCTTTTGTCTCAATATTTTCTGTGCCATGTTTTACACAAATCATGTCTTTATTATCATCAATTTTGTCGTCTGCAGCAGCTTTCAAATTGGACCACCCTAACATTTTGTCGTTTGGGAAAGGGTTAACACAAAAATATAAATTTCTCGTAAACGGCACAATATTTTGGCTCGAAATTTTCAGAATTTTCATAAGGAAATATGTTCTTTCAGATAAAAATAAAAGTAAAATTTATGACAAAAAAATCTGAAATGTCACTTTAAGTTTCATTTAACACCTCTTTTAACTACAATGATCATATCACAGGGGTTGGAGCACTTGCCCTAGATTCCTAGTACTTCTCTCACCACTACTACAACATTATACATTCCAAGCCTCCAGCTGCTCTCTCTCATAGGTATTTCACAGCCATTGGTGCAAGACAAATGACTTTTATTAAATATCAATTTAGATATTGGCCGCGCCAGGGTTCAAACTTATGACCCCTGAATTGGCAGACTCTGACGTTACCAACTAGGCTATCCATGCTCGGCCAGAATCTGATAATTTCAACATGCTTCATCATTTTTATTTCAAAAGATCAATTTTTTCTGAGATAACTATTACATAACCCCTCCAAATTATATATACTTTAAACGACAATCAGCATTTTTTCCCTTTGCAAGAAATTCCAAGATTTTGCTATTACAAGTTTTGATGGGGACAAAAATTAATACCATAAATGGAAGCAAACATACAGGCCATTTATGATGCAGTAACAATCATTCTTGCATCATATCACTGCTACTATCACATACTCTATTGAAAGTCAAATCTTTCCCGAAAAGTCTTGATTCTCAGACATGGATACATCGATAATTGGCAAGAGTTTTATAAAATACTCCTTTTGATCGATATTCCCTGATAGAAGCCTATTGATTTTAGCCTGGAACAGGCTGACAAAATAACATTCATAGTTCTCGATAAGCTGGGATAATAACATTCTAAATTCTTTATAACACATCCAAACCCTATGTTGTGGGTACTCATTTGAATCATCTCGAAGAGACAATTCAAATGAGTACCCACAACATTGGGTTTAATCAATTATAAGCGAGAAATTCAACTTTGAAATTTGATCAATTCCTCTTATCTCTAGCTCTGTAACATGGAAAGCGTTCTTTCTCCCTGACTGATTTATAGATTTTTGGTGGAGAGATGGATTAAAATTTACAGACAAGACTGGGAATATATAGAGACCAATATGTCTCCTGGAATTTCTCAGAGAATGCTGCTTTCAAAAGGCTAATATTATATGACTCTTTACAGGGTTTTCCCTGGTGAACGAAATTGCACATTTTGACGCATAACAATACTGAGTAGAATTGAAGTCCCAATGCTTACAAATTCAACCGATTTCCTAAATTTTGAAAGATCAAAGCAAAGCATTCTCAACACTACTTTGTGTAAGCCATATTGGCATTGCACAGTATGCAAACACTATACTGGAAATTAAACAGAGCAGCAGATAAGAGGGAGTTCAGACATTTTTACTTTATTTCAATTCAAACCCCTATGTTGTAGGTACTTACTTCAATCGTCTTGACAAGACCATTACAATGAGTACCCACAACACAGGGTTTGATGAACATTTGATGAAATTTTGCACTTTGAAAAACCATTGCCCCCCGTGTAACAATGCCCCGTTACATATATGTAACTCTGATATTATCACAGAAGCCTACCTTTTGGACAGCACACATATTCCACACCCTTGAAGGCGTCTGTTCCACACAGGACGAGCATGCCGGAGCTCTCTAGTACCATACCACGTCCCTGGCACGCCTTCTCAGCGGTGTCAATCCAGTGATCTGGCTGCGCACACAGGTCAGAGTTGTGTTGGTGATCAAATACACAGTGTTGGGGAACCAGCAGGGCCTCACTCTCAAAGTCACCAACTAAAACAGGAAAGATAATCCGTTACGAGAAGGAAAACAATAGCTTTACAGAATGTTGCATATTCAAGGGCAGATAACTCAAATATGACAGATTTATCTAAATTCCATCAGTGGTGTGCATAACTAGACACTATGGAGATTCATAGTGGCAAATTTGATCAAATTCCATTTGAAGGAAGAGTTGCGCACACAAGCAATTGCTACCTGACAAATGGAAAGCAGTTATGCTTTGGTCCAAATTCAAAGAGCTTGTCAAAAGAAATGTCTTTCTTTTCTACGTCTTACAACCTTAAAGGGTGTTGAAACTCACCATTATTTGGAAATGGATTAAACATTGTTATTTTGATCTTAGAATAACCTGAGTAATCAGTGTGGCTGGTCGCCTATGGGCGAGTAAGTAAGTTAGAATAATCAAGCCAATTTGTTAGATAGCATAGAACACACTTCAGGACCAGTCTAAAATTTTGTTGTTTGGGGGGGAAAGTTTAAAGTACAATATTGTGGATTTGATTCTACTAGTTTTCAAATTAAAATCCACAGACTGTATTTATTGCTTCTGCTGAGGACTTTATTGCCCTACTAAAATAGATATTAAGACAAATCTTTGAAATCTTATATATCTGTGTTTGTATGGGAAAACAATCACTTGACAATACTTTCTTAGTGTTTTAGCCTACATTTTTCTCGTTGAGTTTTTATTCTAAAAATTCTCTAGTTATCATAAGCAATAACTTCAAATTTAGACTAGATTGAAATTGCATTTTCTGATAGTAATAGGTGATGAATACAAAATTTCAATGAGCTAAAAATATGGCCATGTAGCCATTTGACAATACCTGTTTCCAGATCAGCCTAGGTCTGATCAGGGTCCATGCTACCCACTAGCACTTGCTGCAAGCAATTTATTCATTTTCATGACGTTTTTCCAAGCCTCTATCTTGATGGGCATCAAAATGTGTCACTATATGGGACAGATTTAAGTACTTACGCAAGCATTTGTATGTTTTTACAAGATGTTTCCCCTTCTTTTCTGGTTCTGGTCCGTTAAAGTTGTCAAATTTGGGCCATTCGATCTCAATCTTCTTGTTCGGCCATTCCATCTCGACTTTCTTGTTGGAGGGTTCAACAACATTTGTGATGTTATGATCAGGGTAAATCTGAAATGATAATTCATCAGATTGTAATAGTAATAACTATTTAACCTATTACCAGACAACGAAATGACATTTTTGACTTGTCTAAATTCAAGGATATTGTTGCAGACCACAATTTCAATTGAATTAAATTTAAAATTTTATCTTCTGTTTTGTTTTTGTGGGTAGAAAACAATATGAGAAATGAAGAAATCTTCTGTCACAAGTTGTCACAAGCAATTTCTTCATTTTACACAATGTTTTCACGTGCAATATTCTTCCACATAAAGCCTAACCCAAAGCAGACAAAGACGCTAAGGACGATGCCCGGATGAGTGGAATAGCCCCCCTGTTCTAAGAATAGCTGCAATATAAATTTTGTCATTGGGAAGAGCTACTTGATATAACTGGTCACACTAATTTGAAAAGGTTTTACAAGCCAACAGGGGGGTTATTTCTGGCAGGTGCCCAAATGGGTATCCTATTTCATTAGATAGGCAAATAGTAGGTTACATTGTACAATAGATTACTTCATTTAATATACACCCCACCATTCTGCTCTTAAATCTTTAAACCTACCGTAATTTAATTTTAATTTAACAAACCATTAAAACAGCTACTTGTCCCAATAATGCTCTTTGTACCTATTCCAATTTTCATCTTGGGTATCAAAATTTATAGGTTGTTTCTTTTTTTCTACAGAAAACAACTGAATATAAATATGCGCTGGGATCTGCAGAAAGGTTCCTAAGAAGGCATTTGTGACCAACATGGTTCCAGATCAACCAGCGTATACACCCAGTCTAATCAAAAACCATGATGTTCCCCTCAAACTTGTCCATGACCTGTAGCAATGATTACAAAATACTTGGGCACATACTGATCTGGATCTCAATTGCTATAAGGGACCTTTATCCAAATCCTATATTTCTAAGAACCTTTTAGGCATCTTATTCATTGTCATATATACATTGTAGTAATGAACGAGAGGCTTGGTAAAGAAATTCAAAAACCTTCTACATCTTTTGTGTCTAAAAATACCAAATTGATAACGAAGAGGAGCTAGTTTTCGTACATGTCGAAGAGACAAACAAAACTAAACTAAGGAGACATATAAATTGTTGCCATAAAAGTGTTAGTTTATCCTCTAAAAAAATCCTTACCAAAGTTGGGACATGTCACATGCAACTTATTTCAAGGTATTTTTGCTGCACAGCAACAGCATAATCATTCCTATATGATGCAGAGCATATTTATTTCACAATCAGGGGAACAACCACCTGTTTGACTCCTTATGTCATTAAGTTATAGCTAGACAGATCCGTTCTATTGACAAAGTTGACACAATGACCCATTTAACATTATCAAGTTTTTCAATCAGTGCATTCAATTGGTTCACATTATGGTAGCTGAACTTGTCAATCAAATGGCTCTTAACAATATGTCAATTATAGCCTACCGCAAAGCAATATTTAGTACTCAAATTGGTACAGTTTAAAGGGGTCCATGCTAGGTTTTTCAGGGATCAGAACAACATAGGAACAGTCAGAGCTTACATTGCTGTGTGGTACACTGCATCATCTAGGACCAAAAAGAAAGGAATTTAGCTCCGATACCGAATTTTTCACTATCACAGTCCAGTTTCCCATAAATAGCCAGTCGGTCAGTCAATTATATACAAATTTTATCTAAAAGGACTAAATGAACTTCATTTGATATTTCATTTGACAGAAATAATAAAGCTATGTATTTTGACCATTCCAAAGAATATTTCTTAAATATATATTTTTTAACTCTGACAAGCTGGCATGGGTTCCTTTCAGTAATTGCTACTGTAAAAACATACAGTTACACTGGAAAAATTACAGCAAATCACTGATATGAAAAACATCAAGTGAAAAGAACAAATTATTGGTTGTCTGGTTGTCAGCACTTTTCTCTTGCTTTATCTAGAAGATATTCAAAACTAAGATTTGTTTGTGCAAACATATGAAAGTATGTTTCTATGAAAACTTCTTAGACAAGATTTTCTATCTCTATATAATGGGTCACACATATTTAACCTAAAGCAGACTATTAGTGACAGAAGTCCGTAGCGGTGATGGACTACCGGAAGACTGGGACCTATCATTACTGTTACCAAGAAAATCAATGGAACTTCAGAATATGTTTACAGGAATAGGTTTCCTCAACAAAGGTGCTAGTTTTAGCAAAGAGAGTTGATAAGCAGAAAATCAACGAAATGCTATAATCAAAGCTTAAGTCTTTGCTGAACATTAGAAGATGACACATTGTCCAAGCTAACAACGGTAGAAATCTATTTTGTTGTCTGCAAACCTTTATATAATGGACTTGTCTAAATTTGTTGCCTAGAAGAGGGTACAGCTGTCATTTCAGACCCATGATTGATTAGGACTTCTACTGGACTATTATTACTGTTGCAAGAAAAATCAATGCAAACCTCTGAAGAATCTGAAATGTGCTATGTGCTGATACATGGTGTTGATAACCTATTTATTTTAGACAGATTAAATTGGATAAAACACAGTGCACAAAACTATTCTTAAGAAATAAATCAAGAGATTGGTAACCTAGTAGTATATTCCTTGCATTTCTCACACCAGTGTTAACCTAAAATCCTTTGCAATAATTGTTCATCCCAATATTATAAGCAATTATTGTTATATCTAACCATTATTGAGAGACAAATGACTTTTGTCAAATGGTAGAAAGAAAATTGGCCCTGCCTGAACTTGACCATTATTCCAAAAAGAGCTATCAGGCTTGATATTTAGAGTCAAACATTCTGTTTGTGCAATATGTTATATAGATAGGTCATTCACTAGATAAAAACTTGAGTCTCTATAATTCAAGGGGTCCAACGTACACAAGTTTTTGTGGTCAAAAAGATCGGCAGTGGACAAAGATGGCGGCTAAATGATTGAATTTTGGTTGATTTTGGGGACAAAAACTGAAAGTAAGTATGTTTCTTAGATTTGATATACCATGTCACCTAGCCGAGGATGTGGAGACAGTATTCACGCTCCTAGGGAAATAGGCCTTAACTTCTGATATGTCCTCAAACTCCATTGATGCTCGAAGTAATGCGAAGCTTTCAGCAGCAACAAAATCCGGAACTGATTGTGACCCGTATAAAATCGCCATTTGCATAAAAAACGCGATGAAATGAGACGTACCCTCGCTGTCTACACCATTTAAACAATAAGCCCAACAATCTGATTGCACTTTTAATGTATGCAACACCTCGCATTCACGAAAAAACCCCATGTAAGCTGTCTAAGGTGGACTGTGGTCAACTGTACGAAAATAATGTCGCCACCGTGTCAATTATTAATCCAACTATCTCTTGTAAAAATTTCGAATTGCGCTGCAAATTCAGAGGCGTAAGTTCGCGTAACAATGAATTTTGTTATAATGAAGTCCTAGGCGTATTATCAAGTCCATTTGACGCATTTTGGGACCCAAACATTATTAAAATAACAATGCGCTAGAAAATACTGTGGAAATTGAAAATGAATGAGCAATACATGTGTTCTTTTTCCGAAGTGTTTTCTATCCAGAGGGACCCGAAATGTAAAATTACATTCACTTGATATGGTCGTCTGGGGTAGTCTCTGGTTTACCAGGCGCAAAATCAGTTTTATCCTATTTTGTATGCTTTTGGTTAGGGCTTGAGATAAAAAATATCAAAATTCATCTCAAAAGAATCGAAAAGGGTCAAGGAAAAAGAGAAGGAGGTGTGGGGGATAGCAGTACCCATCATGATAAGCCAGAACAAAGCACAACATTTAATGTGCCCTGCATACCAGAGGTGCGCTTCTGTAACGCTTTACACTTCATACAGCTAAGTTAAGACAGAGGCTGTTATTATCTAGATTGGTCTAAATTCAAGATGTTGCAGACGACAATTTCAAATGAATATATTTTTTATATTTTTCTTTTTCTCCAAAATGATTAATGATTTCCAAAGCATTGATGTTCTGTGAATTCAATTTGTGGTAATGGATTACATGGTATGTACATTCATGATGTAGAAAATCATCTAGAAAAATGACTTATGAGTTTAAAGTTGTAAACAACCTTTCATAAACTAAAGCTAGAGATGAATAGCTGGTGGATTTAATTGGTTATTGTAATAAGTTTGACACAAAGCATTGGTGGGGCACATTGTTAGGTGCACCAGCTACAAATATGAAGCTGAAATATTGTTGAATGCAGCTTCAAACTCCATCAAAGCAGTAATCTACCAAAACTATCCAACTTTGTGAGGTATTGTTTCTATATTTCAGGGAAAAAGACCATTCAGGAAACAGTTGAATCAAAGAGAATGATGTGTTACAGATTAATCTCCACTTGGATGAGTACCTGAGGCTACACGCTAGAGGGAGAGACATAACTTTTCATGTTTACTAACGAACTGAATGAATTTGAAGACTTTTTATCCAAAATTCATTGAAAAGAGATTACTATTTTTTAAATGAAGTTTAGCTCTTGATAAATGACCAGGCAGAGCATATTTAGCTATTAGCTAGGTATGCGCTGTCAGGCCATTTATCATTAGCTTTACCGGTGTATCAGTTTATTTTGGCTCCTGAGCAGCTATTTCAAGCAAAAAAGCCGAAAAAATTGACCAAAACACATTAAACTTTGTTTTTCTTTACATTTAACAGAAGGTGTAACATTTGTAGACATTGTTTGAATTTTTGGGGACTCTGGAACAAAATTTTATGTGGAGGCCAAGATACCCAAGGTGGGGGCCATGATACCCCGAGGCCAAGATAAACTGTTACAACGGTTCTTATCATGTTAAATATTTACATGTTTTGGATTAATTGTCATGCAGTAATAGACTTTATTGAGGGTTAATTCAGTTTAAAAAACTTTGGACTTTTTTGCCAGAGTTTAAAGCAGGATCAATAAATTGTCCCTGGATAAGCATCTAATTCCTCCATGTTCTCAAAAGCTTACCTTATTAGAGAGTTTCAAATAGACTTGTTTGTTAAAATGAGAGTCTTAAGGTTTTTTTTGCAAAGTTTTAGATATCTAGCCTTAGATTTCCAAGTAAATTATTAATGTACTTTGGTTTTGGCAATTCCCAAGCGATATGAAATTGTAATTTGTTTTGTGTAATTAAAGAAAATAGCAGTGGTTGAAGAATCTTGAGTTTGCTTTTTTGATTTATATTTTTTCCTCATTTTAATCCTTTCCCAAACAACTAAATGTTGGACTGGTCCAATTTGAAATCAGCTGTTTCTTAATGACGATAGCATTTGTGTAGAGAGCTTAGAAAATATTGAGGCAAAAGGAGAAATTATATTATTCCTTCTTTTGCATCAATGATTTCAAAAGGTTAATCTATCAGGGACATAAAAATGAGTTGAAAATACGTAAATGGAAATATGAATTATTTGTTCATTCCATGTCCTATCACCTATAAGCCCAGTTGTCCTGCCATGCAATACACTTGTGGAAAAGGATGAAATTGTTAATATAGTTACTAGCATCCTTTTCCAGTTGATGCTTTCAAAGGCTTGGTCCTGAATGATCCAATTGGTCATTGGTTCATTATTTGCTAGTAGCCTGGTAGTCTGAAATTGTCAGATGACACTTTAATCTGCTTTTGACAGATGTCTTTGTCTATGGAAAATCTGTAGTAAAATTCAAGTTAAAAATAATTTATCCCGTGAGTGTCTGGAACATCTGTTGAAAATTTTGAAGAGAAAAGATTCATTGATACACCTTGATATTTCCTTTTCCATCAATGATTTTACCATAGCGAATGAAGAAGTTTTCACAGATTTTAGTCATCTACATGTTTTCTCAATATATACTAACAGAACTTCCAATCAAAGCCATCGACTGCTCTCTCATTTTAATTATTCAAATCCACTGACGATAGAAAGAATTCTGTCAAATCAAGGTCTGATCCAGGATTTTTCCTGGGGGCAGGGGGGAAGGGGTGGGGTTGGGGGCGAGCGACCCAACGCACCAATCCCCCACTGGAGTCGCCTTTGCGAATGGCAGAAAGGATACTGGTCGAGTCAGGGGTCTGGTGCCTTTTTCTCAAACAATCCTTGGTCGTGATGTATAGATCTATGAGATGATGCTTTTGAAAACATTGAGGGAAGCGTAATAAAAATGCTGACAATAAGCATTCACCCCCTTATCCCTTTTTATTTTTCTACCATATGAAATGAACATTCAACATTATCGATGGCTCAGCGTGAAACAGTTATAACAGCCTATATGTTTATAGGCAGTTACAACTGTTTCGTGCTGAGCCAACGATTTCACATTGTAAGTCAGATTCACATTGTTGTCGGCAACCATTTTCTATTTTGACCAGTCTAGCGGACAAAGATTACTCCATCAGTTTACCATATAGTGGCATTTTGAAATTGATGCCCAACAAGATAGAGGTTTGTCTTTTTACATTACATTGTGGAAAATCAAGAAATTGCATACATATGACAAGTAAGCAATCTTTTCATTTTCCACAATATTTTTAAGCAAGAAAGACCAAAAATCATAAAATCTTTTTCACTTTAAATTACTGTCTGCAACATATTTGAATTGGGACCAACATCAAAATTTGTTGTCTTGGGAAGGGTTATACAGTACCACATTGTACAAGTTTGACAGGATTTTATTCTGTAACGAGCAACACCAAATAGTATCAGAAGACAAAATGCTTAATCAATCCTTTCCCAAACAAGACCTGATTTTGAAGTCCTTAATAGAAAAGGCTCGAGAAACATTGAGGTAAAAGAAGAAAATTCTGATAACCAGCATTTTCTCCTTTTGTCTCAATGTTTTCTGAGCTATATCATTGGCAAGTCCTACCTTAATTAACATCTGTTTTTTGGTCTCTGAAACAACTTAAAATTGGACAACCCTAAAATTTTGCGGTTTGGGAAAGGTTTAATTTAACATAACTTCTTTAAAAGCTGTAGGTCTGGTCATTAGCATTGCAAGACATGGGAACCATCATCCATGAAAATATATTGAAGCATGACTGTGGTTTTCATCATCTTGTGTCAAACTTCATAAATCAATAGCATCCATCTTTACAGTGTGTTTACAGAGTTCTTGAAAAACATGCATAAAAATGTTCATTTGTGACTTCAGGTAATATTTCTGGTATGCCGTCTCAGTTAATTCAGACAGTTATGCCAGTTATTTCTCGGAATTCATCAGGACCGGGATACTGATCTTTCTGCTACGGTCAAGTGTCTGCCATGGAAGATTAACATCACCTGAAAAATATAAACAAGATTTATTCAAACAACGGCATTATAATGATGACAATGATTAATATAACCATTTCCCAAACAATGAATGATACATACAACCAAGTGTTGAACAATTAGAAAATATTGACGAAAAGGAAGAAAATTTTTGATACCGTCTTATTTCTTTTCCTCGATATTTTTACATCTTATCAAAGGGAATTATTAAGTCACACAGTGGCAGTAGATCCAGTCACATTCTTACTGAAGCCTGACTGACTCCTACTAAACATAGATCTAGACTATAAATGATTTATAAACATTTTTAACATCACTTCATTCTCAAAGAGAATTCGTGGTTCTAAAAACAACGTTCTTTAATACTTTTCAGCAGCGTTCCCATTGATTCTTAAATCTGGGGGTACAAATGCTTATTTTACAGGATGCTTGCACCCCCTCTTTAAGAGACAAAGTAGGCTGTCTACAAAAACGAGGGGTACAAGATTCATTTTGAGGGTAAAATAAAACGATTTGTGGGGGTTTGGGTATCCTGTTTCAGGTATGTGAAAGGATTTTAAAACAAAACCTTTGGGAAACACAATTCGAAATTTGACAAGGGATCGTTAGATTTGACATGGTGGCGACATTATTTTCGTACAGTTGGCCACAGTCCACCTTAGACAGCTTACATAGGGTTTTTACATGAATGCGAGGTGTTGCATACGTTAAAAGTGCGATCAGATTGTTGGGCTTATTGTTTAAATGGTGTAGACAGCGAGGGTTGGTCTCATTTCATCGCATTTTTAATGCAAATGGCGATTTTATACAGGTCAAAATCAGTTTCGGATTTTGTTGCCGCCTCAAGCTTCGCATTACTTCGAGCATCAATGGAGTTTGAGAACATGTCAGAAGTTAAGGCCTATTTCCCTAGGAGCGTGAATACTGTCTCCACATCCTCGGCTAGGTGACATGGTATATCAAAGCCAAGAAACGTACCTACTTTCTGTTTTTTGTCCCCAAAATCGACACAAATTCAATCATTTAGCCGCCATCTTTGTCCACTGCCGATCTTTTTGACCACAAAAACTTGTGTACGTTGGACCCCTTGTAATTATTGTTCCAAGGAAAATCAATGAATCCAGAAAATCGGACACTCTAGCTAGAAGCTAAATATGAGTCTTAATATGAGAGATGAGGAGCTCTAGATAGAAAATTACAATACATGAATTCTTTACAAAATAGACCTTAGTTTATAACACCTCAGCAAATAATCTAGATATTGAAACAATGGGTCTTTGGGATGCAATTGGTTCCAAGTTTAAACATATGGGTCTCATCTTTTCAACTAGAACTGTCGCAAAGCGGACAAATACACACGGAGAGCACGGAAACAAAAAAGTCTACGGACAGATGGACGGACAGATGGATGGATAGAGAGACATACAGGCATGGTGAAACAAATATACCCCCTCTACTTCGTAGGTGGGGAGTACAATCATTCAGTAGAATTGTACAACAATTGATATTTGAGATTATGATAATTAATGTATTTCTAATTCTAGCCAAAGTTGGAAAAAATACGAGGGACGGTCGCAAAATAGTTGGACGTTTGACTAGTTCTCTAAAACCATTCCATCTTTTAACAAAATTCTTTTAACACTGTTTGAACAAATTGTCCATCAATGTCTATGCATTTTTGCCATCTTCTTAGCAGCTTTATTATTCCCACTATTAACCATGACGTAGACCCACTGTATTAGGTACAGTGTAACAGCCGGAATCAAAGGCCCCTGATCTAAAATTTCTTCCAAGTAAGCATTTTTTTCAGTTCTAGACACAAATAAAAGTCACGTGGGGTGAGGTCTGGGCTTTAAGAAGGGTGAAACAACTATTGTCATGTGTAATAGTTGATAATCTCCACTGTAGATGCGGTAGTATGGGAGTGTGCGTATTCGTGAAGTAGAAAACATTTTTCTTTGCTAATCTGGGACGTGTTTACTTCAGTATTTTATTGATAGATTTTTTTAATTACTTCAGAATTGTACTTGGCAATGACAGTTTTTTACCATTTGACATGAAACGAGTAACTATCAATCTTCGTGAATCCCCAAAAGCAACAAACATGACTACCAACCGAAGGTAACAGCTTAATCTTTTCAGGTGTGGGGAACCATGAGCTCGTTTCCATGACTGCTTTGACTGATTTTTTATCCCAAGTTCGGAATTATGAACCATTTAATCTCCAGTAATAAAGCGGTTCAAAAACTTAACTCCTTCACGATTAAAATGGCTAGAACGTTCTTTTGTTTTGATTACCGTTGTTGTCCCTGTAACAAATAGCCTATGATACATAAAACACCCATCACATATAAGTGGACAGAATATTGTATATATACAACAATCTTTGAAAATAAACCGGCCACGTTATTGGCAAATGGATGTAGATTCCACCAATATATAATGTGTTTATACAGTTGCAAATGGAGAGACAGCAACACGAAAAGTCCAACTACTTTCCGACCGTCCCTCGTATGATTCAATTAAGATTGGTCACTCTCAAAGAGAAAACCTTGCTTGAGATTATGGGTTAGATAGAATGTGCATCTTTTTAACTATGCGCCCTAAGCCAATTTTATGCATATAGTAGGCAGGACGCAGAGGTAGATTTATCAATGGCAACCCATCTAAAATATGAATTATGATTCAGTTTTCAGTGTGTCGATTTCATTTACTTGTAATGGTAAAACCTAGTATGTAGAATGAAATGTCTTTAAATTAATCTGTGAATAGTTTAGCTACACTAGATTATTTCAGTCCGTAAAGGGCATGGTAGGGTTAATATTACATGTCTGAATCAATTATCCTCCATTATGATTGACTGGGGGATAATTCCAGTCTATTATTACCATTCCAGAACAGATACTAAACTTGATTACCATACACATTTAGGTTAGTTCCCATGATTTCTATTGCACTATTTTCTAGTAGGCCTATACAGTATCTGGTACAAGTCTATCATATAGCTCATTTGTGAGCCAGGTAATGGAAATAACGCAAGACTGATTAGCATGAATTTAAGCCTTTCCTCAACAAGACCAGGTTTTGACATCTCTAAAAGAAAAGGCTTTGGAAAACATTGAGCCAAAAGAAGAAAATGCTGATAATCAGCATTTTCTCCTTTTGCCTCAACATGTTCCATGCTATATTGCACATAAATCCAATCTTTATCTATATCCATTTTGAGTTCGATAGCAGCTTTTGGAATTGGATTACCCTAAAATGTTGTCATTTGTTAACGGATTGACCTGTGATGTGTCACTTACCTTTTTACAATAAGCAAGGATTTCCTCCGGGTCTTCCAAACAGTCAGTGTCATAATCAGCTTCCCATCCGTTCACAACTCTGTGCATGGCGGGTTTGTTACAAATAAACGCCACCGATGGCTCGAACACGGGCAGACTCGCTGCATCTGCGTTAGCTGCCAGCGACTGAAATGATAAGATGGATGAGAAATGATTAAATTAACAAATTACAAACTTATGAAGAAATAAAGAACATAACGGTCTGGTCTTAATGAATATTGTTCATCACTGGTTTGTTGTCTATTAATACCATCAAAGGCTCAAACATAGGCAGATTTGCTAGCCTACATCTGTGTTAGATGCAAGCAATGGAAATGACAGGAAGAATAGGGGTTTTCTGCGGTTTGTCATGTTTGCTTAATGCATGGCTAATGTAAGTGACAAAATAAAAGGAATTAAGAGTAGAAAGGTTATAAGCCGAAAATATTTTGCAAAATATTGATACAGGACAAAATGCTGGATATAATTATTATCAACCTTTTCTTTTTTTGATCAAAATTTTCTTTAACTTTTGTCTTTCTTATACAACTAGCCGAAATCAGGGTTTCGAAAACTGTTAAAATTAAGTCATGTAGCATGACTTTTTAAGGGTTAATAGTTAGACTCACAAAAACATAATGATATTCAACTGCATTATGTATGAAAGGATTCAGTGCAGTTATGATGCAAATTCTTTCATGTTTTACAAAATTTTTGAAGGTGCTGAACACCTTTCTCCCGCCTTTTTACATTTTCTAAAGGGTGTATTTCCGATATAGCTAGCCTGAGATAGCTCTGACTACAGACTGGTCATGATATTATGGAACATGTTTTCAACATTTATTTCTGTTAACAACTCAATTCCAAACTCCAAACTACTGTAATTTTGCATGCAAAAAGGTTGGAATCTTGCAGGTGCAAGACACCTGCAAGATTCAACCAAAGCATGCAAAATTGTATTTAAAATTGATAACATTTTTTTACTTTTGTTTACATAGGTAAAATTTGTAGACATGTGCCATATAATACCATGGCTGGACTATAGATTAGTTTATGAATAAAGTAAATATTATGGACGCACCACATTTTTTCACAACAAAAAGCTTATGTTAACACCTGTGGAGAAATGAAAGCAGATTAACACATGGGATCTGTGACTGATCCATAGGATTGTTACAGTCAATACAGTATCTAAAATATACTGGAAAAGAGTCAAATTAATCTTTTTGTAGAAAAGTATAATCAGTTGATACATTATAAATTTTAAAAGTGCAAAATTGTATGCAAAAACCAATGTGGTTGACAGAGCGACAATCCTAAAATGTCTCAGTCAAAATATAGTGGGAGGTCATACATCTGAATAAAATTTATGGTTTTTCATCTGTCTCAAAAATGTTTTTCAACACCCTTCACTGCATTTTCAAACAATTCAGTCCAATATCCACAGAAGAAACAGTTTATTGGGACAAAATTAAGGGAGAAGGAATAGCTGATAGTCGACATGTTCTTCTATTCCCTCAATACTAATCAAATAGTTTATCCTCTGATACTCCTTTCAAACTAGACTGGTCTAAAACTGCTATTTGGGAAAGAGTTTACATCATCTAGACCTATATTTAACTTCATAATCTGTCAGTAACATCTTCTTTCCCTGTTATTTGATCTTTGACAGTGAAAAACAATCCCTGTATAGCAGGCGGTTAAACAGTAGCAATGTGTTTTTCTTCTTTTATTATTACATCTACACTATTTTATTCCTTTTACAGCCAAGGTTTAAAGATGGTTTTACCAAAGCATTCAACAACTTTTCCATTCATATTGCTTAGATTGGTACATAATTATTATGCCCAAGGGGTTCTCGGACAGTGGAACACAAATGCCCCTGAAATGGCCAATTTTCTAAAATGTTAAGTTTTCGTGTAAAGGGTTGATAAGGGTTGACCAGTAACCTTGAGGAAGGTCATATTGTATGGAACAGATAGATATCATTGAAAGAATGTAATACATACCAAATTTGAGCTTTGCATGTCGAAGACACTTTAGGAGAAAGGGCAAATGTTAAGTTTTCAGACAGACAGACTGATGGACAGATGGACGGACAATATGCCCCCAATCTTTCGCTGTGAGGGGGATTAAAAGTCCTTTCTTTGTTATGTGTACATGTGCCATTAATTTGCCATTTTCAGTAAGATTTTTAGCTTTCAATCCGATATTTGTTGTTTTGGACAGGATTATATTCTGATTTTTTTCGGGAGACAGGGCGGAGCCTAGTAAACGGTTCGTTACATTTAAGCTTGAGGAGAAACAGCCTTCTCGCTTAGCGGTACATCGTCGGTATTATTGCAAAGCATTATAACTACAGCGTGAATCAGGCTGTAGTTACGAGGTTTTATAACAACCCATTTTACAATAGAACGTTCTTTCAATTTCGAAATGTGTTCATGCTCGTGCCGCACGTTTTTCTCTAATATCAACCAAGATATCGAGAAGTAAACTCGTCGAATAACCTCTTCGCTTAGCCACACCCTGTGAGGTGAATAACAAGAGGGCCATTGGCCCTGAAGCGCTCACCTGATATAATAACTTTTTTTTGTAAACCAATTTTCAGGTTGATTGGACAAAGAATGTGACCTCTAGGGTGCACACAAGGTTTATCTAAGATTTGACCTCCTGACCTAGAATTGATCAAGACAATCATTCTGATCAATTTTCAGGTTGATTGGGCAAAAAATGTGGCCTCTAGAGTGCACACAAGGTTTTACAAAGATTTTACCTCATGACCTAGTTTATGACCACAGATGACCCAATTTCAATCTTGTCTGAAAATTGATCAAGACAATCATTCCGATCAATTTTCAGGGTGATTGGGTAAAAAATGTGGCCTCTAGAGTGCACACAAGGTTTTTCTAAGATTTGACCCCGTGACCTAGTTTTTGACTCCAGATGACCCAATTTCAAGCTTGTCCGAGATTTCACCAAGACAATCATTCTGATCAATTTTCAGGTTGATTGGGCAACAAATGTGGCCTCTAGAGTGCACACAAGGTTTTTCTAAGATTTGACCCCATGACCTAGTTTTTGACCCCGTATGACCCAATTTCAAAATTGTGCGAGATTTTATCAAGCCAATCATTCCGAGCAATTTTCAGGTTGATTGGGCAAAAAATGTGGCCTCTAGAGTGCACACAAGGTTTTTCTAAGATTTGACCCTGTGACCTAGTTTTAGACCCCAGATGACCCTATATCAAACTTGTGCGAGATTTTATCAAGTCAATCATTCTGAGCAATTTTCAGGTTGATTGGGCAAAAAATGTGGCCTCTAGAGTGCACACAAGGTTTTTCTAAGATTCGACCCCGTGACCTAGTTTTTGACCCCAGATGACCCAATTTCAAACTTGTCCGAGCTTTCATCAAGACAATCATTCTGAGCAAATTTCAGGTTGATTGGGCAAAAGATGGGGCCTCTAGAGTGCACACAAGGTTTTTCTAAGATTTGACCCTGTGACCTAGTTTTTAACCCCAGATGACCCAATTTCGAACTTGTCCGAGATTTTATCCAGACAATAATTCTGATCAATTTTCAGGTTGATTGGGCAAAAAATGTGGCCTCTAGAGTGCACACAAGGTTTTTCTAAGATTTGACCCCGTGACCTAGTTTTTGACCCCAGATGACCCAATTTCAAACTTGTACAAGATTTCACCAAAACAATCATTCTGAGCAAATTTGAGGTTGATTGGGCAAAAAATGTGACCTCTATAGTGCACACAAGGTTTTTCTAAGATTTGACCCAGTGACCTAGTTTTTGACCCAAGATGACCCAATTTCGAACTTGTCTGAGATTTTATCAAGACAATTATTCTGAGCAAATTTTAAGTTGATTGGGCAAAAAATGTGGCCTCTAGAGTGCACACAAGGTTTTTCTAAGATTTGACCCCGTGACCTAGTTTTTGACCCCAGATGACCCAATTTCGAACTTGTCCGAGATTTCATCAAGACAATCATTCTGAGCAAATTTCAGGTTGATTGGGCAAAAAATGTGACCTCTATAGTGCACACAAGGTTTTTCTAAGATTTGACCCCGTGACCTAGTTTTTGACCCCAGATGACCCAATTTCAAACTTGTCCGAGATTTTATCAAGACAATCATTCTGAGCAAATTTCAGGTTGATTGGGCAAAAAATGTGGCCTCTAGAGTGCACACAAGGTTTTTCTAAGATTTGACCCCGTGACCTAGTTTTTGACCCCAGATGACCCAATTTCGAACTTGTCCGAGATTTCATCAAGACAATCATTCTGAGCAAATTTCAGGTTGATTGGGCAAAAAATGTGGCCTCTAGAGTGCACACAAGGCAAAGTTTGACGGACGACGGACGACGGACGACGGACGACGGACGACGGACACCGGACGCCGGACGACGGACGCCGGACACAGCGGTATCACAATAGCTCACCATGAGCACATTCGTGCTCAGGTGAGCTAAAAAATGGATTATACAAGGGTTGTACACCACATAATAGAGACATGTAAAATCTGTTGCCTCGTAATGGTTGAAGTATGTGGGTTAATCCCTATGCAAATTTATCTAGCTAAAATACCAGTAATTTTCTAAAGGGCTTCTTCACAGGCAAAAATATGAGATTTTGTCCTTATTTAGATAAGTAACAATCTGCAAAATCAATATTAGAATAACCCTTTCCCAAACAAGACCTTGTTTTTACATCCCCGTTACAATTAGCTTGGGAAAACATTGAGACAAAAGAAGAAAGTGCTGATGATCAGCACTTTCTCCTTTTGCCTCAATATTTTCGGAGCTATATTGTACATAACTCCTAATTTAAGGAACATCCATTTTTCTTGTCTGCAGCAGCTTTGAAATTGGAACACCCCAAAATGTTGTTGTTTGGGAAAGGGTTCAAGATCCTTTACCAAGGGTTCCCTTGCACTGATGTCCCTCGTCCAGAAATTGAAAATACACAGAAATGACAAGGAAATGATAATAATTATATTCTGTCTTTGATTTCTATGTTATTCTAACTACCAGCATATACCACATACTGGTAATTATATAGCTCGCAATAATTGACCTGGCAGAGCTGCTCTGCCAGGTCAGTTATCAGAGTTATACAATGTTATGTTATTGTGTTGCTTCTCTTGATTTGTTTTTGTCTCTCAATAAATGACCTAACAGAGCATCTCTAGCTATTAGAAATCATTGTTAGCTATAATTAATGGTTTATACAAGGATAACTTCAATCCTCTCCAAAAAGACTTCCTGATTTCAAGAGCTGTGATATAAGAGGGCAAAAGCAGTGTAACAGCAAAGGAATCAAGCATGGGATGTCATCGGAAAAGCACAAAACTGCTGTATACTGCACAGTGGTTCTCCGCAGAATAATTTGAAGCCTTAGAGGCAAATTAAAATTGTGTCCATGAAAAATAATTGTGAATAACAAGAGGCCCAGAGGGCCTTATCGGTCACCTGAATCAAATGAGCAGAAACATTTAAGGAAAATGTTAAGTTAACAAAAAGCGCAACCCCCCCAGCACCACCATTTCTTGACAGTCTTTTTTTCTCTTGTACAAACTTATTTAAAGACTCAAATACCAAAATGTGAATTCAATCCAACAATAGAACATTTCTTAATATGTACCCTATTTACCCCCTTTTGGCACCTTTTGGGGCCCCAAAGGAAGATAACTCCAGGATTTGTAAAAATCTGAAGCGGCTTCCCATTGGAATGCTTCCTGCCAAGTCTGGTAGAAATCTGTCCAATGGTTCTCAAAAAGAAGAAAATGTTCAAAGTTAAGTAATTGCGCGAACCCCTCCCATCCTCCATCCACAGCACGGCCATTTATTGACGAGTTTTTTTTCTCTTGTACAAATTTTGTAGCCCTTGCCCTAAACACTTTAACTTCCAAATGTGTATCCAATGCAACAGCCGGTTCATGAGTAGAAGATATTTTAAGATGTACCCAATTTACCCCCTTTTTGGCCCTTTATGGGACCCCAAAGGGAGATAACTCTATGATTTGTACAAAGTCTGAATCGGCTTCCTATTAGGATGCTTTCTGCCAAGTTTGGTTGAAATCCAATCAATGGTTCTTAATAAGAAGTGGAAATTGTTAAGTTAACTATAAATACCGCAACCCCCTTCCCATCCCCCATCCCCAGCACGGCCATTTCTGGGCGGATTTTTTTCTCTTGTACAAACTTTGTTGTACTTGCCCTAAAGACTCTAAATACCAAATGTGAATCAAATCCAACAGCCGGTTCATGAGAAGAAGATTTTTTAAGATGTTCCCTATTTAACCCCTTTTTGGCCCCTTATGGGGCCCCAAAGGGAGATAACACCATGATTCGTACAAATCTGAAGCGGCTTCCCATGGGGATGCTCCCTGCCAAGTTTGGTTGTAATCCGTCCAATGGTTCTCAAGAAGAAGTCGAAAATGTTAAGTTAACTAATAACGCGACCCCCCCTCCCATCCCCCATCCCCAGCATGGCCATTTCTGGGCGGATTTTTTTCTCTTGTACAAACTTTGTTGTCCTTGCCCTAAAGACTCTAAATACCAAATGTAAATCAAATCCAATAGCTTGTTCATGAGAAGAAGATTTTTTAAGATGTACCCTATTTAACCCCTTTTTGGCCCTTTATGGGGCCCCAAAGGGAGATAACTCCATGATTCGTACAAATCTGAAGCGGCTTCCCATGGGGATGCTCCCTGCCAAGTTTGGTTGTAATCCGTCCAATGGTTCTCAAGAAGAAGTCGAAAATGTTAAGTTAAGTAATAACGCGACCCCCCCTCCCATCCCCCATCCCCAGCACGGCCATTTCTGGGCGGATTTTTTTCTCTTGTACAAACTTTGTTGTCCTTGCCCTAAAGACTCTAAATACCAAATGTAAATCAAATCCAATAGCTGGTTCATGAGAAGAAGATTTTTTAAGATGTACCCTATTTAACCCCTTTTTGGCCCCTTATGGGGCCCCAAAGGGAGATAACTCCATGATTCGTACAAATCTGAAGCGGCTTCCCATGGGGATGCTCCCTGCCAAGTTTGGTTGTAATCCGTCCAATGGTTCTCAAGAAGAAGTCGAAAATGTTAAGTTAAGTAATAATGCGACCCCCCTCCCATCCCCCATCCCCAGCACGGCCATTTCTGGGCGGATTTTTTTCTCTTGTACAAACTTTGTTGTCCTTGCCCTAAAGACTCTAAATACCAAATGTAAATCAAATCCAATAGCTGGTTCATGAGAAGAAGATTTTTTAAGATGTACCCTATTTAACCCCTTTTTGGCCCTTTATGGGGCCCCAAAGGGAGATAACTCCATGATTCGTACAAATCTGAAGCGGCTTCCCATGGGGATGCTCCCTGCCAAGTTTGGTTGTAATCCGTCCAATGGTTCTCAAGAAGAAGTCGAAAATGTTAAGTTAAGTAATAACGCGACCCCCCCTCCCATCCCCCATCCCCAGCACGGCCATTTCTGGGCGGATTTTTTTCTCTTGTACAAACTTTGTTGTCCTTGCCCTAAAGACTCTAAATACCAAATGTAAATCAAATCCAATAGCTGGTTCATGAGAAGAAGATTTTTTAAGATGTACCCTATTTAACCCCTTTTTGGCCCTTTATGGGGCCCCAAAGGGAGATAACTCCATGATTCGTACAAATCTGAAGCGGCTTCCCATGGGGATGCTCCCTGCCAAGTTTGGTTGTAATCCGTCCAATGGTTCTCAAGAAGAAGTCGAAAATGTTAAAAGTTAACGCACGACGGACGACGCACGACGCACGACGCACGACGACAGACGAAACACGGCCGCAATAGGTCACCATGACCTTCGGTCAGGTGACCTAAAAATATAATGGGAAAAGATGAAATTGCTCTATTTGAGCAATTTCTTCTTTTCAATTATGTTTTTTATACAAAATTATAATATTTAAATATAAAGAAATCATGTATTATTTATCAGTTTTCGGCACCCAATACCTCTATATGTCTCAATTTGGTTATCATTTTAAAGAAACTAAGCTGTGGGGTACTTTTGAATCTGTAGGGGCATTACACTGATTTACATGAAGCTGTAGTGGGGCCGATACAGCTTATTGGGCCGGGGAGTATGGAGGGGAATATCCGCCAATTCTTCTTGCTTCTAAATTACATAAATATTTTGCTAAATTTGTAGTTTAGTTCTATTGTTTACAACTGCATTCTTCCTAGTGCTAAATGCGAACTTCATACTTCCAATTTTTAATGGTCAAACGTAAGAAAATTGAAATAGAAATAGTAACTAAGCACTAAGCAGTAAGCATTTGTACGCAGGTAACAAGAAAGACTCAAAAGGCATTAGTACGAACGCAAAATGCATTAGCATGAATTTAGTAAGAATTCATATTCATATAACTGCGGGGAACCAATATCTTCGGTCGTTTCCGTAAGTTATTCCTGCGAGTGACGTCACATTTAACATATTTCTTTTTCGCATTTTCTTAATTTCTGTAATCAATCTAGGCAATTATATTTAAGATATGCATATATTTAATTAAAAAATAATAAGAATATCATTTATTCAATTTTACTAAAAATTAACTGTGTAAATTATTATTTATAATTTTTATGTAGTTTTGAAAACCGTTAGAAAAAATTGATAAGACAAACTATATAAACTCGTTTGGATCGCCCGTATAGAGACGGCGAGTGTGTACGCTGTAAGTAATAATCATGTTCTGCCACGAAAACACGGCTTTCTTTTCAAGCAAAAACCTACAACCAAGATGTATGATGCTGACTTTCGTTCATCAAAATTGCTCATATCCACATAATTTAGTACGAAGCTAATATATATGTTCCTTCATAAGACGTCCTTTAAGCGACATAACCTATGGGAAAAAGCAGCAAAATGATGGAGCTGATCGCAGGGAATCGAATCATACCCTAAAATGCCTAATAAGAATGATTGTGGCTTGGCCTACAGCATTGTCGAAATTAGTCATGGTGTGGTCGTAGAAGCCAGGGATTTATGGCATCAATCACTCTTAGATCTGGAGCAAGACTCTTTATTGTTCAGTCTACCCTGTTGTATTGAGTGGGTAGCAGTTAGGTAAAACTTAATGCCCATCCTCTTCTCATCAACAAGTAAAAATTAATGTATCGAGAAACAGGAGTCTATTTGCACTAGCTTAGCTAGTGGCGTCCCGAGAGCAAGCGTGGAAAAATGCATGTATAAACGAACGAACGAACGAACAAACGAAGCGATGGTTTGTTTACTTATTGTACTTGTGATAGTAAGAGACTGTTTGGAAAAGGAAGAAAAAATGACATTGAAATGAATGAGTGACCCGGGGCCTGTTTCATCAAAACATTTAAGACGTATTTTTGACTACTTTTTGTATGCGTTTTAAATACATTTCTTTCAGCCCTTCACAAACAATTATTATATCTAGATTTAACAACCCGTGTAAAACTGTTTAGTCTTATAAACGCACCCGTTTACAGATTCCGAAGCCTAGCTAGCATTTTGAGAGTTCAAGCTCCATACCAGTGATGGGTTTCAAAATAAGTAGGCTAATAATTTCAAAGATGTGCTGGCATTGGAGTCCCGTCTTCGTTGAATATGATAATTATCCAACGTATAACCAAGTCGTGCAGGCTGGTATAGGCCTAATCACGATAGGGAATCGCCTGACACAATATTTTCGATATTTTTTTTAATAATTCTGTCAATTTATGACCAATTCGAAAACAAAATGACCTGAAGCACCGATTGTGAGAAACACCAGGGATTTACTGAATACAATGGATCTTGAAAAATCAGCTGATAAAAATGTTATTGACGACCAACTTAAATTATTTTTTTTATAAAATCTACCACGCTAGATGTAATCTTTAGAAATCTCAGCGTTTGTCTACTGTCTCTACTTGAAATAATTTTCGATTCGGTCAGTATTTTAAAACAGAACTATTGAAGATTTTATGTAAGTGTTGTGTCACGTGATTCTCGGCCGTTAAACGCATTTTATTCTTTTCCCTCGCAAGTTTAGAAAAAATCCTCTTCTGATAGTAGCCTGCATGTAGATCTACACAAATCACATTCGATATTTTGTCTACATCGGAAAGAATTTGTTGGATCGGGTAAATGATACTTACACGTACACTGGTGTAAGAAGTTTGGTGTCGGGGGCCAGGTCCCCCATAATTTAGAAGGGGGCAGCATATCCTATGCACCCCAATAATACACCTATATTTTCCTTCAAGAAAGGTCCAGGTATAAAATGTCCGAAAGTCCACAGATTGCAAGAAATGGCTTCTTAGAATGCAAAACTTTCTGGGGGAGAAGGGGGCATGCCCCAGACCCCACCAGCAACGCTATGTTCGGTCGGGTTCCATTCACTGAAATATTTGCCCCCTCCCCAATATTATAATCCTTCATACGCCTTTGACGTGTTGGTATTATACGTGTATTTTTCTTCTTTGAATGTTTTAAACCCTTTCCAAAACGAAAACAGAAACTGTTAAGGCTGAGATCTCCTGCAGAGGACGAAAATGAGTTGTAGGCCTAATAAAGTATTTGGTAAGGACTTGTATACAAAGTAGCATAAGCGCAGTTGGTAGCACATCTGCCTCTCACTCGAGAGGTCCCGGATTCGATACCCGGCCGCGGCAAATACCCTTTCTGACAAAATTGTCACCCATCAATGGGTTTGAAATCGTTAACCTAAGTGGACGATCAGCTGGAGGCTCGTTAAGGGTGTTGTGGTAGTACTGGTTTGAGAAATAATAGGAATCCATGGGTAGGTGCTCCAGCCGCGCGAGCGATATGACCCTGGCAGTTGAAAACGGCGTAAAATCCCAATAAACACAAAGTAGAATAGAAAATATTGAGACTGATTTCTCACATCAGCATTTTCTTTTTTGTCTCAATAGTTTTACAGCCCTTTACTGTTGTGTACGTTAAGACCAGTTTTCATTTGGAAAGGAGTTTGAGTTTATTGGGGTTTTACGCCGTTTTCAACTACCAGGGTCATATCGCGGCGGCTGGAGCACCTAACCGTGGGTTCCTGGTATTTCTCGCACCAGTACAACCACAATATCCAAACCGAGCCTCCAGCTGCTCTCTCACATAGATGATTCACACCCATTGGTGAGAGACAAATGACTTTTGTCAAATGTCAGAATGGATACTGGCCGAGCCGGGGTTCGAACTCGAGACCCCTGGACTCCGACGTAACCGACTGAGCTATCCGGGCTCTTGACTCTTGACCTATCTATTGGAGAAATCAAAACATTTTATAGTTTGGTAAGGGTCGATTACATTTAGGGTTTGTAGCATTGTATCAGCCAATTCCAACGGCGAAAACCTGTGTATATAAAAGTCTGAAAATACTTTTCAATTCAAATATTTTAAACCATACAGAAGCACTTGAAGTAGATATACTATTATAAATGATAATAATTTTGCATTAAAGATACAGCAATTTGTTTTACTTAAGCTATAAAAACGAGTAAAAGCTATATTGCTCAGGTTTTAATAAGGGGTATAAAGGGAGGTAGATCTAGTTCCTAATCTAATGACTACCCCTTAATTGAAATCTTGAAATCAAGACCACATTTTTACGGAAAATCCCGTAGTGTAGTTGAGTGACCGGAAGAAGACCTCCCTTCATTAAGAATTTGCGCTAGAATTTACGCTAAAAGGGAGCCAGCCCAGATATTACTAATGACGGGAAATAATCCATTGTTATAAATGCATATCACATTCTACTTAGTCCCTTCTAATAATTTAATGTTGCTTAGTGCTTAGTTACTATTTCTATTTCAATTTTCTTACGTTTGACCATTAAAAATTGGAAGTATGAAGTACGCATTTAGCACTAGGAAGAATGCAGTTGTAAAGAATAGAACTAAACTACAAATTTAGCAAAATATTAATGTAATATAACAGTAAGAAGAATTGGCGGATATTCCCCTCCATAGGGGAGAACACTGATACTGCATAATGTATGCACTTAGAATAGTTTTACCCTTACGCCTTAGTGTTAACAAAACAGAAGATAAGGAAAGGGTTAATCCCAGATCATATTATTAATTTATATTATTCCCCATAAAAATCCTGATAGAGATAAAAACCTCTGATAGTATCATATAATGACCCTAATCCTTCTTATATTGACCTTTATCATGATATATCAACCCCAGGCTAGAAAATATCACTCAGACAATTTTTTTTACGAAAACAACAAGATGTGTTTGTGAAACACTGATGCAGTTCTACAAATCATTTGAGATAAAACTGACTAATTTTACCATCTAACAATAAGCTTTTATGATTCAGCATTCAAAGCAGATTGTTTGAATTCCTACATGATAAAAGTATACACTTCTAATGACGCTAAATTCTAGACTTGTTCAATTTCAAAGATGTTGCAGAGAGCAATTTCAAGAGAAAAGCATGGCAAGTTTGTTGGTCTTTTGGGGTATATAGCATTGTGGGAAATGAAGAAATTGCTTGTTACAAGCAATTCCTTCATTATCCACAGTTTTACAAAGCCATTATCTTTTGGGGAGTTAAATAAAAGTCAATAAATGTGGATAAAGACCATAGAATCTGTGTTACATGAATTTTCACCGTGTAAGTATAGAGTAATAACCTATGCCTGTTTGACAACTGTACCAATTAGTTTAACAACTTAATTAATTACATGCCCTATTAAGTAACACGCCCATAAACACTGCCTGGTGTGTATTTAAATGTGGAACATGACTAAATTGACTTTTCCTCTTAACTAATTCCCGAACAGTGACTTTTCAAGTCAGTCTGATTTGAAAGCTGATGCCAAAGACAATCTGAATATGAATACAGAATGGATATGTATTTTGGCAAAAAAATACAGAGGCAAAAGGAGAAAATACTGCCTGGTTATCCACATAAATTTCTTCTTTTGTCTCAATATTTCCATGGCCTCTTCTATTGAGGACTTCAAAACCAGGCCTTGTTTGGCAAAGAGTTAAACAAAGATTTATTGATGGTGGGAGGTCACAACTTCATGACTGCATCTTGGAAAAGATGGAGTTACAAGGTTTTGACATCCAAACAACAAAATGTAACATTTTTCCTCATTTCTCCATAAATTAATCAAGTATTCTCCTTTTGCAAGTATACAGAGAGGAAAACCCTATTAACCCTATGTAAACTAACCGGAAGATTGCCCAATATGGTGCCATCTTGTCTTATTTAGCTAGCACAGAAAATTCAATTAAGTTTCTGGAAAAACTCTTATGTCTGTTATCCTAATTGTGTTTTAAAGCTTTGTACATTGTATAATACAGATCTTCACAAAGTATGAGTATAAATTTATTTTTCAATCATCAGCTATGTTATTTATCAAGCGATAGCATTATGATAAGTGAACATGTTACTTTGCATCAGTCATTTCTCAACCCAACCTCATGTTTTGGGTAACCATATTGGCTTTCCCGGTCTCAACAAAGAATTTATCATAAGCATTTTCTTCTTTCGATTCAATCTTTACCAAACCTTTTTATATGAAGGTCAATACAACATCTTTTTGGGGAAAGGGCTAATTAAGGATGACAAGGGGTAAAAAAGCCATCAGTACAATCAATACAGAGCTCTATTGTAAGTTTGTTCAGGAAATGATGAAGAGACTCTGGTCTAGAATCAATACTGACAATACCGAGACAGGATGACTCAAAACAAATTGATCCTATACATGGCACATCTCATGGGAACGAGGACTTTTGAAATTATCATTAGTCATTAACCTTGTTCTGAGGACATTCTAACTTTTTTACTTAGAATTGTTTGTTTATTGGGGTTTTATGCTGTTTTCAACTACTAAGGTCATATCACAGCTGGAGCACAGGCGTCCATAATTTGAGCCTTGGCATCATCTAGACTATTCTTTATCACAAGGCATTTTTCTACGTTCAATCTGATCGCCACCCCTCTCTCACAAAATACGGTGGAACTTTTTCAAATCAACAGATAATCTGTCCAATCTTTCGTTAACCGAGAGCCAACATATTTTTCTTCAAAGAAAATGCAATTGCTTGGGGGTGGGTAACGAAGTCTGACTGCTACAATGGCTCAAAGTTGAAATTTCCATCGAGAATTTGCTTCATGGACACTCTAACGTTCAGTCGATTTCAAGATATGAACATGCTTGAGATCAAACAGAACGACATTCTAACTGCGTGAACACCTAAAGCAAGTTTAAATCAAACACTGACCTGTCACAGTCGTCTTCTACAAACGCAAACAAGTGAGAATTCGGTGATTTTGAGGTTTGTTGTCAAATTTTCAAAAGGAAACTGCCAATCTGGGTCAGATGTAACGATGGGTAATTTCGTTGGATAATCGATGTCACGTTTTTGGTGACGTAATTAGCGGTGAATGATTTTATTGGCCGAGTATCGTTTTGACAGTACTCGTTGGTACTCGATTTCTATAGCTATTTTTAAACAGTTTCATGATGTAAGAGCGGGAACCAGAGGGTATTTAAACATTTAGCTTACGGAGACAAAGGAAAGTTAGAAAAGTTCGCTCATGTTATTTTTTCAACAGTAAAGAGAAGATTATAAGAATGTAGATTATTTAAAACACATTTAGTCAAGCTAGTGGCGCTAGCGATAGTAGCGGTGCCTCCATTTTCGGGGGAATGTACGAACAAGTTAACAGAAACGAGTCAACCAATGAAATTATTTGTCGTCAATTACGTCATCTTTTCAAGATGTCTACTTTCATGTCAATACTCTAGCTGAACGGAAAAATCATGAAATGTTTGATTCTAAGCCATTAGAGAAGATGAATGTGGCAGGTTAGTGTTATATTTAGACTTGCTTATGGTGTCCATGTAGTTTAAAGGGCGCTCTGTTCGATCTCAAGCGTGCTCATATAGATCTTTGATTCTAAGCCATTAGAGAAGATGAATGTGGCAGGTTAGTGTTATATTTAGACTTGCTTATGGTGTCCATGTAGTTTAAAGGGCGCTCTGTTCGATCTCAAGCGTGCTCATATAGATCTTGAAATCGACTGAACGTTAGAGTGTCCATGAAGCAAAACCTCCATGGAAATTTCAACTTTGAGCCATTGTAGCAGTCAGATTTCGTTACCCATCCCCAAACAATTGCATTTTCTTTGAAGAAAAATATGTTGGCTCTCGGTTAACGAAAGATTGGACAGATTATCTGTTAATTTGAAAAAGTTCCACCGTATTTTGTGAGAGAGGGATGACGATCAAATTGAAAATAGAAAAATGCCTTGTGATAAAGAATAGTCTGGATGGTGCCAAGGCTCAAATTACGGACGCCTGTGAGCTGGAGCACCTAACCATGGATTCCTGTCGTTTCTCATACCAGTACTACCACAACACCCTTACCGAGCCTCCAGCTGCTCCCCCACATAGGTTCACGATATCAAACCATTGATGCATAGGCGTAGGAAGAGGGGGGCCAGCCCCCCCAATAATTCAGAAAAGGGCCTGCCTGCCCCCCCACCTATGGCCCCCCATGATACACCCATATTTCCATTTACCATAACGTTTTGCCCCCCCCCCCCCCCTATTATAAACCTTCCTACACCACTGTGATGGGTGACATTTTCGTCAGAAAGGGTATTTGCCGCGGCCGGGTATCGAACCTGGGACCTCGAATGAGAGGCAAATGTGCTACCAACTGCGCCATGGCCACGGCCCCAATTGTTTGATTGAATGGAATTTAACCCATCACCAGAACTGATGGCAACATTTCGGACAAGACTGAATTCATAAATGTTGCAGATAACAATATCAAGTGAATGAAAATTTATTTTTTGAGTGTTCTTGTGTAGAAAATATTGTGGGAAATGAAGAAATTGCTTGTCACAAGCAATTTCTTCATTTTCCACAATATTTTCCTAAACCTTTATTTTGTAGGATGTCAAAAAGGCATCACTGTTTCAGAGTGGGATAACACAGCGGCCTTTCTGGTTTCAGGTCTTTTTTACCGGTTTCCAGTGAACTCGGCCTTATTACGAACTCCGCCTGTCGAACTCGGCCTGGCGAACTCGGCCTGGTGAACTCGGCCTTATTATAGGATATAGAATTATTCGGCGTGAAGTCATAGCCTCACTTTCATTTTTTCATCGAGGGTACTTCCTCGGTCTTTATCGTTACGGGATACCAACTTTGAGGCAGATTATTTCAAAAATCCATCGTTAAAATTCATAAACAAAACTCTTTCTTTAAAGAATGTGATTTAAACTTTCTAACTACCAACGCATTTTTAATAATCAGACATAGTCGTCGAGATATTAATGCTGAAAGTTGGTAATGCTTCAACGAAAAAGACCGAAGATTTCACCTCCACCGAATGAGAGCAGGTGCGCTGACGACGTTTTTGATTGGCTGAAAGAATTGTGCCGACCGAATCAATATAGTAAAAATGTCGAACTCGGCCTGGCGAACGCCTTATTATAGGATATATAGTAATATATATATTGAATGAAAAGTATAGGGACGTCCAGTCTATATTGAGGCCGAGTTGGACAGGCCGAGTTCGTATACAGGCCGAGTTTTTATGAGGCCGAGTTTTTGTCAGGTCGAGTTCACTGTCACCCTTTTTACCCTATCCATCGTTAAAATTCATAAACAAAACTCTTTCTTTAAAGAATGTGATTTAAACTTTCTAACTACCAACGCATTTTTAACAATCAGGCATAGTCGTGGAGATATTAATGCTGAAAGTTGGTATTGCTTTAACGAAAAAGACCGAAGCTTTCACCTCCATCGAATGAGTGCAGGTCCGCACTTTATGACTGACGACGTTTTTGATTGGCTGAAGGGATTGTGCCGTCCGAATCAATGCCATTGTTTTGAAATAAATTCCAAGCATTTCTAAAAATTATTAATAGAGAAAAGAAAATGCGGTCAATTGACAGTTATTACCACCATGAATTCAATGTTTTATTTTGAGTCTTGTGAACATTCAGTATAATAGTGGATCTGTCGTCTGCAAATCCATTGAATTTGGACCGGTTTGCTAGATGTGTCAAGACAGAGAAGCTGAAAGGTGCGACAAACGTGTAGAATCCTAATGTATGTGAATTTAGCATAGAGAACTGTAAATCCATTTTACTCTATTTTCAATCAAACTAAGCACACATAATTACCTCCAAATAAGCAAATCCGTATTTTAGGCATAGACACGCCGTTAAAACAAACACTGGCCCGTTAAATAGGCCCATGATTTTAGATTTTCAAGGCGAAAGTTTCGGTGTAAAGTCTTCGGTTAGGGTCCTGAGTGAATGTTAACAGAAATGGCGACGTGACGTCATGTCTCATTATGAGTAACAGGTGTTTTTCAGTAAACTCGTTGCTGATTGGTCAATCGTGAATATCCTTAATTGGGGTATTTTTTGGCAATTATGAACTGTATTTATCAATGGTATCATTTTTTGGTATCAATAATCATTAAAACTCTTCATCTTATAATAACAGACAATCTTGATTTTTCGTCTGCTGATATCTTTCAAGAGAAATTCCAAATAATATACATCAGCGGTATCAATCCATGCGGGTTAATTGACCAATGAAATCACGCGTTACTTGGCCCTAAATGCTGTTTAACATAAACAATGGAAAACATCCGAATGATGCAGACGCATGGAAAATGACACCATATGTCAAAAGTTAGAAATGTCACCAGACTTTGACAGACTGAAAAATGTGTTTCTGCTCGTAGATTAAGGTGCAAACTTTCAAAATTGATCACTAATATATCATACTCTGCAATTTTGACCAAACACGTAAGGATCACTTTGATAAACTGAACAAATCCATTGAGATGTGCGTGCACACCTTGATGTGTATGTCTGCTAAATATTTTGTATGCTTCAACTTCAACTTCAATGAAATACTCTTCAACGCCACGATGGATATGATATGCAAACTTTGATTTCTGTGCCATTTCCAGCAAATTTTCTGTTGAATTTATGCAATGTAGTATAATTTTTGAGATATGATAGACTTTTCAGCCACAGAACTGGTGAATCAACTGAAGAAAGTGCAGTTTAAACTTGATTAACCCTTTCCCAAACAGCACAAATTTAGATTTTTCCAATTTAAAAGGTGATGAAGAGAACAAAATTGGTGGAAATTCAGGTGGAACTTGTCTAAATTACAGATCAGAAAATATTTTTAGGTTCTGCTGCGGATCTAAGATTTGATTTTGTGAAGGGGGTTTAAATATACAGAGAGGGGGTTCATTTTCCTAAAATTATAGAATTTTGACTGAATTTCTGCATGAATTTTAATACCCTCTGGGTCCGTCACTGAGGTAAAAGGAGAAAATGCTGATTGTCATCATTTTCTTTTTTTGCTTCAATATTTTCCCGAAGTCCTTTTCTATTAGGGACATCAAAACATGGTCTTGTTTGGGAAATGGTTAACACTGTGCCTGGATGTGCATGCTTTTAAAGAGGTTCACCAATGGTTCAAAATGTCTTTCCAGATGGCAGGATCTGAGATCCCAAACTCAAATGGATAACATCTGATTATGTCTAAATATGATAGCGTATGATAAACAAAAAATTGAGGAGTGAGGATGAAAGCCGGATTTTCATCGCATGTCTTTCACTCTAATCATTAACCCTTTTTTCAGATCATTCAGATCTGAAAATGTGTTTGTATCAAATGCCAGAAGGGCCCTTTTTCCAAATCATGACTCATTTGTAATTGACACACCAAAACAGTGAAATAATGTTTCAATTTCAGCCGAATAGATCTGATCTGGGTAAAGCCATCATCAAAGCACAGTATTTACCATGGAGGATACTCGCATCAAATCGTCTCATTTGCAGCAAAACAGTAAAATGATATTTCAATTTCAGCCTAATAGATCTGATCTTGGTAAAGCTGTCATCAAAGTGCAGTATTTACGATGGAGGAAACTCGATCTAAATCTGGTTCAACAAAGAGGGTAGAGTTTGAACATGCCCAAGAGAAACATGAATTACTACAGAAGAAAGCCTACATGTCGTATGTTACACACTTTCCGAAGAGATATATTGTTGGGATTATGGCTTTCTTTGGGTTTTGTAAGTATTCTACAGATTTTCAATCACTTGACAACAAAAGTCTGATGTTTCATATAATTGGAAAATGGTTTCAGTTGACTAATAAGCAAAATTTATGCTCATGTTAAAACAACAACAGGAACAAAAACAGAAATATTCATGCTAAGGTGATTTAATTTTGATATATTGTATCTTTATCTCTGATATTTTTTTTGTTGAAGATTGTGTCACTGTGTGACACTGAGCAATTTCCCACAGTTTTTCCTCATGTTCTGTTATTGTTTTTCTGTTTTTCAGGTAATATTTATGCCTTACGAGTCAACTTGAGTGTTGCTATTGTTGCCATGACTGCCAACAGAAGTGTTCATGTCGATGAAAATAAGACAGTGGTATATTTTCATAACTAGTTTGATCAACCATTTGTGATCTGTCATGCTAAAAGGGAACCTTCTAGGAAGTGTGAAAAGTATTGACCCTAGTCAATTGGCACAATCCACAAAGACAGCTTAGAGTTGATACTTCTCTCATATAATTATGACATTATGACTATGTTCTTTAATGAAAGCATTTAGAGCAATGGATAAACTGCTGGAAACAGCATTTTCTCCCTTGTTCCAAATGTTTTCCGGAAGTATTCTATGGGAGTCGCGAAACCAAAGCATCCCACGGGAAATGGTTAACGCTATATTTAATTATCATCCTCCTTTTCTGCTCTATTTTACATTACTTCATTGATAATAACACTTTGAATGTTTAAAGTACTTCTATATGTCGTGCGTGTGTGAAAGAGAGAGAGAGTGTGTGTGTGTATGTAAGTGAGACCTTGAATTATATGTGTTGTTTTTTGAAATTGTGACTATGTACCTTGTGTATACGTCAATTAAAATGTTGTTCTGTTCTGTTCTGTTCTTATATATAATTTTATGAATATAGAATGTTTTCCCTATTTTACTTTATGTTCATCTTCCGACATCTGGTTGTTCTCTTTCTCAAAACTTGGTATTATCCCTTATGGACTTACCATGATTCCCCTTTTAGCATAACATTTCACATAAATTTTATCTTTCATTTCTCACATAAATGAATATTGAGTAAAATCTATGAAAAACAATATCTATGGAATGTCTCTTTAAACATTTGACAAGTCTTTTGTTGGTTCTTATTTGCATTGTCTTACTGATTCAATTTCAATAAGTACCTACAACTTTTTTTATTTGATGAAAAAATGATAGTTTGAGTTTTGAACTGTAATTAACACTTTCCCAAACAAGACCAGGTTGCTGATAATCAGCATTTTCTCCTTTTGCCTCAATCTTTTCTGCGCTATATTATATATAAATACTGTCTTTATCAACATCCATTTGTCGTCTGCAGCAGCTTTTGAATTTGAATTTTTGTCGTTTGGGAAAGTGTTGATATCTTGTATCTGTTGCTCTAGTTGGTTTGAGGACAGTTTTGATCAGATGAAAATTTTAGTATTTTGTTTCAGACCATCATGCCAGAGTTTGACTATGATGCCAGACTGAGAGGAATCATTCTTGGTTCATTTTTCTATGGGTATCTCTTTACCCAACTACCGGGTGGTGAGTATTCTTTGTAATGTGACCACAGTCATTAACCCTTTCCCAAACAAGACCTGGTTTTGACTTCCCTATCAGAAATGGTTTGAGAAAACATTGAGGCAAAAGAAGAAAATGCTGATGATTAGCATTTTCTCCTTTTGCCTCAATGTTTTGTGTGCTATATCATTCACAAAATTGACCTTTATTTACTGTATACTCAAATTTTGTCGTCTGCAGCACCTATCAATTTGGAAGAGTCTTATTTTTTGACGTTTGGGAAAGGGTTAATCCTACCCCAGGTTCCCCTTATGGCAAACATTTAACCCATTCCAAAACAGTGACGCCTTTTGACGCCAAACAAAATTTAGGCTTTGGAAAACATTTTGGAAATGAAGAAATTGCTTGTCACAAGCAATATCTTCATTTCCCAAAATATTTCTTTAACAAAACAAAACGCAAATGCTTCTGCAAATGACAAATTGGGTATTGGTACAGACAGGATTTGTGTACAGAATAGTGCTGGAAATATTGAGACAAGATGAGCAAATGCTGATCATCAAAATTTACTTCTTTTCTATGTATCCTCCATTATTTCTGATGCAATCTCTAATAAAGCCATCAAAACAAGGCCTTGTTTGGGAAAGGCTAAACCTTTTGCAGAAGAATGATTTACTTTATGAACAGAAATGAAACATTCAGTTTATTGGTTGTGTTTGCTGATAAACCTCTTTACTCATTTGCTGATAGCTCTTGTTATAATCTGTAGAGAAATTTAATCCTTCCCAAATGGAAAAAATAGGTTAGTCGAATTTAAGGGACCAAAAGCTGCCTCAGACAGCAAAATGGATGTTGATAAAGATTGAATTTTGGAAGCAATTGATCATTGAAAAAGTTTTAGAAATTGTGCTGTCTGGTAATGGGTTGAATTGTACCAATAGATAGAACAAATCTAGAAAATTGTTTTATAAATCAATAAAAATTATTATCCCCATGATTCCTATATTTGGAACCTAAGTAAGTTATTATTTGCTTATTGAGTTAGATCTGTTAGAATTTTCCAAATGCCTGAAAATCCACGTTTTCCAATAAACATTAATTGACCTTTTCCAAAATGACAAAATTTTAAGGTGATCCAATTTGAAAGCTGCTACAGACGACAAAGATGTGATAATAAAGACATGATTTGTTTAAAATATGGCACAGAAAATATTGAGACAAAAGGAGAAACTTCTGGTTATCAGCAGTTTCTTCTTTTGTTTCAATGTTTTCCCAAGCCTGTTCTATTAGGGTCGTCAAAATCAGGTCTTGTTTGGGAGAGGGTTAAAGGCTCATTGCAAAAATATTGTAAGTACATGTACCGTAATTATTCTAATAAACGCCCATATTCTAATAAACGCCCATCCCCCAAATCTCGGCTGAAAATCTGCTTGTTTCAAGCACAATTTTAGCGAAAATGGGTGATTCTAATAAACGCCCATCCCCTGATTCTGGATTGAAATAATGCAAGTCATCATCAAAGATTATTTCCAGAAGCAATGAAAAAAAGAATGTCCAACCTTAAATCTGTTGGCAACGATGAAATTCCATCGAAAAATGGTATTTTACGGTCCTTATACATGTATCAAAACTCGACTTGCTGAACTTTGAGTCCATGAATTGACACTTGATTTGCAAATTTTGACTAACAAAATTAAAATACCTCTAATAAACGCCCACCCCCTACTTTTCCATTGACCATGTTTCTAATAAACGCCAGGGCGATTATTAGAATAATTACGGTATATTAATATGTACAAGTTTACAATTGTGTCATGAATATGTTTCTTTGCCTAAAGTTATAAATGTTTCAGTTTAGATTTTAAGTTTGAATAATTCATACAGTAAAACAGCATCATACAGATTTATTCATGAATTATTATATTCTACACAGTGGAGATTGTGCATGATGGGATGGATAACGAATACAGACAATTTGCCTCGCTTCAGGTAAGAAATTGTGCAATAATTTTCTTATTTCTGTGTCAATTTTCAAGCGGTTTGTTGCATGTACCCCGCTTTACTGAGCTCTTTCCTTAGATATATGACATGTTTGCAGAATATTTGTACTTTGTTTAAAAAATTTATCCCAACTGACCAGAAAAACGACAAAAATTTCAGGCCCTTTTTCTATTCAGTTGGGATCAGTTTTTGAGAAAAGTACAAGGAGTTTCCAGATAAGTAATACATCTGAAAAAAGGGCTCAGTAAGATGGAGTACAGGCAACAAAACGCATGAAAATTGATGCAGAAATAAGAAAGTTTTTGTTCAAATTCTTACCTGAAGCGTGGTTAATTTGGCCGTAGTTGTTACCATTTCGCTTTCTGGTCGGTTGGGACAATATTTCGGAAAAAGAACCATGAGTTATCTAATATGTCATACATCCCATGGAAGAGCTCGGTAAGGTGGGGTACATGCACCAACCTTTTGAAGATTGACACACAAATATGGAAGTTATTGCAAAATATCGTACCAGAATCGAGATGATTTTGTCCGTATTTGTTATCCATCCCATGATGCACAATCTCCACCATGTTCTAGCATATTACATTTTATGCTCCATGATCAAGGACTGAATTGAGCTGGAATCTGAAAAAAGGACCCCCTTTTAAGGCTTTTGAGACCAACATGGACCCAGATCAGTCTGATCAAGATTCATTTTGTTATAAAATAGAATATTATTTACCTGTACAAACAGTGACTGTATTTTAGCACATGGATCCAATATAAGACTACCTACATTTCACATCAGTTCGATCTTGAAACATGGTGAACCAAAATGCTTTAAGTGCCCTTTATCCAGATCTTGGTCCTAACTCTTCTTAACTAAGAACTGCTTTGTTATTAGAGTAAAGAAGTAAATTGCTGTAGGCCTATACACAACACACTTGTTAAAGGTTGAGAAAAAGTCCCAATCTAGCACCAGATACATCATTACATATAATGGAATAACATTAAGTATTAAGATAAGGCTTCTTTACATTAGGGTCTGGTGTTTGTTTGGCTAACAGAAGCCTAATAGTAATCAAGTATGTAATGTTATCAATTTGGAATGTATTCATCCTTTCTATGCTAATTTTACCCATTCACAAACAAGATCTAGTTTTGACATGCAGGATATAAAAAAAAACAGTGCGTGAAAACATTAAGGCAAAAAAAAGAAAATATTGAGATATTGTGATCAGTCTGTTATCCAGCGTCCGTCTGTCCACAATTATCTATAAAAAAATCTTCTCCTAAAGTACTGGGCAGAATTGGATGAAATTTCACGTATATGATCCCTTGGTCATCTTTTTTCAAAATACTTGAAAGAATTGGGATCGGGGTCAGAATGGGGTAAAAAAGTAGGTGACTAGGTCAAATCTTATTTTTGCTCTAGGAGTCAGTGTTGGCTCAATCATTGTGAAAATTGACCAGAATGTTTGTCTTGATGATATCTAGGTCATGATAAAAATAAGGTCATGTTCGGTCAAAATCTAGGTCGTTTGGTCAAATGACTGAAAATCCTTCTCTTTGCTCTAGAAGTGCCAATTTTGGCTCAAATCTTGTGAAAATTGCCAAGAATCATTTTCTTTTGGATATTTAGGTCAGATAAAAAAAATGAGTCATGTAAGGTCAAATCCTAGCTAGGTAATCACCTTTGTGAAATCATTCTTTTTGCTCTGGAAGTGTCCATTTTGGCTTAATTATCGTGAAATTTGCTCAGAATGTTTTTGTCAATGTTATAAAGGTCATTTAAAAAGTAGGGCATGCAAGGTCAAAAACTAAGTCACAAGGTCAAATGTCAAAAGTCCCACTTTTTAGTCAAGAAATGCCAAATCATGTTAAAATGGTTCAGAATGTTTTTCTTGTAGATATTTAGGTCCGGTTAAAAAGTTGGTCTTTCAAGGTCAAAATCTAGGTCACAAGGTGAAATGTCAAAAATCCCTCTGTTTAGTCTAGAAGTGCCATTTTAGGCCAAAATCTTATAAAAATTGCTCAATGTTTTTCATGTGGATATCTTGATCCAGTTAAAAAGCTGGTCATGTGAGGTAAAAAAAAAACTAGGTCACGAGGTCAAATGGAATGAACTCCTTCTTTTTGCTCTAGAAAGTCCAATTTTTGCTAAATTAATTTGAAAATTGTCCAGGATGCTTATTTTGATGTCTAGGTCATTAAAATCTTGGGTCATGAGAGGGTAAAAAACTGGATCACTGGGTCAAATTGTGTTTTTGTTGTAAGAATCACAATATTTTCTCAGTCATTTTGAAAATTTGTTAAGAATGTTTAACTTTATGATATCTTGATCATGTGAAAAGTCGGTCACTCTACATCAAAAACTAGGTCACTGGGTCAAATTCTGTATTTGCTCAATTATTGTGAAATTGGTTCAAAATGTTTATCTTTATGATCACTAGTTAATTCGCCATGTTGTATGTCTCAAACTTCTCTCAGGTGAGCAATCTAGGGCCATCTTGGCCCTCTTGTTAGCTACAGGGGAGATATGAGTATGCTTGAAGACAATTCAAATTTAGATCAAGTTTAGATCAAGGTAAAAATTAATAAAGAACTTACTGTTATAATCTGCAAAGAGAAAATGCAATTTTCCGCTCTTAAATAATTTTGAAACAAGCAATCTCTAAATTCGTCAAAACCAGTGCTTGTTTGGGAAATGGTGTAATCCATTACCTTACAGAAAAAGGTTTGACTTTTCCAACTTGAAAGGTGTTGCAAATGAAAATTATAAGTTGATGAAATTTAAAAAAAACCTTACCGTTTTAGATTAGAAAATATTGTTGAAAATAAAGAAATTGCTTGTTACAAGCAATTTCTTCATTTTCAACAATGTTTTCCCGAGCAATTTTCTTAATAGGCGTCAAAAAGGGTCATTTTGTGGGAAAAGGTTAATAACATTTCTGGGAAACTAAAAGTACCTATAGACACAATTTGACGCAATGCCATAATAATGGGATGAAATTTCCCTGCAGACAAAGCCTTTTGTGCACTTGGGTTATTTTTGTCATATTTGTCCTTCCTATAATAAATGACATTTTCTTTATTTCCTGATTGGATTATTCAAAAGCTGATAAAGACCCAATTTAATACACTTCAAGACAGCAAATGTTTGGAATGGTCCAAATTGAAAGCACCTTACAGGAAATAAATCTGAACCATTTCCAAAACAACACAATTTTGGACCTGTCCAAATTCAGAGTGAAGACAACAAAATTGTCTATGAAAAGCAGAGTATGTGTATTTGAACTGCAATGAAAGATCCGCCATATCATTCTCTAATAGCTTCTTCATTTAATTTAGCATCTGTAAGTTAGCAGACTGCATAAGACCAAAAGCTAGTCTGGAAAGGATATGAATTCATATTCTCAAGGATTGTTCAATATAGAAGACTCTATGTGAGAATATAGAACCCTGCAGGAAGTAAGCCTGTCTTTATGTCTGATATATTATGACAAATGTCCATTATGACTTGTTAGCTCACCTGAGCACGAAGTGCTCGAGGGGAGCTATTGTGGTCACTCACCGTCCGTCGTCCGTCTGTCCGTCTGTCAACAATTTCTTCAAACATCTTCTTCTCCAAAACTAACCGGCCAATTTTGACCAAACTTGGCAGGAATGTTCCTTGAGTGACCCTTCTCAAAACTTGTTCGCGGATTTTTGATTCGTCAAAAAATGTGGGCGTGGCAGGGCGGGGCTTATCGCACTTAGAGAAATCCTAAGAAAATTCTTTAAAAATCAACCATTGTTCCAATTTGAACCAAACTTGGCAGAATTGTTCCTTGAGTGACCCTCCTCAAAATTTGTTCTCAGATTTTTGATTCGTCAAAAAACGTGGCCGTGGCAGGGAGAAAGGGACTTATCAGACTTAGAAAAATCATAAGAAAATTCTTTAAAAATCAACCATTGGGCCAATTTGAACCAGACTTTGCAGGGATGTGTCTTATAAGCCATTCTTTCTAAAATTCGTTCACAAATATATATTTTCATTTGTAAAAAAATTGTGGCCGTCGCAGGGAGAAAGGGGCTTATCAGACATAGAGAAATCATAAGAAAATTCTTTAAAAATTAACCATTGGGCTTATTTGAAGCAGACTTTGCAGGAATGTTCTTTGAATCTCTCTTTTCAAAATTGATTCACAATTTTTTACATTTGTCAAAAAATGAGGGCGTGGCAGGGAGGAAGGGGCTTATCAGCCGTAGAGAAATCCTAAGAAAATTCTTTAAAAATCAACCAATGGGCCAATTTGAACCAAACTTGGCAGAATTGATCCTTGAGTGACCCTTTTCAACATTTGTTCATAAATTTATAGTTTCGTCAAAAAATGTGGGTGTGGCAGGGCGGGGCTTATCTAACCAAGAGAAATTGTTAAAAAAATCTTCAAAAATGTTCTTCTCCTTAACCATAGGGCCAATTAAAACAAAATTTGGCAGGAATGTTCCTTGGGTGACCCTTCTTAAGATTTGTTCACAGATTTTTTATTCATCCAAAATTGTGGGCGTGGCATGTCAGCATTTACCGGACTTGGAGAAATCATAAGAAAATTCTTTAAAAATCAACCATTGGCCCAATTTGAACCACACTTGGCAGAAAAGTTCCTTTGGGTGACTCTTTTCAAAATTTTTTCTCAAATTTTTATTCGTCAGAAAAAATGGGGCGTGGCTTATCGGACTTACAGAAATCCTAAGAAAATTCTTTAAAAATCAACCATTGGCCCAATTTGAAGCAAACTTTACAGAAATGTTCCTTGAGTGACCCTTTTCAAAATATGTTGGCAAATTTTGTATTGGTTAAAAAAGTGGGCGTGGCAGGGCGTGGCTTATCAGACTTAGAGAAATCATAAGAAAATTCTTTAAAAATCAAGCATAGGGTCAATTTGAAATAAATTTGGCAACAATGTTCCTTGAGTGACCCTTTTCACAATTTGTTTGCAAATTTTTGATTTGTCAAGAAAAGTGGGTGTGTCTTAAACTTCTTTCAGGTGAGCGATATAGGGCCATTCTGGCCCTCTTGTCTTTATAATGATTAGAATGAGCTACAGAAATTGTTATGTTGAGGGAGATTCTTTATTTGCATCATTCTTTGGAATGTTGGACTATATTCTTCATATTCCTCAAGGATTGTTCAATATAGAAGGCTCTATGTGAGAATATAGAACCCTGCAGGAAGCAAGCCTGTCTTTATGTCTGATATATTATGACAAATGTCCATTATGACTTGTCTTTATAATGATTAGAATGAGCTACAGAAATTGTTATGTTGAGGGAGATTCTTTATTTGCTTCATTCTTAGGACTGTTGGACCCTTAATTCTTGCCCATAAAATGAAACTTTTTCGACACCCCACAAGATACTTTTTTCACCCTACACAATATTTTTTTCACCCCACAAGATGAACATTCTGTAGGATTGGCCCTATGTGAGAATATAGATCCCTGCAGGAAGCAAGCCTGTCTTTATGTCTGATATATTATGACAAATGTCCATTATGACTTGTCTTTATAATGATTAGAATGAGCTACAGAAATTGTTGTGTTGTGTGGGATTCTTTATTTCTTTCATTATACCCCCCACAACGAAGTTATGGGGGGGTATACTGGAATCAGGTTGTCCGACCGTCCGTCTGTCCATCCGTCTGTCCATCCGTGGACATCTTGTGTCCTCTTCTCCTCCCACAGTTTTTAGCTCACCTGAGCAACATGCTCAAGGTGAGCTTTTGTGATCACCCTGTGTCTGGCGTGCGTCGTGCGTCGTGCGTCGGTCGTCGTCAACAATTGCTTTAAACATCTTCTCCTCCTCAACCACTGGGCCAATTCTTTCCAAACTTGGCAGAAATGTTCTTTGGGTGACCCTTTTCAAAACTTGTTCGTAAATTTTTGATTTGTCAAAAAATGTGGGCGTGGCAGGGCGGGGCTTATCAGACTTAAAGAAATCATTAGGAAATTCTTCAAAAATCTTCTCCTCCTCAACCATTGGGCCAATTCTTTCCAAACTTGGAAGAAATGTTCCTTGGGTGACCCTTTTCAAAACTTGTTCATGAATTTTTGATTCGTCAAAAATTGTGGGCCTGGCAGGGCAGGGCTTATCAGACTTAAAGAAATCATTAGGGAATTCTTCAAAATTCTTCTCGTCCTCAACCACTAGGCCAATTCTTTCCAAACTTGGCAGAAATGTTTCTTGAGTGACCCTTTTCAAAACTTGTTCGTGAATTTTTGATTCGTCAAAAATTGTGGGCGTGGCAGGGCGGGGCTTATCGGACTTAGAGAAATCATGTGAAAAATCTTTAAAAATCAATTATCAGGCCAATTTGAACCAAGCTTGGCAGAAATGTCCCTTGAGTGACTGTTTTCAACGCATGCTCATGAATTTTTGATTTGTCAAAAATTGTGGGCGTGGCAGGGCGTGGCTTATCAGACTTCGAGAAATCGTAAGATAATTATTCAAAAATCTTCTCCTCCTCAACCACTAGGCTAATTCTTACCAAACTTGAAAAGAAAGTTCCTTGGGTGACCCTTTTCAAAACTTGTTCGTGAATTTTTGATTCGTCAAATATTGTGGGCGTGGCAGGGCGGGGCTTATCGGACTTAGAGAAATCATGTGAAAAATCTTTAAAAATCAATTATCAGGCCAATTTGAACCAAGCTTGGCAGTAATGTCCCTTGAGTGACTGTTTTCAACACATGCTCATGAATTTTTGATTCGTCAAAAATTGTGGGCGTGGCAGGGCGGGGCTTATCAGACTTCGAGAAATCGTAAGATAATTATTCAAAAATCTTCTCCTCCTTAACCACTGGGCTAATTATTACCAAACTTGAAAGGAATGTCCCTTAGGTGACCCTTTTCCAAACTTGTTCGTGAATTTTTGATTTGTCAAAAATTGTGGGCGTGGCAGGGTGGGGCTTATCGGACTAGGAGAAATCATGTGAAAAATCTAAAAAAATCAATGGGGGTATGATCACTTTCAGTGATATTCTAGTTTACAATAATTTAATGTGACATAATACTGACATATATATTTGTTTACAACAAAATTTATATTGTACACAATTAAATACACGAAGAACTCAGGTGAGCGATATCAGTGCCTTTCAGGCACTCTTGTTTACCAATTTTTAGCTCCACTGGCCGACAGGCCAGGGGGCTATTGTCATGGCGGTGTGTCCGTCGTGCGTGCGTGCGTCCGTCCGTAAACTTTTTCTTTAAAAATCTTCTTCTCAGAAACTACTAGATGGATTTCAATCAAACTTCACAAGAATGATCCTTGGGTGACCCTCTCTCAGATTCCTTCAAAGAATTTGGATTGAATTAGAATTACCTGAGTTATCTGCCCTTGAATGTCAAAAATAGCTGGTTTTGACTTTAATTTTACTGTAAAATCCACAAATATTGACCAATGAAGACAAAACTAAAACAGAATGTTGTTGACTATAAGATCTTGTCTTGGTATAATTGTCAGTTTGATCTGAATTTTACATCATGAGTTATGTGCCCTTGAAATTGACAAAATTGCCATTTTCGGCTCTATTTTGACTTTGTTTTCACTCTAGCAAACACAAATATTGACCAATTTAGACAATTTTTGTACAGAATGTTAATGACCATAAGATCTTGCTTTGGTATAATTTCATCTTGATCTGAACTTAACATCATGAGTTATGTGCCCTTGAAATTGACAAAATCACATTTTCGGCTCTATTTTGACTTTGCTTTCACTCTAGCAACTACAAATATTGACCAATCAAAACTGAAACAGTATGTTGGAGACTATAAGATCTTGCCTTGGTACAATTTTTAGCTTCATCTAAATTCCACATCATGAGTTATGTGCCCTTGAAATTGACAAAATTGTCATTTTCGACTCTATTTTGACATTGTTTTCACTCTAGCTACTACAAATATTGACCAATCAAGACAAAACTTGTACAGAATGCTGGTGACCATAAGATCTTGTCTTGGTATAATTTTCAGCTTGATCTGAATTTTACATCATGAGTTATGTGCCCTTGAAATTGACTAAATTGCCATTTTCGACTATTTTGACTTTGTTTTCACTCTAGCAACTACAAATATTGACCAATGAAGACAAAACTTGTACAGAATGTCGGTGACTATAAGATCTTGCCTTGGTGTAATTTTCAGCTTGATCTGAGTTTTGTATGAGTTTTGTACCCTTGTTATTGACAAAATTGCCATTTTCGGGTTTATTTTCACTTTTACAACCATTAACTAATCAATACAGAACTTTCACAGAAATCTTACTGACCATACGATCTTACTTGCATGTAATTTTCAGCTTGGTCATGCATTTGCTTGTTTTGCGCAGCCTGAACCTTTGAAATTGCATTCAACAAGACAAACAATCAGGCCTGTGGAGCGCTTCCAGGCCGCCAGGACTGTCTAGTTCTGAAATTTTGTCAGGATGTTTCCTATCATATGAAGTTTTGCACCTGCAATTTTCATCTTGATCCAGTCATTAGTTTCAGAGTTATGCCACTTTGAAGTTTTTAAGAGGGGGGGGGGGGGGGGGGGGGGGAGTAGTCAAAATTTACAATTTCGTTTCTGTGTTCTAACTCGAGAACCGTTTGACTTAGGATCATGAAACTTTACACAGTTGTTGCCCATGATCCAAGGAGGTGCCCCATTGCTTTGGGGTCACCAAGGTCAAAGTCATAGTTGGACTTTTTTTGGAGGGATATTGTTTTTGCCATGTCCGTCCGTCCGTCCTTCCGTCCGTCCGACATTCGTTTCCGCGCTATTTCTTGGAAACTATAGACCGGATTTCGATGAAACTTGGCACACAGCTTCACTACAAAGAGGACATTCGCATATCGTCGGGGTTACCCGGTTCGACCATTGAATTTAGAGTAACTGCCCCTGACTGTTTAAGCCATATACATACAGAGTGATATTCGTTTCCGCGCTATTTCTTGAAAACTGTAGACCGGATTTCGATGAAACTTGGCACACAGCTTCACTACAAAGTGGACATGCGCATATTGTCGGGGTTACCCGGTTCAACCGCCAAATTTAGAGTTACTGCCCCTGACTGTTTTAGCCATATACATAAAGTGATATTCGTTTCCGCGCTATTTCTTGGAAACTATAAACGGGATTTCGATGAAACTTGGCACACAGCTTTACTACAATGAGGACATGCGCATATTTTCGGGGTTACCCGGTTCCACCGCCGAATTTAGAGTTACTGCCCCTGACTGTTTTAGCCATATACATACAGAGTGATATTTGTTTCCGCGCTATTTCTTAAAAACTATAAACAGGATTTCAATGAAACTTGGCACACAGCTTTACTACAATGAGGACATGCGCATATCGTCGGGGTTACCCCGTTGGACCGCCTAATTCAGAGTTACTGCCCCTGACTGTTTAAGCCATATACATACAGAGTGATATTCGTTTCCGCGCTATTTCTTGAAAACTGTAGACCGGATTTCAATGAAACTTGGCACACAGCTTCACTACAAAGTGGACATGCGCATATCGTCAGGGTTACCTGGTTCGACCGCCGAATTTAGAGTTACTGCCCCTGACTGTTTTAGCCATATACATACAGAGTGATGTTCGTTTCCGCACTATTTCTTGAAAACTATAGATCGGATTTCAATGAAACTTGGCTCACAGCTTCACTACAAAGTGGACATGGGCATATCGTCGGGGTTACCCGGTTCGACCGTCGAATTTAGAGTTACTGCCCCTGACTGTTTTAGCCATATACATACAGAGTGATATTCGTTTCCGCGCTATTTCTTGAAAACTATACACCGGATTTCAATGAAACTTGGCACACAGCTTTACTACAATGAGGACATGCGCATATCGTCGGGGTTACCCGGTTCGACCGCCGAATTTAGAGTTACTGCCCCTGACTGTTTTAGCCATATACATACAGAGTGATATTCGTTCTGTTGAAGCCATATACATACAGAGTGATATTCGTTCTGTTGAAGCCATATACATACAGAGTTATATTCGTTTCCACACTACTTTATTGACAAAGAAAATATGTTTGGCGGGGGATATCAATTCAACGAATTTGCTTGTTTAAAATCTGTTTCCATGCTCTAAGTCAAGAACCTTTTGACCGATAGCATATTTTCAGTGACAAGGCCCTCCCTAGAGAAAATATGGATTGAAATTTCACTGATATTTCACTGAGATTTCAGTGAAATATCAGTGAAAGAAAGGGGCAAAATAACAATGAAATTTCACCAAAATCTCTGTGAAATTTCACCAAAATTTCAAAGAATTAACAGTGAATTTCATCAAAATTTCAGTGAAATTTCACCAAAATTTCACCATGGTTCTGTTGAAATTGAAATTATGGATTGAAATTTCAGTGAAATTTCTGTGAAAAACAGTGAAATATCAGTGAAATATCAGTGAAATATAGTGAAATATCAGTGAAATAAAAGTGAAAGAAAGGGGCAAAATTTCAGTGTATTTCACCAAAATCTCAGTGAATTTCACCAAAATCTCAGTAAATTTTCACCAAAATCTCAGTGAATTTTCACCAAAATTTCAATGAATTAACAGTGAATTTCATCAAAATTTCAGTGAATCATGTTGAAAAGTATCAATAATGACCTTTTTACACATTTAACATCTTATTTAAGATAACAATGACCTATATCTTTAACAATACTACAGTCTAAGATCGAGAACTAGTTGTCACAGTCTAGCAAGTTACTATTTGAAATTTGGATTATAAGTCTTTGGTTTACCAGGCACAATTTCTGTCTTACCCTATCTTATATGGATTGGGTGAGATATAGAAATCAAATTTCTTGTAAAAAGAATTGACAAGGTGTCAAGAAAAACAAGCAGCAGGTGTGTGGGACAGCAGTCCCCCATCATAAATTAGTCTAAAACAAAGCACAACATTTATTGTGCCCATTATTCCAGAGGTGCGCCCAAAGATTTGTTATGATACTAAAATCTATGTTTACACATGATCATTTCGTAAGCCCTATAAAATTATGTCTAACATGTCCTTAGAATTCAGCTGTGAAGACAAATATGACTATGTCATATACCAAAATCTTTACTAAAGGCAGTTTGAATAATGCCAGTAAAGTCACTTATATCTAAACCACGAAAACCAATGACAACTGTAATAATATATGCAATCAGGATGAAATTAGATGGATTACACAAAAGAACACTTCAAAGATAAACTAAAGATGTAATTCTTTGTTTATACTTACACTGGCTTTTGCTTAAACATCAATAATGCCTGAAAATACTTTGAACAATTCAAATTCTCTGCCACATGGTTGAAATCACCAAAGCGCTCCAAATCTACTTCCAACTATGTGCCCGAGATGTTGCGATTGTAAAAAGGATTTTACTGAAATTTCGTTGAAATTTCGCTGAAATTTCACTGAAATACAAGTCTCAAACAAGAAAAAAAATTCACTGAAATATCAGAATTTTAATTTCTTTAGCCCTATAAAATTATGTCTAACATGTCCTTAGAATTCAGCTGTGAAGACAAATATGACTATGTCATTTAACACAATCTTTACAAAAGTGCCATTAAAGTCACTTATATCTAAACCACGAAAACCAATGACAACTGTAATAATATATGCAATCAGGATGAAATTAAATGGATTACACAAAGAACACTTCAAAGATAAACTAAATATGTAATTCTTTGTTTATACTTACACTGGTTTTTGCTTAAACATCAATAATGCCTGAAAATACTTTGAACAATTCAAATTCTCTGCCACATGGTTGAAATCACCAAAGTGCTCCAAATCTACTTCCAACTATGTGCCCGAGATGTTGCGATTGTAAAAGGATTTTACTGAAATTTCGTTGAAATTTCACTGAAATTTCATTGAAATTTTGTTGAAATTTCACTGAAATTTAAGTCTAAAACAAGAAGAAAAAATTCACTGAAATATCAGAATTTTTCGTCAAAATTTCACTGAAATTTCACTGAAATTTAGTCATTTTGCTGAGATTCAGCGATATTAAAGCATTTCACTGAAATTTCACTGAAATTTGGTGAAATTTCAGTGAAATTTTAATTACATTTTCACTGAGCTAGTGGGGGGTATTCGTCCGCTTTGCGACAGTTCTAGTTCAAGATGTTAGACTCTTATATATTCTTTGCCAGAATACAAAGTTACGGGATAGAGCGGAGCCTGGTCCAAATTGAAAGCAGTTACACTGAAAAATATGTCAATTTAAACTATAAAATGATATTTGAAAAGAAATAAAAGATAAGGGAAAAGTAGAAAATGCTGTTCATCTTTCATGATTTCAATGATTTCAAAGCTACTACTACTTTTGTTGTGAAACTTTCATAATGATGAAGTGGACTCATTTTAATTGCAATCCTTTTATTAGCAGTTTATTGCTAATTAGCAATTAGCAATGGACCTTTCATACATACATGAACTTCAGCATTGGAAAACTGAAAGCTGTATATTTCTTTTTTAAAAAGCAGAGGTGAAGGCTGACATGTAAATGCTAGTCCGAAGTATTGTCATCTGGAAAATGTTAGAAAATGTTCAATGTCAGCAGTGAATAAAAGCAGTGATCTGTGGTATCATAAATATTCAAACAGTTTTGCTTTGTCTTTCATCATGGAATTTATCTGTAGTTCCAGTAGACTGCAATCAATAGCTGCAAAATTCCATGATTCATCCACAATGATTCACAGAACTTGCAGTATATTGGTAACCCTTGTCATCCAGTAACACACAGATGACCAGCATTTTTGTGAACCACAAAAGATGGACATGCATATTGTCACTTTTCAACAAAAATCTCATAACTGCAGCTTGTTTTAAGCTGCAGTTACGAGATTTTTGTTAAAAAGCAACAATATATTGGTATCTTATTCACAGGAGTTGGTAACCCTTGGCATCATCAATTCTGTTTGTTCATATGTCTGTATATACATGATTTAAACACTTTGTCCTTTTCTCTCAATATTTGCAATCAATAGCTACAAATTTCCATTACACATCCACAATGATTCACAGAATTTTGTAACCCTTGCCATGCGGTGAAATATTGGCATCATCTTCTCTGTTAGTTCTTATGTCTGTATGTACATGGGCATTTTGTCCTTTTCTCTCTATGTTTGCAATCAATAGCTGCAAAATTCCATGTTTCTTCCTCAATGATTCACAGGTAACAGTTGTTCTGCAGTAAGATATTGATGATAACCATCATTTTTTCATGATGGTTGATGCTTTAACCCTTTCTGGTCAAGGCTTTGATTTGGTGCCCATTTCAAAGAAAGATTTCTGAAAACATTGATCGGATTTAGAATTTTTTCACTATCCAGCACTTGATAGTTGCGATTTTTTGTCCCCCAACATCTTCTTTTAGTCACAATATTGTTATTCAGAAAACTGCATGAACACCAAGAAAACGTCATCATAATTGATTAATTCAAACTATCTATAGACAGAATCTTTTTGATAGACAATTTTCTACTGTGATTTACGAGATCTTGTGTGATCCTTGTTGGATTTTTATGGTGCAATAAGATTACATGTCTAGACCGTATGCCTTGCCTTTCATCCAAAATATTGTTACTGCAACTGGATGAATTTTCAACTGCACAATGTAAGATTCATCAAATGTATATTGTTAAGGTAGTCCACCCCCAATGAGATTTGTGCAATGTCAGAATTATTTGGGCGACATCAAAAACATTTGACGGTGGAACTTTCTACCGCCAAATGTTTATGACCACGCCCGAATAGGTTTGGTTAGGTAACGATGCCGCTCGAAAAGAGCTGATGTTTGATAAATCTCAAAATGGCCACATTACGGGTATTCTACCTTAACAAAAGGCTCTTGAGGGTCTAATTTGGTCTACATGAACTAACTATAGGCAAAGACTATTTGATTTACTTTTTTCTGCTTTGATTTATGAGATCTTATGTGATTCTCGTTGAATTTTTATAGTGCAATCAGATAGCATGTCTAGTCAGTATTGATCACAATATTGATATTTCTGTGGTTCAAAAATAGTGCAGCTACTGGCTGGCGACCAGTTCTCGCCGCGTACCAGTTCTCGCCAACTTAACCATATCACAGTGAAGACATGATATAATTTAATATGATTTATTTTTGGAATAAATGAAGTTGATGTCAACATAACTTGTATGTGGGAAAGGACTCTTTTCAGTCTTTACCATGAAATGGATTTGTTAGCAAGAACTTGTATGTTCAGCGAAAATTGGTCAAAACCTGTAGTGTTTATTATTGATTATATTAAGATATTTTTGAGTTTACCTTGAAAGAATTTGCACACATGTTCAGTCTAATAGTACATTTACAAATGTTTTTGAAGAGAAATCTTATATTTTTTTTTAATACTGCCTACACAACTCAAGTCACATGTATAAAGTCCTACTGGGTTCAGTTTCATCACAATATTTCAGACATTTTTTTTCACCAACGACTTAAGACTTGATAAACCCAGAATTGATTTGATTTATTGGGATTTTGTGCCGTTTTCAACTGCTATGGTCATGTTGCGACAGCAAGAGCACCTAACCATGGATTCCTGTCGTTTGTCATACCAGTACCACCACAACAACCTAACAGATCCTCCAGCTGCTCGCCCACAAAGGTTAACAATATCAAACCATTGGTGGGTGACATTTTTTTAGAAAAGTTATTTGCCATGGCCGGGTATTGAACCCAGGACCTTGAGTGAGAGGCAAATGCGCTACCAACTGCGCTATGGCCGAACTCGTTTAGCGTAGGAATCGGGTATCATCAATCATACAAGACCTTGCTAATGTTAGTGTTGTTTTGAGAATATAGAAGGCTCCTAGGTCCCGTAGTATCAACGATCTTACGACAAAGTTAGATGGAAATCATAATGGTGAATGTGTTGTACGATTTTTGATGATACAGGCTCCTGGTTTTTCCATTTCTCATAAACAAACTTGGAAAACCATTAAGGCAAAAGTAGAAAATGCTGATAACCAGGAATTTCTCCTTTTGCATCAATACTTTTCTTTGTTAATTTAAACACAATTCCTGTATCTATCATGATTCATCTTGTCTTCTGCAGCAGCTATGGAGTAGAAAGGATTAATTAAAGCAATCTTTGTTGATAGAGAAAGGGTAAACCGATCATTAGTGATTCAAGAAGGTCTCCAGACTACAGTTTGTCAGTTTGTGGATAGTCTATGATTTGTCAACTGTCTAGACTGGAAGACCAGGAAGCTTTCATGTGAACTTATCTAAATTGTATTTAGATCCTAATGTAGTGAACTTATCTAAATTGTATTTAGATCCAACTGTAATTAGATAAGGAAGAAATGTATGGGGTGATCTTACTGCAAGAATGATGTTAGGGCATCCATCTAGGGGATAATGTAAAACCATCTTAAGGGAGAATGCTCCAGTTTTTCGGAACACTCGGTCTTTACTGTAGTAAATTAAATGTTTCGTACCAATATGTTTCGCTACCATATTTTCAATAATATAATACATCATTACAATTTACTATTTTCGACGGTAAAAATGTATTTATTATGCGAAACTGATTTCCTTAAGATGGAAATCGATTATTTAGAGCAAGGCAGTCGTAAGTGTGCATGCAGTTACCACCATTTTGCGTCATTTTATTCATGTGTAGCAGATAAAAAATCCTGTAATTCAATAATAAGTGCGCTGACCTATACATTTTCTTTTTGAATTATTACCAGGACATGTTGCTTAATACAATGAGGGAGTTTCATCAAATTCTATTATGTAGAACTTGAAATATTTAAAAAAATATGCAAATTTTGACATAAAACACTCCAGCTTCGTTGATCTAACCAAACACGTGAGCATGCTGTTTTATACATTTACGCGTTTATAGAAGCACATATTTTGGGTTTTCTGTTCTTATTAAATGTAAGATGTTACTTAAAAAACATTTTCCGGACTAAACGATGAATATTTCAGCATTATATTAGCATTTTAAGTGACCTTGGACAGGTGCAAGAAATTGTACATTTTTCTATGTAGGGGTATGTGATATGAATGCCTATAAAATTCAAACAAGTTCGCTGACCATCCATTTTTATTTTATTTTTCAATTGATATTAACATGTAATTTCAACATACAAAATATAAATAAATTCTATTATTGGGAAAAATTTTAGGAAACTGGAGCATTCCCCTTAAATTGAGAACTTGGTCCAAAACCATACACATGAGTGCAATATTAACCAATTCCCATTTATTGATAATAATACCTTCTGATGCCCCCAAGATAAAGGCTTTGGAAAACTATGTGGGAAATGAAGAAATTGCTTATGACAAGCAATTTCTTCATTTCCGATAATGTTTTCTAACCATACAAACCAAAAAATGTTAAAGTTCATTCACTTGAAATTGTTGTCTGCAATGTCTATGTATTTGGAATAGCCCAAAGTTGCGCCATCTGGGAAAGGGTTAAAGCAATCTTGGTTGGAAGAGAGAGGGTAAACCAATAATTAGTGCTTCAAAAAGGTCTCCAGTCTACAGTTTGTCAGTTTGTGGATCATTGACTCAATCGCGACCCTCGAGACTGTTTGCAACCATTTGCCGTTTGGAATGTGTTTGCAATATGATCTTGAGCCAATTACAGTGACCGTCATATTGAATGTGAAAGTAGATATGCGTAAATGACGTCATCAAAACAAATCAATCCTTTTGCTTCCGTTGTTATGATTGCGGAATGATATTGGAAGAATCCTCCCATGCCGGCTACTGTAATACGTTCGAGACGATCTTGAGAAACGATAAGATTCGAGAATATTCGAATGTCATTGACTAAGTAGTCAGTCCAGTCTATTGTTATGGTTTCCAGTCTATTATTCAAAAATGGACTGACTGATTTGACGCATCACTTCATCCATTTTTGGCTTAATCACTACGCACTCAGTGCGCATAACTCTGAAATCCTGGTGCCAAAAAGTAGCAAGCAGAAAACTACATTTACTACATAATAAAGTTTACTTTTTGTCTCAATTTTATCAAATAAAAAAATCTGATTATTCATTTTACTTGAATCAAGTGTGTGAAGCAAATGTGCCAGGTGACAGGAAGTACCACATGTATGCATTTTAAGGGCGCTGACATCTTGAAAGTAGTTAGCCTAGAATGCCCAACCAAGATAGATGATAATCGACTGAGGCGATATCTATTGGCAGATATTGGTGTGTGGATAGTCTATGATTTGTCAACTGTCTAGACTGGAAGACCAGGAAGCTTTCATGTGAACTTATCTAAATTGTATTTAGATCCTAATGTAGTGAACTTATCTTAATTGTATTAGATCCTAATGTAGTTAACTTATCTAAATTGTATTTAGATCCTACTGTAGTGAACTTATCTTAATTGTATTTAGATCCTAATGTAGTGAACATATCTAAATTGTATTTAGATCCTAATGCAGTGAACTTATCTAAATTGTATTTAGATCCTACTGTAGTGAACTCATCTAAATTGTATTTAGATCCTACTGTAGTGAACTTATCTAAATTGTATTTAGATCCTACTGTAGTGAACTTATTTTAATTGTATTTAGATCCTAATGTAGTGAACTTATCTGAATTGTATTTAGATCCTACTGTAGTGAACTCATCTAAATTGTATTTAGATCCTAATGTAGTGAACTTATCTAAATTGTATTTAGATCCTACTGTAGTGAACTTATCTTAATTGTATTTAGATCCTAATGTAGTGAACATATCTAAATTGTATTTAGATCCTAATGCAGTGAACTTATCTAAATTGTATTTAGATCCTACTGTAGTGAACTCATCTAAATTGTATTTAGATCCTAATGTAGTGAACTTATCTAAATTGTATTTAGATCCTACTGTAGTGAACTTATCTAAATTGTATTTAGATTCTACTGTAGTGAACTTATCTAAATTGTATTTAGATCCTAATGCAGTGAACTTATCTAAATTGTATTTAGATCCTAATGTAGTGAACTTATCTAAATTTTATTTAGATCCTAATGTAGTGAACTTATCTAAATTGTATTTAGATCCTAATGCAGTGAACTTATCTAAATTGTATTTAGATCCTAATGTAGTGAACTTATCTAAATTGTATTTAGATCCTAATGTAGTGAACTTATCTAAATTTTATTTAGATCCAACTGTAATTAGATAAGGAAGAAATGTATGAGGTGATCTGACTGCAACAATGATGTTAGAGCATCCATTAAGGGGTTAATGTAAAGCCATTTGTTTGTTTTATTGGGGTATTACGCTGTTTTCTACTGCTATTGTCATATCGCGGTGGCTGGAGCACCTAACCATGAATTCCTGTTGTTTCTCAAACCAATACTACCACAACACCCTAACCGATCCTCCAGCTGCTCCCCCACATAGGTTCACAATATCAAACCATTGATGGATGACATTTTCGTCAGAAGGGGTATTTGCTGTGGCTAGGTATCGAACCTGGGACCTCTCTAGTGAAAGGCGGGGCCGCGGCCTTAGCGCAGTTGGTAGCGCATCTGACCCTCATTCGAGAGGTCCCGGGTTCGATACCCAGCCGCGGCTAATACCCTTTCTGACAAAATTGTCACCCACCAATGGGTTTGAAATCGTTAACCTAAGTGGGCGAGCAGCTGGAGGCTCGGTAAGGGTGTTGTGGTAGTACTGGTTTGAGAAACAACAGGAATCCATGGGTAGGTGCTCCAGCCGCCGCGATATGACCCTGGTAGTTGAAAACGGCGTAAAACCCCAATAAACTCAAACTCTAGTGAAAGGCAGATGCGCTACCATCTTCGCCATGGGCACAGCCGTAAAACTATTGGATGTGCTTACAAAATTTTTTATTATGATATTGTCCTGAGACATCTGCATATGTAATGACCCCACTTCCACAATGTTTTGTTAAGACGCTCAACTAAAGGACTTTGCACACGAAATTTAAGTTGTCCTGGATTAATTTGGGTGGAGTATACAATAATTTTGTCTCAGCCAATCAAACAAGAATGGTTGTAATTCTTCCTGGGACAGCAACAGGTTTTGATGATTTTAGAAAGGGATCATTTAAAGCTTTTGGTAAAGATAAAACACACGGTGGAGATTGTGCATGATGGGATGGATAATGAATGCGGACAAATTTGCCTCGCTTCAGGTAAGAAGTTGTGCAATAATTTTCTTATTTCTGCGTCAATTTTCAAGCGGTTTGTTGCATGTACCCCACATTACTGAGCTCTTTCCTCAGATATATGACTTGTTTGTAGAATCTTTGTACTTTGTCCAAAAATTGATCCCAACCGACCAGAAAAACAACAAAACATTCAGACCCTTTTTCTAGTCAGTTGGGATCGGTACATGCAACAAACCGCATGAAAATTGATGCAGAAATAAGAAAGTTATTGCACAGATTCTTGAAGCGTGGTTAAGTTGGCCGTATTCGTTACCATTTCGCTTTCTGGTCGGTTGGGACAATATTTCGGAAAACGTACCATGAGTTACCTAATATGTCATACATCCGATGAAAGAGCTCGGTAAGGCGGGGTACATGCAACAAACCTTTTGAAGATTTTTGAAGATTGACGCACAAATAAGGAAGTTATTGCAAAATATCTTACCAGAATCGAGATTATTTTGTCCATATTGGTTATCCATCCCATGATGCACAATCTCCACCGTGGAACAATAAGAAAATCGGTATCAAGGGGACAATTTTAAACTTGAGCATAAATCTATGACAAAATGGTTATGTATAAGAATAGACTTTATGTAAATCATAGCTCATAAAACCTTGAGGAAAAAGGAAAAAATTGCTTGTAAATAGAAAGAAGCTGCTAATTTTCTTTTTTTTTTTTTTGCTCCATTGTTTTCCTATGCATCTCAGGCCCGTAGGAAGCAATGTCATATTGGGGGGGGGGCTAAAGCCTCAGTGTCTGAATATTGGGGGGGGGGGGGAGGGGGGGCTAATTTGGATTTTCCCAAATTTTCAGTGTGAAAAAAGGAAAATTTGGCATTTTTGGCCAACTTTCCGGGGGCTTAGCCTAGCCCCCCTGTTCCTACAGGCCTGCATCTGCTTATATTTATATATTTTGATCAATTATGATTCCTGGTGACAGGTTGAAAATTGATTATAACATATTTTACTGTGACATTTCTTCTGAAAAACAAATTCTAGAAAAGAAAATTCTTAAAAAAAAACTTATTATATTACATCTTCAGCTTTTCTAGGGAATGTAAAAACTTAAATCAAGGCAAAAATGAAAATGTGGAGATCAAATCTCAGAATGTCGTGACTTTCAGGGTCTATATTTGTCGTCCTTTCTTTGATGTTCGACTTTCAAACAAAAGGAGACTACCTGATTCTGAGTGGAAAATCTGAGGAAATATCAAAATATGTAATAAAAGCTGACTGTTATTCCCAGTGGTCTTAACAAAGTAACCTTATTTCTGGGAGGTTTATAAGCATTGGAATATTAAAACTTTACACATTCCCTAACAGTCAATATTTTTGATGCGCCACAAGATAAAGGCTATGGAAAACTTTATGGAAAATTAAGAAATTGCTTGTGACAAGCAATTTCTTCATTTTCCGAAAGACTAAGAAACATAAAATTTCATTTGCATGAAGTTTGATTGCCAGTATCTTTCAGTTTAAAAATCATTGTAGGTAAATGAAAATATACACTTCCTAGATTCAAGTAAGAATTAATCTAGACCAGTAGGCAGATAATTTGTCAGGTCGCTGATTTGATAACAGACCAATCAACTAAATAAAGAAGGAGAGATATGATAACATTCCCCAATGGCATAGCATCCTATAGATATTTTGTGATGGCATATCAATAAATATGCCATTTATATCATGGATGGGATTCCGATATTAGGATTATGTTTGCTCTTGAAACTCTGTTGAATAGCAATGATTTTTTTTGCTAAAAACATACTGGGTTTACCGTAATGTTTTGATAAACTGTCGGTGTTGTTATGAATTCTCGTAACTACAGCTTCAATCAAGCTGTAGTTGCGGGGTTTTAGAATGATGCTGGCGAAACACTATTGTTTGTCCCAAATTACTAAAATGTCATGGTCATGGTTTATTTGATTAAATTGAACCCAATGTATTATGACTGCTTATGCCAAACAGGGTGACAGATTTTTGTACCTAGGGGATTTTGTCCTATATTCTGTAAATCCAACTTGTAGTACCGTAATTATTCTAATAAACACCCATCTCCAAATGCCCATCTCCAAAATTTTGGCTGAAAATCTGCTTATTTCAAGCACAATTTAGCGTAAAAGGGTGATTCTAATAAACGTCCATCCCCCAATTCTGGTTTGGAATAATGTAAGTCATAAACAACGGTGATTTCTGAAAGCAATGAAAAAGGGGATCTCCAGCCCTCAATCTCATTGAACTAGAAAGACCTGAAGGTCTTGAGTCGCTCCACAGGCCTGAATTTCTTAAGGTTTACTATAAACAAAAATTGACAAATTTATCTAAATGCTTAAACTGATATATTTTTAAATTCTTGTGATTCTTAGAGCAGAAACAAAGTAAAGAGAAGCAATTATGTGGTCAAAGCGAAAAGAAGGTAAATCATTTACTAATATTTTGGAGATTTTTAGAGTGATGATAAAGTTGAAAACTGTCATTATGCCAAATTCAAGGGCACATAATTCAATATGTGAGTTAACAATTGTGGTAGACTAAGGGAAGTAACTTTTGATATGAACAATTTAAAGTTCAGTAAGAGTTGTTTTTCTTTATGATAATTAGTTCAAGAAGTTGCGATTGTGCATGTAAAATAGTGGTCATGAAAATAAAGTCATTCTGATCTAAAAATATGATTTTGACTTGATAATTTATGTCTTGAACACCACAATAATCAAGCTGAATATTAAACTCAAGCAAGATCTTATGGTCTGTCCAAATTTTGTCAGTATTAATCTATATATATGGCCACAAAAGTGAAAAAGTGTTGAAAACTGGAATTTTGTCAATTTCTAGGGCACATAACTCAACTTGTATCAATGCAATCATCCTGAAAATGACACAAAAGCAAGATCTTGTTGTCAACAAGATTCTGTCCAAATATCATCTTGAATGGTTAACAATTATGGTTGTTAGAGTGAAAACAAAGTCGAATATGGAAATTTTGTCAAATTCAAGGGCACATAACTCATGATGTAAAATTCCTATCAAGCTGAAAATTAAACCCAGGCAGGATATCATGCTTATATATATTCTGTCCAAGTTTTGTCTTGATTGGTTCATATTTGTAGATTTTAGAGTGAAAATAAAGTCAAAACCAGCTTTTTTTGACGTTCAAGGGTAGATAACTCGTGTTATTCTGGTTCAATCCTAACTCTCTGTAGGAATCTGAGAGAGGGTCACCCAAGGATCATTCCTGTGAAGTTTGGTTGAAATCCATCCAGTAGTTTCTGAGGAGAAGATTTTTAAAGAAAAAGTTTACGGACGGACGGACGGACGGACGGACGGACGCACGACGGACACACCGCTATGACAATAGCCCGCTGGCCTGAAAGGCCAGTGGAGCTAAAAATCATATTTTGCAGTCTTTATAACAAATTTTTGTCAAGTTCAACTTGCTGAACTTTGAGTGGATGAATTGACACTTGATGCTCAAATTTTGACCAACAAAATTAGAATACATCTAATAAATGCCCATCCCCTACTTTTCCATCAACCATGTTTCTAATAAACCGTCGGGCGTTAATTAGAATAATTACGGTATTTCATTTCCAACAATGCTATTTTGATGACTTTGAAAATTATTTTGTCGAGTAAAGAATAATCTAGACCTAGGCAGCTAATTTTTTCAGGTCGCTGATTTGATAACGGTCGAATCAACTATAAAAAAAAAGTAGAGATATCATAACATACTCACCAACGACATAAGTTGGTATCAATAACTTTTGGACTACCGGGGACATAAAGCAAAGTAAGCAGGGGATTTTCTATAATTCCCATATTAACAATATGCAATATTCACAAAAGTAGCAGGGGGATGATACCCAAAGTATAAGAAGGGTAAATAGAAATTATTTGGGAAAACATTGAGGCAAAATAAGATAATGCTGATAACCAGCATTTTTAGCTCCACTGGCCTTTCAGGCCAGCGGGCTATTGTCATGGCGGTGTGTCCGTCGTGCGTCCGTCTGTGCGTCCGTCCGTGCGTCCGTAAACTTTTTCTTTAAAAATCTTCTCCTCAGAAACTACTGGATGGATTTCAACCAAACTTCACAGGAATGATCCTTGGGTGACCCTCTCTCAGATTCCTACAAAGGGTTTGAATTGAACCAGAATAACTTGAGTTATCTGCCCTTGAACATCAAAAAAAGCTGGTTTTGACCTTATTTTTACTCTAAAATCTACAAATATTAACCTATCAAGACAAAACTTGGACAGAATATTTATAAGCATGATATCCTGCCTGGGTTTAATTTTCAGCTTGATTGGAATTTTACATCATGAGTTATGTGCCCTTGAATTTGACAAAATTTCCATTTTCGACTTTGTTTTCACTCTAACAACCATAATTGTTAACCAATCAAGATGATATTTGGAGAGAATCTTGTTGACAACAAGATCTTGCTTTTGTGTAATTTTCAGGATGATTGCATTGCTACAAACTGAGTTATGTGCCCTAGAAATAGACAAAATTTCAGTTTTCAACATTTTTTTCACTTTTGTGGCCACATATATAGATTAATACTGACAAAATTTGGACAGACCATAAGATCTTGCTCAAGTTTAATATTCAGCTTGATTATTGTGGTGTTCAAGACATAAATTATCAAGTCAAAATCATATTTTTAGATCAGAACGTCTTTATTTTCATGACCACTAAGTTACATGCACAATCGCAACTTCTTGAACTAATTATCATAAAGAAAAACAACTCTTACTGAACTTTAAATTGCTCATATCAAAAGTTACTTCCCTTAGTCTACCACAATTATTAACTCACATACTGAATTATGTGCCCTTGAATTTGGCATAATGACAGTTTTCAACTTCATCATCACTCTAAAAATCTCCAAAATATTAGTAAATGATTTACCTTCTTTTCGCTTTGACCACATAATTGCTTCTCTTTACTTTGTTTCTGCTCTAAGAATCACAAGAATTTAAAAATATATCGGTTTAAGCATTTAGATAAATTTGTCAATTTTTTTATAGTAAACCACAAGAAATTCAGGCCTGTGCAGCGACTCAAGACCTTCAGGTCTTTCTAGTTTTCTTTTGTCTAAATGTTTTATGTCAGCGGTGTTAATGCACAACCTCATATCTCATTTTCTGGAAGTTTCTTTAAGGGGAAGACAAAAATTGAATATTATTTCTGAAACTGAAAGGTTTTACTTTCAATTCGGACATATCATTTACATTATAATGAGTCATAAAAATGATAAGTAAAAATACCCTGAAATCTGCAAAAATTGTCAATACTGGACATATGAGATTTTACTTTGAAAATGGCAAAAAATGACATACAAGGTTTTGCATTTACACCAGAGATGTGCTTTATTGTACATAATTAAATCTTAATTGGCAAAGATTAATCATGACCTAGGCAGCTAATTTGTCAGGGCGCTGAATCAATAATGGACCAATCAACTATGAAAAATATAGTAATAATGATAACAATAATATTCCCCATTTGCATAGCCTCGATCCCATACACATGATGTGATAGCAAAATATTAGATGAAATAACCTAATTGTCAAAAGTTGCAAATGCTAAAATAAATGTTTCAAATAACTGTTCAAAACATTTTATTTTATAACATATGAAGTGTGTTTATGATGTGTTTTGATTCCAAAAATCATCATCAGTCAAAGTAACTGTTGTCAAACACATACCTTGTTTGGAAACAGGTTAAACAAGAAACTTTGGTAAAAAATGGTAGGAGATGAAGTAAATATTGCAATCCACAAATCTAAGTCATGTGGGTCACATCATAATTTCCCAATGACATGCTTTTTATGTCATTGGTGGTGAACTAGGCGAAAGCGAGGGACGTTTTTTCGCGATAAATGAATTCAGTCGGTGTTGTTATAAAATCTCGTAACTACGGCTTCGATAAAGCCGTAGTTACGAGAGTTTATAACAACACAGACAGTTTGTCAATACTGTAACAGAATAGGTACCCCACCCACTAGTTTTCCATGGCCAGGAATTGTGTCAATTCCTGACCTTGGTCATTCTGCCTTGCAATAGCTATATTGAGTGATATTTTCTTACTAGAGGGTTTATAGGCATTTTCTGCACATTCCTAATACCAGTCTTACCTGCCTAACTCTTACAGTCATCCTATTCAGCCCCTTTTATTATTGTTGTGTTTTCAGCCATTTTGAATTATCTCCCTTTATGCCAAACTTAAAACTACAATATTTCATATATAAAGTGTCTACAGAGTGCATTATATGGTTTATAAAGTTGCTATTTTGTCTAGAATTTGTCTTTGCAGAAATGGATTTTCATGGAATTTGGTAGTAAATGTGTAATTCCATTCCTGGCTTTGACCTTGGAAGTTTGGAAGGAGGGAAAGTTTGAATCCTTTCCACCTTCCCACTTCAGAGGTCCTATCCTCCTTTATCAGAGTAATTTGCCTATGTTGTAGGGTATCAAAAGCTAGCTTTTTATATGTATTTTGTAATTATTCATATAGTTATTCCATATCTTTTTCATGTTCAAAGTAAATGCAGGTGACAGGATTTGCTCCTGGCAACATGGCCGAAATGGCCTGGAATATTCTTTTTGCAGCCAGGATTCCTGGACTGCCAGGAACATGTTGATTGGCTCAGTGACACCTTCCATTACCTGTGGTTAATGAGGGTGTAACCTAGGTGATCAAAAGTCTATATAAAGGGTTAAATCCTGGCACTAGTTTAGTTTTCACTATCAGAATCAAAGATGTTACTTCCATGTAGAAATTCTCAACAACTAGATTAAATGATACATTTCTTATCCATCTGAACAACTAACCAGGTTGAAGACAGGATTTGGAGAGAATATTGAGCAAAAGTTCCACTTTGTTTACAATACAAAACGGTAAACCCGGTCTGTTTTTAGAACAGGTTCATTGTCATTAGAAAAAAATCTATAAACTCACTATTAAACGCAAAATATCTATACCTTGTTGTAGCAAAAATTGTTTTAGTTCACCACCAGTGTATGTGAGAAGGAAAAAAAAAACATGGAAAAAACCTTGCAGACTAATCTATTAGTAGGCTTGGCTTTAGGTGAGACACTGGTGCAGACATTGGGGAAAACTTGTCAAACATACACTTTCCCACAAAGCATATTTTAGAGAAGGGTCTAAGTTCGGAAGAAAGATGCAGACTACATCTTATAAAATTTACCAAAATCAGAAAATTTCTATTTGATATACCGAGTAAATGTATATAATACACACTGTGGGTATAACCCATATGACTTTTTGGAAGCGTTCACACCGAAAAATTGTCCGCTTCATGTATGTTTTGTTTAATTTCTCAGCTTATACTCTATGGATTTTGACGAGATAAAGTGCACCGTACGTGAATCTTAGAGGGCCATTCCCAATTCTATCTCTCTGCACGGAATTCCATGGTTTCTTCAAACTGTCAAGGGAAAGGATTAATTTTGAACATTTGAAGAAACCATTGAATTCTGTCCAAAACAAAACATCCTTGAAGCGGACGATTTTTCGGTGTAAACGCTTGCCAAAAGTCATGTGGGTTACCCATCGTGATACACCTACTAGCATGTAGTTGAAGTACTGGCAAAATATTTTTTTCTGTCTCTTTCAAAAAAAAATTCTGGTAGTGCATCAAAACCAGATATTGTTTGGAAAAATTGTAAAGTTGTTAATTTTTATATACCTTATAGAAAGATTAGGGGCATATTATTTTACTATATTGTCCACCTGTCTGGCTCTCTGTCCGTCTGTCATTCCAAATCTTTTAATGAAAACTTGAAATTAGCCAAACACATCTTGCTTTGTGTACAAAATATTTCTTTTCTTTATTTTAGGATACCTAGCAACAAGAATTGGTGGGAAACATTTATTTGGTGGTGGTGTGTTCCTGACTGCGTTCTTCACACTGTTGACTCCGTCCTGTGCTCGACTAAATGTTTATACCCTGGTGGCTGTTAGGGTTCTTATGGGACTTTTTGAGGTAATGTTAATATTCTTCATAAATATTTGTTGCATATATTCTATCTATACAAAGTTCTGTATCTCATCACCAGCAAATACTGCTGTTGAGGGGTTTAATCCCAATTCGTCTACTCCCAATTCGTGTACTCCCAATTTGTCTGCTATTTTTTACATCATTCCCATTTAGTCTACTTTTCAATACTTTGTATATCAATATGATATTATATGATTTATATCAAAATGTTTGCACTTTTATTTCATTTGTGAATATATTGACTTAATTTCTATTCTTAAAACAAAAATAATGTTGTTTATTGCTGATGATTTGATATGAAAGTAGAGGAGTTTAGACAGTAAACAAATTGGGACTCGACACACTTAAAAACAGAAGACGAAATGGGAGTAGACCAATTGGGATGTTACCTGTTGAGGGACCATAATAGAGGATCAAAGACCAAGTCCCATAAATCGCAGGCCCGTACGTAGGAACAGGGGTGGGTGGGTGGGGGGGGGGGCTAGGAGGGGCTAAGCCCCCCCAAACTTGGCCAAAAATGCCTTATTTTCTTAATTTAACACTTAAAATTTTGGGAAAATCCAAATTAGCCCCCCCCCCCCCCCAATATTCAGGACAAGAGCTTCAGCCCCCCCCCATATGAAATTGCTTCCTACGGCCTGAAATATGATAGCCATTGAAGCAGAATTATCACTTTGGTAGTTTCCTTTCCTCATGTCTGTCCGTCTCTCAATTTGTCTGTTCATTTGTCAGTCTGTCCGTCTGTCTGTTCGATAACTAAACATTGGCCTTTTGGGCAGCATTAGTAATTGTTTTGTCACAAAGTTTTTCCAAACAAATTTTGCTAGGGACGTCAAAACCAATTCTTGCTTGGAAAAGGGTTAAGGTGATACGAAATGCTTTAATAAATTCTTCATCACATGACAGTGATGTTTGAATCAGCAGGCCGCAAATTTAGGTTGACAATAAACCAATTCTATGATTGGAGAAAGTCAATCTCAAAGTTTGTAATATAAGAATTGAAAAGTCTAGCAAATAATTTGCAGTCTGTTATTGACTTGGAAAGCAGGAAAGATTTGGAAATTGGCAATTGCAGAATTGTCTATTAGGGGATAAAAAAGAGAGCTGTTACACTGTATTCAATTATTGATATTGTCTGACGAGAGATATTAAAGCTTTGAATGATAAGAGATATGAACGGAAGATTTATTCGATTTGTTTGGCTGCAATTTTGCTGAGTTGGTAGAAAATGGTCAGCTTTATTGATCAAATATTTTTGGATATTCTCAAGACTGTGCAATTCTTTAACCCTTTCCCAAACAAGACCTGGTTTTGATGTCCCTAATAGAAAAGGCTTGGGAAAATATTGAAACAAGAGAAGAAACTGCTGATAACCAGCAGTTTCTTCTTTTGTCTCAATATTTTCTGTGCCATATTTTACACAAATTCTGTCTTTAATAACTTCCATTTTGTCATTTGTGGCAGTTTTTTAATTTTGACCACGCTAAAATTTTGTCGTTTGTCTTCCGTACTCTAAAGTCTTGTCATTTTCAGCTATACCATTTGCCAAATGGCAAAAAGTTTGAGTGTTGTCAAAAGCTGCTGTAGACAACAAAATTGATTTAAATCAAGATATGGTTTGGGAACAAAATAGCACAGAAAATCAGAAGACATTTAGACAAGAGAAGAAAATTCTGCTTATCTGTTGACATTGTCCTGTGATATTTTATTTAAAAGGAAATAAGAAATGTTTTAAATAAGTGGATGTGCTATTCAATTTCTTTTACTGCAATGCTTTCAAACTTGATAGAAAATGGTTTGATATTTTTTAATCAATATGTTTTAGACACATTAAGAATTGCAAAGTTCCTCCTCTTTTCTATAAAACTATGCTCTTTTTATGTCAGAGGTTATCAAAGTGATTGTGTTTAATCTTAGTTTGAACTGATATTCCATTAATAGTTATTAAAAACAAGAATTCAGAATTTATTCACCTCATTATTATTACATTTGTATTTTGTTGATAGAATTTTGGAACATTACAACACCATTTTGGTCTCTGCCTTTGCCATTATTTACATTGCTATTTGATATATTGTGGTATGCTATGTACGATTTGGTTATGGTTTAACATAAAAACTTCTGTACATACTGTCTGTATGTACTGTTGCTATTTCCTTGAAACAAAATTGCAGACATAATTGTGTGACAACATCCAGGGTTTAGAGATCAAATTCAGCAATTTTCTAAGCCTTTGGATCTTTATAGACAGATTTATGTCGGTATTAAGCACTTGAACGTTGGGAAGGCTGTCCTTAGACAGCTTGTCCTTTAAGACAGCTTGTGTTCAGAAAGCATTGGACAATAATAGATAATAGGGAATAAAAATCATTGAATAACTGGCCATTATCCAGGATTCTAGTCTCCAGCGATTGTCTAACATTTCCCATATCAATATTTTGTGATTGCATGTTTGCTGGTCGTAAAAAACATTGGGGAAAAACAACATCAAAGTTGCCATCAGAAAAACTGGATCAAGTATGGGAAATCTTCGTAAATAATTGATCAGCCACAGAAAACAATTTTTGTTGTACCAGGTAAAACCTGTTCTTCATTGTAAACCCGAGCTTTTGTTTAGGGATAGGTATTTTGCTCCCCCTATTTTAAAGAATGATTTATTTATCATTTTCATACTAAATACCGAGGGTGATTGACTGGCATTCTTCTAGTAAGCATATATTTTTCAATCTTTGACCAGAATTATCCAGTAGTCTTTTTTTTCAGACTGACTGAGTTTCAAACAGCCAATTTCTGTGTGACACATAAACCCCCTAGATTCTTTCCTGCCAATACAATGCATCAGTCAATGCAGAACATTTCTCTATTTGCCTTTTGAATTGTGTCTCTGTAAGAGAAATTGATTCCATCGATTGTTACCACTAATAATCCCCGTTGCATGATGTTAAACTCTGTCAGATGCCAGGAATTATCGATGTATATCTAATAAACCCATAATGTATCATATTATTCGGGGTCCTATGTGGTTTAGAGGTGAAGATTTTTGGCCAGATGTAGCATGGCTTTTAAGCCCCATGTTTTGATCTGATACACTATGCAGAATTAGCTGCTTTTTACCTTGATCTGAAAATTAAGGTTAACCCTTTCCCAAACAAGACCTGGTTTTGATGTGTCTATAGAAAAGTCTTGAGAAAACATTGAAACAAAAGAAGAAACTGCTGATGACCAGCAGTTTCTCCTTTTGTCTCAATATTTTCCATGCTATATTGTACACAAATCTTCCTTTTTCACAAGAATTTTGTCACCTACAGCAGCTTTTAAATAGGACCACCCTAAAATTTCTCCGTTTGGGAAAGGGTTAAGCAAAGTTTGTGGGATGGGTAATATACAGGAATCATCCTGTCCGTCCATCCGTCTGTCTGTCCACATTTCACGTGAGCGCAACCCCTTCTGGACGGATTTGATGAAAATTTACGTGAACAATCAACATGACATGAACATTTACATGAAGCAATTTCTTTCCTCTTTAAGGTCAACCAAAGGAGATGACTTGACTTTGAATTTGTGACCCATGTAAGGACACAGTTCTTGTTTTCTAAATTGCTTGTATAATAATTTCAGGGAGTAACCTATCCATCAATACATGCCATCTGGTCTAAATGGGCTCCACCACTGGAGAAGACTAAGCTAGCTACTGTAGCTTTTTATGCCCCCGTATCGAGAGATCGGGGGCATATTGTTTTACTCATGTCCGTCCGTCTGTCTGTCCGTCCGTCCGTCCGTTTGTCCGTCCGTCTGTCTGTCTGTCTGTCCATCCGTCTGTCGGAAAACTTAACAAACTTAACCTTTGCCTTTTCTCCAAAAGTATTTGATATAGAAAGCTCAAATTTGGTATGTAACATCCTTTTAATGATATCTATCTGTTCCATGCAATTTGACCTTCCTCAAGGTCATTTTTAACCCTTATCAACCCTTTACTCTACGAAAACTTAAACTTTACTCTTAACCTTTTAGTCCGAAAACTAAAACTTTGCTGGTTCTCCAAAAGTATTTGACATGCAAAGCTTAAATTTGATATGCAACTTCCTTTCAATGATATCTATCTGTTCCATGCAATTTGACCTTCCTCAAGGTCATCCGTTAACCCTTATCAACCTTTTACTCTACGAAAACTTAACATTTTACAAAAAATGCCATTTCGGGGGCATTTGTGTTTCACAAACACATCTTGTTCTATTGTATGTTTAATTTCACTTTTCAGGGAGTAACCTATCCATCAATACATGCCATCTGGTCTAAATGGGCTCCACCACTGGAGAAGACTAAACTAGCTACTCTAGCTTTTTCTGGTGAGTATCACGTCTGCTTGGATATCATGTATTCCTAAATTGTGATGAAAAATGTTGCGGCTGCATTATTTAAGCTTTTTAACCCTTTCCCAAACAAGACCTGGTTTTGACGTCCAATATATAAATGGCTTGAGAAAACATTGAGACAAAAGAAGAAACTGCTGATGACCTCAATTACCCTAATATTTTGCCGTTTGTGAGAGAATTAAAGCATTGATGGAAAGATCTCCTATGTCTTTTTGTGACTTTAGACTTGTAATCTTGACCTTGATAGAAATCTTTAGGATGTTGGTTCAAGTCTTCCTCACACCATTAGTAAAATGGATATGTATATGGGCAAGGAAAATCAATCAGATTCACAGGCTTCCATTGGTCATACCCTGGAAAGTACAAAGACAATTGAACTTCTTGATGATAGGTCTGAAAAATAGTTGAAACCTGATACTGTCAAACGAAATCGAAATTGATTCACAAAAACTGATATGAAAGAACAGTCATATACTGGTTAATTTATTACCATCAAATTGTTTCAAACTGTCTAAGGGAAACTACTCTTGCATTGGAACATTTATGTTTGTAATACACTTACATGCAATGCTAATGTAGGGCTTATGAAAGGGGTAGGTTTACTATATACCTATGAATTTGGGCTGTTTTTTATTTTTTAGTGAACCTACCCCGTTCATAAGCATTTGCACTGTTGCTCTGTAATTAGGGTTGTAACATATTCCTTGCAGGTTCTTACATAGGCACAGTGATTTCTCTCCCTTTGTCTGCTGCCCTGGCAGAGAGTGAGTCTGGCTGGCCTTCTATATTCTATGTGTTTGGTAAGTAAGTTTAATGCCTCAACTACTATGGACATTATGGTAGTGGCTTGAGCACCTAACCATGGATTCCTGTTGTCTCTGATACCAGTACTACCACAACATCCTAAATGAGCCTCCAGCTGCTTATCCACACAAGTTAATGACTATCAAACCATTGATTATGAATAAAAAAGCCTGTCATTTGAGTGTGTGGAGTTTCCAATGATACCAATAAGCAATATACTGAGCACCAATGTCGCAGATAGGTAACCTCAAAGCAACAACCTTTTAACAAAAATTAAGTCATTCAATGTCAGGGTCATCTGATCAGACTGCTCATTAAATAGTATGCTATAATGCAAAAACAGTTCAATTGCAATCTTTCCTCAAAATTTATCAAATGCTGATTTTTTTCAACTTAAAACAGATAAACTTTGTTTTATGCAAGTTCACAAAATTGGCACTAGAATCTGGCTAATTTACGGAAATTTTCCAGCAAAAGAGTTAAATATTGTTACAAATAACATTGCATACATAAATGAAATGTTTTCCATTTCAGGTACATTAGGTATAATCTGGTTTGTGTTATGGTGTTATCTCGTGACAGAGAGTCCTGCCAAACATTCAACAATCACTAATAAAGAGTTAGAATATATACAGGCAAATATAGGATATACAGACGAACAGACAAAGGTAATTTATTTATGTTTTTAAGGGCATTTGAATCTTATAAAAAGAATTTATGGTATGTAATAATTTTGGCAAGTATACGGGAGTAAAAATGTGACAGAGAGTCCGGCCAAACATTCAACAATCACCAATAAAGAGTTAGAATATATCATGCCTGGATCCAGAGGGGGGGGGGGAGGGGTCAGGGGGTCATGACCCCCCCTGGAATTTGGCGAAAAAAGCGGTTATCAAAAAGATTACTGGTTATGTCCGAAAATAGCTGCGTCATTTGTCCCTGTGTGCCACCACAAACTGTTGTTACATTTAGTCCTTCATGGTATCTGTATGCGCGGATTCATAGTAAACCCCTGACCCCCCCCCCCCCCCCCTCCCCCCTGGATTTTGGCAAAAAAGGGGTTTAAGATTGGTTGACCCCCCCTGGGAAAAATACCTGGATCCGCGCTTGTATATACAGGCAAAAATAGGATATACAGACGAACAGACTAAGGTATTACATGCATGATCAGCCCCTGACAAAAATGCTTTAGTAGAAAGTCTTAGATATTTTCTGATATCCCATGAAAATAGAATGTCTTAAGCTCTAAACTATTCTCCATTTTGATGTATTAACCATAAGCTTTGTCTTTGAAAATCTTTCCAGAAACTATTGGAATCATTTGTACACCTCTACTTTTATCAATATTTAAAGGAGCTTTAACCTTTCTCATGCTGTTCACATCAATTTCCCTTTGTGAAAAAAAGCTTTGGTAGGCAATATAGACTAAAATCAGCCTGCACAGACGTGCAGTCTGATATTAGTCTATACTGCCTGCTTTTTACAGCCTTATGTTGGCAAAAACTTAAGCTAGTCGTATTGAAATTTCTCTAAAATTGGAAATTTGTTTGAAACAATATTTAACGTCAGCAGGACAAGGGTCAAGAGATTCTGACTCTACTGCAATTATGACCATGATCCATAATTCTCTAACAGGCTGTAAAGGCTCTCTTTCAGATCCTGGCTCGGCTGTAAAGGCTCTCTTTCAGATCGTGGCTCATTATGAGGTACTACTTAGAGAAATGACAACCCATGGTTAGTTGTGCTAGCTGCCACAATATGAATAATTGTTCAATCAATCAATAAATCAATCAATCAATTAATTAATTAATTGTTATAACACATTTCCTTAAAATCCATGTATAGCGAAAGAAGAACTGCATCGGGATTTATTTGACCAATAAAGACTATGTAAATGTACTTTGTGTATGCGCCAAAACGTCACGTGGCGTCAAGGTAATGTCAAATGATGTCACCAATGACGTCACTTGACCGCCAATGCGTTTCCTACGCTGAAAACTAGATTATGACAAAATTTCCACAAAATAACACATCTAAAATGTGTGTTTTGTTATTTAGAGTGTTATAATGGAGATAATAACAAGTTAAGAGGCCTTTATTATGCAAATAAAACCCTCTGTGCTCTGAACTACATGTTAAGGCAAATACCTCGGCGCTGTGCGCCTCGGTTTTTACCTACACTTGTAGTCCGTTGCACATCAGTTTTTATTTGGGCAATTAAGACCTCTAAACTTGTTATTATTTCATAAATCATATGTATTTAATTGTAGGATTTACAGCCACCATGGAAGCACATTTTGATGTCACCACCAGTATGGGCTATAGTGGTTGCCCATTTCTCAGAAAATTGGGGGTTTTACACTTGGCTTACAGAGCTACCCACATTCATGAATGATGTTCTTCATTTTCAAATGTATCAGGTACAGTGATTTTAATTCTTTCCTAAAGCAAGATCTGGTTTTCATGTCCCTAATTGTAAAGGTTTGAGCAAATATTGAGACAAAAGAAGAAAATGCTGATAACCATCGATTTCTAGGTTATATATTACACAGATACTCTCTTCAACAAAAGTTATTTTGTCATCAGCAGTAACTTGCTCCCTGAAGATTTGCCATTTGGGAAAGGGTTGATTCAAATGTTTTAACGTAAGTAGAAATGTCAGATATTAAAGCTACTATTTCCCAGATTTGGACCCAAAAAATGTCAAATACAAACGAAATGTACACTTTTTAAGCTTTATATGACCTGATTAAATGATTACGAGAAACTATTGAAGCAACGACTCATTTTTTCGCAATTTGATACCAAATTCATGAAGCGATGTCGAAAGTAGGTCAAAACAGTAGGACATGCGACTTTCTTAAATGACGTCACAACATACATGATGACGTCATATTGAAATTTAAGTATGAATCTCGTTTGAATCATGGTCCGCGCTGTATGCGCATGCGCAACAATTTGAAAATAATTCTAACCCCATCAGTGATGGGGTTGAATTTAGGCTTGGATTCTCCCTAAATTCAGCTATCTGTCTTGTAATTTCGGCTCATTCTCTGTCTGAATCGCATATTATTAACTATCCCGAGGTGGTCAACACAAAAGTTTTGCATATTTTTTCAAAAAAATTCATTTTTTGCAATTAGACCATCTGTTACCGTCGCCCTTTAAACTGTTCTGTTGGCTTTGACCTTCGGTTTGATATGAATTACAAGTATCACATTTTAAAACTTATACAAAAATCCTTGTTATTGATGACAATATCTTCAGATGTTTGCTTTCACACGCCTTCATGTTCAATGGAAACCCCCAATATATGATTGAGACTAAATTCACATTATTTTCTGAGTTGCGATAAATGGACAGCAATGCCATAGTTTTTTCTAAACTTTGAAGGATATAGTATGCTTGTTATGTTGTAGCTGAATATCTTAGAGCTGGTTAACCCCATAGATATAACCCCATAAACATTCACATTACAGGCTGGATTTGTGGCAGCTTTACCATATTTAGTCATGGCACTTGTGGTACAGGGTAGTGGACATTTAGCTGATTATCTGAGAGCCAAAATGAATGTATCTACTGAACTAGTGCGCAAAGTCTTCACATGTGGAGGTAAATGTGTGTTTGAAAAAAATATACCCCTTTTGGATCCAACCCATTTCCACACACTGATGCCCTACAAGATAAATGCTGTAGAAAACATCATGAAAAATGAAGAAATTGCTTGTGACAAGCAATTTCTTCATTTCTCACAATAATTTCTTTTGAGAAAGACAAAAAGATGTAGAGCGGGGTAACATAATTCCGAACAGCGTTTAAATCCGAAACAATATTTTTGACATCTCACAACATCACAAAAATGCACTCAACTGACTCAGAGACCTCTTTTTTCATGACGCATATGTCATCCTCTCCCTTTCTGGCCATTTTGGGTCTAGTTATGATGTCGGTGGCTGAGATAAATGCAAAAGTTTGAACTCAACTCTGTAGGCAAGTAAAATTATGCATGAAACGATTCCACCTCGGACGTTTCGTAAGGTTTTCATTGTCAATGACCACGCTATTTTTCCAACCCCAATAACTTTTAATGGTGAATAAATGATGATTTATCAATCTAGATTGTGTTTTGAAGGCTATAATGTATCTAAGTATCAGAAAGTTGGGTTTCGGAATTAAAACCACAGATTTTGTGCTGTGGTTTTATTTCCGAACAATCATTTCAAAAAGCTAATTCTGATAACTTAATATCAATTAAGCGAGAACTTATTGACAGCAAAATACTTGTTTTATGATATTTGCCGCTTGGGATAGTACTTTTTCACATTTTAAAGGTTCAGGGAGGGTTTGTGCATTTACCGAACTATTAGAATTGTGGCTTGGGTGTTCGGTAATAGGTACATCCTTGATCTGATTTGTAAATTTACTTTTTTCATTGATATCAGCGACCTGTTATTAATTAAAATGTTAGTTAAGGATAGTTTTAAGGGTGGTAAATATCATGATAGAAGTTTGCCTGTCATTATTTTGTTATTTAAAAGAAATCGTGTTAATATTCGGAATTAGAACCACTTGTATTCGGATTTACAACCACCGTTCGGAATTGCAATCGTACACCCCATGACTTTCACAGCGAATATCTTCCACAATTAAACGCACATCAGTCTCGATATATGACGAAACAATGCCATATACACTGACGTTGTCATAGGCGACAAAAAATCCGGCGAGGGTGGTTGTATTTGCAAACATCTAAAATAGTGGCTTAGGTGTTCGGTAATAGGTACACCCGCTCTAAGATTATATTTACTTGAAATTGTCATTTGCATCATCTTTGAATTTTGATGTGTCTAACAATGTATTTTACACAACATTGATAGGAAGGATTCTGCTTCATCTATTGACTTAACTCAGGGTTACATTTTCAATAATTTTTGGTCAAAAAAATTGTTCTTTGCATTTAGAAAATATGAATTATAGCACATGAAGTCAAGTGCCTCAAGCCTCAACATTCAGATGTTGAAATATGTTTCATCTGTTTCAAGTTTTGTATGCCTCTGTTCAAGATTCTTTTTTAATTCCTTCAATTCTTTCCAAAACAGCATGAAATTTAGATTGTTCGAATATGAAAGCTCCTGCTGCTGCTGCTATATGTTTATAATGAAAGTGTGTACAATATAGCATAGAAAATATAAATGCCAAATGAGAAAATGCTTTCCGCTTTCATATAGGGACATCAAAAGCAGGTCTTAATTGGGAAAGGCTGAAACAGTCATGGAATTAAATTATGGTTTCTAGGAAATTCGTTTTTTAGCATGAGTCGATGATGATACATTAATTAAATTTGTAGTTTCTAGACTAGCATTGTTTACAATGTACCTAATGTTGTTATTTAATTGTTATCTGAATTCACTGTATCTTTATTTCAGCATTTTTTATCCAGATTGTGTTCATGATTGGGGCTGGATACTCCATGAATAAAACTGCTAGTATGGTGTGTCTAACCTTTGCTGTTGGTATAGGTGGATTTGCCTGGGCTGGATTCAGTGTGAACCATCTAGATATTGCTCCTCAGGTAACCATTTGTTTTTCCAACACCCATATTACAAAACGATTGGGAAAATAATCAATACATTGAGGCAAAAGCTGATATCCAGCATTTTCTCCTTTTGCCTCAATGTTTTCTGTGCCAGAATAAAAAGAATCTGATCTTTTCTGAAAGCAGCTTTTAATTTGGACCTGTTCAAAAATGGGCTGCTCGGGAAAGGATTATCATTAACGATGGTTTTCATCATGTCCTTTGTTGTTGGTATTGCTTGATATCTATATCTTCTGGAACAGTTGAAAAGGGAATTAATTCAGAGGCTGATAATTCAGGAACCCTTGAAGAGACATATTTTGTAGCAAATTTTAACTTAATCTGAAACATTCAGTGGACAAAAATTTGCTAATGAATGGAAGAACAGATGGATGGATAGAAAAGCAGGATGGTAATGTGATTTAACCTTTGGGATGTACCAAAACGATGCATGCTCAATATCAAAATCTACTTTACCTAGATCATTTTGGAACAGTATAATATGTACACAAGAATTACTAATAACACTTACTGACCAATTGATCTATATTGCTAAGTTTGTCTATCCATTAAAAAGTTAAAATAATTTGTCTGTGAATCAAAGACTTTGTGACCAGTATAACATTCATTATTGGAACTCATTTGTCTTTAAAGGTTCCTGTTTTCTCTCCTTTCAGTTTGCTAGTATATTGATGGGCCTGTCCAACACCTTCGCCACACTGCCAGGAATAATCAGTCCAGGTCTGACTGGAGTTATTGTGTCAAATAAGGTAGGAATTATGTATGGCTTACAAATAGGTTTGATTCTTGTTTTATAAAGATGGTATTATCAAACACAATTATGGCGGTATGTGCAGACTTAATTTGTTCTATACTTCGGTTCCTTCCAAAAGTATTAGTCATAGTCATCTTCACAAGAGTTAGTGGTTTTTATAGGTCATATGTGTAGATCTGAACTTACTTTGAATCAAACTACAGCCAGGTGATCGCGAAGCGATAGTTCAAAGTAAATACTGATAGTGTTGGCTATTTGGAGTCTTTTCCGCAGCAAAGATCATTCCCATGGTCAGGAAACTGGACTATTACATGAGTATGAAGGCAGCGGACCAAGGAGTGTTGATATAAATAAAGATTTTGATTGGCCTCCACAGTATGGGGGTGAATTAAACAGATAAAATAACAAGCCAGCATCATAACAATAGCCTGACTAGAAGTCAGTCATGGTTTGTGTATACCTTATCATGCCACCAGAAAAATATAAATCCCATAACTTTGACATGCATTTATACAAAATTCCTGTCCTTTTTTATCAACAAAGAGATATAGCATTGACATAGCTTTTGAAATTTTGCTTGTAAAAAGACCTTGTCTGTTGCACCCTAGTCAAGGACCATGATCAAATTCATATTTTATACACCCTAAGGGTCGTATTATGTTATGGCGCCGCTCGTCTGCCTGTCCGTCTGTCTGTCTGTCTGTCTGTCCGTTAACAATTTCTTGTGTGCGCAATTCCTCCTACAGTTTTGATCGGAATTTGATCAAACTTAATACAATGAATCTGCATGGTGTCTAGTTGTGCACATCGCTTAAGGAATACAATTAAAACTCTTTTTGTTCTTGAATTATCTGCCCTTGAATTTAAAAATGCCCATTTTCTTGTGTACGCAACTCCTACAGTTTTGATCAGAATTTGATCAAACTTGCCACAATGAATCTCCATGGTGTCTAGTTGTGCACACTGCTTACATAATTTAGATAACTGTTTTCGTTCTTGAATTATCTGCCCTTGAATTTAAGAAAAAATGCCCATTTTCTCCTGTGCGTTGCGCAACTCCTACAATTTCAACCAGAATTTAATCAAACTAGCCACAATGAATCTCTATGGAGTCTTGTTGTGCAAACAAAATTTTGATAACTTTTCATGTTTAAGTTATCTGCCCTTGAATTGAAAAAATGGCCAATTTTACTGACAAGCCCCTCTCTGATGTATATGCGCCGCTCTGCGAAGCTCTTGTTGAGAAAAAAGAATTACCATCACAGCGGGATTCGTTTTTCACTTTTTTCTCTCATTATTCTATTTGCAGGGTGATGCAGGACAATGGCAGATAGTGTTTTATATAGCTTCTGCTGTTTACCTGCTGGGTGCCATCGTTTACGGTCTGTTTGCGTCCGGAACCAGACAAAAGTGGGCAGAAGTGGGAACCGGCTACATGCCTCATTCTGAAACTGCAGAAGTGGAGCAGGAAGAATAACACTTACCCTGGCTTTCATGTTCCTATGGGGAAAAAATTGGAATAACATAAACCCATTACCACAAGTGACTCTTTTTGACTCCCAACAAGTAACTGGCTGTGGAAAATATTGTGGAAAATGAAGAAATTGCTTTTGACAAGCAATTTCTTCATTTCTCACAATATTTTCCATACAAAATGATTAAAAAATGTAGTTTTTTGTTCATTTCAAGTTGTCGTCTGCAACATCTTTGAATTTGGATAATTTGAAATTTTGTTGTTTGGTAATGGGTTAAAGTAGATCTAACATGTTGATTCACAGCCTAATCTCTATCTGAGCATGTCAGTGAAAAGTCACCCTTCAGTATGTTTAGGGATGTGATATGGATGTAAAGCCTCTCTTACAACCCGTCGTGCTTCTTTATGAATTGTGCATGTTTGGAGATTTTTAAAAAGGATGTACAACCAATTGTAAGAGAGGCTAAAGAATTATCCGGTCAATTCTTTGCTGCGTGCAGTCTGTGTTATGGTTGTGTCCTCCAAAATCGCATGTTGCATGTGTGTGCATCACACAACTATGCCTACATTGTAGGTGCAGACCGCACACAGGAGCATGTATGACGGTTGTAAGAGAGGCTTAAAGCTGTGTGTTACCATGTCTTAGTTAAGTAATAGTATAGAATACTTTGAGAAAAAAGTAGAATTGCTGTTTACAAGTTATTCTGAATTAATTCCCAATAGGTCCATCAAAGCCAGTCATTGTTTGAGGAATGGCTAACACTGCCACTGTCAATTTGAATGTTGATTGATTAATCAAATAATTTTGTCCGCAAATTTATATATTGTTTACCTCTGACATTTTCCAACATATAAACATTTTTCTTTTGGAAATTATTTGTGAAATCAGCTGAAAGTAAAACAGTCTGAAATACATCCTATATCTTTGATACTCATTCAAATCGTCTTATCAAGACAATTCAAATGAGTACCCACAATGTAGGTTTTGGAGTTGAATTAGGGAGCTAGTCAACCCATTACCACACAGTGACTCCTTTTGATGTCTTACAAGATAATGGCTTTGGAAAACATTGTGGAAAATGTAGAAATTGCTTGTGAAAAGTAATTTCTTCATTTTCCACAATGTTATCTACCCTAAAAGACCAAACACAATTATTTTTCATTCATTTTAACTTGTCCTCTGCAACATCTATGAATTTGGACAAATCTAAAATTTTGTCGTCTGGTAATGGGTTGAATAAGTAACTGCACCAATCTCAACTTGCCTTACTGCATTAAATTGTTGACAAGAAAGTAACCTGTCATGAATTCATATCAACTGGAAGCACATCTCTATGTTTTGTCTTTAGTCATATAAATTTGTTTTATTTTTAGACAAGAAGAACGTATCATTTGTTATGTTTTCTAGATCTATATTGACTAATGTGTTCAAATGTTAACCCTCTCCCAAACAACAAAAATTCAAGATTGTCAAATTTGAAAGCTGCTACAAACATCAAAATGCATATTAATACAGGAAAGGAGTGTGTACAATTTAGCACAGAAAATATTAAGGCAAAAGAAGAAAATGCTGGTTATCAGCATTTTCTTCTTTTGCCTTAAAGTTTTCCCAAACTTCTCTATTAGGGGTGTCAAAACCAGGTCTTGTTTGTGGGAAAGCGGTAATATTAGGTTTTATCAGAATATTTATTATCCCCCGCCGAAAAAATTTTTCGGGGGGGATATTGTTTTTGCCATGTCCGTCCGTCCTTCCGTCCGTCCGTCCGTCCGTCCGTCCGTCCGTCCGTCCGTCCGTCCGTCCGACATTCGTTTCCGCGCTATTTCTTGGAAACTATAGACCGGATTTCAATGAAACTTGGCACACAGCTTCACTACAAAGAGGACATGCGCATATCGTCGGGGTTACCTGGTTCGACCATTGAATTCAGAGTTACTGCCCCTGATTGTTTAAGCCATATACATACAGAGTGATATTCGTTTCCGCGCTATTTCTTGAAAACTGTAGACTGGATTTCGATGAAACTTGGCACACAGCTTCACTACAAAGTGGACATGCGCATATCGTCGGGGTTACCCGGTTCGACCGCCGAATTTAGAGTTACTGCCCTTGAGTGTTTTAGCCATATACATACAGTGATATTCGTTTCCGCGCTATTTCTTGGAAACTATAGACCGGATTTCGATGAAACTTGGCACACAGCTTCACTACAAAGTGGACATGCGCATATCGTCGGGGTTACTCGGTTCGACCGCCGAATTTAGAGTTACTGCCCCTGACTGTTTTAGCCATATACATACAGAGTGATATTCGTTTCCGCGCTATTTCTTGAAAACTGTAGACTGGATTTCGATGAAACTTGGCACACAGCTTCACTACAAAGTGGACATGAGCATATCGTCTGGGTTACCCGGTTCAACCGCCGAATTTAGAGTTACTGCCCTTGACTGTTTTAGCCATATACATACAGTGATATTCGTTTCCGCGCTATTTCTTGGAAACTATAGACCGGATTTCGATGAAACTTGGCACACAGCTTCACTACAAAGTGGACATGCGCATATCGTCGGGGTTACTCGGTTCAACCGCCGAATTTAGAGTTATTGCCCCTGACTGTTTTAGCCATATACATACAGAGTGATATTCGTTTCCGCGCTATTTCTTGAAAACTATAAACCGGATTTCAATGAAACTTGGCACACAGCTTTACTACAATGCGGACATGCGCATATCGTCGGGGTTACCCGGTTCGACAGTCGAATTTAGAGTTACTGCCCCTGACTGTTTAAGCCATATACATACAGAGTGATATTCGTTTCCGCGCTATTTCTTGAAAACTGTAGACTGGATTTCGATGAAACTTGGCACACAGCTTCACTACAAAGTGGACATGCGCATATCGTCGGGGTTACCCGGTTCAACCGCCGAATTTAGAGTTACTGCCCCTGACTGTTTAAGCCATATACATAAAGAGTGATATTCGTTTCCGCGCTATTTCTTGAAAACTATAGACTGGATTTCAATGAAACTTGGCTCACAGCTTCACTACAATGAGGACATTCGCATATCGTCGGGGTTACCGGATTCGACCGTCGAATTCAGAGTTACTGCCCCTGATTGTTTAAGCCATATACATACAGAGTGATATTCGTTTCCGCGCTATTTCTTGAAAACTGTAGTCCGGATTTCGATGAAACTTGGCACACAGCTTCACTACAAAGTGGACATGCGCATATCGTCGGGGTTACCCGGTTTGACCGCCAAATTTAGAGTTACTGCCCCTGACTGTTTAAGCCATATACATACAGAGTGATATTCGTTTCCGCGCTATTTCTTGAAAACTATAGATCGGATTTCAATGAAACTTGGCTCACAGCTTCACTACAAAGTGGACATGCGCATATCATCGGGATTACCCGGTTCGACCGCCGAATTTAGAGTTACTGCCCCTGACTGTTTTAGCCATATACATACAGAGTGATATTCGTTTCCGCGCTATTTCTTGAAAAGTATAGACTGGATTTCAATGAAACTTGGCACACAGCTTTACTACAATGAGGGGATACGCATATCGTCGGGGTTACCCGGTTCGACCGCCGAATTTAGAGTTACTGCCCCTGACTGTTTAAGCCATATACATACAGTGATATTCGATTCCGCGCTATTTCTTGAAAATTATACACCGGATTTCAATGAAACTTGGCACACAGCTTTACTACAATGAGGACATGCGCATATCGTCGGGGTTACCCGGTTCGACCGTCGAATTTAGAGTAACTGCCCCTGACTGTTTTAGCCATATACATACAGAGTGATATTCGTTCTGTTGAAGCCATATACATACAGAGTGATATTCGTTCTGTTGAAGCCATATACATACAGAGTTATATTCGTTTCCGCGCTACTTTATTGACAATGAAAATATATTCGGCGGGGGATATCAATTCAACGAATTTGCTTGTTGTTCTAGATATAGTATAAATATATTTATTTTGTGTTCATGTACAGATTTGTGCCACAAATGAACGTCCAAAATCAAAATGGCGAAAGTCAACTCTAAACGAACAGTCAAAAACAAAACCTTTTTAACACTTTTAACTTGGATTATTTACCTTAATATTTTGTAATTTACACCTTTGATTTCATATCATTCTGAATCCTTTTAGGTATGCTGCAATACAAGTTCCTTATTTATTCTAGAGGGATATTTGTCCATGTGTCTCCAATGGCTGCCTCGAGTTTATCACGGGTGTCGATTACTTCAGAGTATTTTTTTCAGTTGTCTTTTGCGTCAATACCAAACATTCTCAATAATGTTCAAGTCCGGACTTCGGGCCAACCATATCATGGAGTGATTTCTTTTTCCCACCTTGAATTAGTTCACAGAATGGGCCTCAGGACTGACCTCACGAATGCTAGTCATTTTCAAAATACCGTATAGCACTTTATTTCTGCGGGGACTTTATTTCTGCTATTTCTGCGGTCGTGGACGGCACCGCAGAAATAAAATCCGCAGAATATTAATCCTGAATGTAGAGGTTGTTGTCTATAATTTTAGTCAGTACATGGACAAGTTAAACTGTTACCACCCGATGGAAAGAACAATATCATAACAATGGAGTGCTTTTCTATTAAAAATGATGTAACTACGGCTTTAACTTAGGTGTAGATAAGACATTTTAGTTCATCAATAAACAAAGATTTAACAAGTTTGACTGATTGGTAACAGTTTGACATGTCTTTCTTTTCACACCTATCTGTATACAGCATTGTTTCCCATAACGCCTTTATAGATACTGGTAGATGAGTGGGATTATCCCTTTACCCAAACGGAGTAATTAGAATATTTGGTAAGCATCGCCTTTCAAACTATGTCTGATACTGACTAAAACTGATATGATAGCCCAAATATAAAATATTTGATTTTGCAAAATGAGAGACCGCAGAAATATGTTCCGCAGAAATAAAACCCGCCTGATTTCTGGAAAAACCGCAGAATTTGGACCCCGCAGAAATAAAGTGCTATACGGTAACACACCTATGAAATCCTTCACTGTTCAATTTTCTCTGAACTGTCCTTTTCCAAACACTAGTGTACCTTACTTGATTAAAAAGTCCGATAATGTCTGTCAAGGTCTGTTTTCAGTTTTGTTTGACAAGACCTATGATAATGTCCGACCGTCATGTACACTGACTTTCGCCAGGGCACCACTTCTCGGCAAGTTTTCCACACTATTTCTTTTACAATATCTGTTGATAAATCCAGTAATTGTAGTCCAAGGTGTTTCTAATCTATGAGCAAATTCCGATTGACAAATTCCCGAGTAATATAAAGAAATGACAGCTGTTTTGTGTCAGGGGTAAGCATTTTTCTTCTCCCCACCATGACACTTCACAACAACAATAAAATGAGTAATGTGGCATATTTTAGACAAATTTACGTCATAATGACGTCATCAAAAAATTTCATTTCAAATAGGGTACATTAAGGGACATAACCTCTTATTCATTTCTCAAGATAAACATTACACATTTGTGCCCCTTTTAAACATTGCCACTTTCTCGTACGTTTGGACGTTCATTTGTGGCACAAATCTGTATTAAGTTTTATTATACAGTTATGTATACAGTTGACACTTGTTATGTCGACATCTGTTAAGTAGAAATATTGTTTAAGTCGAAGTCAAAATCAGGCCATGTCCTCATCAATGGAAATAAGATATGTTGTAACAAAAGTATTTTCAAATGAATATAGCCATTGAAATATAGTATAAAAAGGAAAGAAATGGCTTGTGTCGAGCTTTTTCTTTCCTTTTCCAACTATATTTCAATTATGTTTCATTGATGAGTAACAAAAATGGTCTAATATCATTTTAATCCAAACTAAACAAATTGGATGAGTCGAACTCTGGATTTGTCAAGGTATTTTGACGACCATCTGACTTCGACAAAATGAGTATTGACTGTACTTATATTGCTTTTTTAGCTCGCCTGTTCAAAGAACAATGGGGTTACTCCAGTTACCTAGTTGTTTATGTTAGCATTGGAGTGATTTTAATTATGGTTTGGACATTTGATTTTATACATCTCCACACTTACTTGCTATGAAATTTTGCTCATAAATGTGAATAAGACCCATGGAATTTAATCCCCAAGTCCCATAACTCAGGCAAAGATTTGCCTAATTCAAAATGACAAATAGCTGCAAACTACAAAATGGGTTTTCATAAAGACAAGATTAATGTGTAAAATAGCAAAGAAAATGTTGACGCAAAGGGAGAAATTGCTGGTTTTCGGCATTTTTTCTGTTGCCTCAATGTTTGCCAAGGCTTTTCCTCTAAGACTAAGAGACATCAAAACCAGGCTTTGTTTGGGAAAGATTGTGACAGAAGTATGTCCCTTGCATTATTTGATATTGTGAACACTATCAAGGACTTGCGCTTGGTAATTTTGTCATTTCGATGCATTGGGAATAGTTTAGCATGCCCTCGACCTTTTCCAAATTCAAAAATGTATTACTTTTATTCATATCGAATCTAAATTTACTTTAACCCTTTCCCAAACAAGACCTAGTTTTGACGTCCCCAATAGAAAAGGCTTGGGAAATCATTGAAACAAAAGAAGAAACTGCTGATAACCAGCAGTTTCTCCTTTTGTCTCAATATTTTCTGTGTCATATTTTACAAAAATTCTATCTTCAATAACATTTTGTCATTTCTCACAGTTTTTGAAGTGGATTACCCTAAAATTTTGTTGTTTTGGAAAGAGTTAAACTAAATTTATTTTAAAATGTTCTTGTATAAGTATATCTGAAGTACTCTCAGATATATCTTCACATTCAAAATACTTAATAATATGTTTATATGAAATGCTAGTCATAATTTAAGAATCTATGTTTACAAAATCAAAATAATGATTAAATAATCATGTTATCAATTTGCAATATATAGCCAGGATCTAGAAAAACATCCCTTAAAGCATTTGAGAGAGCTATGTTTAAAGATCAGGATGTACCTAGGTGCAGTCTGACCTGGATCCATGTTGCTCTCAAATGGTTGCTTACAGACCACGAGCAAGCTATTGGAGAAATCAGACTGTGTGTAAATGCAGGCTGATCTGGAACCAGGTTGGGCTCAAAAGCCTTAAAGGACGTTTTCCAGGTCCTGGCTCATTTATATATTTAATGCTTTCCAAATAATGCAGCAGTCTTGTTTTGATGTATGTGCAAAAGAGTTTATGAAAACATCTAGAGGAAAGAAGAAAATGCGAATGGACATCTTTTTCTCCTTTTCCCTAATAAATTATAAGCTTTGCCATTACTCTGAAATCACCTAATTATCTTTAACTTTAATTTTGTCATCTACAATGGATCGACTTTCAATTTTAACCAACATAAAATTTTATTGTGGAAAGTTTTAACCCTTTCCCAAACGACAAAAATTTAGGGTGATCCACTCCAAAAACTACCACAAATGACAAAATGGGTGTTATCAAAGATAGGATTTGTGTAAAATATGGCACAGAAAATATTGAGACAAATGGAGAAACTGCTGGTTATCAGCAGTTTCTTCTTTTGTTTCAATGTTTTCCCAAGCCTTTTCTATCAGGGACGTCAAAACCAGGTCTTGTTTGGGAAAGGGTTAAACTTACAATACTGACATAATAATGATAAGAATGATATCCTGTTGCTTTAGTATATTCTAAGAGTGCTTAGACCTGTTGCCATAATGCATCTTCTATTTATATTTTATTGCTGGTCTTACAAATCTCAGTTTAACCCTTTCCCAAACAAGACCTGATTTTGACGTCCCTAATAAAAAAGACTTTGAAAAATATTGAAACAAAAGGAGAAACTGCTGATAACCAGCAGTTTCTCCTTTTGTCTCAATATTTTCTGTGCCATAGTTTACACAAATCCTATCTTTGCTTACATCCATTTTGTCATTTGTGGCAGTTTTTTAAGTGGATCACCCTAAATTTTTGTCATTTGGGAAAGGGTTAATATAATATTTATGAAGTCAGGCATAATTATGAAGTCATCAAAAACTTTTATAGAACTACATAATAAGAAGGGGTAAAAGTTTTTCAAAATCTTAATTTCATTTATTGTTCATACAATCCTATGTTGTGGTACTCATTGAAATCACCTTATTGAGACGATTCCAATGAGTACCACAACATAGGGTTTAGATTTGGAGTATGAAATGTGCAATGCCTTTAACCTCTTTTATTTGTTGCTCTGGATATTTGGCATTCACTTATACAAGTACTTCAACTTTAAGAAGCTTTAACCCATTACCAGACAAGAAAAGAATAAGGTGGTCCAAATTCAAATATGATGCAGACAACAATCTGAAGTGAATGAAATTTAACATTTTTTGTCTTTTTGGGTAGACAACATTGTGGCAAATGAAGAAATTGCTTGTCACAAGCAATTTCTTTATTTGTCAAAATGTTTTCCAAAGCCATTATTAAGCGGGAAGTCAAAAAGAGTCATTGTGTTGGAATGGGTTAACCTGCACTTCTCTTCTAAACTTTTAATTGTTCTTTAACATGCTTTATAACATTCTTGCATAAATTCTTAGTTTTGACTCTGTTTTTCCTGTATTGAATGTCACATTGTTTTTAGCTTTAATTCTTAAAAAATCAAAAGTGATATTTTGAAGAGCGCATAATAGATCTATGATATTGATCTTTTAATTAATTTTGTAATAATTTCTGAAAATTTATGCAAGTATAAATTAATGCCTGAAGATAGAAAGACTTAGGACACACTTTGGGAAAAATAAAATGTTAAACAACTGCCTTCTTTGCGAAAATAACTGCCATTATACGTTTAAAAATACTTACACTGCTTTTGTGCATTTGATACCTCAATAGGTCAACAATGTAGTTTTCATTGTGACCGGGATGATCATGTCTCATGTTTATAATGATGTATTTTGTAATTGTATTTATAACATGAATAAGCATATAATCATATACATCAGGGGCTGGTATTATCAACGGTCGTAAGATTATTTTTGCGTAATCACTTGTAAGATGTTACAACAAACCTGATTGGCCCAATTTTATTTCTCATCAGATGTTTTGTTACATAGTTTACACAAAAATATGGTCGTAAGATCATTGATAAAACGGTGCCCAGATGTTTTCTTTCAAATACATAAATGAGCCAGGATCTGGAAAAACGTCCCTTAAGGCTTTTGAGCCCAACATAGATCCAGATCAGCCTGTGCATACGCACAGTCTGACCAGGATCTATGTTGTTCTCTAATAGCTTCTTCGTGACCTGTAGTAACTTAAAGAGAGCAGCATTGATGCATATTGGACCACATTTGACAACAGGCTGATCTTGAAACTCAATTTTTAAAAATGCTATAAGGGACGTTTTTCCAGATCCCGGCTCAAATATTTTCATGCCTAAATCACCATTTACATGGACATTTACATGACCAAATTTAGTCTACTTCATTATTTATGGGGAATGGTTTTTGTCTGTTTTGAGAATTTATTTTGCAAATATATTTTGTAAATTTTATTGTCAAATTTTACAAGCATTAATTAAAAGATATTGCCTTTTTTGTTGTTGATGGTTGGTAAAGTATATTTATTGTTGTAAAAAAAATAAAGGTATGTGAAGAAGAATTTTGTGTTGTTTTCAATGAACTTTTTCAAAAGCAAAGCCTGCTTTTGACTTCCCTTCGACAGTTTCAGAAAACATTGAAAGAAAATAAGAAAATGTTGATTAACAGCATTTTCTCCTTTTCCTTCAATATTTTCTGAGCTACTTTATACACAATTCCTATGTTTATCAACATCCATTATTATCTCATTTGCATCAGATTTAAAATTTGAAGACCCTTAATTTTTGCTGTTAGGGAAAGCATTGAAGAAAAAATTAAAGAAAAAATCTGGTCATAGGTATAGCATTGGCTTCACTGAACGACACATAATTATCCAGTTTCAGTCTAAAATTTTGTGGTCTGTTAATGGGGCTATTTGATCCACCAGGCCATGCCTGGATAGATATGTACATAAAGTCGGAGTCTATCAATCCAGGGGTCATTGGATGGAACCTTGGCTCAGCCAATATCCTTTCTAAAGTGAGGGAGCAGCTGGAGACTACAGTGTAGGACAGGAAGTTGTGGTAAGGAATCCCTTTCGAAGTGCTCCAGCCACCTTGTCATGACTGTGGCAGTTGAAAGTGGTGTTAAACCTCATTCAATCAATTGATCCACCAGGCATAGTCACATTATTATCATACAAGACTGGGTATAGGCTAATATAGATTCCAAGCACGGAGGAAGGGGGGCTAGGGGTGCATTAGCAAAGTTGACCAAAAATGCCGATTTTTCTTCATGAAATTGCTTCCCACGTGCTATATCCTATCCCTAATTCTTGGTCAGCTAGGAAAGTGTTGTGTAGCAAGGCAATGGCGGATCCAGAGGGGGTTCAAACGAACCTCCCTATGTAGCCTGTTACATTTTCATGCAGAAGTTCAGTCAAAATTGTATAACTTGTAAAACGACCCCCCTCAGCCCCCCCCCCCCCCCCCCCCACACACACACACTTTGTGAAAACGACCCCCCCCCCCCCTTTTCGCAGAAATCCTGGATCCGCTGCTGCTAGGTAGGCCCCCCCTATTCATTAACCCTTTCCCAAACAAAACCTGAAAACCTGGCTTTGACTTCGTAAAAAAGGTTTTGAAGGACACGTAGAGATCAGAAAAAATGCCGATTATCGGCTAGAAATTACTTCTCCTTTTGTCTCAATATTTTCTTGTTAGTCTAGATCTAAATCATGCGCAAATCCTTGCTTAACGCTACCAAATTGGTCGTTTGCAGAAACGTTCTAATCAAATCATAACAGTCTAAATTTTGCTGTATTGGGAAAGGTTTAATTCGTGTAAAAGAGCAAAGCATGGAGGGAAAAGGAGAGGAGTCGCGCTCGATTTTGTATGTCGCGACTACAATCAAGCGTTTACATCACATTAGATCAGACAAAAGCAATCTCCCATACGACCCGGATGAAAGTGTAGTGAAGCGTGACTAATTTGCTGTTTACGGTATATCATAAAGCTGCAAATAACTTTTATTTCTTTCTTATTTGAAATGAAAACTGTATGTTGTGTGTACTCATTTTATTCGTCTTGAAAAGAGGATTAAAATGAGTACCCACAACATAGGTGTTGATGAATATTGAAAGATATTTTGCATTTTGAAAATGCATTGCCCATTGTTATCTGCAGCCCTGAAATTTACTGTAGATGTGTATTGCAGACGACCAGGTAAATATTCGCGCATAGAAAGTATCGAACACAGCGAATATTTTATTAGTTGGCAAAATGGCGGATAGCAAGCCTCCCGCAAAACCAGCAGTTCCTGCAAAAAGGAAGGCACATTCGGACGAAACTTTGTTACTTTACGTGATCAAAAAATATTTCAAATATGCCGGTGCCGCGCTGGCTATCTGGGGGTTCGGATATTTTAACTGCAGCCCCGCCTGGATCTTACTGGGACTAGTGATCGTTGTGTGGAAGGAGAAACATAACAAGGAACAACAGAGGAAGATTGAGATTAGCCAACACGCAGCCAAGAATGAGAAAGAGGCGATTTTAGCCAGGGTTGAGGACTTGCCATCTTGGGTAAGTGGGTAGATTGATGACAGACAACCTTTTTGCTTACTGAGATTTGCAGACGACAAAATGTTACAGTCTGGAGTCACATTCTGGAAAAAGGGTCATTCGACTATTTGCTAAAGACGAACAGTTAGGATGGTTCCAATTAGAAAACTGCTGTAGTGTAGAAAACAAATGGATGTTAATAAAGATAAGATTTGTGTAGTCTACAATGTTATGTAGCATGGAAAATATTGATGCAAAAGGAGAAAACAGCATTTTCTTCTTCTCCCTCAATTTTCCCCAAGCCTTTCTTACATGGGGCGTTTAAACTAGGTCTTGTTTTGGGAAAGAGAAAAAAATAGATCTACTGGCGGCTATTTGACAACCAGGTTATCACTCATATTCAATTTTTCAGATCAGTCTGTGGCCTAGTGCAGTCTGATCAGGATCCATACTTCTGTCCTACATTTACATTGGTGATCATTACAAAAGCTATTAATATAGATTAGTAGATCTAGTAGATCATCATGGATCTTGATCAGACTGTAGACAGTTCGTTTTACAACTATTGCGTATTTTTGACTGAATTATTACATGAAAATGAAATAAAGCTAAATAGGGGAATGAGGGTTCGTTACTGAATACCCTCTGGATCCGCCACTAGTAATGTTTCAAAATGATAAGTTTGCTATAGTTTAGATTAGAACAGATACATTTCACTGTGAAGGGTAATTATGGGAAAGGTTGGGTTGGTTACAGTTGAGCGATTATTACCAGGGGTTGAAAAATTTCTTCAAACCTACTAGTCCTGTAGGACTAGTAGCTCTGAATTTCTACTCGCCCTTAGGGCAACCCAACTCGCCCTTAAAGATGAAGAAAAATTTAGACTGTTGGCTCTTACGGATCCATTATTATGCAAATAACATAACTCTTTGACTCTACAAATAAAGTTTCTTAGGTATAAATGACAGACAGGGTTGCGCTTCAAAAGTCATAGGCGAATAAGGCAACAATTTTATTAAAAGAGAAGGTCAATAAATCGAATGTGGCTCAGACTTGACTCCATCTTTTACCATAAATCAATCGCCGATTAACATTACTGTAAACACTTACTTTTTATTAAATTCGAAAGATAGATTAGCTGTTGAAATGGTCGAGTAAGCACACCAGTTTAATATGTACAGCTACCCGGTAAATGTGAAAGAAATTCTTTGTGTAATCGCAAGGCGGCATAACAGAAAGAGACAACGCGTCTGTGGTAAAACCATCTAACGTCAGTGTATTTACTATGTAGATAGCGTTTTGTTTTCATTGCTTCATCCAATTTTCCCGCGCTCTCTGGCACACGCGACTTTTGTAAACAAATCATAGTAAAACGTAACCTTATTTGGGTGTGGAAAGATCACGTGATTAAATTGAAACTGGAATGACTACGTCATCAATTGACTGTGTTTGCGGCGTCTTTGATCTCGCTCAAATCATCGCATATGAGTAACACAGATTTACTCTATTTCCTTGTTTAGTTTCACTTTCGGCATTGATCGACAAAAACAGTGAAAGGTCGTACTTTACAGTGAATATTATTGTTTCCGATATGAATAAATACTTTCTTTTCGATCCTTTATTTTTTCCCCTCAATCAGCGTGATTCAAGTCCTAAATTTGCACTCGCCCCGTCGGACTAGTTCGTCCCCAAATCTACTCGTCCTACGGCATTTTCTACTCGCCAATGCGAGCGGGCGAGTGGATTTTTCAACCCCTGATTACTGCATCATTGTCAAGGTCTGTCAATGTCGCATACTGCCAAAGTGTGGACTGGTCCAAATTCATAAATATTGCAGGTGATGAAGATTTCATTAGCAGAAACACTAGATTTTTTCAGAACTCCTTATGAAGTAACGATCTTTTATCAAAACATTCCAACATGAAAGGGAAAGAATTTGAGTCAAAATTATTATAAAGGATTAATCCTTCTTTTTCAATTTGTCAACTCATTCATGAAGTCTCTTAAACTTTCCATAAAACTTTTGGTCTACAAAATTTTGAAAAATGTAGAGACTGGTGTTTTTCTCATCCATATCGTCATATCCAATAGACCAAAAAGAATTGAAAGAAACAGAGATGGTTCAGCTTTCTGTTTTCCTTCAACTGAAAGGATTGGAAAGATTCTTGCAGTGAAAAGTTGAAAACCATTTGTTAAAGACACTTCTGTGTCAATACAAATTAATAGTAAGTGCATAAAAATGTACAATGTACATACATATTGTACATCAGGGGTCTTGCTAACAATTTTTGTATGGGGCCAGGGGCCAGTGAAATTGGGAAAAATAGTGACGTTTTAACCTAAATTGGGAAAAACTAAAACAAGTTTGTATTCATACTGTCACTCAGTTTCAGCTGCAAATTTGACTGTAGTGGTGTAAAATGCATTTGTACATACTCTTGTTTATGAACCTAATCTGAAACTGTCTTCAAATTGTTTGTAAATGAAGATGAGGTCTTAAGGGGGAATGCTCCAGTTTTTCAGAACACTCGGTCATTACTGTAGAAAAATAAATGTTTCGTACTATTATGTTTCGCTACCATATTTTCAATAATATAACACATCATTACAATTTACCATTTTCGACGGTAAAAGTGTATTTATCATTCGAAACTGATTTCCTCGAGATAGAAATCGATTATTTAGAGCAAGACAGTCGTAAGTGTGTATGTAGTTACCACTGTTTTGCGTCATTTTATTCATGTGTAGCTGATAGAAATTGCTGTAATTCATTAATAAGTGCGCTGACCTGTACATTTTCTTTTTGAATTATTACCAGGACATGTTGCTTAATACAATGAGGGAGTTTTATGAAATTCTATTATGTAGAACTTGAAATATTTCCAAAAATATGCAAATTTTGACATAAAATACTCCAGCTTCGTTGATCTAACCGAACACGTGAGCATGCTGTTTTAAACATTTACGCGTTTATAATACCACCTATTTTTGGTTTTCTGTTCTTATTAAATGTAAGACGTTACTTTAAATCCGTTTTCGGGACTAAAAAATGAATATACAGCATTTCATTAGCATTTTAGTGACCTTAGACAGGTGCAAGAAACTGTGCATTTTTTCGCTGTAGGGGTATATGATACGAATGCCCATAAAATTCAAACAAGATCGCTGACCATCATTTTTTATTTTATTTTTCAATTGGAAATAACATGTAATTTCAACATACAAAATATAAACAAATTCTATTATTGGGAAAAAAAAATAGGAAACTGGAGCATTCCCCCTTAACACGTGGCATTCTGGGTCCTCATTGGGAATTTTCACCAGAGAATTGGGAAAAAAAGATACTTTTTGCCATTGGGAATGGGGCCCAATAACGGCCCCAAATTTTGGCAAACGAGACCCCTGTACATTTACTATGTACAGTATTTAGCACTGACATTTCATATTGCCCTCTTGAACATCAGACTGACTTCATGTAATTTAACTTCCTTTGATATTTCCTTTGGTGCATATCTCACAAGTACACTCCAGGCAATTAAATTCCTCATTTATTTCTTTTTTAACAAGATGACAAAGTTTTAGACTGCTCCACAGTTAAGGCATTTCTAGACAACAAATTGAAACAAAATTTTGATATTAACTGTCCTCATGCAGTTCACATCAATTTACTGTTGTGACCTAATAAGCTTTGACAGACAGTATAGACCAAGTTCAGCCTGCACAGACTTGCAGTCTGATCATAGCCTACACTGCCTGCTTTCTACTCTATTTTTGTGGAAATTAAACACTGATTTTTTTTATGTTTATCGTCTTTCACGGTTCATTCATTTTTATACTCATATAGTTCTTATAACGTATGTATGACATTTCTTATTAGTATGATTTATACTTTAGTAGATTTTATGTTTTATGTTTGTAAAGCGCTTTTGAACGTACTTTCGTATGATAAAAGCGCTATATAAATTCGGTACTTAATAATAATAATAATTTTTGCGGCAAAAACTTGATTAAATTTTAAATTTAAAGTTAGCAGGACAAGGATTGATATTGACAAAAAAACAACTTAATTTTAAGTTTCTTGAACTCAATTTTTTTCTGTCATAAGCCCATTAAGGCTTTTGCTGCTAGCTCATTTTAAGAAAAGGAAATCAAAGCAATGTTGATATTCTCTGGGATGCAAACCTAGGATCTTATTGTCTCCAAGAGTTGCAGCCACATCGTAGTCGGTAATAAATCAGATTCTCACTCATGAAGTCCCTGTTTCTATCCCTGGACATGGCAAACATCCTTTCTTACATTTGTTTCCTACTGATGGTTGGACAATCATTAACCTATATGGGGGAGCAGTTTCGGGCTTGGAAGGGATGTTGTGGTAGTGCTGTTATGAGAAATGACAGGAATCCATTGTTAGATATTCCAGCTGCGGCAAAATGACCATAGCAGTTGAAAGAGTTGTAAAACCCTGCCAATATAATCCCTGTCCGTAAGTGACGATGATAAATAGACACAATAGGTGTTAGTTATAATCATACCTTTCATGGGATATAGCCCAAGGACATGCAGATTGTTTGTGTATTGATGGTCATCATCTTTCGTGTTTGTCAATGATACAAACACTGTATTTTACCAGAAATGATGCTCATTATATCCTAGTAAAGGATTGTTTATTGCAGTGCACAATTGCATGAAGATGTAGACATATGAAATACCTAGGTGTTAGTTACAATACACCTGTCATGCAATAGCTCAAGGACATGCCGATTGTTTGTGTATTGGTGGTCATCTTTCATGTACATCAGCGATCCAAATACTGTACTCAAGTGTCAAGATATTGCTCCATATTGTCTTGATATTGCAATACAGATTTCAGCAATGACTGCATGATGATCATTATCATGTAGATCTACAATTCTCATCAGATACATTGTATAGACCTGTCATTCGATATAGCTCAAGGATATCAAGTTTGTTTTTGTTGTGTATTGGATCATTTCTTTCAAACTTGCAAATATTCAAAAACACTGCTTTAGCTCAAGAAATAACCTATTCCCAAACAGTGACACCTTTTAACGTCCTACAAATTAAAGACTTTGTAAAATATTGTTAAGAATGAAGAAATTGCTTGTCACACGCTATTTTTAGCTCACCTGAGCACGAAGTGCTCAAGGTGAGCTATTGTGATCGCTTTTTGTCCGTCGTCCGTCTGTCCGACTGTCCGTATGTCCGTCCGTCCGTCTGTCCGTCCGTCCGTCTGTCAACAATTTGGTGTTTACACTCTAGCATCTACAAATATAAGCCAATCTTAACTAAACTTGGTCAAAACATGTATGACCATGAGCTCTCGGATGAGTTCGAATTTGGGTCAGATCAGACCAGAAAGTCCGGAGTTATCTGCCCTTGAATGTAAAAAATAGCTACTTTTGACATTGTTTACACTCTAGCATCTACAAATATTGACCAATCAATACAAAAGTTGGACATAATGTTGGTGACCATAAGATTTCGGATGAGTTCGATTTTGGGTCAGATCGGACCAGAAAGTCAGGAGTTATCTGCCCTCAAATTTGACAAAATTGTCGTTTTTGACCGTTTTCGACTTTGTTTACACTATAGCATCTACAAATATTGACCAATCAAGACAAAACTTTAACACAATGTTAGTAACCGTAAGATCTTGGATGACTTTGATTTTGGGTGAGATCGGACCAGAAAGTCGGGAGTTATCTGCCCATGAATGTAAAAAATAGCTACTTTTGACATTGTTTACACGCTAGCATCTACAAATATTGACCAATCAATACAAAAGTTGGACACAATGTTGGTGACTACAAGATCTCGGATGAGTTTGAATTTTGGTCTGATCGGACCGGAAAGTCCTGAGTTATCTGCCCTTGAATTTGACAAAATTGTAGTTTTTGACTGTTTTCAACTTTGTTTACACTATAGCATCTACAATTATTGACCAATCAAGACAAAACTTTAAGACAATATTAGTGACCATAAGATCTTGGATGAGATTGATTTTGGGTCAGATCGGACCAGAAAGTCAGGAGTTATCTGCCCTTGAAAGAAAAAAAAGCTACTTTTGACATTGTTTACACTCTGGCATAGATCTACAAATATTGACCAATATATACAAAAAATTGAAACAATGTTGGTGACCTTATATAAGATTTTTGATGAGTTTTTGTTTTGGTTTGATCAGACCAGAATGTCCTGAATATCTGCCCTTGAATTTGACAAAATTGCTGTTTTCGACTTTGTTTTTACTCTAACAACCACAAAATTAATGGTGACCAATCAAGACAAAACTTTGATCTTGGATGTGATGGTTAATCACCATAAGATCATTTATGAGTTTGAACTTCAGCACAATTAGACAAGCAGTTGCTGAATTATCTGCCCTTGAAATGGACAAAATTCTTGTTAGCTCACCTGAGCACGAAGTGCTCAAGGTGAGCTATTGTGGTCACTCAATGTCCGTCTGTCCGTCCGTCCGTCCGTCTGTCCGTCCGTCTGTCTGTCAGTCCGTCCGTCTGTTAACAATTTGGTGTTTACACTCTAGCGTCCACAAAAGTTGGCCAATCTTGATCAAACTTGGTCAAAGCAAGTATGGGCATAAGTTCTCGGATGAGTTCGATTATGGGCCTGATCGGACCAGAAAGTGCGGAGTTATCTGCCCTTGAATGTCAAAAAATGCTGTTTTTGACTTCGTTTACACTCTAGCATCTACAATTATTTATCAATCTAGACAAAACTTGGATATAATGTTGGAAACCATAAGATCTCGGAGGAGTTCGATTTTCAGTCTGATCTGATCAGAAAGACGAGAGTTATGTGCCCTTGAATTTGACAAAATTGCCGTTTTCGACTGTTTTTTACCTTGTTTACACTCTAGAATCTACAATTATTGATCAATCAAGACAAAACTTGGATGCAATGTTGGAGACCATAAGATCTTGGATGAGTTCGATTTAAAGTCTGATTTGATCAGAAAGACCAGAGTTATGTGCCCTTGAATTTGACAAAATTGCCATTTTCGGCTGTTTTCGACCTTGTTTACATTCTAGAATCTACAATTATCAATTAATCAAGACAAAACGCAGACACAATGTTGGGGGACCATAAGATCTTGGATGAGTTCGATTTTCAGTCTGATCTGATCAGAAAGACGAGAGTTATGTGCCCTTGAATTTGACAAAATTGCCATTTTCGGCTGTTTTCGATGTTGTTTACACTCTAGAATTTACAATTATTAATTAATCAAGACAAAATGCGGACACAATGTTGGGGGACCATAAGATCTTGGATGAGTTCGATTTTCAGTCTGATCTGACCAGAAAGACGAGAGTTATGTGCCCTTAAATTTGATAAAATTGCCATTTTCGGCTGTTTTCGATGTTGTTTACACTCTAGAATTTACAATTATTAATTAATCAAGACAAAATGCGGACACAATGTTGGGGGACCATAAGATCTTGGATGAGTTCGATTTTCAGTCTGATCTGACCAGAAAGACGAGAGTTATGTGCCCTTAAATTTGATGAAATTGCCATTTTTGGCTGTTGTTGACCTTGTTTACACTCTAGAATCTACAATAATTTAAAAAAAAAATGTTGGGCACCATAAGAGCTCGGATGAGTTTGATTTTCACAACGTTATTGACCATAAGTTCATATTCAGTCTTTAAGTCATAAATATCAATTGAATTGAACATAAGTGTTGCTCATATCATTTTGGTTCAGGTGAGCGATATAGGACCATCATGGTCCTCTTGTTTTTGACTTTGTTTTCACTCTTTACAACCAGATATATTGACCTATAAAGAGGAAACAGGGACATAATGTTGATGACCATAAGTTTGATTTCTGTCTTCATGCCACAAATATTATTTGATTCAAACATAACTGTGGCTCATATCATCTTGGTTCAGGTGAGCGATATAGGACCATCATGGTCCTCTTGTTTCATTCCCACATTGTTTTGTAAAAGAATTCTACCAAAAATGTAAAATTCTGCCCTTTTTGTATCGTTGTCTGCAATCCTTTGAATTTTGACAAGTCTAAAACTTTTCCGTCTGGTAATGGGATAATAGAAGTAAGAATATTGTTGTATAAGTATGCTTCTATTGACACATATTCTATCATATCCATGCAATATATTTGTGTCAACGCTTCTCAGACCCGTAGGAAGCAATTTAATGTTGGGTGGGCTACAGCCCCAGTGTCTGAATATTGAAGGGGGGGGGGGGGGGGCTAAGTAGGATTTTCTCCAAAGTTTTCAGTGTGAAATAAGGAAAATGCGGCATTTTTGGCCAACTTTGGGGGGGGGGGGGCTTCCCCCTACCCCCTTTTCATACGGGCCTGCTTCTATAAAACTCCATATTAATTAACAGCAATCCCATTTAATTATAGATCAGGGGTCATAAATGTGGTTCAAGGTCATTGTACACCAGACTAGTCTAGACATTTTGTCATTATAAGATATTATGACAGTTCCTTGTAATTTGATATCATGATCACTATTATTCATGTAATAAATCATATTTCTCTAATCCAGAGCTGTGATTTTCCATGTTGACAAATCTTAGAGGGAAAGAAAAAGATTTGGGGTTGGTTATCACAGCCTGATCAAGATCTCTGCTATTCCCTGTGATCTTAAATAAGACAATGAATTAATAAGAAAAGCATAGGTTTGATCAAAAAGTATGTATGTGCAGGCTGATCTGCATCCATTATCAAATGTTAAAAGTGATAAAATATTAGATTCCTGATTCCATACAATCAGGATATTAGTTGAAAATTAATGTAAACTTGACTGTATTGAATTTTTGTCCATAGATTTTGTAGTTTTAAAGTGAAAATATTTGCATTTGGGTTGAACCCCGTGTAGACAAAATTTTGTGAAATAAGGAATGTGATAATATAGCTAACCACACCAATCTACCACCTACACAATATACAGGATAAATGGTTTCTTGATAATTTAGGAATATTAACCCTTGTCCTGATCTCATGTCAAATTTTTGCCGCAATAATTAAGTAGAGAGCAGACAGTGTAGACTAAGATCAGACTGCACATCTGCGCAGGCTGACTTTAGTCAACACTGCCTGCAAAAGCTTTGGTTACAAGAGTAATATGACACAACAGCTTCAGATGGGTTAACCCTTTTCCAAACGACAAAATTTGAAAGCTCATGCAGACGACAAAATAAGGTTATTCAAGCTTGAATTTGAGTACTATATAGCTCAGAAAATATTGAGGCAAAAGGAGAAACTGCTGGTTATCAGCAGTTTCTTCTTTTGTCTTAATGTTTTCCCAAACCTATTTTCTTAGGGACGTTAAAACCAGGTCTTGTTTGGGAAAGGGTTAAAGGTTGAACTTCCAAACTACCAAATTTGAGGCTAGTCCAATTTGAAAGCTGCAACAGAGGATAAAATTGATGTTTAGAAAGATTATATTTATGTACAATATAGCATGAAAAATATTGAGCCAAAAGAAGAAAATGCTGATCATCAGCATTTTCTTCTTCAAACCTCTACTTTTAGGAATGTCAAAACCAGGCCCCGGTTTCTCGAAAAACCTTTTAAAAGTACTTACTCATGAGAACATGCTCAACTTCAAAGGAATACTCTCCAATGTTGAAGGGTATTTGATTAAGTTCAGGTTGGTTTCATGAGATTTTAGCATGGTGCTCAGATTTGAGTATGAGAACATACTTAAGTTTTTTCGAGAAACCAGGGCCAGGTCTTGTTTGGAAAAGGATTGAGACCTGTTCGTCTCATCCACACATGTAATTGCATTGATGGTTATATGAAAGCAATTTTTCATGATAGATTCACATGATATTATCTTGGACTGCCTTTGAAAATTATTAACCTTTTTCAACCCATCCACAATTGATATATTAAAAGGCTTGAGGAAAACATTGAGGCAAAAGAAGAAAATGCTTATAATTAGCATATTCTCCTTTTACCCCAATATTTCCTATACCATATTGCACACAAATCCCATCTTTATCAACATCCACTTTGTCAACTGCATCAAATTTGAAATTCAAACTGTCTAAAATCTTTGCTAGATATATTTGAAAATTATTAATATTTAAGAATATGGTAAAGGTTTTGAGTAAAAATAGTTTTCAAAGGTATTCATCACCCTTCAATACACCTACAGAATTTACTATTCAGCATAAACGTTACAGCGCATAAATAACTTAATACCTGTTGGATTGTATAAGGATTTACCACATTTATGTATTGCTACACCCCACCCACTTGGGAATAAAAAACCTCATGGTCCACTGTTTTTATTTACCCATACTTAAACCCTTTCCCAAACAAGACCATATTTTGACGTCCTTGATGGAAAAAGCAAATTTAAAAGCAGGGGGCAAGAGATGGAAAATGCTGATATAGCATACAAAATAGTGAACCAAAAGGAGAAACTGCTGATTACCAGTATTTACTTCTTCTGCTTCAATGTTTTCTCAAGTCTTGTTTAATGGATTTTAGTCAAAACCAGGGGTGCACATTATTAATGGTCTTACGACCACGTTTTTTGTATAAATTGTGTAACAAAACATCTGATTGCACTAGAAATCAGATAGGGCCAATCAGTTTTGTTGTTACAAGTAATTACTGGTAGGCGAAAAATAAATGTACGATCATCGATAATAATGGCCCCTGGTCTTTGTTGGGAAAGGGTTAAATCAATGTCCTGTCTCCATAATGTTATGATCCTAGCTGTAGAATGGGATGTCAAACTCCAATCAACCAATTAATTGTAGACGCAGGTGTTAATTAGTGTCCCAATATTGTTTTACATCATAATTCACTTTGAGGTCAAAAGGTTTTCATGATTGTTCTTTTTCCTACTAGATTGAGACTGAAATCCATAGTTATGTACATGGTAAAGTAGATGGTATTTTGCTTTAACATGTCATTAGATGTTACTTTTTGACAATTTGTCAGTAGGTAAATGGTCAAGACAATTCAATCCAGGGAAGATCTTAATTCAAATCTTGCTTGGCCATTATCTGTTTTGGCACTTGAAGTTCTTTTTTCGATCATACTGACATAATGACAAAGATTACATACAAAGATTACATAATGGCAATGTGCTTTCATCCAATTAGAAATAGAGTATGCTGCAATGGGAATGAAAATGAACCAGCTTCATAAATTTTGCATTACAGAAACAGAGAAAATTATGTGACATATAACAGCGATGAATCTTTTATTGATTGGATAACAAACGCTGTTTTCTGCCCTTCTATGAAAATATTGTTTTATCGCTCTGACAATGAAACTTGAACCAATCTTCTCCTGAAAGTTAAATTTATCTACTCTTGTCCATACAGTTTCAATCATGTTAAGCAAAAATTTAAAATGTAAAGAGTGGATGGGTTTGGTTAAATTATTGTGTTTTTGCTTTTGCTACAAAATCCAAGAACACATGGTTAGGTGCTCTAGCTTTGCAGTTTCATAAAATATTATTGAATTTCATGTTAATCTCTATTCGGATAATCTATGATTAACCCATTACCACACAGTGACTCTTTTTGACCCCCCACAAGATAATGACTTTGGAAAACATCGTGGAAAATGAAGAAATTGCTTGTGACAAGCAATATCTTCATTTCCCACAATGTTTCCACCCCAAAAGACAACAAAATTTTAAATTCTATTCACTTGAAATTGCCGTCTGCAGCATCTTTGAATTTGGACCAACCTATAATTTTGTCGTTTGGTAATCTATTCCCACATTATGATGCCCTGCAAGACAATGTCTTTGGATAACATTGCGGACAGTAAGGATTTGGTTGTCATAAGTCGTTTCTTCATTTCCGACAATGTTCTCTACCCAGAAAGACCAGAAAAAATAAAATTTCATTCACTTGAAATTTTCATCTGCAACACATTTGAATTCAGAAAGTCTGAAATTTTGCTGTCTTGGTTAGGTACCGATGCTTAAGATTGGCCCACATTTTGAGACTTTTGAACCTGTACTTAATTTTGCCTCTTTCTCTTTCACAGGTGTTTTTCCCAGACATAGAAAGAGCAGAATGGCTGAACAAGGTAAGGTTTTCATTCTCCTTTATTTGACTAAAATATTTGAAATATAGAGCTCATACAAAGAGTAGTATACTGTGCACAAAAAGTTTAGCACGTTTTTTAACACATTATTTTTTCAGTTCATGATAATTAAATGAACATTGTTTTGTGCTGTTCAGTTGTCCCGATCGACAACCATTACGCATACAGTGCATGTGTAGAGTGAACATTCGGTGTATTGGACAAAGTCCAGATAAGCAAAAGTCACGTGCGGCAAGTGTGCAGTGACATCGATAATGTCTAGCTTGTTCAAAAATACACGATTACACAGATCTGTTAGCAGAATCAATTTAACTGTTACAAATTCTTTGAAATTGATTATGGGAAGGCGAGAAATGATGACGTAAGTTCGACGTCAGAGTGCTCTTTGCATGCTCCAAGCAGGTATGTCTGTTAGAGATGTCGCTTTGCATTTCAATTGTCTCCAATTGACAATTACGCGCCTACGGCACTTGGTTAATGCAACTTTAGCCACCAACGACCGACCTAAATCTTGTAGACTGTGTAAAACGACGTTCAGGGAGGATCGTTTCACAGCGACGTCTTGACGACGTTTGGAATTCCTGTCTAGTAAGAATTTAGTGTAACTCCTCCAGTACGTCACAAGGTATACCGTTAGTGACCAGACTGTCCGGAACAGGCTCCACACAACTTGCATCAGGATCCTCCGATCTTACGCCAATGACGTTAAGCATCGACAGGCAAGGCGTCAGTGGGTATTGACACATCGATATTGATTCAGGAGACATTGGACTGATGTCCGGACGAATCTCATTTTACGTGTCACTAACTGACGGCAGGATTTGTGACTGGAGAAGGTGCGTAAGGCTTGATACCAATAACGTCATCATTGAGACTGTTACGTCGAGTGCAGTGTCATTTTTAGGCAGGAATAGATGAAAACAGTTAAACAGACCTCATTTCAGTTAATGGCAACCAAACGGTGCAAGGGCACTGCAATGAAATTATCCAACCTGTCAAAGGACTGTCTTACAACGACACAACGTTGTGATATTTCAATAAGATAATCACCACCCACTTACTCCAAGGAACATACAGAATGATCTACGCCTGAACTGCTTAATCACCAGCAAAAGAACACACAAAGGACATTGTTGGACGCCAGGCTAGAGAAAGTAATGACGTCTGTAACGTCAATGGCAATGAGCGTCATCTGCAGTATGAATGGGCAAAATTCCTTTCTGTGTGGTCAGGAAGCTTCTCTGCAACATGGGAAGACATTGAATGGCGGTCCTAGCTGCTTATGCTGGACATTCGCGTTATTGAAATTTGCTTGACTTTCGATATCTGACCCCTGTGCACTTTAACGTAAGATACCTAACTAACGCTTAAGAATTTTGAAACAAAATTTTCAGGAAGCGCCAGAAAATTGAATTTTCAAACACAATGGAGTTTTGTTTTTATGGATTTTGGAATAGTTTTTGACTAGGAAAGGACATTTTCCAAGTGTGCTAAACTTTTTGTGCACAGTATAGCATATTTTGTAAAAAAAATTGTTTGTTTATCAGTAACTTTTTAGCGAGCCGGGACTTTATGTCCGGGGAGCTAATGTCACAGCCCTAGTGTCGGCGTCGCGTACCGTCCCGTCCCGTCGCGTCTTCACTTGAAAAACTTTAACCTGGTCTATATCTCAGGTACTATTAGAGATACAGCCTTGATATTTCATACATGGATACATCTCGACAAGACCTTTCATTTGGGACCATGACCTTTGACCTAGTGACCTTGACCTTGAAGTTTGACCTACTTTTGAACAACTTTAACCTGGCCTATATCTCATGCACTATTATTGATAGAGCCTTGATATTTCACACATGGATACCTCCTGTCAAGACCTTTCATTTGTGACCTTGACCCTTGACCTTGTGACCTTGACCTTGGAGTTTGACCTACTTTTAAAAAATTAGCTGTTTTTGTGACAAGCTCCCGTATAGGCGGACAACTCTTGTTTGTCAATCACATCTAACAAATCCATGACATTCTTCCTCCTTCTCTACTACAGAATAATTGAAGATTTTCTGCAATTTTTGTTGTTGTGTCTCATGATTGCCACACTGTGATACGGCCTACTCTGCTGAATTAAACAAAACTTAATTCTATCATTTTGGGTTTTTTTCGCTGTAGATTGTGGACCAAATGTGGTCATATATTGGAGACATCAATACAAAACCTATTGATAACATTGAGACAATTAAAATGAGCACTCACAACATAGGATTTGAATTTGAATAAAAGTATCTAGAATGCCTTTGCCCCATTCTTATCTGCTGCTCTGTAATCAAATGTTTTTCTGTTGTAGATGTTGGACCAGATGTGGCCATATATTGGAGATTATGTACAGAATCTATTGATGACATCAGTACAGAAATCTGTACAAGACAGTGCATCCATGATGGGATCATTCAAGTTTGTCAACATTGATCTCGGAGATATTGTAAGTGGAACTGTCTATTTACATGCTTGGTTTGTAAGTCTCTGATAAGGAAAACTTACAAAAATATTTTAGAAAAAGTCTAAATTGTCTATGTAGATCGACATTTTAATTTTGAAATGTATAGTTTGTGGATGAGATTCAATGTTAGGAAGACCAGCTTACCAACCTCAATAGGGATAAATGTCCCATCATAAGAGAATCATCTCTTCCATGTCTCAGTCAATAAGCATGTCACCAACGTCCATACATGCAAACAGCTAACACCATAGAAGACAAACAGTCCTACGAGTAGCATCACTGCTCAGGTGAAGCAATAACAGAGCAGGTCTTGAAAGACCTCCTTGGCTTCACCCTCACAGAATATATATATGTTGCTCTGCAACAGCAGTAGCATCTCTGAGGTCTGGTAAATGACGAAGCAAGTCTAGGAAGACCAGCTTACCAACCTCAATAGGGATAAATGTCCCATCATAAGAGAATCATCTCTTCCATGTCTCAGTCAATAACAAGCATGTCTCAAGGCAACTCGTCAGCCAATTCCTATCGAGATTCAATGTTAAGTTTATCTATCTGAAAAAAAATACAAGAGCACATTAGATGCACAAACCATAGCATTATATAACTTTTGTTGAAAGTGTCAGGTTGTTTAATTCCATTTAATCAATTTTAACAGCTGTCCTTAAGAAATTCTGTATAAATGGCCTTGACTTTCGGAAAAGTGCTTTTATATTATACACATGTATTTCTTATTATTGGCTGTATATAAAGGTCAAGGTCGGAATATTAATTGCTACCTTAATACCTGTATATGGACCTTGGTCTGTAGTGATTTCACAAACTTATTTTGTTAGGTATACATGTTGTATTTTGGTTTAATCTTTCCCAAACAACACCTGGTTACATTGTCTGTATAGCATTGTGACAACAAGCATTATCTGTGGTAACAAACATTCTCAACATTTTTTCACTTTGATTGTGTCATCTGCATCAGTTTGGAATATCTGCCAATCCAGAATGGTCTTGTTTAGTAAGAGGTTAATCCGTTCCAATATAAAGACTTTTTCTGATTCCCTACAAGATAATCAACTCCTTATTACAGCCCCCTAGAATTGGTGGTGTGAAAGTTTATACAGACAATGTAAAGAGAGACGAAATCTACATGGATCTAGATATTATGTAAGTTTATTTATAAATTTAGAATCAATATGTATGCAACAGGCTGGGAAATACATCCTAAACATTTCTGAAACGTTTTAATGTACTTTATAGAACAAGCTTGCAAAATGTTTGAGAAAAAAAGAAGAGAATGTATTTTCATCTTTTCCCTCAATACTTTTTATGCTTCAATGTTGAATAATCCTGATTTTTGTAACATTCATTTTGTGGTACCAACACCTTTTGGACCACCTTAAAAATTTTCTGTTTAGGAAAGAATTAATGAACTTGGAATTAAAAGTAAGATCAAAGTCTGATGATATTGAGTGGTATAAATCTTTAAAAGCGCTAATAGTCCTGTTGTCTGTACCATCAGTAACTTTCAAATGGGAATAATCTATATTCTTTAATGCTTTTCGGTGGATTATCGGGAAATAACGGTAGATTATCGAGAAATAACAGTAGATTATCATTTGATAAACTTACCACCTATCCAGTGAAATTATCAAAAACTTGTGCCCTGCTTTCGTTTATTTCACCCTATCTGACGTTGTATACGCAGGGTCAAATAAGTGATGTCATCATAAGCGTTGCATAGCAGTCACGTGCAAAATAACATGCTTTAAGAAAATCTGTCATAAAATTTTTGCATTTTGTGTAATTTTTGCATTAAAGAAATAGAATAATCGTTTGTTTTTCGAGTAAGATCTATTGATATTTCATTTTGTGAACAACGAAAGCTACATTTTCACTTTTGGCTTCGCCACTCGTGAAAATAAAGCTTTTGTTGTTCACTCAATCAAATATAATTCAATCTTACACTGAAACAGCGAATTATCCTCTATTCATTTCCATTTGGACAAGTTTTGTTGTATTTATAGGCTGCTGAATGTGGTGATATATATATTCTCTGCCTGTCTGTCTGTCTGTCTGCTTCTAGTAAACATTCCTGCTTCAACTAAGGACTGATAAATGTATGAATTGAAATGTTTACAGAATGATCCTAGTCACCTGACCATGTGCCTATTGTCAGGATTTTGCCATATTATGCTGCATCACAGAAAAAGGAAGCCTGAATGGAAAATAAGAAGGCCAATAATTAAGGTGACTGATACACTCTTGTTTACTAGTGTTATATGTTGTATATTTACAGTTACAGCAGTGATTGTGAGATTGAGGTGAAGTTGAAGGGGATGACTGCTGGTATTAAAGATTTACAGGTACGGTTCATTTGTTAAGCCTCTCTTACAACATGCTCCTGTGTGCGGTCTGCGTCTAAAACTTAAGTATAGTCGTGCGATGCACGCACATGCAATGTGCAATTTTGGTGGACACAACCACGACACAGACTGCATGTAGCAAAGAATTGACCGGACAATTCTTTGCTATGACAATTCTGCGCCTTTCAGAACGTCAGGAGCACGCAAGACAGAAGTCCCGAGCACGTACGACAGGTGTGCGTGAGACACTTGGAAAATCATAGAAATTCCAGAAAAATCACCAAAAAAGCATACTTTTGAATGTTCATGTTTTAACCCTCTCTTACAACCTGTCATGCGTCTTTATAAATTGTGCGTCTTCCGAGATTTTTAGAATACACAATTTATAAGGACGCATGACGTGTTGTAAGCGAGGCTTTAAACTCAATTAAGGCTAGGTAGTTCTTACATCTGATTAAATTCACTTTGGACATTTTACTTTCAGACAAGAATTAGATTTCGGGATCCCTAAACACTTGGTTTGTAATAATGGATTATTAATAGCCAATTAATTTAAAGGACACTAATTTCAATAAAGTGTAAACTATTCATACATTCATTTAGGCATCAGATTCATCTATCTAGACTGCACTTGTCATAAATTGAAGTCTTTTGGGCAGATACACTGTAATGCAACCATTTTGAGATTCATACGACATCAGTTTATTGGGGGGCAACCTTGTTAACTTTGGGGGGTATCCAAATTATACAGATAAGTTGTGAAGAGGAAAAATGCACATTTTCTGCTGCTGAATAAGTATGACATTGCCTGAAAAATGCTGATGTTGTGTCAATCTCTTTTATGGGTATTCTACCTTAAATTTGGGATATAATAATTGTTTTGCTTTGTTGAAGTCAAATAATGTTTGTTTTCTGATTTCAGTTGCATGGTGATTTGAGAGTGATCTTTAAGCCATTGATCAGCCAGTCACCGTTCTTTGGTGGAATTAGTGTCTTCTTTTTAAATAATCCAGTAAGTGGCAATTATTTTGTTTGATGCTTTTATCAAATCATTCAAGACATTTCCTATGCAGAAAACAGTAGTCTAACTATTGAATTACTTAAATTTTCCATGAGTTAATGTTTACGAACTGAGAATGAAAACACCACTTTCTACCCATACGAAATGCATCAAATTACACATACTTGTAAATAAACTTCACATAAGTTGATTCACCGTGCCGGATTTCAAGATTATGCTTCAAGAAGAAAATAATTTACAAATATTGTTTTACTCTATATTCATATGCAAGGGAGGTAATTTTGAACATTTTTGTCAAATATTTCCATAAGTATGCATTAATTCAAAATTCTTGGCTCAGCATTTCATTCTCAGTTCGTAAACCTTAACATATTACCACAAAATGACTCCTTTTGATGCCCCATAATTTAAAGGCTTTGGGAAGCATTGTGGAAAATGATGATAACATTCACTTGAAATTGTCCTCTGCAACATTTTAAATTCGGACCAGTAAAATTTTGCCATCTGGTAAGGGGTGAAAGGGTTGTTTGGATTACATGTACATGAAACAATGTGGCTGTGATATTCATTCATGATATTAAAGAACACATCAACTTAACCAAGATTTATAATTATTTTTTAGTATGACAAAATCCTAATAAACAAAACTTTTCTGTTAAAAAAATCTATTTTCATTCATTAATCAATGAATGAAATTTTTATTTCAGACACTGGATTTCAACTTGACAAATATGGCTAATGCCTTAGACTTGCCAGGTTTAAAGTAAGTAGAAAAACTTTCATGTGAGTTGAGGGGATATCTGTGTCTTTCTATACTCCAATCTCAAAAGCAATGAAGAATATCTCCTCTGTTATACCACAACATCATATCCTGGCCTGCTGCTGACCATCCAACTTAGGTTTTATAATTTGAGAAAACATTTCACTTTCTGGTGAGAGATTAAACCTTTCCCAAACAACAAAATTTTAGGGTGATCCATTTCAAAAACTGCCACAAATGACAAAATGGAAGTTATTAAAGATAGAATTGGTGTTAAATATGGCATAGAAAATATTGAGACAAAAGGAGAAACTGCTGATTTTCAGCAGTTTCTTCTTTTGTTTCAATGTTTTCCCAAGCATTTTTAGCTCACCTGAGCACAAAGTGCTCAAGGTGAGCTATTGTGGTCGCTTTTTGTCCGTCGTCCGTCCGTCTGTCCGTCCGTTCACAATTTCTTTAAACATCTTCTCCTATATCAATGGGCCAATTTTTACCAAACTTGGCAGGAATGTTTCTTGGGTGAGCCTTCTCAAAACTTGTTCGCGGATTTTTGATTCGTCAAAAAATGTGGGCGTGGCAGGGCGGGGCTTATCAGACTAAGAGAAATCATAAGAAAATTCTTTGAAAATCAACCATTGGGCCAATTTGAACCAAACTTGGCAGGAATGTGCCTTGAGTCACTCTTCTCAAAATTTATTCACAAATTTTTAGATTTTTAAAAAAATGTGGCCGTGGCAGGGAGAAAGGGGCTTATCGGCTTAGAGAAAGCATAAGAAAATTCTTTAAAAATCAACCATAGGGCCCAATTGAACAAGACTTTGCAGGAATGTTCCTTTAGTCACTCTTTACAAAACATGTTCACAAATTTTTACATTAGTCAAAAAATGTGGCCGTGGCAGGGAGAAAGGGGCTTATCGGCTTAGAGAAATCAGAAGAAAATTCTTTAAAAATCAACCATTGGGCCCCAATTGAAGCAGACTTGGTAGGAATGTGCCTTGAGTCACTGTTTTCCAATTTATTCACAATTGTTTACATTTGTCAAAAAACATGGCCCTGGCAGGGAGAAAGGGGCTTATCAGACTAAGAGAAATCATAAGAAAATTCTTTAAAAATCAACCATAGGGCCCAATTGAACCAGACTTTTCAGGAATGTTCCTTAAGTCACTGTTTTCAAAATTTGTTCACAAATTTTTACATTTGTCAAAAAATGTGGCAGTGGCAGGGAGAAAGGGGCTTATCGGGCTTAGATAAATCAGAAGAAAATTCTTTAAAAATCAACCATTGGGCCCAATTGAAGCAGACTTGGTAGGAATGTGTCTTGAGTCACTATTTTCAAATTTATTCACAATTTTTTACATTTGTCAAAAAATATGGCCGTGGCAGGGAGGAAGGGGCTTATCGGACTTTAAGAAATCATAAGAAAATTCTTTAAAAATCAACCATATGGCCAATTTTAATCAAACTTGGAAGGAGTGTTCCTTGTGTCTCTATTCTCAAAGTTTGTTCACAAATTTTCACATTTGTCAAAAAATGTGGGCATGTCGGGGAGGAAGAGGCTTATCGGAAAAGAGAAATCATAAGAAAATTCTTTAAAAATCAACCATTGGGCCAATTTGAAAGAAACCTGGCTGGAAAGTTCCTTGAGTGACTCGTTTCAAAATTGTATCTTGTAATTTTTATTTCCTTAAAAAGTATTTTGGTATGGCAGGGTAAGGGAAATTCCGTGCATTGAAAATTATACTGTACTGTGGGTTGTAATGGAGATACTTACTTCTAAACTGTTTGGTCTAGAACCTTGAAATTTTGTGCAAGACCTAATTTCATGAATGGCTTCCAGAATACAAGAAGCTGAAGATAAGAGGAGATATTTGGAAAGCTTTTACTATTTCTCTTATCTATTTCTGTTATCAATATCTTTGGCTGGCCCCGTTTTATCTTATGTAAACAAATAAGAAGGGATTATAAGCCTTGCTTATCAGATGGTTTGTCCTCATTTACTATATACTTTCAAATCACATACCAAATCTTGCTTATAATATCATAAATAATCAATTTTAACAGATCAGTATGCTTTGAAAATTAGCCCTATGTTGTATATTGCAAAATAATGAAATAATTATCGAAAAAAAGTCAACCATTATGCTAATTTATACCCAACTTTACAGGATCGATTGGAACAAAATTTTTACTTAATTGTTTCCAAACAGAAAGTCCTTATTAAGTTTCATGCCTTTGAATTTGACAAAATTGCCATTATCACTCTTGTCATCTTGATTCAGGTGAGCGAATTAGGACCATCATGGTCCTCTTGTCTATTAGTGAGGTCAAAAGCAGGTTTTGTTTGGGAAAGGGTTAATGACTGGTCAAATGACAGAAAGGATAATGGCCGAGCTTATGACCCCTGGATGGATAGACTTCATCTTACTGACTTAGATGTCATTGAAAATTAGGAATGCCAACTACACTTTCTTGCCTGTAATTTTAGAGCCATTTTGTCATTAACCCTTTCCCAAACAAGACCTGGTTTTTGACGTCCCTAATAGAAAATGCTAAGGAAAACATTGAAACAAAAGAAGAAACTGCTGATAACCAGCAGTATCCTCAATATCTTCTGTGCCATATTTTACACATCCTATCTTTACTTACATCCATTTTGTCTTTTGTGGCAGGTTTTGGAGTGGATCACCCTAAAAAATTTTTTTGGGAAGGGGTAAAGATGACAAGTGATGCTGCATTTCAATGTCATACTCTCCATCCCAGATTTCATAGATAGTTTGGATATGAAAAACAAGTTATGATCACCTTTATAATTATGTTCTTATCAGGCATTCTAAATCTTGTTTTTATTCACAGTGATATGATGCAGACCATCATACAAGAACAAATAGCCAACATAATGGTGTTACCCAACAGAATAGCTGTACAGATGGCCCAGGGACTGGATGTGGCTCGTCTTAGATATCCACAACCCCATGTATGTAATCTTTCTTTGTATAGATTTGTCATAGGAAAAAGTAAAAAAGACAGATTTGTAAAAGCATAGTTACTAAAGTGTCGTATTGTCCTTTAATTGATTTGGTGAGTTGAAAATACTATGCTTCTACTGCAGGCTAGCAATAAAGCCTCTCTTAGAACTGGTCGTGCGTGCTGTCTGCTTCTAAAACTTAGGCATAGTCGTGTGATGCATGCACATGCAACGTACCATTTCGGGGGACGCAACCACAATGAAGCCTGCGCATAGCATAGAATTTACCGAATAATTCTTTGCTTCGACCATTCTGCGTCTTTTAGAAGGTCAGGAGCATGCAAGACTGAAATATTGAGCACGGAAAACAGACATGCCTGTGACGCAGGGAAAATTGCACAGAAATTCCAGACAAATCACGAAGAAGGCATACTTTCCTCGAAAGAGATTCATACTTTTGACCTGCTTTGAATGTACATATTTTAAGGCGCTCTTACAACTTGTCGTTCATGTTTGCAAATAGTGTGATTTTGCAGATTTTTTAAATGCATGATTTATAGGGACGCAAGACTGGTTGTAAGAGAGGCTTATGCCTCTCAATCATAAGGTTTGATCCCAGACTGCGATAGATATTCTTTCTAACACTTTAATCTTATAAATTATTTAGATTACTAATGAATTTATATGGTACATTATTAGGTCAACTGACGTTTTTGATGTTGATAACATTGGCAGAGACCTAAAATACATTAACAACTGAGTGCTAAACTTGTGGGTCTTTTAGTATTTGGAAGGCATCTGCAAATGGTATTGACTGAAAATTGCATGATTAGACACTATTATTACATTATGGCTAAAATAATATTAGAAACACATGTATATCATTAAAACAATGTTTAATATTAAAGAGATCTAACAAAGTATAGCTAAACAACTGTTAGACACATCAAACAAACAATGATTAATAGAGTTTTAAATGTGTGGCAGAAATGGACCGTGTATTAGCAGAAAATCCCAGAGGATGTGGTAACAGAAAGATTCCAGGAGAATAGTATACTAGTGAGGAACTAGGCCACGACTCCACAGTAATATTTATAGTCCAAGTCTACCGCTCCATGGAAGACACCTCTCATGGAGATGGCCAAGCGTTAGACCACCAATCACTGGCCGGGTAGCTCAAACCAAACCAACAGGGCCCAATCCCTGTGTACAACCTGTTGTTCAGCGTTAGACAACCAATCACTGAACAACCACCTTGGTACAGCGTTAGACAACCAATCACTGAACCAAAACAACCAACCTGGTACAGCGTTAGACAACCAATCACTGAACCAACCAAATACCATATACATGTATATGTATGCAAATTGGATCAGTCAAAGCAAATATCATATACATGTATAGGTGCGCAAAGTGGATCGGTCAACTGGCCAGTTCCTATTTTTGCAACTGATGCTAAACTTTACCATACACTTTTGATATTGAACAGACACAAATACTATATATTCCTCTGGAATCCTCCGCCACATCAAATTTATCTCTGCAGAAATGGACCGTGTATTAGCAGAAAATCCCAGAGGATGTGGTAACAGAAAGATTCCAGGAGAATAGTATACTAGTGAGGAACTAGGCCACGACTCCACAGTAATATTTATAGTCCAAGTCTACCGCTCCATGGAAGACACCTCTCATGGAGATGGCCAAGCGTTAGACCACCAATCACTGGCCGGGTAGCTCAAACCAAACCAACAGGGCCCAATCCCTGTGTACAACCTGTTGTTCAGCGTTAGACAACCAATCACTGAACAACCACCTTGGTACAGCGTTAGACAACCAATCACTGAACCAAAACAACCAACCTGGTACAGCGTTAGACAACCAATCACTGAACCAACCAAATACCATATACATGTATATGTATGCAAATTGGATCAGTCAAAGCAAATATCATATACATGTATAGGTGCGCAAAGTGGATCGGTCAACTGGCCAGTTCCTATTTTTGCAACTGATGCTAAACTTTACCATACACTTTTGATATTGAACAGACACAAATACTATATTCCTCTGGAATCCTCCGCCACATCAAATTTATCTCTGGAATTTTCTGCTTACATGGTCAAGAAGATTTATAGCATCCCCTACTTTTCGAGAAACAACTTAATTCTTAGCTTTTATTAACAACAATCATAGACCTGTCACCTACTAGCCCTCCATTCAAGATGGGCATCAATCACATTATGTGACACTTAAATTCGAAAATAATATCAGACTTTATTGGCGTAGCAAACCACAAAAACTGGATCTAAGCCTTCTTTGTACTTCTAAACAAATGAAACCACATCATTACTGTACCAATATAAGACCTATATTAGGTGTTACAGCACTGGAAACCTTAACAGTATATAGAATTGTATAAGTGATAAGGAAAGCGAATCGAACTGCTCTGTGCATGACTGTCCGGGGTACACATGCCCTTACAGGCACATATACCAGCATAATCCAAGACTTCAACGCACTTCAATGAAGACTATCTATATTATTTTATCCATGTCACGCGAAGACAGCCATCTCAAGCTGTAGATATAGTAATTGAACGATCCGCAAGAAACAATTTGTGTAGTTCAAGTCAGTCTATTTTAATAGTTAAAAGCAGGTTCGGCTGGATCGATTGTGACTCCGGTTTGTTTGATAACTCCTAGGTCCCTCTGTATAACTGCAATAAAGGAAAAGAAGCTTAAAAAAAACTGGAACAGATTGGTCAGATTATGTTAACCTCGAAATAAATTAACAATATGAAATAACAATAAGGGTGGGAGGGCGGGAAATTTAGAAAAATTGTGCAGATGAAAAATTTTTCGCGGGTTGTCTGCTATATTTAGGCTGTAAGTGAAAATTACGGAACACCGTTTCCGGTTAGACTGGAAACCAAATTGACTCGCGAAACTTTAAATGGGCGAATCATCAAGTAAAGGAAAACGATAATTATTTTAGCTTGTAATAAATCGATCTATTCTGTATAAATAGATCTTGTTATTACATTATGGCTAAAATAATATTAGAAACACATGTATATCATTAAAACAATGTTTAATATTAAAGAGAACTAACAAAGTATAGCTAAACAACTGTTAGACACATCAAACAAACAATGATTAATAGAGTTTTAAATGTGTGGCAGAAATGGACCGTGTATTAGCAGAAAATCCCAGAGGATGTGGTAACAGAAAGATTCCAGGAGAATAGTATACTAGTGAGGAACTAGGCCACGACTCCACAGTAATATTTATAGTCCAAGTCTACCGCTCCATGGAAGACACCTCTCATGGAGATGGCCAAGCGTTAGACCACCAATCACTGGCCGGGTAGCTCAAACCAAACCAACAGGGCCCAATCCCCGTGTACAACCTGTTGTTCAGCGTTAGACAACCAATCACTGAACAACCACCTTGGTACAGCGTTAGACAACCAATCACTGAACCAAAACAACCAACCTGGTACAGCGTTAGACAACCAATCACTGAACCAACCAAATACCATATACATGTATATGTATGCAAATTGGATCAGTCAAAGCAAATATCATATACATGTATAGGTGCGCAAAGTGGATCGGTCAACTGGCCAGTTCCTATTTTTGCAACTGATGCTAAACTTTACCATACACTTTTGATATTGAACAGACACAAATACTATATATTCCTCTGGAATCCTCCGCCACATCAAATTTATCTCTGGAATTTTCCGCCACACGAACTCTGTTCGCCCCACACAAAATTCCAGCAACTTCAATTTAAAGCAATCTGTAACAAATATAGCCCAAATTTATAATACGCCTCAGGTAGGGCTCGAACCTGCAAAAGCAGAGTTCAAATGCACATGCTCTACCACACAACGTGGCTTTCACACAATTCACCAGCCTCAACCATAGAGACTCACACACCAAGTTAATCATGGAGGGTCATTCCAGCAGCCTCAACATGCTACTCATTATTTGATATTTTATCCAGCCAACTAGTTAACAATTGCTATTTCCATATATACAATGTATCAATACTCCATTCTAGATTCCATGGCATTCTCCAGACAACCACCGAGTATGACAGTGTATTAACACATTACCCCCATCCATAACTAAAATAAAATACTTTACCGGATCTGAAATTCATTAATTTATTACTTTATTAGTGGGTCACTAAGCGCATAGCTTTTTAACCTGTCAAAGAACTCCCCTTACAACTATGTACACATTATCAAAAAACACACAAGCTGATCATATTAACAGTAGGTGAAACTCATCAAGCATAAATTATGCCCGAGCTGCAATTGCACCAGATACCTTCCATGGTATAATACCTAAATGTAATGAGAGTCCTAATTAGTTGGAAATCAGCAAACAGCAACCAGTCCTAAAAAGGTAAACTGTATCCAACTAACAGCATAAGACACATACCACCTAGTTATTGATGGTAAAAATACCATTTATTATATTTACTCTAAATTGAAAGTAAGTGTGTCAACCTAGCAGGGAATTAAACGCCTGTTAACTCTTTGAAGGCAGCAGGGCAAACCTTGACAACACCGACACTATTGTTCCTGTAAATGTTTAAATAATTTGTATTTTATATTAACTGTACTTGTCAACTTGCAACATAGAAGCTGTAACAGATAGAAGTACTGATTAGGAACTAAAGAATAAAAAGAAAGGCTGCAAATAGCTACACTCCATTCTCTTGTCAAATGGAATAATAACTGCAGCTATTAAAATGAAGTAAAGAAAACCGTAGATATAAAGCACATAATATGTCAACGTCACCATTCCCTGTTGCTAAAGTGTCCTTGATCTAACAGAAGACTACTTTATTGCCAAAGTACTGCCCGGTATAGTATCATAATTTTTTGGCAATAAAGGTCTCCTGCACCTGAAATAAACAAAACATTACGGCCTTCAAAAACCAATTTACACCATTCCCATGTTGTTCACTAACAGCACTGTACTCTTACAATGGTGTAACCATCCATCTGATGTGGTCATGCTTTATATCCATTTCCTGTAAATCCCGGATATAAAAACAAAGCTAATAACTGTAAACATATTTCACTGACGTTCAGTGCAACTACGATTCTACGTTTATCAATAGCCTTTCTAATATTGTTCTATCTTTAGGGTTCCCACAAAATGGTATTCCAAAGCGGCTTTCAAAATATCTAAATAGATGATTCTGAAGAAAATGTTCACATATCAATTTGTTTATTATTGACCAATTAGTAAACTACAAATGACCCAAAATAGATCAACATTAATCTTGTTGGAAAGGGATTCCAGTCATACACAGATTGTTTTCAACCTTTTCCATGAGTTTTCTAAACTTTTCGAGAATTGTACAAGATCAAACTTTTCGCCAGACCTATAACATATGTACCAAATTCTTTGTAAAAAACACTATGTACCAAATTCTTTGTAAAAAACACTATGTTGTGGTAATAAACTGTAGGTATATTGTTCAAGGGTGAATGCTCCAGAAACTGAGTATCATTAATATGTAATATACTCTGTGATGGCATGTATCCCTGACTGACACCTTGTTTGACTAAAAACTGGTTATATTGATTTAGACATTCAAATTATGCAATTAAGCTAACAACTGTTCAAAATTTTATTGATTTTACAAATATTATGATCGCTTCATGGAAAGAAATTGTGCTACATCTCTGATGCATGCTTCAAATTTTTTGTAGTGGATCCAGGATCTTTTGGAGGGGGCCCCGAACACACAAATAGCAGGGTCTGTTGTCCCAGAATTACACAACTTGACTATGAATTTTGCATGAAAATGAAATAATCAGCCAAAGGAGGTGTGTTTGTTTAAAACCCCCTCATGATCCACCACTGAATTTCCACACAGACGAATGAACGATTTTTTTTTTTTTTTTTTTTTTTTCTGAACTGCTTAAAACAAGGAATGCCAATAATAGACATCATCTAAGGCACAATATATTAATTATAAATCATGTAGGTTCTAAAAAACAATACATTCCATCCTTTCTCAACTCCCTTGAAAATTGTAATCTGCATTGCCAGGCCGTAAATTTTATTTCTTTACGGCCCAGTATTCCTTGAATTCTAGTATTCAACTTTTGTACTAACAGCCAAAGCAGTTACAGAATATGCCTGATTGATAAATGAAATTAATCATATAATTGCCTACTATAATTGTGTTGTATGAACTATCAGCCAGAAATCAGTCAAGTTGAAGCTTATTGTTAAAATAATACTTCTGGATCGCATCTTTGCCTTTTATATGGAAAATCAGAAGCAGAGATTTTTTTTTTTTTTTTTTTTTTTTTGAGGTCGAACTTTCCATGGGCCGAATCCGATTAAACGCATCGACCGAGTTTACCAGACCCGGTCGATTTATACACATTGTTATTCCTTTCAATTGTGTATTTAAACGCTGAAAATGTTTGTTGTCTGCAACAGAAAGCAACATCTCCGTTCGCTGATCGGACATTCTTTCATCATCCATTTCCTCTTCGTCAAGATCGTCAATTTCCTAGTTCTGTACTCTACCGAACGTGCGACATCGAATTTACTCAGTTGCAACGTAAAAACGAACAAACTGGCTATTTATATCTCTTCGTATTGGGAAGTTATGCAGTATTTTAAATAAAGAAATTTAGAAAAATTGTGCAGATGAAAAATTTTTCGCGGGTTGTCTGCTATATCTATCTATCTATCTATTTCTGTAAATTCCTCCGATGACTTTGCGGAGAACCGCCTAACGGCGTTACTTATCAAACCCTACACCAGTTCTTTATATATTTAGGCTGTAAGTGAAAATTACGGAACACCGTTTCCGGTTAGACTGGAAACCAAATTGACTCGCGACAATCGCGACCCTCGAGACTGTTTGCAACCTTTTGCCGCGTTCGAACGTGGTTGCAACATGATCTCGAGCGTAATACAGTGACCGCCATATTGAACGTGAAAGTAGACGCGCGTAAATGACGTCACCAAAACAATTCAATCCTTTAGCTAACGTTATAATTCAAGTGAAATATTCTATCAATGATCGGTAAATCACATCAATTATTTTATCTGGTATAATTTTGTGACATTTACGAGGATACAATCGACTTTTGAACGCTGTTTGTTTCAAATATTTTTCTGGCGTAGATTTAAATAGTTGTTTGGTCTGCTTCCGTTGTTGTGACCGCACTACCGTTGTTTTGCTTGCGGAGAGATATGGGAAGGATCTTCTCATGCCGGCAACTGTAATACATTCGAGGGGTTCTTGAGTAACGATAAGAACCGAGAATATTCGAATGGACTCGCGAAACTTTAAATGGGCGAATCATCAAGTAAAGGAAAACGATAATTATTTTAGCTTGTAATAAATCGATCTATTCTGTATAAATAGATCTTGTTATTGCATAAAAACATGAAGTTCCAATGATAACTTACCAAAAAATCTATCAATAAATGTGAAAAAAGACCCTAGTCAAGAATAGAAATGTTCGCCATTGTTGTTTAGTTCTGATATAAATTTCCGATATTGTTTTGTTGTACATGTTGTCAACAAATCACTTTTACCTCATAATTTGGTGCCATAATTTAACACAATCATGCAATCTAAGATAATGGGGAATTATGTGGGAAAAGGAACAATTTTTCACTTTGATAGCCACAATCAAGCATATTTGAGTATACAGCTGGGAATCAAGGGCATAATAAAATTGCTGAATAATACATATTTTCTTCCATAAACGCCTGGTCTCTTCCTGTTAAAGCATATATAACGGCCCAGAAATATACATTTCATGCATTTTAAATGTTTTTTGATAAACAGTGAGCAATATATCATTGTAATTTTCCTTCAGGGTGTGTTGAGAATCCATGTGATTGAAGCTGTTGATTTGGAGAAGGCTGATCTCAGTGTACTTGGCAAGGGAAAATCTGATCCTTATGCAGTCATCAGAGGTAGGATTTAGAGCAAGATTAACCCTTTTCAAAACAGAATCTAATGTTGGTATCTGTATTACAAATAGCTTTCGAAAACATTGAGAGAAAAAAAGAATATTTGCTTATAATCAGCTATTTATAGAGAGCTTTTCTGTTCACTCGGTCTTTGGTGTCAAGGTTAGCTTTGGCATAATGCTTTGGTTAAGTTTTTATGTGCAAGTCATGTCTTTGTTTCTACTGATGCTTTTTCACTGAAACTTGGCACATAAGGAATCCTCTAAATTAAATGTCTGAGTGATGAATCTTTGCCTAGTGGCTGATGATATGGTTACATGTGTAAGTCAGTATTACAGAGTGATAAGATAGTTCTCTCTGTAAAGATAAATATATTGATTTGGGCTTAAATGCTTGGGACTCTCAAGAGATGAAAATGCAAGAAATCAATGATGCAACTACAAAAATTGTAATCCATTGCAAAAACAACTGATATGTTCCTAAATACTTAATTTTCTTACCCTCTTTTCAGTTGGAGCTATGAAATTCAAAACCCATGTACTAAACAACACATTGGCACCAGTATGGAACTGTGTCTATGAGGTTAGTATGTATGAGGCGCGTTCTTTAGAGCGAGATTTTTTAAGATTTCTTAAGGTGTTTTGGATAAAGCGTTTTTAAGACCGAGACTTTGATCGAGCTGTTCCGAATGCTCCATATTTATACAAATGACGTCATCATGACGTCATTTGTATAAAGTATGATGCATTCGGAACACCGGGGTTTATGAATTATGCAGTGTTCAGAACAACTCGGTCAAATCTCTTATATTGTTTGTACAGAGTTGTCTGAGGGGTTCCGCACGAAGTATAGGGTAATGGCGCCTCCCATTGAGCGTCTTAAAAATTTTGCTGTAAAGAATGCTTTATCATAAAATGTCTTAAGAAATCTCAAGATATCCCAAGAAATCTCGCACCTCTGACTTGTTTCCTAAATTCTCGATAATCTAGTTCTTGAATTGGTAAAATTTAAAATGGCTTAAAACTTTCTGATTTGCCAAACAATGTGGGTGTTGCAGCGTCGGGTTTATCCCACTTAGAGATATCATGTAAAATTTCTTTGAAAATCAACCATTTGGCCAATTTGAACTAAACTTGGCAGGAATGTTCCTTGAATGAATTTTTGATTCTTTGAAAAATTGTCGGTGTAGCAGGGCAGGGCATTTTCAACTTAGCAAAATCATGAAATCATTCTTTGAAAATCAACCATTGTGCTGATTTATACGAAACTTTGCAGGATTAATTTGAACAAAATATTTGTGATGTAAAATCTTGGACAAGTTTGATTTTCAGGCTGATCAAAACAGAAAGTCTTCAGTAAATATACCTTTGAATTTGACAAAATTGCCATTTTCACTCATGTCATCTTGGTTTAGGTGAGCAATTTAGGACAATTATGGTCCTCTTGTTCTAGTTCCTATCTCATATATATCTTTATGCCCCTCTATTGAAAGATCGGGTGGATATTGTTTTACTGGTGTCCGTCTATCTGTCTGTCCTTCCGTCTGTCTGTCTGAAAACTTAACATTGACCATTAAAATATGTATCATCTCTTGTTCATGTTGTATGTTTGTAGACTGTGATAGATGAGAGAGATGGACAATTTATGGATGTTGAAGTGAGGGACGAGGATCCAGGCAGTAAAGATGATAAATTGGGAACGTAAGTGTATTGTATTAGACTTGATAGCTTAGGTGTTTATGAGTTTAAATAAAAAAAAATTGTGTTTTTCGGATTTGCTTGATAGCTATCAAATATGTTCATGTCAAGTTTGGATATGGTTCATTGATTAATGACTTAGTGATGGTCCTTTGCTGAAAATTGGCAGTTTTGCAACATTCACCTGTTATGGGACAAAGCTTTATGGAGGGTATGGTCACATTTAGTGGTTGTCCTAGTTTGAAATTGAAAAGATTGGCACATTAATTAGGATATTCTTAGTCACCCTCTTCAATCTTTCAATTAATATGTTTTCAAAATTTTGTTTATTAGATATATTCCGTTTTATTTCACCTTTAAGGGTGTGGCTAAGCAGAGGTCATTCGACGAGTTTACTTCTTAAAACGTGCAGCACAAGCGGACAGGCATTTTGAATTTGATAGAATGTACCACAATAAAATTAATAATAAAGGTGTAGTTACGAGACAATTTACCACTAATCAAAAACTTGTCTTACATCGGTCTTAAATGAAATGAATCGTTTACTATGTTCCACCCTGTCTTCCGAAAGCAAATACAGAATAAGGGTTCAACATGTTTTAAAGGGGCTCATTCTATGTTTTTATGCTTCCGAACTGTTCGGGAACTCATATTTGTGCATGGAAAAACAATTAGCAATGCATAAAAACCTCAATCTCGGCGAAAAAACATCTTTCCTTTGCTATAGATCAATCCTTTACAAGCGTGTTTACACATTCTATTTTTACTTCAAAACAAGACAAGGTCAAGGTCAACGAGACACACCTCCGCGATATTTAGCCTACACACTGTACAACCGGCTGTGTCGATGACTGTGACCTTATTTGCGAGGAATACGTGAAAAGGTTTATTTTGTACAAGCACTGAACATTTATACGCGTATTTATCAATTATAGAATACCAAAGGTCCTTTCGTTTATTTGTAAAAGTAAATTCATTTGACCTACCATGCACATGACATCAGATGCCGAATCTGTCTTCGCTGACATTCTACGCAGCCGGTTGTACGGTGTGTTAAATTTCGCTGAGCACATATGACGTATCTCGGACGTAATTGATTTTTGAAGGTTGGGCATATGTAGCTGTTACAAAACAAAAACAAGGACGACCAGCATGTTATTAATTGACTTGGATTTTAATACTTAATAATGCTCGACGAGTGGTAACAATGGACATAAATGATCTACCCCTTCAGGTTGGTAATTTCATACGTTATTTCTGGTTTGTAATTATTGTGCCATTTGCATTTTCGACAGCCTAGCTCGTCCCCCTTTAATAAATAATAATTTTTATTCTATATTTTCAGGGTATCACTAGATCTATCTCCTGTCTGTGAAAAAGGCACAGTGGATAGTGTAAGTTACTCGTTATTTCTAGAATAATTTGCACCTTTGTAATGTTATTAATTGCTTAAGAAATTTATGACACTTTTCTTCATGCCTTTGCCGCCTCCATGGTGCTGTTGGTAGTGCATCAGACTTTCAATTGTAAGGTTTCTGGGTTCAATCCCGGGTCGCAGCAATTATCCTTACAGACATAATTGTCTCCCACCAATAGTTTGATATTGTCAACCTATATGGGCAAGCAGCTGGAGGCTCGGGATGTTGTAGTAGTACTTGTATGAGGAACGACAGGTGTCCATAGTTATGTGCTACAGTCACAGCGGTATGACTATAGCAGTTGAAAACGATATTAAACTCCAATAAAATCAAATCTTATTGCTACTATATCAAGAGATCTAGGGCATATTAGTTTACCTTCACTTGTCTATCTTCATAGAGGGTTAACACATTACCAGACAGCAAAAATTAGACTTGTCCAAATTCATAGATGATGCAGCAACAATTTCAGGTGGATGGAATTATACACTTTATTGTCTTTCTTATTAACCCTTTCACTGCCATAGGCGACTTTTGTCGACAAGGGGTTTCTGCCATAGGCGACTTTTGTCGACAAATTTATGGGGACGAGTACCAACAACATAAAATTTTTTTTTTTTATTTCATAAATTACCTTTAAATTTTGGTCACATATAGGTGCTTCATTTGTCTGTATGTGCTGAAAATTTGAAAGGAATCCATGAGTCAAAAGTTATGCATGTTTTTGTGAACAGGGTATCGAAATTTCTTCGAATTAATTCAGCGGTTAGAAACACGTCCGAAAAAAATATTTGCAGTGAAAGGGTTAAAAAACATCATAAAAAATGAAGAAATTGCTTGTTACCAGCAATTTCTTCTTTTTCTGTGATGTTTTCCAAAGCACTTATCTTTTTTGGAGTCTCATGGAGACGATTCAATTGAGTACCCACAACATAGGGTTAAGATTTAAAATATTAGATTTAGAGTGTTTTTTACCTACTCTTATCTATTGCTGTAAGTTATTTTTAGCTCGACTTTTCGAAGAAAATGAGAGCTTATACTGTCACCCGGGCGTTGGCGTTGCAACAAAGGTTAAAGTTTTTTTTCAAACATCAATGACTTCCATACTATCATAGGGATTCAACCCAAACTTGGAATACTTATTCACCATCACTCCCTCTGCCTTACTACCAGGGCCCATGACCCTGGCTCCACTATATTTGGAGTTATACCCCATTTATACTAAGCAACTTAGAAAGTCGAGCGCGCTGTCTTCGGACAGCTCTTTTTATAACATACAATATCTTTTTTATAGTGGTTACCTTTGGAGAATGTGAAAACTGGAAAGATCCATTTGAAACTTGTATGGTTATATCTGAGTAAAGATCCAATCAAACTGACCAAGGTATGTAACTCTTGTAGTAGTTTGACATTCATTTGAGCTGCATTAAAGTATTTAACCCTTTCCCAAACAAGACCTGGTTTTGACGTCCCTATTAGAAAAGGCCTGGGAAAACATTGAAACAAAAGAAGAAACTGCTGATAACCAGCAGTTTCTCCTTTTGTCTCAATATTTTCTGTGCTATATTTTACACAAATTCTATCTTTAATAACATCCATTTTGTCATTTGTGGCACTTTTTGAAGTGGATCACCCTAAAATTTTGCCTTTAGGGAAAGGGTTAAACTTCGTGTATACAAATGAAAATAAATTTCTGTGGTTCTTGCCTGTTCAGCAGCACACATTGCTTTTGATAGATTTAGTAAAGTGGATCAATTAGTTTATGTGGAAAAAGATTGTTTTGAAAATGTGAATTTGTATAATTTATATATACATCTAGGAAAGATAATTATATGGAATATTATATGTTGTGTATAATCTGTGTTGTGTAGTGTAAACTTAGTTTAGTGTTGTTTTAGTTTCACAACCAGATAATAGCCAAGTGTATACGGTAACCGCAGGTTTTAGACAGCAACGGCTATTCAAACTTGAAGAGTTGTCATAAAGTTAACCCTTTCCCAAACAAGACCTGGCCCCGGTTTCTCGAAAAAACTTAAGTATATTCTCATGAGTTCATGCTCAACTTCTATTCAATACCAATCAACGTTGATTGGTATTCAATTGAAGTTAACGTGGATTTCGTGCGATTTGAGCACGATGCTCAGATTTGAGCATGAGAAGATACTTAAGTTTTTTCGAGAAACCGGGGCCTGGTTTTGACGCCCCTAATAGAAACGGCTTGGGAAAACATTGAAACAAAAGAAGAAACTGCTGATAACCAGCAGTTTCTCCTTTTGTCTCAATATTTTCTGTGCCAATTTTCACACAAACCCTATCTTCAATAACATCCATTTTGTCATTCATGGCAGTTTTTGATGTGGATCACACTAAAGTTTTGCCGTTTGGGAATGGGTTAAATCCTTTGCTGTGTCATGAGACTGGATGGGAAATATTACTGAATCCTAGTTTAATGGATAATATAAGTGACAAAATAGTCAGTAAATAAAGTGGCCACAGTAAATAAAGTGCCAGATTTAACATTATAAGCATAACATCAGTTGAATGATTTTCAGGAAGAAACAGTGATAATTTTAAGTTTCAGTCTAATTCGTGGTCAATTGTCAAGACCAAGGTCAATTGAACATAATAAAAGATTTATTTCAAGAAACTTATCTGGCTCTGGTACCCATTAGCAAACAGAAAAATTTTCAACTGGTCCAAATTCAAAGATGATGAAGATATTAATTTCAAAAGGCTTAAATTTTACATTTTTTTGGTCTTTTAGGGTAGAAAACATTGTGGGAAATTAAGAAATTGCTTGTAACTAGCAATTTCTTCATTTACATGATTTTTTCTTTAACCTTTTTACCCAAGGGGCATCAATAAGACTTTAGTGTCAATTTGTGGTAAGGATTTAACAAAAATGGGATTCATATTAAATTTACTGCTATTTGCATTTCATAGCTCTAAGCATTCTGTAAATAATTAAAAATGTTTTTGTTTATCTTTTGTCTTAAAGATGGTATGTATATGAGTTATGTTTATTGGTTTTAATACTTCTTGTTGGGCATTACCGATGTTTATAATGGTTGAATATTCTATTGTGACATCAATTTTATTTTTGGTCTCTAAGTCAAATTTCTATGCTAGTTTGAAAAGCTTGACAGTCATGTGAAGTCACATAACAAACTTTCACACTCTTTCTCATATATAATTATAAACACATATTAGTTATAATTATTTCCAGAACAAGAGTTAAATTTTACATAATTTAAGTTTATTAGTCCCCCACCGGTTACCGGTTGGGGGACTATAGGTTTGCTCGATTCCGTCTGTCCATCCGTCCGTCCGTCTGTCCGTCCGTCCGTCTGTCCGTCCGTCTGTCCGTCACACTTTTGTCCGGGCTATATCTTCTAAACCATATGTGCTAACAACTTCAAACTTGGTACACTTATAGATCTCATAGAGGAAAAGTGTCATGTTTAAGAACCGTTACTCTGCCACGCCCACTTTTTGAGTTATTGCCCTTTGTTGTTTTTACCCTTACATTCTTGTCCGGAACATATCTCCTAAACTATGTGTGCTAGCAACTTCAAACTTTGTACACTTATTGATCTCATTGAGGAGAAGTGTCATTCTCAAGAACCATAACTCTACCACGCCCACTTTTTGAGTTATTGCCCTTTGTTGTTTTTAGCCTTACATTCTTGTCCGGATCATATCTCCTAAACTATAAGTGCTAGCAACGTCAAACTTTGTACACTTATAGATCTCATTGAGGAGAAGTGTCATGTTCAAGAACTGTTACTCTGCCACACCCACTTTTTGAGTTATTGCCCCTTTGTTGTTTTTACCCTTACATTCTTGTCCGGAACATATCTCCTAAATTATAAGTGCTAGCAACTTCAAACTTGGTACACTTATTGATCTTATTTAGGACAAGTGTCATGTTCAAGAACTGTTATTCTGCCACGCCCACCTTTTTGAGTAATTGCCCATTGTTGTTTTTACCCTTGCATTTTTGTCTGGAATATATTTCCTAAATCATAAGTGCTAGCAACTTCAAACTTTGTACACTGATAGATCTTATCAAGGACAAGTGTCATGTACAAGAACTGTTACTCTGCCATGTCCACTTTTTGAGTTATTGCCCATTGTTGTTTTTAGTCTTACATTCTTGTCCGGATCATATCTCCTAAACTAAAAGTGCTAGCAACTTCAAACTTTGTACACTTATAGATCTCATTTAGGACAAGTGTCATGTACAAGAACTGTTACTCTGCCACACCCACTTTTTGAGTTATTGCCCTTTGTTGTTTTTAGCCTTACATTCTTGTCCGGATCATATCTCCTATATATAAGTGCTAGCAACTTTAAACTTGGTACACTTATAGATCTTATTGAGCACAAATGTCATGTTCAAGAACTGTTATTCTGCCACGCCCACTTTTTGAGTTATTGCCCTTTGTTGTTTTTACCCTTGCATTTTTGTCCGGAATATATCTCCTAAATCATAAGTGCTAGCAACTTCAAACTTTGTACACTGATAGATCTTATCGAGGACAAGTGTCATGTACAAGAACTATTACTCTGCCATGTCCACTTTTTGAGTTATTGCCCTTTGTTGTTTTTAGTCTTACATTCTTGTCCGGATCATATCTAAGCTAAAGGTGCTAGCAACTTCAAACTTTGTACACTTATAGATCTCGTTGAGGACAAGTGTCATGTACAAGAACTGTTACTCTGCCACACTCACTTTTTGAGTTATTGCCCTTTGTTGTTTTTACCTATACATTTTTGTTCGGAACATATCTTCTAAACCATAAGTGCTAGCAACTTCAAACTTGCTACACTTATAGATATCATTGAGGACAAGTGTCATGTACAAGAACTGTCACTCTGCCATGTCCACTTTTTGAGTTATTGCCCTTTGTTGTTTCTATCCTTGCATTTTTGTCCCGAACTTATCTCCTAAACCATAAGCCCTAGCAACTTCAAACTTTGTACACTGGTAGATCTCATTGAGAAGAAGTGTAATGCGCAAGAACTGTTACTCTACTACATCCACTTTTTTAGTTATTGTCCATTGTTGTTTTTTATCCTTACATTTTTGTCCGGACCATATCTCCTGAGCCATCAGTGCTAGCAACTTCAAACTTGGTACACTTATAGATCTCATTGAGGACAAGTGGCATGTACAAGAATCAGTCTTCTCCGCCCACTTTTGGAGTTATTGCCCTCAGTTGTTTTTATCCTTATATTTTTGTTTGGGACATTTTGTCCAAAACCTAATGTGCTAGCAACTTCAAATTTTGTATACAGTTATAGATCTAGTAAGTAGGAGATACATTATAAGAAAGGATTTTTTGTTATCCGGTGGGGGACTCCTGTATTGCATCGCAATCCGACATGCACTTGTTTTTTGTGCTCCCGTATCGAGAGATCGGGGGGCATATTGTTTTACTCATGTCCGTCTGTCTGTCTGTCTGTCTGTCCGTCCGTCCGTCTGCCCGAAAACTTAACCTGAAAACTTAACCTTTGCCTTTTCTTCAAAACTATTTGACATACAAAGCTCAAATTTGGTATGCAACTTCCTTTTAATGATATCTATCTGTTCCAAGCAATTTGACCTTCCTCAAGGTCATCCGTTAACCCTTATCAACCCTTTACTCTACGAAAACTTAACATTTTAGAAAAATTGGCCATTTCGGGGGCATTTGTGTTTCACAAACACTTCTTGTTTTCATATGAAAAGCTAATTAACAACTTATATCTGTACAATAACAGGACATTATTTATTTTCCAGAAAATCCCTTATAATTTAAAGTGCGCCTTTTGATTTAATTAATGAATGGAATTTAAGTCATTTATATTGCCTAAGTCGCTTTGAATATTCAGCCAGTAGCTTTCATCTTGTGTGCTGAAGTTGCTGGATCATAATGAACAATGACCCTACACAATCAATGCATGAAAATGGCTTCATACTGCTTTGGTTGTGATGCTGTTTCCAGTGTTTAGAATCAAAGTACAACCCATTCCCACAAAGAGATGCTTTATGACGCCCCACAAAATATAAGCTTTGGAAAACATTCTGTAAAATGAAGACATATTGCTTGTGACAATTCCTTCATTTCACAATGTTTTCTACCCAGGAAGACCAAGAATATAAATAGAAGTCAGCAACATATTTAATTTTGGAGCAGTCGAAAAATTTGCTGTTTGGTAATGGGATATATTCGTGAAATATGGATTGCTTGGAGAAGCTTTGGGTCTATTTCCCTTTGTTAAACCTTTCCCAAACAAGGCCTGGTTTTGATGTCAATATTAGAAAAGGCATAAAAGGCTTGGGAAGACATTGATGCAAAAGAAGAAAATGCTGATAATCAGCTTTATCTCCTCTTTGCCTCAATATTTTCCTCACTGAATTGTACACAAATCCAACCTTCATTGACATTCATTATGTTGTCTGCAGCAGCTTTTAAATATGAACACTACAAACTTTTGCCTTTTGTGAAAGGTTTAAAGTCAATGATAACATAACTGTTAGTTAAGACTGAGTTGTTGTTTGATTTTAGCCAAGTTTTAGCGAGGCAGAAAAGAAAGTAAGTGTAGAGAGAACATTTCTGCTGATGTATAGACCACATCACATTGCCCTTATACTAACAACGTCATCATCATCATCAACGTCATCATCATCATCATGCAATCATAAAACCTCTTCCCAAACATGACTTCCTTTTGGTGTCCCTGAGAGAGTAAGCGCCAGAAATAACTGATGGAAAAAGAGGAAAATGCATTTCTTATGTACAGCCACAATTTTGATGTCACATCTTGCAAATTTCTTAATTAAGCAAAGTGCGAAAATCTTTCCACATAGCATGGTTTTAGACTGCAAAATGACTGTATGTGTCAAAATTTTAGGATGATTCAAATTGAACACTCTTAGGAATTAGTTTTCAAAAGCTGAATACATTTTCTTGTAAGGGATATCAAAACCTGTCACTTAGTGGGAATTGGTTGAATTCTTAATGAACTTAAAATTGATTTCTTTTAGGTCTAGAAAAGCCAGACAAATTGTATAGATGTTTAGATGTATATATTTACCTTTTTAAACATATGCTGACTTAAGCTAAAGATATAATTATTTCCTTTTCAATGAGCGATTTCTTCTATCCCATATGAAGAATTATCTCATGATTTTAAGATTATTGTATTGATATGTATGAGAAGAATATTATTTTCTAAGACAGAAACAACATGAATTCATGGTTAGGTAATCTAGCTAATTGGGATATGACTGAGACTGCTACATTAGGGTTAGCTTTGGCAATAGCCCGGTTGGTAGCGCATCAGACTCTCACCCATTAGGTTCCTAGTTTGATCCAAAGCTACGCTTCAAACATCCTTTCTGACAAAAATTGTCTCCCATCAATGGTATGATAATGGTTAATATTTATAGGTGAGCAATAGTTTGGAATTTTAAGAAGTCTATGCTAAAAAATAAAGCATTTTGAATCCAAATATCTGCGTCTTTCTATGCAAATCAATGTATTTTTTTCAAATCTCAAGGTCATCCATATAGGTCAAGGTCAAAAAGCACATAATGTTAGAAAGATTTTAGCTAAGGTCATATTTGTTTCACAATCACATCTTGTTCATACACAATTTAGCTGTATTCAATTTTCATATTCAATATGTTCACATAGAATATTAAGAACCTTCTATTAGACAGTAAGTTTCTTTCTATACATAAGGCTTTCCTCTTTATTTAGATTTTATAACTGCATTTCGAATATGATTGTATAACATATAGATTCCCTTTTCTCGTTAGAATTTCCTTTTCTAAAATATGAAGTTGTGTACCTGACCATTTATATTTCTATTAAATGAATTCTTCATTTGTTCCTTTATCATCTTCCCTTTGATTAACCCATACCCAAATGATGACGCCTTCTGACGCCCTACAAAATAAAAGCTTTTGAAAACTTTGTGGAAAATGAAGAAATTGCTTGTGACAAGCAATTTCTTCTTTTCCCACAATGTTTTCTTCACAAAAACACAAAAAATGTCAAATTTGATGCACTTGATATTGTCGTCTGCATAACCTTTGAATTTGGACAAGTCTAATATTTTGATGTCTGGTAATGGATTAATGGCCCTTTCCTCTGACAAGCCTCTCTCTGACTCCTCTGACATTGAAAATTTGAGACAATTACAAGTGAACAAGGCAAGACTTAGAAGCACATTAAAACACAAATCTTATCATTGAGGGCAATATTATGCACTCACATTAGTCTGTCCTGTGCAGGCCCATTTCATTAATTTGTCACTTAATTTTGATCCAAACATACTTTAGATTTTAAAAGTCATCTTTTCATAAATAACATGCAATTGGTTGCGGGTATTGGCATTATTAGAGCATCATTGACTGAAAATAAAGGGGATAGTGCAAGAGTATTTAATTTACTTTTACAACGCTCTATTACATAGATACTCAGAAATCTTTGAAGCAGAAGGAGAAAATGCTGCTATCAGCATTTTTGGTTTTTTCCTCAATGTTTACCATTTTCTATTAGGGACATCATAACCATGTCTTGTTTGGGAAAGGGTCAAGCAATATGCATCTTAGCATTGTTGGGTTTAAGAAATGAAAGCATCCGGAATATGGTATATAAGTCTATGTTAGATAATGTAGCAAGAAAGCCATGCCAAAATGTATAGTGTTTTTGCTGTGTATTTTAACTAACTTTATTGTTCACTGCTTTCAGCCATCATTCCCCCTAGATTAGCTTGAAACATTTAACAAATGATATCACTCTTATAAGAAATACATACTTACTTGTATGAATCACTTTCCATTAAACAGATTTTGTCCTTAAGAATTCTACGCAATGAAGCAATGATCAGTTGTAGTATGAAGCAATCAGTAATTGACATTTATAATGTTACCAGATTTTGACAAGAACTTTTACCTTTGACAAATTGTTGTGACATGGTTGCTTTTCCATTTTACTTGTTTGAAAAGTATACAAGATTGCTTCAAGATAGATATTTCTAATTTCTCGGCTTGTAACAGATTTTGATGAGATAAACTTCACTGTACTTGCCTTTCATGGTGCTATTCCCAGTACTATCCCACTTTACACAGAACGCTGTGGATTTTTCAAACACTGTGTATTTTATCTCACCGAAATCTGTTGAATACAAGCAGAAATGAGAACCAAAAAAACAATTTTTGTGTGTGTACATTTCCAAAAAGTCTTGTGGGATAGCTACCTTGTACACGGTGTATAATCACACGACTCAGAATTTCCGATAATCGTCAATATCTTTTTTAATACATGACCAATTCGAATTCGGTTTAAAGCAGAGAATGTGGTGAAATGCCAGAAATAAGCTGAACATGTTTGAGATTTGAAAAATCAACTGATAAAAAAGTTATTGAAGATAAACCAAAATTTTGGTTTATCTTCAATAACTTTTTTATCAGTTGATTGTTCTAAAATCAACCATGTCCATCTAATGTGTGACGTCTGTCCACATTCTCTGCTTCAAACCAGATTCAAATCGGTCCAGTAATTACAAAATCATTGAAGATTTTCTGAAAATAGTGTATCACCTGATTATACACTGTGTTGTAAAACATCTGAAAACTATAATTGTTTGATACCCATTTAAAGCCAGGTTAACTTAACCCTTTCCCAAACAAGACCTGGTTTTGACGTGCCTAACAGAAAAGGCTTGGGAAAACATTGAAACAAAAGAAGAAACTGCTGATAACCAGCAGTTTCTCCTTTTGTCTCAATATTTTCTGTGCCATATTTTACACAAATCCTTTCTTTAATAACTTCCATTTTGTCTTTTGTGGCCATTTTTGAAGTGGATCACCCTAAAATTTTGACGTTTGGGAAAGGGTTAAGACCTAGAAATGAGAAAAAAATAGTAACATCCATTTCAAGAGAGCCAGGCTAGATTATCTAGTGGACATTGTAACAATGTGGGGGTAGTCTGAGCATGTGTAATTGCAGGTTATTTTCATGTTACAGCTTTAAGACATTTACCAAGTTATGTTCATCCATTGGGAATGTTCTTCATGTTTGCCTTGATTTCTTGTTTCATTGCTGTATTTTAAATCTTACAGCATGTCTGGTTTTGCTTTGGGCGTTTCATTTGTCTGATGTAATCCAGTTTAAAGATTGTTGATGATTTGATTCTGTTATAACATGACTTTAGATCATGGCTTTGCTTGATTGATCCCCATCAATTCAAGCCTATTTGAAGATTTTTTTATACCAAGACTCTATATTCATAATGACAAGAAACAAATGAAAGTGATGCAAAGCAGGATAGGGATTTGATTCACAAAGTTTAACAATATAGAATCCAGAAGCAGCTTTGCAATGACCATGCATCACAAATCTTTCATATAAAGGTTTTACTCAATCAGGAAATAATTTTTTAAATTACCAAGTCATTCCCATTTACACGAGAAAACTGAAACTATAAAAAAACCTTTTCTATCAAAAGGAGTAAACTGATTTAACCAAAAAATGTCTTTTAATCTTTTCTCTCATGAAAATTTTTCTTTTACTTTGTAGCTGCTGTTGTCATAGAAAATCTATGAAATATGAATTATTATCACTTTTAGAAAAATTCTGTTCATAATTTTGTATGTGATGGTTTGAATCTTGCAGGTGTCTCACACCTGCAAGATTCAAACCAACATATGCAAAATTGTTTTGAAAATAAAGAATGCTTTTTTCCCTGTTTACATAGGAAAAACTTGTGACCATGTGTCATAATATTGCGACTGGACTATATGTATTTTAGAGCCATTGCATTGTGTCTAAACTTTTGCAGTTTGATAATGGGATGATGAAAAATTAAAAATGTATTTTGTGTTAATTTCAGTCAATTGAAGCAAACAAGAAGGACAAGAAGGAGAAGAAGCAAGTTGAAGATTTATCCTCGTGTATACTCATGGTCAACCTGGACTCGTGTAGAGAACTCCCCGTATGTATACTGATTTTGTAATTAATTTCTATATGTGTATGTCTATATTAATGAGCTTAATGTAATTGACACTATGGGTTAAATTGGCTTTTGAGACCAATATGGATCCAGAATTATATCACCAGCAGTTGTAAACATCCTCTCTGACATTTGTCTCCCACCAATAGTTGGATAATCGTAAAATTATGTGGGCGAGCAGCTGGAGCTGGCTGGGAAAGGATGTTGTAGTAATGCTGGTGAGACAAACAACAGGAATCAATGGTTAGGTGCTCCAGTCACAGCAATGTGACCATAGCAGTTTAGGTGTGAATCAGGTGTTTGAGTCAAAAGGCAATCAGTCTGATCTGGATACATAATGTGGTCTCAAATGCTACAAGACCCTTTTGCCATATCACATCTGAATGTTGCTTGTTGTAATGGTGAAGGTTTATGTTGTAGTGTAACCATCTGATTTTAACATTTTATACATTTAAGCTCTTTCCCAAACTACAAAATTTAAGGATTGTCTGTTTTCAAAGATGTTGTAGATTACAAAAATCAAACTGTCAGAATGAAAGAAAGGATGAAATGCTTGTAATCAGCATTTTACCGTCCATTTTACCAGTTCTTCAAATTTTGCCAATCCCATTTAGCTTCAACTCTTGTTTGAGTCAAAAGGCAAGTTTGTAAAAGGGTTCATTTGTTGTATGTGTAACAAAAGGTATGATTGTCACTGTTGTCTTATAAAATATAAGCCTTGATTGGTCAGCAAACTGCATGGCAAAAGTTTATTTTGTAACTATAACATAACAAAGACATCTTTCTGGTAGAACATTGTTCAGAAAAGTACAATGTACTAATATTATTTCAAGGTTGTTTTACGGAAAGGTATTCAAAGGGTATGCCAATTGCAAAGTTATGTATTTATATTGCATTTCAACTTTCGCAAAAATGTTACTAGTTACTTCTTTGATTGTTTCCAGTTTAATGTCAAAAAGTAAAATATAAAAAAAAAAAAAAAAAAAAAAACTGACAAAAGATTAGTCGGTTGCATTAAACCTTTTTCTTAACTGGACAAATTTCAGACTGTCTGACTTTGAAAGCTATTGTAACGGGTAGTTAACAAATTTTATGATCATGAAAATCAAATTTGTATAAATTTAACTTTAAGAAATGAAAATATATTTAGGAAAAAGGTGAAAATGCTGAAAATCAGCATTTTCTTCAATCGCCTCAATATATTTCAAAGCTTTGTCCATTAGGAACATCAAAATATATCACTGTTCTGGAAACAGTTAAAGACTTCAGTATAATATTATTCAATGCATGATTAGAGCAACGTCGGGTTATTGCGACCATCGGGAATTATCGACCATTTACTGTTTTGATTACCATTTCCTTCATATGATCTCGTTAGATTTCACTATAACTCAAAAATCGGACACAATAGATCTTTACCAAGTATTATGTCTACATTTCTACCCAAAATCTGGCGTTCTTTAAGAATTTCTAACCATTCATGCAAGAGGCGCATGAACGTTTTTTACAAAATGGCCGTCTTATCGGGTGAGTTAAGAGCTATGGTCATTGAAAGAATGGATTATTATGATATAGCGCTTTGTATTTTTCCATTTCATTTATCAAAACAAGTGCCAAATTGAATTTCTCACCTCTCTAACTTTGTCTGATGACTATATAAGCTGTCTGACCTTAGATACATGCGTGGTCGATAACTGCCACTAACATTTACCGAGTGCGGGTGTTACCGACCAAAGACGTGCCCTTCTTCCTGTAACTATGTTCAGAGGTCGGTAACACACACAATTGAAAGGCATTTTTTTGAATATGGCTGACAGTCTACGATGTTAGAACAAAAGTCAGCCCATTTCATCTGCCACGTGGCTTGAACCTCCAATGGTCGATAATACCCCACACTTCTCCGACCAGTCACTGTTGTTCAGTTTATTACTAAACAAACCTCCCTAGAAGTAATCAATTGTTTGTAAAAGCGATGACCTCTGCATAGAGATGACGGATCTTACACCCGTACATCAACTTTTAAACTATAAATAGCATTTTGGGTAAGTGGTCGATAACTGCCACACTGGTCGATAACAGACTGCTCAAGGTCATCTTATAAAAACGGTGGTACTTAATTACATTTCAAAGATATATGGTCGGTAACACACGCAATCGAAAGCCAATATTTGAATCTCGGTGACAGTCAACGATGTTAGGAGGACAGTCAGCCTGTTTCACCCGTAACATGATTTGAACCTTAAGTGGTCGATAATACCCGTCGTTGCTCTAGAGAGAATTTTCCATTGTGTCACTTTATTTTCGTTGTGTCACTTTATTTTTCGTTTGATTTCGGTATTTACTTTTAAATTTGAATTACCTTTTATTTTCCACACAGACCTTGGCTGAAGATTCCTTTTTTAGTTCGGTACGGTATTTGAAAATGTGTCATAATGTTGACAAGGAAATGACCTCACAGCATTTGCATGATTTCTTTACTTTTGGCATCAACTGAATCTTGATCATGAACTTTGGCTTCCGTTGAATCTTTAGATCTCTACCGTAATTGAAATACAAGAAAATGAGACTGAAGTTTTCTAAGCCTAAAACATTGTACTGTGTCAAAGAATCAATTCTTTGTCATATAGGCTAATAGGAAATAAGCTGGGATCTGGAAAAAGGTTCTTATAGGATTTAAGCACAACATGAATCTTTCTTAGCCTATATATATGCACAGTATGATCAAGATACATGCTGTTTTGCAGGATCTGCTTCATGACATGTAATAACTTTTTGAAAAAAGAATGGATCTGGATCAGGAAGCACTTAGGCACATACTGATATTGAACCATGGTAGTCTCAAAATAATGCTGTAAGGGACTTTTTCCAGATCTGTCTCAATTGAATTTCTAGTTCCACTTTTGGAAATACAATTCTTTTTAACATTACTTGATTTCATGTTTTGATGATCTTCTATCAAAGAAAGCAACAAAACTTTCAAGTCAAAAGATATGTAAATGCACTTTGTCATTTCTGTACAGTGTGGCTCCATTCATCTACCATTTTGAATTAAAACAGATCCTTTTCATGATTTCATTAGCTTTGTTTTCCTTTTTGAAACTGTCAAGATGATATTGTTATAGGTATGGATTTTGTCAACCCTTTCCCAAACAACACCTGAATTTGGCATCCATAATGATGAAAATTAAAAAAAGTTTGATTGTTAGCATTTCCTTCTTTTGCTTCAAAACTTTCTGTGCTATATTATAAACAACTCCTGAACTTATCAACATCCATATTCAAATTGAACCAGTCTAAATCTTCATGGTCTTGGACACCAGGAAAGGGTTTAACAAAAAATGTATACATGCATGGAATAATTGAAGATCTTTCTGTGCAGTTCCAATATGATTAGAATTTGTGCTTTTACAAACAAAATGATCTTGACAGATTTTGTAGTTCTTGTCATTCCTTCCATGAAACAGTTGAGTGATAAAACATGGCACCAACATAATAATAGTAATACATCACATGGACCGACATCCAATGACCTCTGCAAACATACAGCAAATTTTTATGCTACTATATTGAAAGATCAGGGGCTTATATTGTTTTACTTGTGTCTATCTTGCTGTCCATCCATCTGTCTGTCTGTCCATCCATCTGTCTGTCAGTACGAAACTTAAGGTTTACGAACTGAGAATGAAATGCAGAGCCAGAGGCAAAATTTGAAAAGTGCCCGTAATTCCTAAACTGTGTTAAATTTTCGTTCCAAATACAAACATAAGTATTTTGTATGGTTTAGAATTTTGAATTAATGCATACTTATGGAAATATTTGAGGTAGAATACGCCTAATGGCAACTTTAGAAATTGGGGTGACAAACACTTCTGTCTGATAGTACATTATATTAGACATCTATATGTGGAATATGAGAGATATTCGTCCAGAGGTTTACTAGAAATTTGATTTCCCTTATCCCACCCCCAACATACAAAATTCCAATATGGCGGCCACCACTCAAAGTAAAAAAGAATCTGAATTTTGGACATTAACACATGTGTCTAGTTTTTAGCTCACCTGAGCACGAAGTGCTCAAGGTGAGCTATTGTGGTCACTTTTTGTCCGTCGTCCGTCTGTCTGTCCGTCTGTCTGTCCATCCGTTCACAATTTCGTGTTTACACTCTAGCATCTACAAATATAAGCCAATCTTGACCGAACTTGGTCAAAACATGTATGGCCATAAGATCTCGGATGAGTTCGATTATGGGTCAGATCGAACTAGAAAGTCAGGAGTTATCTGCCCTTGAATGCGAAAAATACTTAGTTTTGACATTGTTTACACTCTAGCATCTACAGTTATTGATCAATCAAGACAAATCTTGGACATAACATTGCAGACCATAAGATCTCGGATGAGTTCGATTTTCAGTCTGATCTGACCAGAAAGACAAGAGTTATGTGCCCTTGAATTTGACAAAATTGCTATTTTCGGCTGTTTTTGACCTTGTTTACACTCTAGAATCTACAATTATTCATCAATCAAGACAAAACTTTGACACAATGTTTGGGACCATGAGATCTAGGATGAGTATGATTTTCAGTCTGATCTAATCAGAAAGTCGAAAGTTACTTGCCCTTGAATTTGACAAAATTGTCATTTTTGGCTGTTTTCAACGATGTTTACACTCTAGAATCTACAATTATTGATCAATCAATCCAAAACTTGGACACAATATTGGGGATCATAAGATCTGGGTTGAGTTTGATTTTCAGTCTTATCTGATCAGAAAGATGAGAGTTATGAGCCCTTGAATTTGACAAAATTGCCGTTTTTGACTGTTTTTGACCTTATTTACGCTCTAGAATCTACAATTTTTGACCAATCAAGACAAATTTTGGACACAAGGTTGGAGACCATAAGATCTCATATGACTTTGATTTTCAGTCTGATCTGACTAGAAAGGTGAGAGTTATGTGCCCTTGAATTTGATAAAATTGCCGATTTCGGCTGTTTTTGACATTGTTTACACTCTATAATCTACTATTATTTATCAATTAAGACAAAACTTGAACACAATGTTTGAGACAATAAGATCTTGGATAAGTTTGATTTTCAGTCCAATCTGATAAAAAATGGAGAGTTATGTGCCCTTGAATTTGATAAAATTGCCAATTTCGGCTGTTTTTGACATTGTTTACACCCTATAATCTACTATTATTTATCAATTAAGACAAATCTTGGACACAACGTTGGATATCATAAGATCTCGGATGAGTTTGATTTTCAGCCTGATCTGACTAGAAAGTCGAGAGTTATGTGCCCTTGAATTTGACAAAATTGCTGTTTTCGGCTGTTTTCGACCTTGTTTATACTCCAGAATCTACAATTATTTATCAAACAAGACAAATCTTGGACACAATGTTGGGCACGATGAAATCTTGGATGAGTTCGATTTTCACAATGTTATTGACCATAAGTTCGTTTTCAGTCTTAAATCATTTTGGTTCAGGTGAGCGATATAGGACCATCATGGTCCTCTTGTTGGTTTTTATTATCAAAAACATGTTTACCCGTCGTCTGGTGTGGAATGATATGACATTTGTGCGCATATGAGAGATATTTTGTTAAATTACTGCGTGCTTATTTAAAAATAAAGCCACTTTGTTTCCTAGTTTGAAATTTATGCCTCTGAAACAAATGTTGACAGTGCCAGAAATAAGTTCACACACTCTCTAAAACCGATATCAAAATTATTCTTATATGTGTAGGAACACGATAAAATCCACATATGTACATTTTATCCGTCAAAATTTGAAAAAAATATAAACGTAATTCTTAGTGCCCTCATACTCTCGAATGCACTATTTCTTTCCCAAATGCCCAATGCCCCAAATGAAGGGAACCGTAGCCCATATCTAACTATATGCTTATAACTAAAAACCCAAACCGTCGTATTAGACTTTCAGAAGTTGGTTAATGATAACATATCAGTTGTGATTTCGTATGACTTTCACCATTTTAACCCTTTACCCAGTAACCAACTGAACATCGCTATTTGTAAAACGTAATGCAAATACTAAAGACAAAATTGTATTTAATTTTTTATATAGTCTATTACAGCTTCCTTATACCACTTCTTCTGGATTGCATATTGAATCTTAAATGGAATAAGAATCTAAAAAAGGACCAAATCACGTATCAAACCATGTTACAATTAACTGACAACGAGTTTGCACATTTAAATAAGGATCGCCGGCGAAGAAGTGATGAAAATCGAGTGCGAATGTCTGGACAATGATGATCTCAACCACGCGTCGTTCTCAAACGATAGGCGTTTGATCACCACATCATAGATTTCATTAGAATACATGTATGTGTCTTCCACTGTAGGGTTTTTCGGTATATTGAGCCAACCAGTACTAAGGGAAGAAACGAGTCTTATAAATACTACAATTTGTTTCCTAAATAGGAAGTTTCATTAAGTATCAGTTTCTAATCACATGCAAACTGATGATATCAATCAAAATTATATAGAATTACACAAAAATGTCTCTGAAAAATTGATGTTAAACGGAGAATAATAATAGAAAAAGATATTCGGGTGTATTCGGAGAATTTTATTTTACAAAGGGAAGTAATATTTAGCAATATTGTTGCTAAAATTAGATACGGAAAATGTCGACATTTGTCGAAAATGTACGACAATAGTAAATATGCATTAGAATTATTCTACCTTGACAAAAATGTTCAAAATTGTCTTCCTTGCATATGAACAAAGAGTAAAATGATATTTATAAATTATTTCCTTCTTGAAGCATAATCTTGAAATCCGGCCTGGTGAATCAACTTATCTGAAGTGTATTTACAAGTGTGTGTAATTTGGTGCATTTCGTATGGCTAGAAAGTGGTGTTTTCATTCTCAGTTCGTAAACCTTAACATGAAAACTTTACATTGACCTTTTCTCCAAAAGTATTTGAGATACAAAGCTCAAATTTGATTTATAACCTTCTTTGTTTGATATCTATCAATAGAATGTCAATGTCACCCAAGAAGATTAAGATCAAATATCAATTAAAAGAGATCATAACTTTAGAAATTTAAACATTTCAGGGGCATAAGTGTTTCATGAACACATCTAGTTTAAATTAGTCTAAATTGAAAGGTCACCTTGCCACTGCTGTTGCAGATGGCAAAATAATGTTACATCAAAAAGCATCTTATTATGGAAAACATCAAGGAAAAAGGAGTAAATGCTAGTTATCAGTATTTCCTTCTATTTCCTCAATTCTTTACAGAGACTTCTATTAGGAAATGTTTATGGTGGTCCAATTTGAAAGCAGCTGTAGACATCAACATGTACCCTGTAAAGGCAAAAACTAGTGAAAAACATAGTACAGAATAATTGAGGCAAAATGAGAAAATGCTGATTATCAGTATTTTTTTTTTGTCTCAATATCTTCCCAAGAACATCAAAACCAGGTCTTGTTTGTGAAAAGGTTAATGAACATAAAATTAATGCTTTACTTATACCCAGCCATCATCAATTTTATCAAGGCAGGCACATTTCTAACATATACATTAGTAAAACCTGTTAGTGCTTTGACTACTTAACTGGTCAATTGATCAATTTTTAGCTCCACTGGCCAAAGGCCAGCGAGCTATTGTCATGGCGTTGTGTCCGTCGTGCGTGCGTGCGTGCGTCCGTCCGTGCGTCCGTTAACTTTTTCTTTAAACATCTTCTCCTCTTATACCAGTGGGCTAATTTTGACCAAACTTGGCAGGATTGTTCCTTAAGTGACCCTTTTCAAAACTTGTTCGCGAATTTTTGATTCGTCAAAAAATGTGGGCGTGGCAGGGCGGGGCTTATCAGACTTAGAGAAATCATAAGAAAATTCTTTAAAAATCAACCATTGGGCCAATTTTAACCAAACCTGGCAGGAATGTGCCTTGAGTCATTCTGTTCAAAATTTGTTCACAAATTTTTACATATGTCAAAAAATGTGGCCGTGGCATGGAGAAAGGGGCTTATCAGACTAAGAGAAATCATAAGAAAATTCTTTAAAAATCAACCATTGGGCCAATTTTAACCAAACCTGGCAGGAATGTGCCTTGAGTCATTCTTTTCAAAATTTGTTCACGAATTTTTACATTTGTCAAAAAATGTTGCTGTGGCAGGGAGAAAGGGGCTTATCAGACTTAAAGAAATCATAAGAAAATTCTTTAAAAATCAACCATATGGTCAATTTGAACCAGGCTTTGCAGGAGTGTTCTTTGAGTCTTTCTTTTCAAAATTTATTCACAAATTTTTACATTTGTCAAAAAAAGTGGGCGTGGCAGGGAGGAAGGGGTTATCAGACTTAAAGAAATCATAAGAAAATTCTTTAAAAATCAACCCGTGTGCCCAATTGAACCAAACTTTGCAGGAATGTGCCTTGAGTCATTCTTTTTAAAATTTGTTCACAATTTTTTCCATCGGTCAAAAAATGTGGTCGTGGCAGGGAGAAAGGGGCTTATCAGACTTAGAGAAATCATAAGAAAATTCTTTAAAAAATCAACCATTAGGCCAATTTGAACCAGACTTTGCAAGAATGTTCTTTTAGTCTCTCTTTAAAATTCATTCACAAATTTCAAGATTTGGCTGTGTAAGGCTTACAAGAAATCTTTGGATAATTCTTCCACTGGAGCGATTCAGTGGAGCGATTCAGGCCCTCTTGGGCCTCTTGTTAATGTCTGTCAAACCCCATCTCCCGAAAGTGGAATTTGAAGTGGCTCAATGATTTGCCAATTATTAACAATCCAGAATTCCTTTCATCAATTCATGTGACATGCACTATTTAGACATGCTAGTGACCAGAGTTTTCTATTACATGTAAACAAATCACTGTATCAGGCATCATAGACAATCATTTCTTTATGCAGAAATCATTTTACATGAAGTATTTTCATATTCCTTTAAGGATTACAACCTAGAATCAAAAAGAGAGATACGCTTATCAGTTTCCGGGCGTCATCAGTGGCAATGGAAATTGATGAGGGATACACTCATAAATTTACTTTTCTACGGGGGCACCTGAAGTGTTTTGTAGTTAATAATGGGTTGAAATACTTAATTATTTTGAAGCTAGTAGTCTTCCCCACTTACTTACATACCCTCATTTGTTAAACATCCAAATGTTTTCTTCCCAAAGTCCATCTTTCTTATTTTCTGTCTGAGGATATTAGATCTATTTATTTTTAGCATTGATAGAAATACCTTTAAACTATTTCTGAATTACAAAAGTTAAAGAAATAGATGCATGTACAAAGATGTTTTTAATTAGCAAAAAGTTGTTTAAATAGATTAACTGATTCATTAGAATTATTTAGTTGTTTGAAGCAGTGCCAATTTGGACTACTCAACAGCAAGTTTATCCCTGGCCCTGCTGACTTAGAATTTTATTTGACATAGATAACCCATTTGATAGTCATTTTTATCAAATTGTCTCAACTTTTTGCAACAATAACCAAATAGAAAGAAGACAGGGTAGGTTAAGATCAGACTACATTCTGTGCCGGCAGACAGGAATATGACATGAACAGCCTGAGAAGTGTTAAGAAGCAACTTTCCTTGTCTGTTATTTGCGAAAACAGGATGAGATAAGCTTAATCCTAACAATATTTAAAGAATATTTCAATCACTTTCTTCATGACATCAGATTCTATATCCTTGTTACAGAGAAGTAAGAAGCTGTCCGAGCCCAACCCGTTTGTTGTCCTGAATGTAGGTCAGAAGAGTGAGACCAGCAAGATCGTATATGACACCACAGACCCCAGGTTTGAACAGGGATTCAGATTCCTCGTCAACGATCCAAACTTCCAGACACTCGATCTTAAGGTAGGTATTAGATCTAATTCTTAATTTAGAGTATTGAGTAATATTAGGCCTTTGGTCCCTTATGCAAGTAAGAGCACAGAATATTTACATGACAAGTAATGCAACCTGAAACACTTTTGAAATGCATGAAGTGTCATATATTGTGACTGTGGTCGTCAGGCTTCCCCTCTGTCTGGTCAACCATAATTAAGGAAAATCAGGGTGGATAATCATATGACACAACAATTTTAAAAAAATCTTCAATAATTTTGTTAATATGAGACGGATTTGAATCCTGTTTGAAGCAGAGAAAGTGGATTGACACCATGCATTAGATCGATGTGGTGGATTTTTGATACATCGGCTGATAAAAAAAAATTATTGAAGATAAACCAAAATTTTGGTTTATCTTCAATAACTTTTTTACCAGCTTATTTTTAAGAAGCCCACCACGTCCATCTTATCCCTGGGATTTTCCCACCTTCTCTGCTTCAAATCGAATTCAAATTGGTCAAGTATTAACAAAAATATTGATGATTTTCTGAAATTCTGAGTCGTGATTATCCACCGTGAATATCTTGTATCAGAAGATGATGTGAATCCCAACGGTGTTTAGCTGTGCATACCACCTTTTAAATTTAAATAATTATTGTGTCTTGAATAATGTGCCTCTGAATGGAAGAAAATGTCTCAATTTCACTGACTTGGTTTACTGTGATCTTAAAGATGTATTGCAAATGGAGTTAAATTAATCTAAACATTGTCATTTAATAGAATTTTAACCCTTTCCTGTACAATATTTCTGTAGGTTATGGATGAAAAAACAGATAAATGTATGGGAGAACTGTCATATCCCATGAAGAACCTACTGGCGGCCCCAGACTTGGTTGTGGATCAGTACTTCAGGCTGAAGAAGCAGGAAGGTCAGGCAGAAATACAGATGAGAATGGCTCTTAGGGTAGGTAACATTCAAACCCATGCACTTCTTTACATAAGTTAAAACCCTGGCCATGGCATTTATCCATTATGACATTTGTATCGCAGCAATAGGTGGATATAATTGTGAACCTAAGTAGGATGGGTAGCTTGAGGCTTTTAACTCATTCCCAAACTACAAAATTTCAGAGTTGTCAATATCAAATGTGAAAGCTGCTTCAGATGACAAAGTGGATGTAGATAAACATAAGCTTCATACACAGTTAAGGAGAGAAAATATTGAGTCAAAAAGAGAAAATGCTGGTGACCAGCATTTTCTGCCTTTGCCTCCATGTTTTCCCAAGCCTTTCCTTGTAGGGATATCATGGTATTTTTGGTCGTTCTGGTAAGAGAAACGAAAGGAATCTATGGTTAGGCATTCAAGCTGCAACATTATGACTGAAATACTGTTTGAAATTTGGTCAACTTCTTTTCAATATCCTTTGTCCTTTGAAATGTGGTTATATGGCGATGGGTTGAGGGTATTTAAATCCCCCTTGTTTATGTTCAATCCCAGGTTTTGACAACAGAAAGAAGTGAAGACTGGCAAGAACAGACCGAGAATCTCATGACAAAGGAAGTAAACACGGACGCCAAGGAGACGGACGTCGATCAGGCTACGTCTGATGCCAACAAACCTGCGGAGAAACCTGCTGGAGCTGCGCCGGAAACCGTAAAATCTGGGTCCAACAAGGAGACGAAGCCTGCATCCCCCAGTCAGCCCATACCTCCAGCTAAAACCCCGGAAAAACCAGACTCTCAAGTTAGGCAGAGACAAACAAGGTTTGTTTTTAGTGCTCGGTAGACTGTTTAAACCTTGCCAAGCAAAATATGCTGAAAGCAAAAGATATAGGTAGTATGGAGTAAGGTCAGACTGCATGCATAATTATGTAAGCTGTTCTTATTCTACACTGTCTGCTAAAGCAATCAGAATAATCAACAAAATAGCAACAGCAATTGTAGAAAATCCTCAATTATTAGCTCACCTGAGCACGAAGTGCTCAAGGTGAGCTATTGTGGTCACTCAATGTCCGTCGTCCGTCCGTCTGTCTGTCTGTCCGTCTGTCAACAATTTGGTGTTTACACTCTAGCATCCACAAAAGTTGGCCAATCTTGATCAAACTTGGTCAAAGCAAGTATGGGCATAAGTTCTCGGATGAGTTCGATTATGGACCTGATCGGATCAGAATGTTATCTGCCCTTGAATGTCAAAAAATGCTGTTTTTTAACTTTGTTTACACTCTAGCATCTACAATTATTGATCAATCAAGACAATCAAGACAAAACTTGGATATAAGGTTGGAGATTATAAGATCTCGGATGAGTTCGATTTTCAGTCTGATCTGACCAGAAAGACGAGAGTTATGTGCCCTTGAATTTGACAAAATTGCCGTTTTTGGCTGTTTTCGACATTGTTTACACTCTAGAATCTACAATTATTGATCAATCAAGACAAAACTTGGACCTATTGTTGGGCACCATAAGATTTCGGACGAGTTTGATTTTCAGTCTGATCTGTATAGAACGTCGAGAGTATTATGCCCTTGAAGTTGATAAAATTGCTGTTTTTGACTGCTTTCGACCCTGTTTACACTCTAGAATCTACAATTATTGATAAATCAAGACAAAACTTGGACACAATGCTAGAGACTATAAGATCTCGGACGAGTTCGATTTTTAGTTTGATCTGACTAGAAAGACGAGAGTTATGTGCCCTTGAATTTTACAAAATTGCCGTTTTCGGCTGTTTTCGACCTTGTTTACACTCTAGAATATACAATTATTGATCAATCAAGACAAAATGTAGACACAATGTTGGAGACCATAAGATCTCAAATAAGCTTGATTTTTGGTCTGATTGAACCAGAAGGTCGAGAGTTATGTGCCCTTGAATTAGACAAAATTGCTGTTTTTGACTGTTTTCAACCCTGTTTACACTCTAGAATCTACAATTATTTATCAATCAAGACAAAACTTGGACACATTGTAGGGGACTGTAAAATTTGGAATGAGTTTGATTTTCAGTCTGATCTGTTTAGAAAGTCGAGAGTTATGTGCCCTTGAATTTGACAAAGTTGCCGTTTTCGACTTCCTTGTTTACACTCTAGAATCTACAATTATTGACCAATCAAGACAAAACTTAGACACAATGGTGGAGACCATAAGGTGTCAAATGAGTTTGATTTTTGGTCTGATTGAACCAGAAAGTCGAGAGTTATGTGCCCTTGAATTTGACAAAATTACTGTTTTGACTGTTTTCGACCCTGTTTACACTCTAGAATCTACGATTATTGATCAACCAAGACAAAACTTTGACACTATGCTGCTGATTGTAAGAACTTGCATGAGCTGAATTTCACTGCAATCAAATGAGAAAGTGGTCAGTCATGCATGTGCCCTTGAATCTGACAAAATTGCTGTTTCAACTCTAACAACCACAAATGATGAACAATCAAGATGAAATTTGGATTATGATGTTAATAACGATGAGATCTTGGATAAATGAATTTTAGAATAATCAGAATAGAATTTGCTCAGTTATCTGCCTTTCAAATTTTACTCTAACAACTCATATAGTGACTAATCAAGACAAAACTTGACACAATGTTATTGACCATAAGTTTGTTTTCCGTCTTAAAGTCTTAAAAATATCAATTGAATTGAACAAAACATTGGCTCATATCATTTTGGTTCAGGTGAGCGATATAGGACCATCATGGTCCTCTTGTTTTGTTAATACACATCCAATTTAAAAATGGTTTGAATCACAGAAAATGTGAAAAAAACAGGTATTTTCTTCATGTAGTTGATTTTTCAAAGAAAACCTGATTAAAAATAGTTATTGACAACCAAACAAATTTTTATTCCTCATCGATATTTTTTTATCTTGTGCTGTTTAAAAGATCCTTCGAATTCTGAACATATGTTCCAAATGCGATATCTGTTTGATTTCTACTAAATCTGATCTGTTTCTCAAAAACTTGGTTTTATAACCTTCCTAAAAGGTCCCATTTATTAAATTTTATATGTTGCAGCACCAGCAGCACTGGTACACTAGGAGAACACAGACTAGGAAGAATACAGCTTACTTTACGATACAGTAACCATAAGGGAGGAAGACTGGTTATGACAGCTATTGTATATCAATGCTTTTCAATTGAAACCTTGTAACTGCAGCTTAAAACAAGCTGCAGTTACAAGGTTTTCCTTGAAAAGTAACCATATTTTGTAATATTTTGTTTGTTGCAGCACTAGTAGTACTGGTACACTAGGAGAACACAGACTAGGACGGATACAGCTTACTTTACGATACAGCAACAATAAGGGAGGAAGACTGGTTGTCTGCATACACAAATGTGTGTAAGTAAAATTCTTTAAACAATTTTATACATTCTTTGATGTTCAGTTACATTTGTGAAGTTGCTGAATGTCATTAAAGCAACTGACCAAACGCAGGCTGTCAATCAAAACCATTGATAAGCCAATGGGCGATCAGAAAAATGCCACTACCCTATTGTTTGTCTTAAATTTTTTGTTGCACATCATATTGTATTGATCTATCAACTGACAATCAAAACATTCGACATGCCAATGCTCCCCATTGTTTGTCTTAGATTCTACATTGGGCAGAGCGATCTATCGATTGGCATTTGGTCAATTATATATGTGATATGCATTAGAATAAGTACATGTATAAACAAAAGTAACTTTGTGAATGAGGAATTTCATATAAAATTGGTTGATAAACTGATATTTACAAGATAGCAAGTAATGATACTATTTATTTACGTCATTCCTGATTGATTTTTAATTACTGTTGCAAGTATATGTTTTACTAATATTCATGGGCCAGATGTCTCATTAAATATGTTTCCATAAAATATGAAACTTTAATGTACTATCTTTCCTGTTTTGATTTGCTTAACCTTAGAGATATCTTAATTGGTATAGTCAGAATCTATTAAAGCGACATTTCAGAATTTTTTGTCATAAATTTTACTTTTATTTTTATCTGAAAGAGCATATTTCCTTATGAAAATTCTGAAAATTTCGAGCCAAAATATTGCGCCGTTTACGAGAAATTTATATTTTTGTGTTAAAATTGAACAAATTGTTGTGGACAACAGTTTGGATTTATATGCAATTTATCGATTATGTCTCAACTTTAAATGCGTGTTTCTCGCTTATTGGTAACAACTTCAAAAAACCAATAGTATTTATACTCATTAGAATAACCAATCTTTGCATCAAGACATACTTTAAAAAATTGAAATTGGAATGAAATGTCCCTTTAATCCATGTGTAGTGGGTTCTTAAAATTCTTTTTTGACATTTGATTTCAGTCATTTGTCTCCGAACTGTGGATGAATTTTTTATGAATCATTAAGTTAGATGAGCAGCCAGAGGTTTTGATTGGATGTTGTGGTATTACTAGTTAGAAAAATGCCAGGAATCCATGATCAGGTGCCCAACCAGTGTGATGACATATTCAGTTGAAAATGGTGTTAAACCCCATTTATCAATTAATGAATCATGTTTTAGATTCGTGTACATATTTTTAGGTCCCTGCTTGCGTGTGACAAAGACAACTTTTCTGACCCGTACGTGAACATGTATCTCATGCCGGACAAGTCCAAGAAGAAGACCAAGATCATCAACAATAATCTCAACCCCGTCTTTGATGAAACGTAAGTGGCTATATCACGGTGGTTAATCATATGACACAACAATTGTAGAAATCTTCAATCTTTGCTTTGAAGCAGAGAAGGTAAACAGACGTCATGCATTGGATGAACACGAAGGATTTTTGAAAAATAAACTGATGAAAAAGTTTTAGTGAGTCATGTGATTAACCACTGTGTATCAACCTGTATGTTAATATGTATCTCATGTCTGACAAATTGAAGAAGACCAAAATCATCAACAAATAATCTTAACCCGGTCTTTGAAATTGATGAAATGTAAGTGGCTATAGTATTGATTCATCCTTGTCATTGTAACTATCACCAATAGATGAATTTATTATCAATTTTGGAAGACCATGCTGGTGAACTGGTGCATGAAAGCCACATCTAGGGAAGTAACCATTTTAGAAGCCCCAGTTTTAGTTTAATTTTGTGTGTGTCTTAACCCATTACTAAACAGCAACATTTTGGACTGTCCCAATTTCAAAGTTGATGTAATTTCAAAAATATTACCATTTGGGGTTTAGAAAATATTACTGAAAATGAAGAAATAGCTTGTCACAAGCAATTTTCTCATTTTCCACAATGTTTTCCCAAACAGTTTTCTTGAGGGGTATCAAAAAAGGTCACTGGGCGAGAATGGGTTAATAAATCTATGATGGGAAGATATTGTAGTTAAAAGTCAGGTGTTAACAGCACATGATATTCCTGAGTAATACATGTTTTCTCATGTCCGGTTTCTGTTTGTTAATACATGCTTATAATGGCTTGGAAACACACATTTTATGCATTAATTAATCTAACCCTAGTAACCCCTTTTTTTGATAAAATATCATTGGATGATGTTAATTATGATTTAGGAATTTAAAGTTTAGTTGTTCTTTGATACTTGTTGTTCCTATTCAGGTTTGAGTATGAGGTGACACATCAAGAATTGGCGTCCAAATCTCTGGAGTTGACTATCAAGAACGATACATCCATGTTCTCATCAAGTCAGAAAATTCTCGGAATTGTAAACATTGATCTATCACAGATGGATACAAACAAACCCACAACTCAGTGGTAAGCTTTTGTTCTTGTAAAATGAAATTCCCTGTGAAAAATACTGACATTTTCCCTTATTTACATTAATAGGAATGTATATCAAAGACGCTTTTCGAATAAAAGTGCCATTGAAGGCAATAAGACAAAAATACATTGTAAAAGGCAGCCATGGAGTTATTGAATTCGCATCTTACTCTTAATTCTTGGGTCCCAGGATTGATCCTTTGTTGTGGCAAATATCCTTTTTGGCATTCTGTCCCCCATCACTGGGTGCATTATTTAGAAAACCTAAATTGGATGAACATCTGGAGGCTTAGCAGTGATATTGGGTAGTAATTGTTAGAGAAAGACAGTAATTTATTGCAGCCACCACAATTTGACTGAAATTCTTTTTATGCCCCCTGTATCAAGAGATCAGGGGCATATTGTTTTACTCGTGTCCGTCTGTCTTGTCTGTCGGTCCGTCTGTCTTTCCATCTGTCTGTCCGAAAACTTAACCTTTGCCTTTTCTCCAAAAGTATTTGGCATACAAAGCTCAAATTTGGTATGCAACTTCTTTGCAATGATATCTATCTGTTCCATGCAATTGGACCTTCCTCGAGGTCATCCCTTAACCCTTAATAACCCTTTACTCCACTAAAACATTTTAGAAAAATGGCCATTTCGGGGGCATTTGTGTTTCACAAACACATTTTGTTTAAATTGCTTAAACTCTTTCCCAAAACAGGACCTGCTTTTGATGTCCTAAATAGAAAAGGCTTGGGAATACATTGAGGCAAATGAATAAAATGCTGATATCCAGTATTTTCTCCTTTTGCTCTAATGTTTTCTCTGCTATTGTACACAAATCCATCTTTACCAGCACCCATTTTGTCTTCTGCAGCAATTTTTCTAATGGACAAGTCTCACAATTTGCCATTTGGGAAAAGGTTAAAAACCCATTAGATCAAAAATATATATTATTGGTGCTGTTTCAGGTATGACCTCTGTCCTGATGAAGAAATGAAGAAGAAAGAATCTGATGTCTAAATATTTTTATATATACAGAAAGTAAATGGAATCTGATGTCTAAATATAGAGAGTATAGATTCTAGATATGTCTTCTTATGTCCAAATAGAGTTACACAAAGCTACAGATAAGAGGGGGTATTGACATTTCAAGATGCAAAATATCCCTCCATGTTCATCAAACCCTTTGTTGTGGGTACTCATTGGAATCGTCTCTTTGAGACGATTCAAATGAGTACCCACAATATAGGGTTTGGAATGAAATAACAAATTTAGAAAGCTTTTACCCCCACTTATCTGTTGCTCTGAGAGTACATTATGAGACATGTCATTCATGACATTGTCACATCTATTATCACAATTGTTACTATCACTCATCATGAAGATGTACATCTCAAAAATTGTTGATGAACACAATCTTAAGGTATTCCATCCATCATTAGATACCAAATACATCATCTATCATTGGGCGCCATTCGTAGCAATGGAAAAGGAAGGTGGCATCTGGAAAATAAAATTTGAATACCCTAGTGAATTTCAGTGTGTCATCCATGGCAACCAAAATTGACGAGGGATACTATTATCAATTTCTGTTGCCACGGATTATGCCAGAAATTGCATGAAGTGTTTGGTAGACAAGGATGGATGAAATACCTTCAGTAATCACTCAACAATTTTCTATCTGAAGAAGAAACTGTTATAAATACATGTTGAGCTCACATGCATACACAGCAGTGTAATACTGACTCCTCATGATAAAAATTTTAAAGTCTGCAAAGCCAGTTGTAAGGTATTGGAAATGTTTTTTTCATTTACCACAGATATGTCTTTCTAGAGGACATCTCGGTTAGATTTAGTAGTAAATGTTTATATTTTGTATGCAAGGTTGTTTATTTGTTACATGCAATATTTTGTTACACCATATCATCTTTTGTGCTTGGACGCATTAGCAGACAATTAACTCATTTAAATATCAACAAAATTGGGAAAAGTTTGTGCCTTGATTAACTGCCTTACTTTGTCAACTTTGACCCTTTCCCAAACGAACAAATTTCAGGGTTGTCCAGTTTGGAATCTGCTAAAATAACAAAATAAATGTTGCTTATGAAAGGAATCATGTACAAAAAAGACCAGAAAATATTGAGGCAAAAGGAGAAAGTGCTGATTATCAGCACTTTCTTCTTTTGCTTCAATGTTTTCCCAAGCCTAATCTATGAAAGACATCAAAACCAGGTCTTGTTTAGAAAAGGGTTAACCCTGTCCCAAACCACAAGTCTTTAGTGTAGTCCAATTTCTTTGAAAGCTGTTGCAGATGAATTATATTATACATTGTAAATGATTAGGTTTGTGAACAGTATAAAATAGAAAATATTGAGGCAAAAGGAGAAAATGCTGATTATCAGCATTTTCTTCTTTTGCCTCAATGTTTTCAAAGGCATTATCACTTAAGGGCGTCCAAACCAGGCCCTGGTTTCTCGAAAAAACTTTAGTACATACTCATGAGTTCATGCTCAACTTCAATGGAATACTCTCCAACGTTGAAGGGTATTTGTATGAATTTCACATCGTGTGATTTGAATACGATGCTCAGATTTGAGTCCAAGAATTTTTTTGAGAAGACACATAAATAGCAGGTCTTGTCTTGGAAAAGGTTAAGGGTTTTGCATTTCATTCGGCTATTTTGCAGAAACTATGTTTAAGTCTGTTCTGAAAATGCAAAAATGGTAAATGTATGTTTTGTAAATTTGGGTGATATTATAAATTTTTATTTGCTTTTTTCAATCTTTTATATTTGAATATGCTTTATGTTAGAGGTTTAAGAGGGGTTTGTATTTTTCGACATATTTTGTTTTATATTTTTCATTTAATGCAAAAAATTGTTATGTTTCCTTGCTTGTGTATTTATTATTTAAAAGTAAATACAACTCTCTTTGGATATTTTTTCTTTCCTCCTTTTGGCTAAATTTGTCTAATATTGCTTGTGATAATTCTTAGGGTGCTTTTGGTGTAAACAGCCATTTCGGTTATTTTTTCATACAGAGTTTATTGTTCAATATCAAGCTTCAAGTGAATTAATCAATTACTTAAAAAAGTTCACTCTAAAACATTTATGATTTATTATTTTTATATCTTCATTTAAATAAGAGAGTTGACCAGGGCTGTAAAATGATTTTCTTTCTTGTCGAGCTAGAATTTTTTAGAAACTTATTAAGCATTTTGCTAGATTTTATTTATGAAATAATAACAAGTTTAGCTGTCTTTATTGTGCAAATAAAACCTGATGTGTGATGGACTACATGTGTAGGTAAAAACCGAGGTGCACAGTGCCAAGGTATTTGCCATAACATGCAGTCCAGAGCACAGAGGTTTTTATTGCACAATAAAGACCGCTAAACTTGTTATTATCTCCATTATAACACTCTAAATAACAACTTTGTGGAAACTCTGCCATGAACGAATTTTCGGCGTAGGAAACGCATTGGCGGTCAAGTGACATCATTGACACCACATGGCGTTTTGGCACATACACAAAGCATAATTACATAGAGTCTTTATTGGTCAAATAAAACCTGGTGCAGTTCTTCTTTCGCTATGTATAAATTTAACGGTAGAGTGTTATAATGCCATATTAAACAGTGCAATTTCTTTTGTAAAGATATAAAATTCTTCTTTCAGTTATTCTTACTTTGCTTTATCTTTCAAGTCTTACTTGTTAGTCCATTTCGCTATGAAAATATGTATTGTGAAGAAAAAATGAGATATGCAAATTTCTGTAGGGCTATGATTAATCAACAGTCTGAAAGTCTTCACAATGAAAATTTGGGCATTGCACTCTTTCATGAATGGTTTGAAAATTTCAGACTTGCTGATTCTCAACGGTGTTTTAACAAAAATTCTGTAAGCATGAAGGTTTACAGAAAAGTCCTTTTATCTTTCTCATTTTTTGATGGACTGTTTTCCCCTGCAATCAATGTTATACACATCATGTTATGCTCACTCTTTATATCTATATTACAAATAAATACTCTATAGTCTACTCTAAAATGCCTTGTGTTGTTTCATACTCCCATTTGTGTAGGTCGAGACTCCAATGATGATCTTGAGGTAAAATGAGTAGCTTTACGGTAATAAACCCAAAGAGCAAAAGAGTGTGGTGTTCCAATTTGAAAGTTGAAGCAAATGACAAACTGTTTATGGATAAAGAAGGAATTTGTGTACAATTTAGCACAGAAAGTATTGAGGCAAAAGGAGAAAATGCTGGTTATCAGCATTTTCTTCTTTTGTCTCAATATTTTTCCAAGCTTTATTTATCTATCAGATACTGTTGTCTCATGCTCACACAGCGACGACATTATGATATGCTCTCACACTTTATATTTATATTACAAATAAATACTCTATAGTATAATACTCCTTTCCCGAACAAGACCTGGGTGACGTCCCTAATAGAATTGACTAGGAAAACATCGAGGAAAAAAAGAAAATGCTGGTAATCAGCATTTTCTCCTTTTGCCTCAATGTTTTCTGAGCTATATTACCTACAAATTTTACATTTAACAATATCCATTTTGGCGTCTGCAGCAACTTTCATATTCGACCACCCTAAAATTTTGTTTTTTGGAAAAGGGTTAATCTATTCTATAATGCTTTGTGTTGTTTCATTCACCTACTCACAGATGGCATTAGCCGAGCCCAGATAGGTCAGTTGTTTATGTCTGAGTCTGTCAATCCATAGCCTTGCCCCAATAGCTCAGTCGTTAACGTCAGAGTCTATTAATCCAGGGGTTGCGAGTTTGAACCCCAGCTCTGCCAAAATCCATTCTGACAGTCGGTTTGGATATTACAAAAATGCTTGTGAGAGAAATACCAAGAATCCATGTTGACATGCTCCAGTCACCACAATATGGCCATTGGGGTTAAAAGAGGTGTTACAATTTAAAAGGGCGGCCATGGCCTTAGCGCAGTTGGTAGCACATCTGCCTCTCATTCGAGAGGTTCCAGGTTTGATACCCGGCCGCAGCAAATATCCTTTGTGATAAAAACGTCACCCATCAATGGTTTGATATCATGAATCTATGTGGGCAAGCAGCTGGAAGGTTGGTTCGGGTGTTGTGGTAGTACTGGTTTGTGAAACAACAGGAATTCATGGTTAGGTGCTCTAACTGCTGCAATGTTACGATAGCAGTTGAACATGGCGTATAACCCCAAATAAACCAAACCAATTTGAAAGGTGTAGCAAACGTTGATGAAAATTAAAATTTCTTTCTATTTTGGGTTAGAAAACATTGTGGAAAATGAAGAAATTGCAATGTTTTCCAAAGCTTTTATAATGTAGTAGCGTCAAAAAGCGTTATTGTGTGAGGAATGAGTTAAACCCCAATCAATCGATCAATCAATCAATCTGGTTTCCAACATTGTTTTCTATTGTCTCTATACTAAATCTCAAGTGGTATGACGGAGAGTCGAACCAGCGACCCCCTAGCTGTCCAACGTGTTACCACTGTTATTGGACTTAGAACTTCACATACACAGTGTAAACCCTTTCCCAAACAAGACCTGGTTTTTGGCGTCCATAATAGAATTGGCTTAGGAAAACATTGAGACAAAAGAAGAAACTGCTGATACCCAGCAGTTTCTCCTTTTGTTTCAATGCTTTCTGTGCTGTGTTATTCACAAATTTCAACAAAAGTAACATGTATTTTGTTGTCTGCAGAAGCTTTGGATTTCCTTATTTTTTGTCGTGTGGGAAAGGGTTGATTTATACATAAATTATTACACACAAAAGCCATCCAGGCAGTCCTTATTACATTTGAAAGACAGATCAGACCAAGCAAATGAGAAAAAAAAAAAAAAACAAGCAAGGGGCAACCAGATCTTGCATTTTTAGCTGACATGAGCATGTAGTGATCGATAAATATCCAGCGTCCGTCTGTATGTCCATCTGTCCGTCAGTTCTACAATAGGGAACGATTTTATGCAATAAATCGTGACGTAATTTCGGACGAACAGTAGTAGGTGTATTTCGCCTGTGTTGTTGTAAAAATCGTAACTACGGTTTGATTTTTTATAACAACATGTACGGTTTATCAAAACATGTAAAAAGTAAACCTTGTCTATTTTTAGCGCAAAATTCATTGCCATTAGACTTGTAATCATGTAATCTCGTAAATCCTTTCTATCAGCTGTCTGGAACGACGTTAACGTAACGTCACATGCCGAACACGTAGTTCGTCGCTTTTCAACGAAAACCTCGTAACTGCAGTTTAAAACAAACTGCAGTTGCGAGTTTTTTCGTTGAAATTCGACGATTTATTGGTCCTGATTTTTGTTTCTTCGACCCTTTTTTCGCGTTTTAACCGTTTCACAAACTGCAAAAATTGCGGCGGCCTAAAGGGTGTAAGTAAAGGTGGGATTTTTGTGGCAAAAGGAGAAGAAAAGAATTTTCTTCTTTTGCCTCAATGTTTTCCAGAAAATTTTTAATACATGACGTCAAAACCAGATCTTGTTTTGGAAAGGGTTATTAAACCCTCCAAGAGTCGAGATGTGTTCCAGAAATCAACGATTGTTTGGCAGGAACAGTTCATGTGCCTAGAAACCTGAAACTTAATGATTCCTAGTTATTCTGAGAGCCGAGTTGCAGTTGTTGTGGGTGGCTTACCCTTTTAGTCAAGTAAATTCTATATACAATGTCGGTACATAGTAAAATCGGGTACCTGCTGTTGATCCAGGATGGGCCTATCTGTGAGGGGGCGGGGTCGAATATACAAACAGGGGGTTCGTTTTCCTAGGAAATAAACAATTTTGACTGAATTTCTGCATGAAATTGGAATAATCAGGCTGAAAAGAGGGTCCATTTGAACCCCGAGCCACATCTGGATCCGCCGCTGGATACCGATAACATAAGCACATATATCAAGCTCTTAAAAGCTTTTAACACCGACTTGAGTATTTAAATTATTATACATGTAGGTTGATAATAAATAAGTTAACGTTTTGAAATTAAACAAATAAAAGAAATGAAAGAAAGACAATTCTTTTAAAGGGACATTTCATTCCCTTTTCATTTTTTAAAGTATGTCTTGATGCCAAGATTGGTTATTCTAATGAGTATAAATGTTATTAGATTGTTGAAGTTGTTGCTGATAAGCGAGAAATACGCATTTAAAGTTGAGACATAATCGATAAATTGCATATAAATCCGAACTGTTGTCCACAACAATTTGTTTAATTTTAACACAAAAATATATATAAACGGCGCAATATTTTGGCTTGAAATTTTCAGAATTTTCATAAGGAAATATGCTCTTTCAGATAAAATTAAAAATAGAATTTATGACAAAAATTCTGTAATGTCACTTTAAGTGTAAACCGCTGGTGTTTATCGCAAAACCTCGTAACTCCTTTTTTCAAGCCAGAGTTACGAGGTTTTGTAATAACAACGACAAAATGTTATAAATTTATATGGTGTAGGGGAAACAACCAGTACTAGATAGCTTAATCCGTCCAGCATGTGTTGTCTCCCTTGAATACTTTGCAAGGTCGGAAAACAAATTGATTAATTTACGAAAAAATAAACTTGATCAAACGACGAAGAAAAATATTTAAGATGAAATAGCTTTATGAGGATCCGAAGGGGGTTCGCGGGGTTCAAACGAACACCTTCTGTAGTCAGTTTATTTTATTTTTATGCAGACATTTAGCCAAAAGTGTGTAAAATACAAGGAAAGAGACCCTCATGATTAATGATATGTATTTTCGAACCCCATTCACAGAAATCCTGGATCTGCTGCTGATAAATAGTAAAAGTTTACAGATGACTTATTTGTTTTGAGAAATAATCATTTGATTAGATCTTATATTAAATGCAAAATTAACCATTTCCCAAATAAGACCTGGCCCCGGTTTCTCGAAATAACCTAAGTACGTTCTCAGACTCAAATCTGAGCACCGTACTCAAATCACACGAAATTTTAAGTTTTTTTTTCGAGAAACCGGGGCCTGGTTGTGACGTCCTTGATACATAATGTTTGGGAAAACATTGAGGCAACAGAAGAAAGTGCTGATAATCAGCACTTTCTCACTTTATCTCAATATTTTCTGAAGTATATAGTACACAAATCTATTCTAAATTAACACATATTTTGTCTTCTTCAAAAGCTTTGAATTGAACCACTTAAAAATTCTGTCGTTTGGGAAATGGTTATAGGGGTACGGGGAGGCGAATATGCAAATGGGGGTTCGTTTTCCTAATATTACATTATTTTGACTGAATTTCTGCATGAAAATGAAATAAGCAGGCTACAGAGGGGGTTCGTTTGAGCCCCTCAATCCCCTCTGGATCCGCCACTGAGTGGAGATAGTTAATGAAGGACAAAATCAGCAGTCTTACATCTAATGTCTCCTGACCTCTCTGGGTAGCTAAATTTCCAGCTCACATTTTGTTTACAGCAAAATTATAATGTATTATATATGGATTACTTATTATAAGAAGTATCGCGGACTCTTGTATTATATCAAAATAAATGGTTTTGGGAAATCTGAAATATCTAATTTGTCAAAAAGCATTTGCATTTGATCAAAAGTCAGAAAAATAACAGCGCTAGTGTATCGTCGACGTGTGAAAATTCGTATATCGCATACCGACTTATGTGTAGCGTACATCAGCGTACCTTCCACGTATGAGAAACTTGTACTGGACGTCAGCCTGACGTATAAAACGCATAAACAGCAGTGAGTATAAAATGTGTTTATTGAGCCAAGTACAGGCATTTCTTTAATTTTCTGATCTTCATTTCCCAATGCAACAATAAATTTGCCATGAATCCCTGGCCACATACACTATTTTCGCGACCACATCACGGCCGGAGCACGTCTAAAACAGGGGACCTATGCAGTGTGCAGTATAACGTTGGACGTGAGGTGGACGTGGTGTGGACGTAGAATTGTGTTCGTCTACTTCTTACTTATACGCTGGCTCTAAAGGCAGTGGTGTGACTGCACCTTAACCTTTCCCAAATGACAAAATTTTAGGGTGGTCCAACTTGAAAGCTGCTGCAGAAAACAAAATAGATGGTAGTAAATGAAGAAATTATGCTTATTACTGTCCAGAAAATATTGAGACAAAATGAGAAAATGCTGATCATCAGCATTTTCTTCTTTTGACTCAATGTTTTCCCAAACTCTTTTCCGTAATTTAACGTCAAAACTAGGTATTGATTGGGCAAGGGTAAACGATTGCCGTACCTTTAGTGGGAGACACTTTAAAACATCGAGAGAAAAGTGGAAATTTTTTTCCAAATATTTCTCTCCATTCATGTTAACCTTCTCAAACAATACAATTTTAGAGTGGTTCATTTCAAAAGCTGCTGCAGAAGACATAATAAATGGATGTTGAAACTATAAAATTTGTGTATCGTATAACATAGAAAATATTGAGGCAAAAGGGGAAAATGCTGATCATCAGCATTTTCTTCTTTTGCCTCAATAATTTCCGATACCCGTTCTATTGGGGACGTCAAAACCAGTCTTTGTTTGGGAAAGGGTTTGTATAGTAATACATTGGGAATACATTGAGAGAAAATTGCTGATAAATTATCCTTTTTCTTCAACATTTCTTTGTCAATTCTACATAAATTCCATATTGTCTTTCAAATTGCATCAGGCTAATTGTGTCATTTGGGAAAGGGTCTCTCTTTTAATACATTACTTAACAATTGAATATAATAGCGCAGCTTTTCAACTAAAACCTCGTAACTACAGTTTGGTTTTAGCAGCAGTTACGAGGTTTGTTTGTTGAAAAGCGACGGATTACGTGGAAGAATGGATTTTGTGTGCAGAGGTTAACACATCTCACGGATAGACCAGTCAAAAACGAGACCATAGTTGGAGAGGCGCGGCGAGGGTTTTTTTACATTTAAATATGTGTGGTGAATTTTAAGTGTTAAACACTTTTTCAAACAGCAAAAAATAGAGTGGTTTTAATTCTACAGCTGGTCCAGATGATAAATGGCCATCGGGCATTGATTTTTTTACTTTGTAACACAGTAAATACTGAGACAAAAGAAGAAAATTCGGGCATTTTCTTCCTTTGTATCGATGTTTTCTCGAGCCTTTACTATGAACCCTTTCCCAAACGGCAAAATAATTGGGGTGATCCACTTCAAAAACTGCCACAAATGACAAATAGATGTTAATAAAGATATAATTTGTGTAAAATATGGGATATAAAATATTGAGATCAAAGGAGAAACTGATGGTTATCAGCAATTTCTTCTTTTGTTTCAATGTTTTCTCAAGTCTTTCCTATTAGGGACGTCAAAACCAGGTCTTGTTTGCTAAAGGGTTTAGGACGTCAAGATTTTAGGTACTGTTTTGGAAAGTTTGAACTGGGATCGGACTAGGTATATGCATGCTGATCTGGATCCACGCTAGTTTAACCCTTTACCACACTGTGACTATTTTTGACTCCTCACAATAAAATGGCTTTGGAAAACATCATGGAGAATGAAGAAATTGCTTGTGACAAGCAATTTCTTCATTTCCCACAATATTTTCTATACAGAACGTCTAAAAAGAATTAAACTTCATTCATTTTATATTGTCGTCTGCAACAACTTTGAATTTGAACCAGTCCAAAATTTGTCGTTTGGTAAATATTTACAAGATACTGAGCACTAGCCCTTTCCCAAACAAGACCTGGTTTATGACATGCCTTATAGACAACGCTTTGGTAACCATTTTAAGGCAAAAGAAGACGCCGATAACCAGTATTTCCCTTTTTGTTTCAATGTTTACGGTGCTTTATTTTATAAACAGATCATAGCTTTATAAACACCAATTGTCAATCCAGGGTTCTCGAGTTCGAACCCCGGCTCGGCCAGTATCCATTCTGACATTTGACAAAAGTCATTTGTCTCTCACCAATGGGTGTGAATCATCTATGTGATAGAGCAGCTGGAGGCTCGGTTTGGATATTGTGGTTGCACTGGTGCGAGAAATACCAGGAACCCACGGTTAGGTGCTCCTGTCGCCGCGATATGACCATAGAAGTTTAAAACGGCGTAAAACCCCATTAAAATCAAATAAAATTAAACATCAAAATTTCCGTCTGCAGTAGCTTTGAAAGTGGACGGTGCTATTTTTCTAGTTTGGATCAGCCGCTATTCAATCAATCTAAATATATCAACATCAATTTAGTCATCTGCATCAGCTTTAAAATTGGATAAACCTTATTTTTTGTCGTTCGGGAAAGGGTTTGTTTAGTTATTCAATCAGTTTAAACTTTTTTTTCTTTTTGTCGCGAGTTCCCCACCAGGGCCTCAAAAGGGGGCGGTAACAAGGGTCTACCATGACAGCGTGATATTTCGGCGCCGTTTTGCACAGTTCAACTAGCGACACTTCGGGGATGGACATGATGGAAACGGATTGAAAAACTATCACGAACACTGGATTAGATCTAGGTAGATATATTTCTTATTTTCTTTTTCCAAACAATAGATCTATTGTAACGCATTTTTTTCTGTTCTCTTTCGTGTAAAATATACAAATTGATCAAAATCATAGAAAGATTTTTTTTCAAAGGAATGACTGCTCATTTTCTTTTCCTTAAGTATTTTCTATGCCATAAAGCCTATCTAGAATTATCTTGCTTCGCTTTCTCATACAGAAAAAACAGGAACTGTTCCCAGTTTCAATATGCCCCCCCCATTTTGTTCAAGATTCTGCAATTTTTTTCGCGCTCTTTTCGACGACTTGATTTTCTGGCACAAAATTTGATTTGAAGACATATATTTAAACCATTTCCAAAACAAGAATCAATTTTGACGCCCCTATGAAGGAAAATTCTGATTTTCTCCTTTTGTCTCTATGTTTTCTGTTTACATTTTTTGGTCTTTTTTGTGGTAGAAAACGTCGCGGAAAATATAGAAATTTTATGTGACAAAGTGACAATGTGTGGTAATGGGAAAACCCTTCTCAAATTGAAATGGTCAAACTTTAGACTGCTCAAGTTTGAAAGCTGCTGCAGACCACAAATTTGATGTTTTGAACAAAAGGATTTTTGTACATTTTGAGTTCAGATAATATCAGAATATATTGAGACAAAAGGAGAAAATGCAGATTATCAGCACTTTCTTCTATTTCCTCAATGTTTGAAAAGAAAAAGGTCATCATAAAATGGTCTTGTTTGGGATAGGTTTTAAAGTATTTATGCATTCCACTAATTGTCTTTTCAGCTGATATTATAACTATGGTTATTTGAACATATTTGTCCCCTCCAAATATTGCAAGAAAAGACGGAATATATGGAGGATTTCACACTGAATATTGGTGAGTCTATTTTTATAATCTACCAGTAGGGGAGACCGGGGCTATTTCGGCCCCGGGGCAAGTTCGGCTAGTGGCTCTTTTGAGCCTGTCGACAGAGATAGAGAGCTCTGACCCGGATTTTAATGTCACTCATGACGAAAGCTTTTCGCAGAAGGTTTTTGGTCGAATTTAATACAAAAACATAGAATTTAGAACACGATTCTGATTTTTAGACACTTTCAGTATTTTTCCACATTTATGTACGTTTTAATTTATAGTAATATGCATCAGGATTCAGATTTCATTTTTGTATATTTATGAAGACAATTAAGTCCTCTTTCATATAAAAACTAAAGATGAAGTGTTCATGTTATCTAAAAGAAGATATGGCGTGATGTTGATACCAGGTCTGTCTGGGGCTAGTTCGGCCTTTGGGGTTGGGGCAAGTTCGGCCACCACCAAACTTGTCCATGAATAAAAAGAATAATCGCTGTTAGAATTGCCATTTCTTGACGACTCCGAATATATCAATTGTTCAGACCTAGCTCTAAAAGAAATGTAAAAAATGGACAAATTCAAAATCACAGGCCGAACTTGCCCCAGCCTTTACTTGTTATCCCGTATGTCCCCTTACTCACGATGATTTGACTGCTATAACAATGCTTTTTCAATTCATACCTTCATTTGGAAGTCGTATTCAGATTCCTTTAAATTTAAACAGTCTAAAAATCAAATATAAGGATTTAAAGGTCTGTACATACCTTGCCCCAAGGGAGGGCCGAACTTGCCCCATGTATGGGGCAAGTTCGGCCACCACGATCAAAACTCTAAAATTTGAAATTCTCTTTATTGAAAAGAAAAATATAAAAAGGACAGACGCAGTTTGAAAGGCTTTCGCTTGTCGAACTTAAATATATAAATCACGCCCAAATAACTTTCATATAATTCAAAATATGAGCAATCGAAATTAGGGGGCCGAAATAGCCCCGGTCTCCCCTAATCTTTGCTGCTACTACTATAGTTACAATTTATAATGCAACTGGAACCTTTTTGAATTTTGATTTGGGTTACACAAACCAATACCCATCATCAAGTTTGTGGCTACGATACCGCAGCTACTACTATAGTCCTATCTATAAGCCCTGGCATATTTTTATCTTTGAAGTGATGCCAGGTCTTATCATATCCGCCATTTTGTCTATAGCACTTCCGCCGTGCGGAAAACATCGGAGATTTAGTCCTCAAACTACTACCTTTGAAATCAAAATTTCGATCTAAAAATGGTATGAATTGAAAGATAAATCAATTGTTTTTCACTTCAGTTTAATTTTGAAATAAAATTTTATCTTGTTTTATTCAAAACAAACCAAATTTCCAACCTCCGTAAACAAAAGCAAGATGGCCGACTCGCTCGCCAATTGAAATGAAAAAATGTTTCAAAGGCATAATTTAGTAGACAAAGCAATATTTCAGTAACATTAAGCTAGTTTAGCTAGTTTTAAATATTATGTACATAGTTATTTTCTATTGTTTATGCCATGCTTTACCTTGAATGGGGACTTTGAATGATTTTCCATTTGCTACCCTTAACAATCACAGCCAGAATGGACTACTACTACAACAACAACAATCCTAAACAACAATTTTTATTGTTTGTTATTTTTGGATAGAAAATTTTGTTGAAAATGAAGAAATTGCTTTAACAAAGAAAACATCATGGAAAATGAAGAAATTGCTTTTGACAAAGAAAACATTGTGGAAAATGAAGATATTGTTTGTTGACAAAGAAAATATTGTGGAAAATGAAGAAATTGCTTTTGACAAAAAAAACATTGTAGAAATGAAGAAATTGCTTTTGACAAAGAAAACATTGTGGAAAATGAAGAAATAGCTTTTGACAAAGAAAACATTGTGGAAAATGAAGAAATTGATTGTCACAAGCAATTCCTTTATTTTCCATGATGTTTTCTGAATTCTCTATCTTTTGGGGTCAAATAGTCAACGTGTGGTAATGCATTTAGAAACTTGAATCTCTTTGTGCAAATTTCGTTTACAAATTGTTCAAAATTTCTGAAAGATTCTTGAACCCATTACCACACAATGACTCTTTCTAACTCCCACACGTTAAAAGCTTTGGAAAACATTGGAAAAATGAAGAAATTGCTTGTGACAGGCAATTTCTTCATTTCTCACAATGTTTTCTACAAAAAAAAAGACCAAAAGATTTCCTTAACTTGAAATTGTTGTCTGCATCCTCTTTGAATTTGGACCAGTCCAAGTTTTGTCGTTTGGTTATGGGTTAAAGAGATGAGTTGTTCAGGAAAACATTGGGACAGAAGAAAATGTTGATTTTTAGAATTTTCCCTTTGTGCCAATGTTCTATTTTGTATATAAATCCTTTTCTTGTTAACATGCAGTGTGCCGTCTGCAAACACATTCATAATTGGGCTATCTTAATGTTTTGCTGTTTGGGAATAGGTCGATCATAAATATTGTTTTACTCATGTCTGTCTGTCCATCCATCCATCTCTTTGTCCGTCCTTCCGTCCATCTGTCTGTCCGAAAACATAACATTTGTCTTTTCTCCACATTATGATTACCAAACAGCAAAATTTCAGACTGAAAGCTGTTACAGGCAAGAATTTCAGGTGAATTGAATTTTACATTTTTTTGTCCTTTTGGGTAGAAAACATAGTGAGAAATAAAGAAATTGCTAAGACAAGTAGTTTCTTCATTTTCCACAATGTTTTTCTAAGCACATCTTTTTTTCATGGACACCAACGGTTTTGTGTACAATTATAGGGCAGAAATTATTTAGGCAAAAGGAGAAAATACTGATTATCAGCACTTTCTTTTTCCTCAATGTTTGAAAAGACTTGTCCTAAAATGGTCATCATAAAATGGTCTTGTTTGGGATAGTTTTAAAGTATTTATGTATTCCGCCAATTGTCTTTTCAGCTGATATGATAGAGCTATGGTTATTTGAACCTATTTGTCCCAACCAACCATTGCAAGAAAAGATGGAAAATTTCAAAGATTTCACACTGAACATTGATGAGTCTATTTTTTATCATCTACCAATAATCTCCGCTGCTGCTGCAACAACAACAACAACAACAACAACAACAACAACAACAACAACAACAACAACAATTTTTATTTTTGGGTCTTTTTGGATAATACTACACTACACAGTGTTCTCCCCAGAATAATTTGAAGCTGTAGTGGCAAAATAATAAGTATTAATGAACCTTCAAATGCATTGTGTTCATGCAAATAATTGTGAATAAAAACATTATGTGAAGTGAAGAAATTGCTCAATGACCTATACGTAGAAGCTGCGATGAGCGGGTCGCTCCGGCACTTTACTTAACTGATAACTGACACGATGACCTATACGTAGAAGCTGCGATGAGTGGGGGTCTCTCCGGCACTTTACTTAACTGATAACTGACACGATGACCTATACGTAGAAGCTGCGATGAGCGGGGGCGGGGGAGGGGGGGGGTCTCTCCGGCACTTTACGTAACTGATAACTGAGAGGATGACCTATACGTAGAAGCTGCGAAGAGCGGGGGGGGGTCTCTCCGGCACTTTACCTAACTGATAACTGACACGATGACCTATACGTAAAAGCTGCGATGAGCGGGTCTCTCCGGCACTTTACATAACTGATTACTGACACGATGACCTATACGTAGAAGCTGCGATGAGCGGGTCTCTCCGGCACTTTACGTAACTGACAACTGACACGATGACCTATACGTAGAAGCTGCCATGAGCGGGTCTCTCCGGCACTTAACGTAACTGATAACTGACATGATGACCTATACGTAGAAGCTGCGATGAGCGGGTCTCTCCGGCACTTTACGTAACTGATAACTGACACGATGACCTATACGTAGAAGCTGCGATGAGCGGGGGGTCTCTCCGGCACTTAACGTAACTGATAATTGACACGATGACCTATACGTAGAAGCTGCGATGAGCGGGGGGTCTCTCCGGCACTTTACGTAACTGATAACTGACAACTGACACGATGACCTATACGTAGAAGCTGCGATGAGCGTGGTGTCTCTCCGGCACTTTACTTAACTGATAACTGACACGATGACCTATACGTAGAAGCTGCGATGAGCGGGTCTCTCCGGCACTTTACGTAACTGATAACTGACACAATGACCTATACGTAGAAGCTGCAATGAGCGGGTCTCGCCGGAAATTTACTTAACTGATAACTGACACGATGACCTATACGTAGAAGCTGCGATGAGCGGGTCTCTCCGGCACTTTACGTAACTGATAACTGACACAATGACCTATACGTAGAAGCTGCGATGAGCGGGTCTCGCCGGAAATTTACTTAACTGATAACTGACACAATGACCTATACGTAGAAGCTGCGATGAGCAGGGGGTCTCTCCGGCACTTTAATTAACTGATAACTGACACGATGACCTAAACGTAGAAGCTGCGATGAGCGGGGGGTCTCTCCGGCACTTTACTTAACTGATAACTGACACGATGACCTATAAATAGAAGCTGCGATGAGCGGGGGGGGGGGGGGGTCTCCCCGGCACGTTACGTAACTGATAACTGACACGATGACCAATACGTAGAAGCTGCGATGAGCGGGTCTCTCCGGCACTTTACTTAACTGATAACTGACACGATGACCTATACGTAGAATCTGCGATGAGCGGGGGGTCTCTACGGTACTTTACGTAACTGATAACTGACACAATGACCTTTACGTAGAAGGTGGGATGAGCGGGGGGTCTCTCCGGCACTTTACCTAACTGATAACTGACAAGATGACCTATACGTAGAAGCTGCGATGAGCGGGTCTCTCCGGCACTTTACGTAACTGATAACTGACACGATGACCTATACGTAGAAGCTGCGATGAGCGGGGGGTCTCTCCGGCACTTTACGTAACAGATAACTGACACGATGACATACAGGTAATAGCTGCGATGAGCGGGGGGTCTCTCCGGCACTTTACTCAACTGATAACTGACACGATGACATATACGTAGAAGCTGCGATGAGCGGGTCTCTCCAGCACTTTACGTAACTGATAACTGACACGATGACCTATACGTAGAAGCTGCGATGAGCAGGGGTCTCTACGGCAATTTACGTAACTGATGACTGACACGATGACCTATACGTAGAAGCTGCGATGAGCGGGGGGTCTCTCCGGCAATTTACTTAACTTAAACTGACACGATGACCTATACGTAGAAGTTGCGATGAGCGGGTCTCTCCGGCACTTTACGTAACTGATAACTGATACGATGACCTATACGTAGAAGCTGCGATGAGCGGGGGGTTTCTCCGGCACTTTACGTAACTGATAACTGACACGATGACCTATACGTAGAAGCTGCGATGAGCGGGGGGTCTCTACGGTACTTAACGTAACTGATAACTGACACGATGACCTTTACGTAGAAGGTGGGATGAGCAGGGGGTCTCTCCGGCACTTTACGTAACTGATAACTGACACGATGACCTATACGTAGAAGCTGCGATGAGCGGGGGGGTGTCTCTCCGGCACTTTACGTAACTGAAAACTGACACGATGACATATACGTAGAAGCTGCGATGAGCGGGGGGTCTCTCCGGCACTTTACTTAACTGACAACTGACACGATGTCCTATACGTAGAAGCTGCGATGAGCGGGGTGTCTCTCCGGTACTTTACGTAACTGATAACTGACACGATGACCTTTACGTAGAAGTCTGGATGAGCATGGGGTCTCTCCGGCACTTTACGTAACTGATAACTGACACGATGACCTATACGTAGAAGCTGCGATGAGCGGGTCTCTCCGGCACTTTACGTAACTGATAACTGACACGATGACCTATACGTAGAAGCTGCGATGAGCGGGTCTCTCCGGTACTTTACGTAACTGATAACTGACACGATGACCTATACATAGAAGCTGCGATGAGCGGGCGGTCTCTCCGGCACTTTACTTAACTGATAACTGACACGATGACCTATACGTAGAATCTGCGATGAGCGGGGGGTCTCTACGGTACTTTATGTAACTGATAACTGACACGATGACCTTTACGTAGAAGGTGGGATGAGCGGGGGGTCTCTCCGGCACTTTACCTAACTGATAACTGACAAGATGACCTATACGTAGAAGCTGCGATGAGCGGGTCTCTCCGGCACTTTACGTAACTGATAACTGACACGATGACCTATACGTAGAAGCTACGATGAGCGGGTGTCTCCGCCACTTTACGTAACTGATAACTGACACGATGACTTATTCGTAGAAGCTGCGATGAGCGGGGGGTCTCTCCGGCACTTTACGTAACAGATAACTGACACGATGACATACAGGTAATAGCTGCGATGAGCGGGGGGTCTCTCCGGCACTTTACTCAACTGATAACTGACACGGTGACATATACGTAGAAGCTGCGATGAGCGGGTCTCTCCAGCACTTTACGTAACTGATAACTGACACGATGACCTATACGTAGAAGCTGCGATGAGCGGGGTCTCTACGGCACTTTACGTAACTGATGACTGACACGATGACCTATACGTAGAAGCTGCGATGAGCGGGGGGTCTCTCCGGCAATTTACGTAACTTAAACTGACACCATGACCTATACGTAGAAGTTGCGATGAGCGGGTCTCTCCGGCACTTTACGTAACTGATAACTGACACGATGACCTATACGTAGAAGCTGCGATGAGCGGGGGGTTTCTCCGGCAATTTACGTAACTGATAACTGACACGATGACCTATACGTAGAAGCTGCGATGAGCGGGGGGTCTCTACGGTACTTAACGTAACTGATAACTGACACGATGACCTTTACGTAGAAGGTGGGATGAGCAGGGGGTCTCTCCGGCACTTTACGTAACTGATAACTGACACGATGACCTATACGTAGAAGCTGCGATGAGCGGGGGGGGGGGGGGTCTCTCCGGCACTTTACGTAACTGAAAACTGACACGATGACATATACGTAGAAGCTGCGATGAGCGGGGGGTCTCTCCGGCACTTTACTTAACTGACAACTGACACGATGTCCTATACGTAGAAGCTGCGATGAGCGGGGGGTCTCTCTGGTACTTTACGTAACTGATAACTGACACGATGACCTTTACGTAGAAGCTGCGATGAGCGGGTCTCTCCGGCACTTTACGTAACTGATAACTGACACGATGACCTATACGTAGAAGCTGCGATGAGCGAGTCTCTCCAGTACTTTACGTAACTGATAACTGACACGATGACCTATACGTAGAAGCTGCGATGAGCGGGGGGTCTCTCCGGCACTTTACGTGACTGATAACTGACACAATGACCTACAGGTAGAAGCTGCGATGAGCGGGGGGTCTCTCCGGCACTTTACTTAACTGATAACTGACACGATAACCTATACGTAAAGCTGCGATGAGCGGGGGGATCTCTCCGGCACTTTACGTAACTGATAACTGACACAATGACCTATACGTAGAAGCTGCGATGAGCGGGGGTCTCTACGGCACTTTGCGTAACTTATGACTGACACGATGACCTATACGTAGAAGCTGCGATGAGTGGGGGGTCTCTCCGGCACTTTACTTAACTGATAACTGACACGATGACCTACACGTAAAAGCTGCGATGAGCGTGTCTATCCGGCACTTTACGTAATTGATAACTGACACGATGACCTTTACCTAGAAGCTACGATGAGCGGGTCTCTCCGGCACCTTACGTAACTGATAACTGACACGATGACCTATACGTAGAAGCTGCGATGAGCGGGTCTCTCCAGCACTTTACTAAACTGATAACTGACACGATGACCTATACGTAGAAGCTGCAATGAGCGGGTCTCTCCGGCGCTTTACGTAACTTATAACTGACACGATGACCTATACGTAGAAGCTGCGATGAGCGGGTCTCTCCGGCACTTTACGTAAATGATAACTGACACGATGACCTATACGTAGAAGCTGCTATGAGCGGGTCTCTCCGGCACTTTATGTAACAAATAACTGTCACGATGACCTGTACGTAGAAGCTGCGATGAGCGGGTCTCTCCGGCACTTAACATAACTGATAACTGACACCATGACTTATACGTAGAAGCTGCGATGAGGGGGGGGTCCTTCCGGCACTTTACGTAACTGATAACTGACACTATGACCTATACGTAGAAGCTGTGTTGAGCGGGTCTCTCCGGCACTTTACGTAACTGATAACTGACACGATGACCTATACGTAGAAGCTGCGATGAGCGGGGGGGTCTCTCCGGCACTTAACATAACTGATAACTGACACAATGACCTATATGTAGAAGCTGCGATGAGCGGGGGGTCTCTCCGGCACTTTACTTAACTGATAACTGACACGATGACCTATACGTAGAAGCTGCGATGAGCGGGTCTTTCCGGCACTTTACGTAACTGATAACTGACACAATGACCTATACGTAGAAGCTGCGATGAGCGGGTCTCTCCGGCACCTTACGTAACTGATAACTGACACGATGACCTATACATAGAAGCTGCGATGAGCGGGTCTCTCCAGCACTTAACGTAACTGATTACTGAGAGGATGACCTATATGTAGAAGCTGCGATGAGCGGGGGGTCTCTCCGGCACTTTACGTAACTGATAACTGACACGATGACCTATACGTAGAAGCTGCGATGAGCGGGTCTCTCCGGCACTTTATGTAACTGATAACTGACACGATGACCTATATGTAGAAGCTGCGATGAGCGGGTCTCTCCGGCACTTTACGAAACTGATAACTGACACGATGACCTATACGTAGAAGCTGCAATGAGCGGGTCTCTCCGGCTTTTTACGTAACAGATAACTGAGACGATGACCTATACGTAGAAGCTGCGATGAGCGGGTCTCTCCGGCACTTTAGGTAATTGATAACTGACACAATGACTTATACGTAGAAGCTGCGATGAGCGGGGGGTCTCTCCGGCACTCTATGTAACTGATAACTGACACGATGACCTAACCGTAGAAGCTGTGATGAGCGGGGGGTCTCTCCGGCACTTTACGTAACTGATAACTGACACGATGACCTATACGTAGAAGCTTCGATGAGCGGGTCTCTCTGGCACTTTAAGTAACTGCTAACGGACACGATGACCTATACGTAGAAGCTGCGATGAGCGAGGGGTCTCTCCGGCATTTTACGTAACTGATAACTGACACGATGACCTATACGTAGAAGCTGTGATGAGCGGGGGGTCTCTCCGGCACTTTACGTAACTGATAACTGACACGATGACCTATACGTAGAAGCTGCGATGAGCAGGGGGTCTCTCCGGCACTTTACTTAACTGATTACTGACACGATAACCTATACGTGGAAGCTGCGATGAGCGGGTCTCTCCGGCACTTTACGTAACTGATAACTGATACAATGACCTATACGTAGAAGCTGTGATGAGTGGGTCTCTCCGGCACTTTATGTAACTGATAACTGACACGATGACCTATACGTAGAAGCTGCGATGAGCGGGTCTCTCCGGCACTTTACGTAACTGATAACTGACACGATGACCTATACGTAGAAGCTGGGATGAGCGGGTCTCTCCGGCACTTTACGTAACTGATAACTGGCACGATGACCTATACATAGAAGCTGCGATGAGCGGGGGTCTCTCCGGCACTTTACGTAACTGATAACTGACACGATGACATATACATAGAAGCTGCGATGAGCGAGTCTCTCCAGCACTTTACGTAACTGATAACTGACACGATGGCCTATACACAGAAGCTGCGATGAGCGGGGGGTCTCTCCGGCACTTTACTTAACCCTTTCCCAAACAAGACCTGGTTTTGACGTCTCTAATAGCAGAGGTTTGGGAAACATTGAAACAAAAGAAGAAACTGCTGATAACCAGCAGTTTCTCCTTTTGCCTAAATATTTTCTATGTTATATTTTACACAAATATTGCCTTTTCCAACATTTATTGTGTTGTCTGTAGCAGCTTTTGAATTGGACCACCCTAAAATGTTGTCGTTTGGGAAAGGGTTAACTGATAACTGACACGATGACCTATACGTAGAAGCTGCGATGAGCGGGAGGGGGGTCTCTCCGGCACTTTACGTAACTGATAACTGACACGATGACCTATACGTAGAAGCTGCGATCAGCGGGTCTCTCCGGCACTTTACGTAACTGATAACTGACACTATTGACCTATTTGTAGAAGCTGCGATGAGCAGGTCTCTCCGGCACTTTACGTAGCTGATAACTGACACGATGACCTATACGTAGAAGCTGCGATGAGCGGGGGGTCTCTCCGGCACTTTACGTAACTGATAACTGACGAGATGACCTATACGTAGAAGCTGCGATGAGCGGGGGGTCTTTCTGGCTCTTTACGTAACTGATAACTGACACGATGACCTATACGTAGAAGCTGCGATGAGCGGGGGGTCTCTCCGGCACTTTACGTAACTGATAACTGACACGATGACCTATACGTAGAAGCTGCGATGAGCGGGGTCTCTCCGGCACTTTACGTAACTGATAACTGACACGATGACCTATACGTAGAAGCTGCGATGAGCGATGGGCAGGGGGGTCTCTCCGGCACTTTACTTAACTGATAATTACGTAACATGTTTATCTATATGTAGAAGCTGTGATGAGCGGGTCTCTCTGGGATTTTATGTTAGTTAGACAAAAATTCAATCACAAAGAGACAATGTGAATCACAATTTCCCTTTAGTTTCCTTTCAGCTACTAATGTTTACTGCCAATGTGTTTGAATCATCCATGCAAGAGAGCAGCTGGAGGCTCTGATAGGATATTATTGTAGTACTTGTGAGAAAAATGACAGGGGTCCACAATTGGGTGCTCAAGCCGCTGCAAAATGACTTTAGAAGTTGAAAGAGGTGTTAAACCCGAACCAATTTAGAGGAGCAAAGTACAGTGGCACTGAAAAACAAAAGGGCATAGTCTGGTAAGCGTGTTCTTCTTTGTTTGAATAATTTCCTATGCCTTTTCTTAATTGCAAACCGTCTGCGGCCATAGCGCAGTTGATAGTGCATCTGACTCTCACTTGAGTGGTTCCTAGGTTCAATACCCGGCCGTGGCAAATACCCTCTCTTACAAAATGTCACACATTAATGGTTTGATATAGTGAAGCTATGTGGGCAAGCAGCTGGAGGCTCCGTTAGGGTGTTGTAGTAGTACTGGTAAGAGAAACAACAGGAATCTATGGTTAGGTGCTCCAGCTGCCGCAATATGACCATAGCAGTTGAAAACTTTAAAACCCCAATAAACTCAAACCCAGACATTGCAAGAAAAGATGAAAATAGATCTATATATAAACTGACACGATTTAAAAACGCAAAACACGTTTTCATTAACCATTCCTTTCCTATTGCCTCGATCGGCACCATATTTGGGGACAAGTATGAGTCAATGTATACGCTTCACGCTCCAGCAATTTTGTTGTGTTTTCTGTAAACTATCCGGACATCTGAACCGCCAATCACTAAATGCTCGTGTGTCTCGTGCATTCAGACCACGTGTTAAATCACTAAGATTTTTTGTGTACAAATTGCCACTTTGATTTACTTATTGAAAACATACGAGAACAACGAAAGAAAATTGTGTATAAAATGCTGAGGCTTACTTTGCGAAAAAGGAACCGAGTTTTTTTGCGTTTGGTTTGCCGTGTTTCGCAAATGAAGGTAGCTAGACGCTTTAATGTAGCCGTATCGACGGTTCCAAGGTTTATGACACGTGTAAACGACACAGGAAGATTTACAGACCACCCACGTCCCGGTCAGCTGCGTGTAACAACTGTACGTCAACATAATTGTATACGTCAACGTCACTAACGCAACAGATTTGTGACGGCTCAGTCTACAGCAAATTCTATAGTTGGTAATCGCGGGCTGCCTATAAATCACGACATGGTGATGAATCGCCTGTGAAAACAATGGGTTCGCTGTCGTCGATGTTCAATGCCAGGCTCTTGACTCAACGTGCATTTTGGCATAATCTGACATCCATTCGGGCATTAACAACAACAACAACAACAACAACAACAACAACAACAACAACAACACTCCTAAACAACACTCCTAAACAACAATCTTAAACAATTTTTTAATTTTTTTTTGTCTTTTAGGGTAGAAAAATACATTGTGGAAAATGTAGGAATAGCTTGTCACATGCAATTTCTTCATTTTCCACAATGTTTTCTGAAGCCTTTAACTTTAGTCAAATAGTCTTTTGAGTCAGCTAATGGATTAAGAAACTAGAAACTCATTGCATAAAAAATTAGAATGTTCCAAATTCCTGAAAGAGTCTTTAAAGAGATGAGTGGTTCAGGAAAGCTCTGTGGCAAAAGAAAATGCTGATTATCAGCATTACCTCTTGTTGTCTCAATGTTTTCTATTCCTTGTTTACAAATTCTTTTCTTATTACCCCTTGCAGTAGTCTGTGCTGCAACATGTCACATATAACAATTCCAAAGTGTTGGTTGTTCTAAGAAGCAAACATTGTGAGAAATAAAGAAATAGATTGGAAAAGAAATTTGTTAATTTTCCACAATGTTTTCCTAAGCATGTCTCTTGATGTGAATGAGTGTCACTGTTTGGTAATGGATTAAAACGTTTCCAGACTACCTAATTTTAGAGTACACAAGTGTGAAAACTGCTGTAGACCACAAATTGCATGTTAAAGGATTTGAAAGAGAATATTGAGGAGAAAATACTGATTATTAATTTTCTCTTCTTTTGCCTCTGTTTTCCCAAGCCTTTTCTAATTGGGCCATCATAAGAAGGTATTGTTTGGGATAGGGTTAAAGCATTTATTCATTCCATTAATTGTCTTTTCAGCTGCTAAGCCTATGATCTAGCACTATCACTGTTTGTACGAATTTGTCCCCACCAATCATTGCAAGAACAGATGGAAATATAAGGAAGATTTCACATTGAACTGGTGAGAAGATTTTTATCATCTACCAATATTCTCAGCAACTGTAACAACAAGAACGACAACAATAATCATAAACGGCAATTTTACTTTAATTTTTATTCTTCATGTGCATCTAAGGAATTGTGTGTATTCAAATGGCAGAAAATATAGGGGAAAAAGTAGAAAATGCTGATATCAGTCTTCTTTTGCGTCAATGTTTGCCCAGGCCTTTTTCTAAAAAGTGTGCCATAAAAAGGTATTGTTTGGGATAGGGTTCAAGAATTTATGCATTCCACTTAATGTCTTTTCAGTTTCTACAATGGCACTACATGGTTGTTTGTATGTATTTGTTCCCACCAACCATTGCAAGAACAGATGGAAATATATGGAAGATTTCACATTGACCTGGTGAGTAGATTTTGATCATCCATGTATATTCTCAGTAGCTGTATCATCATCAACAACAACAACAATTGTAGACAAGTATTTTATGCCCGTTTCGAAAGATCGGGGGCATATTGTTTTATTCACGTCCGTCTGTCTGTCTAGTATAACAGGTATTGTTTGGGAAAGGGTTTAACCCATTACCACACAATGACTCTTTTTGACTCCCCACAAGATAATGGCTTTGGAAAACATTGTGGAAAATGCAGAAATTGCTTGTGACAAGCAATTTCTTCATTTCCCACAATATTTTCTACACCATATGTGCTAAAAATATTAAATTTCATTCACTTCTAATTGTCGTCTGCAAAATCTTTGAAATTGACCAGTCCAAAATTTGTCATTTGGTAATGGGTTAACAGCCATTCTCCAGAAATCAGAACTCTTTTCCAAATCAAGAAACAATGCATATGCTCCGTAACGAAGGGGCGGTCTTTTTGAATGTGTGTTTACGTTTTATACGGAATGCTCCACCGGACAAACTTGTGTTTTTTCTCAAGCTCTTTAATACGACAATCATTAGTTACAACATTTCATGTACTATTTCAAACCACTATTAAGTAACAAAAAACTTCACAAGACCCCGTATAAACAATCAAAATAACTGTAGAATATAAAGGTTTTCCATTTTAATGATACACGTTGTCAAAGGTCAATGTCACTGAAAAGTACATTTGTATACCCCCATTTATGCTTCACCATCAAAATGGACCACATCAGCTTTATTTTCGATCATTGATTGTGCTCTAACGTTTTAAAAACTAACCGTCAGTACATAATCTATCCTCCGTAACATGACTATTTTTATACTTACTTTGATGGATCATAAAAATCGTTTGGTAAAAGTGGTGTGGGTTAAATTTTCAGAAATAGCGCCTGAAGTATTCTTCTTTCGAAATAACGCAAAACCATTTGAATTGCAAATGGTCGAAAAATCATTTTTTTCTCAAATCAAAATGGCTTCAATTCCTGGAGAATGGCTGTTAAGAATTTTCATTCCACTAATTGTCTTTTCAGCTGCTATGGTTGTTTGTACGTATTTGTCACCACCAAACATTTCAAGAAAAGATGAAAAAATTAAGAAGATTTCAAATTGAACTGGTGAGTAGAGGAAAAGCAGAAGTTTCATTATATTGCAAAGCTTGAAAATTTTATAATGCAAACTCCATAGGAAATTGAAATCGCTATTGCATGGACATCTGGGAACAATCTTAGTCGAAAAAGGATTCAAAACCCCCCTGTAAGGCCTGCATGATGTTTAAAAAAAACAATCGAAAACTGTGATAAAGTTGTGAATATCAAACATTTTAAATTCCCTATTTGTTTATGTCAAACTAGGGAGGTAATTCGCAAAATTGACAGATTAGACCTTTATTTGAGAGTTTGCTACAAGTGATAAGAGAGATTTTTTTGTGTGTTTTTTGGCAAGCAGGATATGATCGATTCCGAAAAAATAATGAATCGTTTCCTGCGCATGTACATTATGTGGCATTAGATGAAATTAGCTAACTCTGACATTAAAGGAGACAAGGCAATGAAATTTCGACAAAACGATTGCTGAATGCCTGGGAAATAACATCAAAATATATTTTGGGCTTTTAGTTCGATACTTTTCCAGAAACAAGAAATCTTGCAGCATAAAGTTTTCACTTTTATTCAGTATATATTCTCAGCATCTGCATAAACAACAACAACCACCACACACCACCACCATCCTAAACAACAATTTTTATTCTTTTTGTCTTTCTGGGTAGAAAACATTGCGGAAAATGAAGAAAATGCAATTTCTTCATTTTCCACAATGTTTTCTGAAGCATTTAACATCTTAGTCAAATATTCATTTGAGTCAGCTAATGGATTAAGAAACTAGAAACTCTGCATAAAAACACAGTTCCAAATTCGTGAAATCGTCTTTAAAGAGACGAGTCGTTCAGAGAAATTTTGGTGCAAAAGAAAATGCTGATTACAGCGGCGGATCCAGGATTTCTGTGAGGGGGGTTCGTTTTTACAAGAAGGGGGGGGGGGGGTCGTTTTACAAGTTTTCCACAATTTTGACTGAATTTCTGCATGAAAATGAAATAATTAGGCTACATAGGGGGGTTCGTTTGAACCCCCCGAACCCCCCCTGGATCTGCCACTGGATTATCATCATTATCTCCTGTTGTCTCAATGCTTTCTGTTCTTTTTTGTTTACAAATTCTTTTCTTATTACCATGCAGTGTGTCATTTGCAAACACATTCAAAATGGGCCAAAATTTCACTAACAGGCAATTTTAGCTGAATATTAGAGTTTTTTGTCTTCTTGGATTAATACATTGTGGAAAATGAAGAAATTGCTTATGACAAGTATTTCTTTCTCCATTTTGCACAATGTTCAATGGATTTATGTACACTTGTACATGTCAGAAAATATTGAGGAAATGCTGACAGATATCGGTATTTCGTTAGCCTTGATATTTACAAAGGCCTTTCTCTACATGGTTCAACATAACAAGGTCTTGTCTGGGATAGGGTTAAAGAATTTATGGGTTCCTCTAATTGTCTTTTCAGTTGCTATGGTTGTTTGTACGCATTTGTCCCCACCAAACATTGCAAGAAAAGATGAAGATATATGGACGATTTCACATTGAACTGGTGACAAGATTTTTATCATCTATTTGTATTATCATCATCATCATAAGCAGCAGCAGCAGCAGCAGCAACAACAACAACGATAATAATAACAACAACAGACCTAAACAACAATCTTTATTCTTTTTGTCTTTCTGGGTAGAAAGCATTGTGGAAAATGAAGGAATCGCTTGTCACATGCAATTTCTTCTGTTTCCACAATGTTTTCTGAAGACTTTAACCTCGTAGTCAAATATTTATTTCAGTGAGCTAATGAATAAAGAAACTAGAATCTCTTTGCATAAAAAACAGACTGTTCCAAATTCGTGAAAGAGTCTTTAAAGAGATGAGTCGTTCGGGAAAACTTTGGTGCAAAAGAAAATGCTGATTATCAGCTAGCATTATCTCCTGCTGTCTCAATGTTTTCTGTTCTTCATTGGTTACAAATTCTTTTTAACATGCAGTGTGTCAACTGCAAGGACTTTGATGTCTTTTGGTTCAGAATTACACATGGCCACCATTTACGGGGCCTCCCTTTTGGCAGGAAAAATACATGGTCAGTTCTAGTAGGTTCAAAAGCTCATGTGAGCTTATGTTATTGTTATTCTGTCTTGCCGACTTTAAATAAAATTTACTTACTTACTTACTATGTGGTTTATATCATGGTGGTTTATCACGTGACACAACAATTTCAGAAAATCTTCAATAATTTTGTTAATTCTAGACCGATTTGAATTCTGTTTGAAGCAGAGAAGGTGGAAAAAATGCCAGGAATAAGCCTGACATGGTTGATTTTTGAAAAATCAGTTGATAGAAAAGTTATTGAAGATCAACCAAAATTTTGGTTGATCTTCAATTATTTTTTATCAGCTGATTTTTCAAAAATCCAACACATCCATCTAATGTGTGATGTTTACCCACCTTCTCTGCTTCAAATAGAAGTCATATTGGTCCCGTATTAACAAAATTTGATGATTTTATGAAATTTGTGTATCACGCGATGACAAGGACATGTGAATATATTGGAATTAATTAAAGGTGTTTTGTGGTTTTTCAACCGGACTTACCATTCGTTTGCTTCTTTGGACGCCATCTTGGAATGAAAGGGACCACGAGTGAGAGCGTGGTCCGACCATGGCTCGGTTCAAAGGTCAAATGACGTCACTATAACCCGGGCTATCGGTGTTCGATTGGAACGATGGCTGAAATAGCTTGAGCGATCGTCCCAATCGAAGTCAGCCATTGACAACTTACCCGAAGCGATTTGTCAATCTCCTACGCAGTAGGAATCAGGTTTAAATTACGTATCTCTGACGTAATCGCTGTTTAGATGTTGGCGATTTGTATCGGCCAGATTGATTGGTCTACTCGCCCATCATGAAATGATGATGAAACCAATGAAACGGCGGCATTTGGGAGCGGCTAATACAAAGTTTAACTAGCCAAGTGCCCCAGGGGTCATGTAGCGTAGCTATGGCCGCTGGGTTTCCGAGGATGGTGAAAACCCTGCCGACTATAAAGCCCACAGAATTAGAACAGGCAGATAAATGGTCTTAAGGGAGCATGACATTCCCGGTTTTTCGATTTTATGCACAAGAAGAAAATAATTGAACAACAAAGTTGAACACTCACCTGTTTTTGTAAAAAAAATGGTGATCCCAGAGACAGAGCAATACATGGCCGGAAGCGCCCCAGAGGATTTTTAAAAGCGGCAGAGCCATTGGCTCTGTCTCTGTAGTTTCCGTACCGTGTTTAAATATCTACCTAACCATAATAAAGCTAAATTTTGATACAATTGCCATAATCATATGATAAAACCATGACTGGACTGCAGTCCCAAGTAAAGGTCACACTGTCCAGTATCTAGATCAGTCTTGTGTCCATATTTATTACTCAATGTCTTTGATATGGCTGTACATATTGAAGGAAAAGGAGAAATACTGATAAACTATTTGCTTCCTTTATTTCGAAAGTGTCCATAGTTATGACACATCGGTATGTTCAAGGTCATACAAATTTTAATTTGCTCGCCAATAACTTTTTAATCAGGTGCTGTTAAAAACGTTCATCGCATCCAACGAATCCCTGAAATTTTTCACCTCTGCTTCAAAACAAATTAAGATTTGGTCACTAATTCAAAAGTTACTGAAGATTTTCTGCAATTTTTGTTGTTGTTGTTGTTGTTGTTGTTGTTGTTGTTGTTGTTGTGTCACGTGATTCCATATGACATGACTATTGATCTTCATCAGACTGCTTGTAAGCGCGTCCACGGTGGATAATCACGTGATACAATATTTTCAGAAAATCTTCAATAATTTTGTAAATACTGGACCGATTTGAATTCGGTTTGAAGCAGAGAATGTGGACAGACGTCACGCATTAGATGGACGTGTTGGATTTTTGAAAAATCAACTGATAAAAAAGTTATTGAAGATAAACCAGAATTGGTTTATCTTCAATAACTTTTTATCAGTTGATTTTTCAAAAATCCAACACGTCCAACTTATTCCTGGAATTTTCCCACCTTCTCTGCTTCAAACCGAATTCAAATTTGTCAAGTATTAAAAAAGATATTGAAGATTATCGAAAATTCTGAGTCACGTGATTATACACCATGGCATCGTCGCTTTTCGACATAAGGTAAACCTCATAGGCCTAATTGCAGCTTGAATCATCAGCCTAAACACTGCATTTCAAGGTTTGCCAATACAATATACTTATATACTTTGCCACTATACAGCTTGAAATTATTCTGTGGAGAACCCTTATAAGGATTCGTGTTACAAACGTTTAGTTACTTAAGTCTATGAGGAAGCTATTAGAGAGCAATACGGATCTCATGCATTATGCTGATTTGGATACACATTGGCCTTAATTTCCGTAAAGACCCTTTTCCAGATCCAGAATCGATTGACTTTGTACTTTTGAGAGTAGCTCTAGCTCTCCATTTGAACCCGAAGCTTGAAAAGGGCCGCTTAAGGCTTTTGAGCCCAACACTGTTCCAGAGCAGCCTGCGTAGCCTATACACGCAGTCTGACCTGCAGCAATTATAAAAGAATATCATTGCCATTTTGGTCTCTGCCAGTCTCCATTTAGGCACTGGTTGGTATTAAAATATGACGGCTTTAAATTTTATAAGGGACCTTTTTTCTAGATCCGCGCTTGGTTGTTATTATAATATCATATTCCGTAAAAATTGCATAGACTAAATAGTTCGGGCAGCGATCCGCTTATCCTTAATTCTTTGATCAGGTCAGCGCTTGCTTAACTGTTCGTTAACACTAAAAACTATACGAGGTAAAAACCCTTTCCCAAAAGACACTTTTAGGCTCATTGAAAATTGAATGTAATTTCGTGTAAGAAAGAAACTTCATATTGTGGCATAAAAGTAAAATTCGGCATTATTGGTCAACTTTTTTTTCTTTTGTGTGTGTGTGTGGGGGGGGGGGGGGGGGGAGGGGGGTAGCCCAGCCCCCTAGCCTCGTGTTCCTACGGGCCTGAACATTGTTTGCTGCTGTATTTTCCGGTCTATAATTATTGTACTCGTACATAAAACATCCCTTTTGTCAGCAGCAACAGCTTTTAAAATGACCCTCTCCCCGTATTTCAATTTACACATCCAACGCCAGCCATCAACACTGTGGCGGACCCAGGATTTCTATGAAGGTTCGAATATAAAAATAGGGGGTTCGTGTTCCTAGTAGGCCTATTTGACAGAACAAGCCTATAGAGAGAGAGGGGGGTCGTTTGAACTCCCCCAAAACTAGGACTGGATGTTGAATGGAAAACTACCAACACTTTTATAAGGAAGTGAACTACTCAAAAGTAAGGGTAAGCAATAAAAGGGTCACTCGATTATTTCATTTCAATTGGAATTAGTTCGACAATAAATGTATTATTCTGTAGTACATATAGTATTACCTTTATTCCAAATGCGTTTTATGCACTTATTAATGTTTTCCTAAACAAACACTAGCTTGAATTCCTTAAAATTGAAGTCTTTAGGTGTGCGAGGAAAAAAGGAGTTGAAAACAAGCGATTCGTCGTTTTTTTTTTTTTTTTTTTTTCAACGAAAACCTAGTAGCTGCAGCTAAAAACAAGCTGCAGTTACGATTTTTTGTTGGGAACAACAACAATAACAACAACAACAAAACCCGGCGAATTTCTCATTTGTTCAATATTGTCTGTATGTAACCGGTTTCATTATGTATTATTGCTCATTTTGGACCAGACTAAAATAGACAAAGGGTTTACAACATATACATTCTGTCAGATGACACAGGAAACATTTGGAGGTAGAGTGGACAAGCAATACCAACGGACGCCAACAGACGAATCTTCAAAAAAAGAGTATATCGCTGCTTATCTACAGAAAATCTCGTAAATGCAGCTTGTTTCAAGCTGAAGTCACGAGGGTTTTGTTGAAAAGCGATCATATAATCTTAAGAATTGGTACTTGTAGCTCTATAATTTTAATGGCACGGGGTATCAAATACCGGTAATTTAATGAAAGTTTTTAGGAATGTTCATGTTTGTCCGTAAATATATCTTTCTTTCTGGTTATCACCGTTTTCTCCTTTAGCAAATATGTTACCGAAGTCAAAGTTTTGTTTTGGAAAGGCTTAACAAGCAGGTTGGATTCACAAACCAGTCTTATACCAAGTCTATCTTTCAAATTACACAAAAATCCACCCGATTGGCCGAGACAAACGTCTAGTCCAATCAGATGGCTTGTAATGAATTTTTTTATAAGACAATCCTTTTAGGAATGTTGTTGGTACGGCCTCAGGTAGGCATTACTTATACGTATTTCATATAAGTGCACCGCAGATCTTTTGACAAAGAAGTAAAGGATTTTGAATTCGTGCCATTTAATAAAATGTATACTACTAAGTCCACTAAACACAATAGATTGGGACTGATTGAGTCGATAGTATTAATTGTTTAAAAATTGGATATTTAAACAATAAAATTGTGATAAAATGTGAACGGATAGTATATTTAAGATGAGCATGTGATGTACATATCGATATTTGATCGTGTTGGTGGAGTGATCATTTGTGAATATTGGTATACAAATTCATAGTGTGGTGGGAGCATAAATATAGCAGACGTTTGTAAAATGTGATTGATTGATTGATTTATTCATTGATTGACCGGTTGTTTTCTTGGTTCTTTTTCTTGTTCTTTCGGTTGTTCATTTATTCGTGATTTTAGTATGTTTGTTTCCGACTTTAGTTTGGGTTCTATAATATTCTGTAAAAATAACAAAATTGATTTTATCAGAGACTTTGGCGGAAATTTGCGAAAAGTGACACAAAGAGACATTCCTATTTTTTATTGTTTCGAACCTTTTGGCCAATGACAAAATTCAAAGATGTTACAGACGACAACTAAAGGTGAATGAAATTAGACATCTTTCGGTCTTTTAGGGTGGAAAACATTGTGGGAAATGAAGAAATTGCTTGTCACAAGCAATTTCTCCATTTTCCACAATGTTTTCCAAAGCCATTATCTTGTGAGGAGTCAAAAAGAGTTACTGTGTGGTAATGGGTTAATAAAAAGTATGTGTTGTTTTGATAAAACTATCGCTTGTTTTGTTTTTTCGAAGTTATAGCGGACGAGAATTGACCTGGCAGAGCATTCCATTCGATTAGCATTGGCTGCTCTGCCAGGTCAATTCTCGTCCGCTATATCGAAATATCAAAGAGTCTAGCCATGATATTATGACATATGTTGACAAATTTTACCTACCTAACAAGGCGAAAACAGCGTTAATTTTCACTAGAATTTTGCATACGTTGGTTCGAATATTGCCAGTGTTCTAGACATTCGATGATTCTCCATAATTCGAACCGTCGCAAGCAAAAATAGAGAAGTTTTGAGTTGGGTATGTGGTTGTTTACTCTGATCAATTTTGTAAACGCGTGCCATAATATCTCGACCGGACTGTAGGCATTCTTCTTGGTATACCTCACGATAAATGACCTGGCAGAGCATCCCAGCCTATTGGCTGGGGCTGCTCTGCCAGTTCAATTATCGTGAGCTATAAAATGGTCTCTCGTGTTTATGACAAGGACTTACAGAACAGTCAAATATCTGTTAAAAACATTGACGCACAATGACATAAGTCCTTTTGTTAGTGGACTATAGGATTCTCTTCATTTTTCAAATAGTTTATGCCTATGGGGTTATGCATAATGTAGATAACCCTTTCCCAAACGACAAAGCAAATAGACAAATGCAATTCTGAAAGTAAATAGACTAGATTGCAATTCGCAAAGCAAATAGACTATTGCAATTCGTAACCGACTTTATGGATTTTGAAAAGGATTTTGTACATAATTATATCATCGAATATATTGAGACAAAAGAAGAAAATGCTGATTATCAGCATTTACTCGTTTTCCTTCCATGCTTTCTCAAGATTTTGTATTAGGGACATCAAAACCAGGTCTTGTTCGAGAAAGGGTTAAGCAGATTACCAACAGCTCAATCAACTTTTAATGGTTATTGCAGAGATTTTAATTTTCATCCGATGTATTACGTGATAAACCGTTAAAACCCGATTGAAGTGCCCTGAATTTGGACAGGTCTATCTAGAATTTTGTCTTTCAACCCTTTCCCAAACAAGACAAAGTTTTGACGTAGCTAGTAGAATACGCTTGGGAAAACATTGAGGCAAAAGAAGAAAATGCTGATAATCAGCATTTTCTCCTTTTGTCTCAATATTTTTCTGTGCTATAATATACACAAAATTCATATTCATTTGTATCATATTTTGATGTCTTCAGAAGCTTTCAAAGTTGACCATCCCTGTTATGAACCTTATTTGGGAAAGGGTTAAAAGGGTAAACACTTCTTACCATAACGGTTCAAAATTTCGTCTGATCTTGTGGTGTACAGTGTCGTCTGCTATCAAAGATCATCAAAAAACAGATCTTTCGAAACAATTATTGGGAATATTAAATGTGTATTCATGTTTAATTAAGAATAATAAAATGCTTCGATGATTGATCAGAAGACGTTTTCGTGATTCGGATTTTACAAAATATGGAATTAAAATTCTGGATTTATATTTCGATCGTCTGCCTTTCATTCAACGTTGGATTGGTAAGTATTTTCCCTTTTCGTTATAAAAAGGTTCTCGTGCAAGACTATTCTAACACTGAAAGATTGTGACCAGTAAAGATGTGCATACTTATACGTTTCCAAATAAAAATGAGTCGGGATCTGGAAAAAACGTCCCTTATTGCATTTGAGAACAACATGGTTCCAGATCAGCCTGCGTATACACGCAATCTGACCAGGAACCATGTTGTTCTCCAATAGCTTCCACATGGTCTGTAGCAACTATTTGAGAGTAACATGGATGCTGGCTAGACTGCATCTAGGCACAGCCTGACCTTGAAATCTGGCTATCTCAAATGCTATACGGGACGTTTTTCCTCACAAGAAAAGGCTTGTGAAAACATTGTGGAAAATGAAGAAATTGCTTGTGACAAGCAATTTCTTCATTTACCACAATGTTTTCTAACCCAGAATGGGTAGATTTTTAAAATTTCATCAACTTAAAATTGTCGTCTGCAACACCTTTCAATTTGGAAATGCCCAAGATTTTGCTGTCGTTTGGGAAAGGGTTAACCATTTACCAGACGGCACAACTTTAGACTCGTCGAAACTCCAAGACCTTGCAGACAACACTTTCGAGTGAATGAAATTTCACATGTTTGGTCATAATGCATAGAAAATATTGTGGGAAATGAAGACATTGCTAGTCGCAAGCAATTTCTAGTCGCAAGCAATTTCTTCATGTTCCACATTCTTTTCCAAAGGCAAAGCCATTGTCTTGTGGGGAGTCAAAGAGGGTCAGTGAGTGGGAATGGGTTAAAATTTTATTCCATAAGGTTGTCAAAGCCAGAAATCGTTTGGATATGATGTGATTGTGTTGAAAGATAGTAAACATAACGATACGAAAACGCACATGTTTTAATAGGAATAATTTATGAGATGAAATTCAATATTATTTAATTGATAACTTTTATCAATTTCGGTAAAATTATCACAATTCAATGTACGCTGAACGTGTTAAGATGTTCTCAAATTGCATCGTTTATATGATAATGTTTAAATTCTTCTCCTTTTAACCAAACATTGAATATGAATCGTAAATTGGTAGATGGTCTGGTTGATCGTTCTAGGGATGTTAATTTGACAGACGACATCAAAATAGGTGTTCAGTGGCCTTACACAGCGTGAGGGGGAGGGGGGTTTCGAGGGTTCGCCCCCCCCCCCCCCCCCCTCTGTAGCCTGATTCTTTCATTTCCGCGAAGAAATTCAGTCAAAATTGTGAAATACAAGGAAAACGAACCTCATATAGAAGGAAAGAGGATCAAATGCTGACCATCAGCATATACACGGTGGATAATCACGTGATGCAATGTTTTCAGAAAATCTTCAATAATTTTGTAAATACTGGACCGATTTGAATTCGGTTTGAAGCAGAGACTGTGGACAGACGTCACGCATTAGATGGACGTGGTTGATCTTTGAAAAATCAACTGATAAAAAAGTAATTGAATATAAACCAAAATTTTGGTTTATCTTCAATTACTTTTTTATCAGTTGATTTTTCAAAAATCGAATACGTCCAGCTTATTCCTGGCATTGTCCCACATTCTCTGTTTCAAACCGAATTCAAATTGTTCAAGTATTAAAAAAGATAATAAAGATTATCGGAAATTCTGAGTCACGTGATTATACACCGTGATATATCTTCTTCTCTTTCTTCATTATTTTTCGACACTCTCGTCGTTACGGCCATAACACATAGGTCTTGTTTGAGAAACGAATAACCAGAAACAGACCAAAAAAGTAATGTATAGATACAGTTAACCCTTTCCCAAACGGCAAAATTTTAGGGCAGTCCTATAAAAGCTGCTGTAGACGACAAAATTGATGTAAAAAACGAAGGTATATGTGTATGATATAACACAGAAAATATTGAGACAAAAGGAGAAACTGCTGATAACCAGCAGTTTCTTCTTTTGTCTCAATGTTTTCCAAAGCCTTATCTATTAGGGACGTCAAAACCAGGTCTTGTTTGGGAAAGGGTTAAAACATTTGACGTGAAAGACTTGGCTCACAACCACACGACGTTCAGTGCATTCAATCAATCAAATTTTATTCCGTATCAAAATGGTAAAAGTCGCTTTAATATAAAAATCAAAAATGAAAATTACCATCGTTGAATGTATGATTTCGTCTCTAGTTGCCGAAAAAACTAAGCAAGGGCGACCAAGATATTCTAGAGCTAATGTTTAACCCTTTCCCAAACAACAAAATTTTAGAGTGATCCACTTCAAAAACTGCTTCAAACGACAAAATGGAAGGTATTAAAGATAGAATTTGTGTATAATATGGCACAGAAAATATTGAGACAAAAGGAGAAACTGCTGGTTATCAGCAGTTTCTTCTTTTGTTTCAATATTTTCCCAAGCCATTTCGATTAGGGACGTCAAAACCAGGTCTTGTTTGGGAAAGGGTTAACTCGTGACAATACTCATATCTAGGTTGTTTAACCCTTTCCCAAACAACAAAATTTTAGGGTATTCTAATTCGAAAGCTGCCACAAACGACAAAATAAATGTTGATAACGATAAGATTTGCGTAAAATATTACTCAGAAAATATTGAAGCAAAAGGAGAAACTGCTGGTTATCAGCAGTTTCTCATTTTGTCTCAATGTTTTCCCAATGTTTTCTCAATGTTTTTTTTCTATTAGGGATGTCAAAAACCAGGTCTTGTTTGGTAAGGGGTAATCCGAGTCTTCTCGGATGTAAATACGCTCTTTGATATTTTGATTTTTCGCTATTTACATCCGAGCGAGTTGCCCGTTGAAAAAATCAAGAAGTTCGCAACTCGATGTTGCGCATCGTTCACCGTCCGATCTTAAACGCTATCCGTAAAAGGCCTGATGATATCGATCAATGAACCATTTATTGTCAAGGCTGCTGAAAAAATTGCGACCAAAAAGTATTTCCAAAAGGTTTAAATAGGCAATGTTTTGCAACAACCCTCACCTGAGCAGCCTTTGTTTACCATGACCTTCCATTTAAAACCACGTGATCAACGCGAAATCTCGCACATGGAATGCGGGTTTTCCCAGATTATGACGTAACGGTAGAATTTGAAAGAAAAAAAATATAAGATTATTTTATTTTTCAAATTGACGGCCCTTCTGAAATAATATAACAATAACGAGTTTAAAAAAAAACTGATAACATGAATAAATAAATAAATGAAATTTATCAGAAACGTCCGGCAAACGTTTTAAAGCTAGTATTCGCACCAATAATGTTTGCTACTATGTTGGGTCAATTCCATAACTTATGAGCATGGAGAACGAAATAAACGGAATTTCTGGGGGAAAAGCAATACCATTCAAATTGCAAGCTGAACAGATCGACATAAAATGATTTCCGCAACAGGAACACTCCATAATTTCTGAACAAAGGTGGTCACGTGACTTGAGAAAATTCGTAATCAAAGGCGGTCACGTGATAGTCACGTGGCGGTAAATTCCGTTCTATTAAATAGAACGAGACCTGGTCACGTGATCTGCAATAACAATGGCGACGAAATGGAGTGGAAATAGGGGGTTGTTGAGTTTCGAAAGGTTATACTCTTCCAGCAAGCCGATTTGAAATGAATTTTTTGGTCAGGTATGACAAAAAATGATTTATTGATCTATAGCCTACAGTGTTTTGCCGAGTGATTGGATATGATACACAAAAACAAAGCTTCGCTACTTGTACCAAACTTTCCGCTGTTTTCAACGGGCAACTCGCTCTGACGTAAATAGCGAAATATCAAAATATCAAAGAGCGTATTTACGTCAGAGAAGACTCGGATTAGGTAAGGGGTTAAAATGCAAGCAGTTCTAAACGTCATTTGATTCAGAGTGGTACTTGTAATTTAGCAGAGAAATGGGTTATAAATTTAGAATAACATATTTTCAAATCACCACTGAATAAACTCAACTTATTATTTAAACTAATGAAATAAGGTCATGGGGGTAAGGTTCCTACTTAACGCTTACCAACATGGTTCATGGATTTGTCAATGTAACGAACTAAAATACAATGTGTACACTATAATATCTTTTGTACACCTTACTTCTTACAACTTTAGAGAAAGGAGAAAATGCTGTCTGATAAGCCTGAATTTTGGTGTTTTCAATATTTTCTAAGAACGTTATCTATGATACGAGTAAATGATAATGGATTGTTTCATAGTTGGCTCAATTTTAACATGTTTGAATGTAAAGAAGAGATGTGTAACGTTTCCGTTGTATACGACAGGGTTCTCCGAAGAATAATTTGAAGCTATAGGGGCAAATGAAAATTGTGTCCACGGAAATATTTCTAAATAAAAACATAATGGGAAAAGAAGAAATTGCTCAATTTGAGCAATTCTTCTTTTCCGATTATGGTTTTTATACAAAATTGCCACATTTTAATGTATAAGAAAACATAATTTATCACTTTTTTGACATGAAACACCCCTAAATGTCTCTATTTGGTGATCATTTTGTAGAAATTAAGCTGTAGGGGTAATTTTGAAGCTGTATGGTTTTGAAGCTGTATGGACATTACATAGATTTATATGAAGCTGTAATGGTGCCGATACAGCTTATTAGGCTGGGGAGAACACTGATACGAGTAACGCACACTTTCCTAGACAACAAAAGTACATAATTGTCCTGATTCAAAGGTATTAAGCAGACAAGTAAAGTAATGCTAAAGAAAATCATTTTGTCGAATAGGTAGAAATAAAAGATGATGAAAAAACAAGGTTTTGTTTATCCCAATTATCCTATTTTGTCCAAATGCCAAATGCATTCCAAAGTATTCCCCATTCAATGCCTCAAATTCTGATTTTTTTCTGTACAAGATTTAAATAATATTTTGTAGCATAAAGAATATGGGGTTATGTATTATTGTATGAAAGGGTAAAGTATTCCAGTGCACATTATACCTCACGAGGAATGACCTGGCAGAGCAGCCCATGCAAATCGAATGGAATGCTCTGCCAGGTCAATTCTCGTCCGCTATATATACGGGTATTGTTGAATGTTTACATTGTTTAGGAGATTACCTAGAGCTGATCATTTGTAACGTTTAATTCGTTATATAGTGCCACTGCATTAGAAAACGATTCCATTATAGCTGAAAGATCGTGAAAATAATGGACACATATTTACGATTCTTGTATAGAACAGCACCTGGTTAGCCCCGACGCGATTTTCCCCCAAATTGCTTATGTCTGATTTTGCTGGTCGTAATTATAAATACGAAGGCCATATTCAAAGCATTTGTAAAAAGTCCGTCGCAGACATGCCTCTTCTAATTGATGCCACATTAACCCTTTCACAAACAAGATTTGGATATGTCGTCCAAAATAGAACAAAATGGCGCACCACCACTAGCACCACCACCACGTGTGTTATACACTAGGAAAACGAACCCTCTATTTGTGTATGTTTGAACTATATCTCACGATAAATGACCTGGTAGAGCATCTCTAGCTATTAGCTAGATATGCTCTGCCAGATCATTTATCGTGAGCTATATATACCTTAAAGTGACATTTCACATTTATTTCATCTTTTAAAAGTATGTCTTTATGCAAAGACTGCTTATTCTAATGCGTACAAATGCTAACAGTTTTTTGAAGTTGTTATTTATAAGTGAAAAATACGCCTTCAAAGGTGAGACAGAAATGACAAACTCTGTATAAATCTGAACTGTTGTCCACAACAATTTGTTTAATTTTAGCACAAATCTATATATTTCTCGTAAACGGTTCAATATTTTGGCTTGAAATATTCAGAATTTTCATAAGAAAACATACTCTTTCAGATAGAATAAAAGTAAAATTTATATAAAAATAATTCTGAAATGTCACTTTAAAGTGACATTTCACAATTATTTTAACATAAATTTTATTTTTATAACAACAAAAAATAGATAGCATTTCTACGCATTAGAATAAACAATCTTTGCATCAAGACATACTTTTAAAAAATGAAATAAATGTGAAATGTCACTTTAACAGAATTGATTAACCCTTTCCCAAACGGCAAAATTTTCGGGTGATCCACTTCAAAAACTGCCACAAATGACAAAATGGATGGTATTGAAGATATGATATGTGTAAAACATGGCATAGAAAATATTGAGGCAAAAGGAGAAACTGCTGGTTATCAGCAGTTTCTTCTTTTGTCTCAATGTTTTCCTAAGCCTATTCTATTAGGGATGTCAAAACCAGGTCTTGTTTGGGAAAGGGTTAATATCCGTCGCAGAACAACAAAAACATTGCAAAAATTGTAAGAAAATGCTGATAATCAGCTTTAATATTTCCGTGTTAATTCTTTTTTGGAAAACATATCGACATCAATGTCCAATTTTGTCATCTTTAGCAGCTTTCAAATAGGACCAGTCGCATATCGTGTCATTCATGAAAGGGTTAAAGTGCAAGTCGACTCAGGACACTCGCATATTAGGAATGGTCTATGTTACGTAATCGGTCAGTGTCAAAATATATTATAGATCTACTTTATTTTCCTAAGCCGATTGACAAGTTTTCTAATAGTACATATTTCAATATAAGGGTTAGAATTTTAAGCCTTTCCATATCACTAGAAGGGGAAGTTTTTGGAGAAAAAAAAGTACTGTCTGAATACATCGATTTTTTTTACAAACCACCAATCCATTTACATACCAAATAATACAGATCTAGATGACCTATACTAAAAACGCCATATAAAAGAACGTGACACATCGAAACAAACGAAGACCATGTTGATCACAAGAAGTTCTCTTTTTTCCATGATAATGTTTTTAATCAAACACGAAACACAGTTTTTTTTTGTGTGTGTTTTTTTTAGTATTTTTCAATAACACCAATTCAATTTCAATCACTGAGTAATTTCCGTCGTCACGGGTTTACAATTTTGTAATGATAGGCTAATAAGACTAATAAATAGGGAACGATTTTATCCAGTTAATCGTGACGTAAATTCGGACAAACAAAATAGTATTTCGTAGGTGTTGTTATAAAATCTCGTAACTACGGCTTGATTTAAGCCGTAGTTACGAGATTTTATAACAACACCGACGGTTTATCAAAACATAACGTTAAACCTAGTCTATTCTTAGCACAAAATTCTTTGCCATTAGACGTTTTCTTGCTTGAAAGTGCATGTACATCTTCATGACTCTTTCAACGATTCATTGAGTTGAACCTGCAAAAGCTATTCTAGATATTTTTGTGTCAAAACATGTTTAGGACTAATTTAACGCTTCCCAAAGAAGAACTGGTTCTGACGTCCCTGGTAGAATATAATTGGAAAAACAATGAGACAAAAGAAACAACATTTTCTCCTTTTGCCTCAATATTTTTCTGTGCTGTATTAGGCCTATTTACAAATTTTACCGCTTTTATCACCGACTTAACTCGTCTGCATCAGCTTTCAAATTGGAACACCCTAAATGTCTGTCGTTTTGTTAGCTTATTGTACTAAATATTCTTCCATGTCTGTATTCCAGAATGCACAGTCCCTACAGCTTGGATGCGACACAGGTCAGTATCAACCAATCACACGACCTGTGTTAAAAATATATAAAAACATTCAAAACAAATCCATTTTGTATAAGAATTCCTTGTTAGAACGGCTTCTATTATACATAGATATGAATCATTTAGAACAGGGTGTTTTGAGTACAAAAACAGTCGAGAACTTCAAAATTATTCACCAGATCAAAGGCGTAGGAAGATTTATAATATGGGGGGATGTTTAAGTGAATGGAACCCGAGCGAGCGTAGCGTTGCTAGCCTGTAGGGGGTCTGGGGGCATGCCCCTGCAGAAAATTTTGAATCCTAAGAAGCCACTTCCTGCAATCTGGGCACTTTCTCGTTGAAACCAGTTTTTATTTCATATTTATGTGGATATTGAATATTCTCATAGATCTAGATCCTATAATATTATCTAGATCTACATGCTGTAACATCTATTCATTTTGAATGATCACATTTCTGAGACTTCCACAGTATCCAAAAGATACAATACCGCTGCTTTTCAACAAAACCCCCATAACTGCTTCTTAACACAAGCTGCAGTTAAGAATTTTTTGTTGAAAAGCGGCGATATGCCTTCATATTTCTGGCAATACGACCACGTGTAATAGAGCTGCACAGTATTTGTCTGCACGATCGTTTCATATTTTCCCGCCATTTCAACAATCAGCTCGTGATTTGTAGACTTCTGTGAAGTAAAAGATGTTGTTCGATTAATTTTACTCAATTGTAAATGTAATTCAGATTTATAGATACGGAACTTGGAATTAATATGAGATAATATGTTAAAAAACAACCTAGGAATGATGTTTTGTTGAATCATAGAGAAAAAATGAAGAATCAGAGATATATAACAATATTCATTACCTTCCTCATTAAAAATAATTTCCGCACAAACTGGTCTAATTTGCAGTTCTAACAGCCTGTCTGTCTTTTTCGTCTGATGACAGACCTGTAATAGGTAAGGAGGGATACCCAATATCTCTAAGTCTGTTGGCATTTCAAAATGCCATATTTTACAAAAACGCCCATATGAAGCAAATTGATTGGAAAGGGGGGGGCAGGGGGGCTTAAGCCCCAGTGTTTGAATAGGGGGAGGGGGGGGCATAGGGCTCCGTAGTTTGAGCCTTGACACTATCCTAGACTATTCTATATAGAATAGTCTAGGATAGTGCTAATCCGAGTCTTCTCTGTTGTAAATACGCTCTTTGATATTTTGATTTTTCGCTATTTAAATAGCGAAAAATCAAAATATCAAAGAGCGTATTTACATCAGAGAAGACTCGGATTAGGATAGTGCCAAGGCTCAAACTGCGGACCCCTATGGAGGGGGGGGGGGCTAAATTGGAATTTCCCTGAATTTTCTGTGTAAAATAAGGAAGATTTGGCATTCTTGGTCAACTTTGTCGGGGGGGGGGGGGGGGGGGGGGGTTAGCTCTTTCTAGTTCCCTGTTCATATGGGCATGTTTTTATTTTAAGCTGGGATATCCTAGCCACAATGGCACAAACTTGATGATGGGTTTGTGAAACCCAGATCAAAATTCATAAAGGTTTCGGTTAGATCTACATTATTGCAACTAGTTTTTATTGTTTATCAAACCATTGTTGTGGGTATTCATTGGACGATTTTAATGAGTAGATCTACACACAATATGATTTGGATGTGAAATAAAGAAAATAGAATGCATTTAATTTTTTTTTAAATCTACCTCTTCTTATCAATTGATCTATATGATAGATCTATTTCCATATTGCAGGATGGACGGAAGTTTTAGCCAAATGTTACATGTATGTGCCTTATTACAAAACATGGGCAAACGCAAGAGATTATTGTTCTAAGTGAGTATAAACACGGTGTATAATCATGTGACTCAGAATTTCCGATAGTCTTCAATATCTTTTTTAATACTTGACCAATTTGAATTCGGTTAAATGCAGAGAAGGTTGGGAAATGCCAGGAATAAGCTGGACGTGTTGGATTTTCGAAAAATCAACTGATGAACAAGTTATTGAAGATAAACCAAAATTTTGGTTTATCTTCAATAACTTTTTTATCAGTTGATTTTTTCAAAATCAATCACGTCCATCTAAAGGGTGACGTCTGTCCACATTCTCTCCTTCAAACCGAGTTTAAATCGGTCCAGTAATTACAAAAATTATTGAAGATTTTCTGAAAATATTGTATCACGTGATTATACACTGTGATAAAGGTTTTTTTCACTCTGATGGTCCTAGAACCAGGCCTGCAAGTATGGATACAGACGTTTTCCCATATAGGATTTGTTTGTCCCCAATAAGTGGTTCTTTGGAGAATGAAAAATTCATATACAGTCGACACTCGTTATGTCGACATCGGACGAGTCGAATTTTCGCTTAAGTCGAAGTTTAAGTCTGGTCCCGTCCTCGTCAATGGACATTTTTTTTCCAAATGAAATAATTTCGAACTGAATATAGCTATTGAAATATAGTAGGAAAAGGATAGAAATTGCTCGAAACGAGCAATTTCTTTCCTTTTCCTACTATATTTCGATAATAATCGTACTTGGTTAGTTTCAAAAACGGTCAAATATCAACTTTATCAAAGCCGAACAAAATCGGATGAGTCGAACTCCGGATATGTTCAGGTATTTCGACGGTCCCACCAACTTCGACACAACGAGTGTAGACTGTATATATGTGACCCGTCACGCTAAAAGGGACCTTATCGGATATGTGAAAAATATCGACCCTAGTCAGTCTGCGCAGTCCGCGCAGCCAGACTAGGGCCAACACTTTTCACTTGTATGTAATTTTCTAAATCCAGAATATTTGCCCTATCTTTCTATATAATCATTTTTCGCATACGGGATCTAGTTGACCTGTGGTGAGTCTGACAAGCTTGTCAAAATTTTAATTTTTGAGTTTGGATAAGGTCCCTTTTAGCGTGACAGGTCACATATATGTCCCATTTGGTCAAAGTGTCAGGACTCACAGACTCCCCCTTCCTCTGGATCCCCACATGGAACTATGTTGTTTGAAGATGTTTTAAATGTATTCTTATTTCCTTTGATCTTTACAAAGATCTTTACAAAGATTGAATTTTCTCAAGATCCATAAAATGTTATATAATATTTAATTTTAAGTGTTTGTAGATTCTAGATCTGTTGGTGTTTCACAATGGCAATGTCGAGATAATAATTTCAGAGATTCATTTTTTTTGGATTTTTTTCTTAAAATTTGCATGGTTAGGATCCTTACTGGATCTATCACAAACTAGATCTATTAGAAAAAAGAATCTGAATTGTGCTAGACCCTCTAGTACATCTAGTAGATCTAAATCTTGATGTGTTGTTTCATACTACAGATTTGGTGCTGTGCTGGCTCAGCCAAAGGGTTATGAACTATCACAAAGATTATTTACTGAGGCCAACAGTACAGGGTTAACGTCATTCTGGATAGGTAAGTAATCATTAATCCTTTCCCAAATGACAAAATTTTAGGGTGATCCACTTCAAAAACTGCCACAAATGACAAAATGGATGTTGTTAAAGATAGGATTTTTGAAAAATATGGCACAGAAAATATTGAGACAAAAGGAGAAACTGCTGGTTATCAGCAGTTTCTTCTTTTGTTTCAATGTTTTCCCAAGCCTTTTCTATTAGGGACTTTAAAACCAGGGCCCGTATTCACCAACGTGTCTAAATTGACTTTCTAAAGTAAAGTTACCCACCAGCCAATCAGAGTGGCCGAGACATTTGTCTACACTTGTCCCGGCCACTCTGATTGGTTGGAATCTAATTTTACTTTAGAAAATCAATTTAGAAACGTTGGTGAATACGGGCCCAGGTCTTGTTTGGGAAAGGGTTAACAACTAGGTCAAAGAGGGTTGCCGTTTTCAAATTATGTTGGCTGTTTAAAAGATAAATAACAAAATTAGATAAAAATAGGACATAATTTTTGTCTTTTAGCAATTATACGCCCATTCTCAATAAAGCGGAACATTCGATGTTCCATTGAATATAATTTAAATGCCAAGATATATCTTGGCATATTTGTCATTTAAAGCAGCACACCGATTGGATGCGTCATGCCAAATTCCATTTTTCGTCAAAGCTGTTTAAATTTTATCATTTTATGACAATTTTGATGCCAAAATGTAACATACGTTACTGTCGCCTTTCAAAATATTCAGTTTCAAAATCGTACCCAGACAATTCACTAGTTTTAAACACAGCTATAATGCATTTTTACCAAAGATTGACATTTCGGGCATCTGAAAATATATCCAAAATTGTACTTGTCTTTGAGACAAGTTCCCTTTCAATTTTGTTCCATTCTATTCAATGTCGCCAAATTCTGAAAAAAATATTTTCCCTTTAATCAGATGTTGTTTCTTACCTAAAAATCAATATAGAATACGATGTACACCACTTTTTATGTTAAATCAGCGTATTATATGGTTAATATCAAGTAAGTAATTTAAGCTTTCAATCCACAAATCTAAGTTTTAAGAAAATATAGCGATTACTCGATGGATCTGATTTCGCCGTATCAAATTGAAACAAACGTTACCATGCTTTTATCCATAGATATTAGAGATTATGTAGCCTCAAAAGGTTCATGTGTTTCACTATATAGTCAATTTCAATTTACAGTAGTAATCACCCTTTATGTTGAACAAGGAATGGCTATGGACGTGTTCCAACATTGAATGAAACATACGTGATGAAACGTACGTTACCTCTTAAAATATGATTTATCTCTTAGACGACAGTGATATAGTCATACATGCACATTCCTATTTCCTATAACTCTGGTGATGTCATGTGCTACCTCCTTAAATGCGAGAACCAAGTTTCGATAACCTCAAAGGTCAAATTTTGTGAATGAAAATGTAAACTTCAATCAAGCTTTGTGTGTATGAAGGAATCTGGTTCTTGCAAGATGGTTTACGATATTTCGTTCATGTGCTATGTTTCATTTAAGTAAGGGGTGGTTAATTGTTGTTCTTAAAACACATTATTCTTATCAAGTATATGTTATACTTATATTGAAACATCAAATCACATTGAAACATACGTTACAATATGTAACGTATGTTTCGCATAGGGAAACATTCAATTAAGCCAAATATGATTCTTTTTATTTCATTTATACAAGAAAACGATTTTAAAATAACTTTTTTTAAATATTAATTCAAAGTCTGTAAACAAATTCGTCATATCCATAATTGTTCTTTTTAAAGAATCGAAACGAAATTTATACTGTCCTGAAATCTAATTTCATGAAACCCATTTAACTGAAGTTTTACCATTTCTGCAAGACTCTCTGATTGCATGGACATTGTTATTTTAAATACTTACATATCAAAGCTATATATGAAGCAGTTTTTAACTACAGTAAATGTTTATTTGAAGATGAAAACGCTTTCATTAAGCTTTGTTCCGCCATTGAAAAGTGTCTCTGGCCAAATTATGCGATTTTTCCAATGTACATAAAATGAAAATGCTTAGAAACCAATGCCAATGAAAAATACCACTTTCAATTTAATTATTTGACACCAGAGTTTACATTACTGTTATGTATGAGGACGGGAACAAGTTTAGTTGACAGATTTTGGAGATACATAATGACACCGAAGGAGTTGACAGTACATAATATTACTTTCGTGCAGAAATGAAATGTTACGTTTCAGTGTTGAAATAAAGAGTAATGTGTGGCGAAAAAATATCACTGAGGGCCTGTATCATTTGCAAAATGTACCCATGCAACATCCAAGGGATCTAGATGTGGATATTGAAACATTAGAAGGGTGATGTAGACCAGATAGAAGAGTTAATTCAAATATTTGAAACATACGTTACCTTGTTTTCCTTTGTTTTTATTTGAATTCCAACGACGCAAAGCTGTCAAAATAGTAATATTGTCAACTCCATAACAAGGATAAGGCCATACTTGATATATTATCTTCGACAGTTCACATAGATGGCCTATATGCTAAGCATTTTCTTTAAAATGAATTTTATCCAACTTTAATCAAATCTAAAATACATTTTATCAGAGCACGTAATCGAACATATATATTTTTTCATTCGGAAATATTAGATTATGTACAACAAAAACATATTTGATTGAAAAATCTTCACATTTATGTCTTGGATGTAAAATAAAATGATAATCAACTATCTAAAAATGTGTTCGAAACGTACGTTACCACATGATGCCTGTACTTTACAACATTTAGATTTATATTTTTGATAAAAATCACAGTGAAGATGCGTTTATTTATTTACGGGATAGTTTAAATTATTGTTAAAGTTGTATTTTTTAACTAGATTAGGAGAAAAGATGCTGAGATCTTATTTAGAAAATAAGTGAAAGATAATTTGACAAAAATGTTCCAGTTCTCAAAAACATGTTCAACTTCAACTTATGTTTATTACAAATTTAAAGGCAAAGTTCTTTTATATTTTGGAGTTTTTGATTTCTCCGATGATTTTCCTAAACAGAAAATGGGCCTTCACCTTTGGAGACTTGGGACATGGTTAAAAAAATTACGAGACAGACATTACTATCGAAAGAAACATACGTTACCCTTAAAAAACCGGTACCCTTAGTGAATGAGGATTTTTTCTGAAGTGATATTGATAATGTTCGCAATATTTTGGGAAATCACTCAGCTTTGATTTACCTTTGAATTAGATGGCATATTCATTGTAATTGAAGTTGTCACTTTTTCGATTTTTCCTTGCCCTGGATGTTCCGTTTTATTGAGAATGGGCGTATAGGCCTTTCAGTCAGATATTGGTGTTACAAAGGTAGAGATGTTTTTCCAAGGTGCATAATGATATATTATGATTATGTCTGTTGATATTTAGCTCACTAACTAAGAGCGTTGACAAACAGGTTTTCACTTGGAAATGAATTTATTGCTCATTAAGTTTACAAATATTATCATCTATTGAGGAAAAAAAACCAAATCAATACATGTATATTTTTTAGACAATGAAAATATCTAGATCTGATTGCAAGGGTTTTCAATCTTATTTTAAAAGGCTTTGCTTGTTTTTATTAAAATTCAGTAGCTATCAGTTGCGAGTAGATTTCAGTTCAGTTGTTTTTATTCATTCAATCAGGTTACAACAGACTAGGCCATGAATCAGACCCAGGTACGGCTGGTTATTGGAGTGATGGGCAACCCACGGGCATCGAGGTCGGAGTCTGGGCTCCAAGACAGCCTGATGTATCAGCAGGAAGCTGTGTGTATGTTGATGGACCACCTAGTGGAGAGATCTACCCGCGTTGGTACATGGATCACTGCCATACAGTACTACCATTTGTGTGTGAAAGAACACCTTGTCCCTCAGGTCAGTGTAACCATTTTCAAAATTCTTTTTTTATACCCTACAGGCTGGTACTTTAGGAACTCATACGGGGAAAGAGAAAGGCTTATAATCAGCAACTCCCCAAGGCTCTTCCTCTTAGATTTCTATGCTTTAAGTAAAAGATATTCTGTAGAATTTGTTTTGTCAATGGCTATGAATTTTGTGCTAAAATAGACTGGGTTTACCGTTATGTTTTTATAAACCACCAGTGTTGTTTTAAAATCTTGTAACTATACGACTTGATTCAGGCAGTAAAACAACATAAAACAACATTCACAAAATACTTTTTTTTTGTCCGAAAGTACGTCGCCGTTAACTGGATAAAATCGTTGCCTGTTGAAACAGCTCAGAGTTTTAACTAGGCTAGAATTTAAATGTTTCGGAGAGGACAAGAAAATCTTAATTTGAATAAAGCACATCATTTATAGAGTAGGACAATTCTGATAAGAAACAAAGAACAACAATCAAAGTGTTCAACTGGAAGAGCATTAGTAAGATTTATTTGTTTTGTTTTTTGTCTACAGATTATTTCAGCTGCAGTAATGGTCGATGTGTGAGTTATCAGACCCTGTGTAATAGTGCCAATGACTGTGGTGATTATTGTGCTTATTTTTGTTGACAGATTATTTCAGCTGCAGTAATGGTCGATGTGTGAGTTATCAGACACTGTGTAATAGTGCCAATGACTGTGGTGATTATTTACTTTGTTTTTGTCTACAGAATATTTCAGCTGCAGTAATGGTCGATGTGTGAGTTATCAGACACTGTGTAATAGTGCCAATGACTGTGGTGATTATTTACTTTTTTTTCGTCTACAGATTATTTCAGCTGCAGTAATGGTCGATGTGTGAGTTATCAGACACTGTGTAATAGTGCCAATGACTGTGGTGATTATTTACTTTGTTTTTGTCTACAGAATATTTCAGCTGCAGTAATGGTCGATGTGTGAGTTATCAGACACTGTGTAATAGTGCCAATGACTGTGGTGATTATTTACTTTGTTTTTGTCTACAGAATATTTCAGCTGCAGTAATGGTCGATGTGTGAGTTATCAGACACTGTGTAATAGTGCCAATGACTGTGGTGATTATTTACTTTTTTTTCGTCTACAGATTATTTCAGCTGCAGTAATGGTCGATGTGTGAGTTATCAGACACTGTGTAATAGTGCCAATGACTGTGGTGATTATTTACTTTGTTTTTGTCTACAGAATATTTCAGCTGCAGTAATGGTCGATGTGTGAGTTATCAGACACTGTGTAATAGTGCCAATGACTGTGGTGATTATTTACTTTGTTTTTGTCTACAGATTATTTCAGCTGCAGTAATGGTCGATGTGTGAGTTATCAGACACTGTGTAATAGTGCCAATGACTGTGGTGATTATTTACTTTGTTTTCGTCTACAGATTATTTCAGCTGCAGTAATGGCCGATGTGTGAGTTATCAGACACTGTGTAATAGTGCCAATGACTGTGGTGATTATTTACTTTGTTTTTGTCTACAGATTATTTCAGCTGCAGTAATGGCCGATGTATGAGTTATCAGACACTGTGTAATAGTGCCAATGACTGTGGTGATTATTTTGTTTATTTTCGTCTGACAGATATTTTGTTTGTTTTTGTTGACAGATTATTTCAGCTGCAGTAATGGTCGATGTGTGAGTTATCAGACACTGTGTAATAGTGCCAATGACTGTGGAGATTACTCAGATGAACAAAATTGTGGTAAGTGTTTACATTTAGTTATCCTTTCCCCAAACAACAATATTTAGGGGTGGTTTAATTCAAAAGCTGCTACAAAATGTCAAAATGCATGTTGACAAAGAAAGAATTTGTGTATAAAATAGCACTGAAAATATTGAGACAAAAGGAGAAACTGCTGGGTATTAGCAGTTTTTTCTTTTGCTTCAATGTTTTCCTAAGCCTTTTCTATCAGGGACGTCAAAACCAGGTCTTGTTTTGGAAACGGTTATACCCCAGCAAACAAAGTTTAGTGGAGTATACTGAAATCTGCCTGTCTGTCCGGCAGTTGGTTGGTCTGTCAACGAAACCTTTTGCAGACAAATCCTCCTACACTAACTGTCCGTTTTACTTCACAATTGGCAGAAGTGCTCATTGGGTCCTTTAGATGTGCAAGACGTAACTTTTGTGAAATTCCATTCAATAACTTTTGAGTTATTGCCCCTGATTTGACAAAAAATACTTGTCTAGGAACTCCTCCTACAGTTATTGTCTGATTTGCTTCGTACTTGGCATAAGTGTGCATTAGAAGCTGTAGATATGCAAGACGGAAATATTGTGAAAATCGGGTCTATAAAAGTTTGCCCCTGATTTGCTAAATAATCATTGTCCGATCTAGTGGGGGGTATTTTTTTCACTTTTAGTGATTTCTAGTTATTCCTCAAAACTTGATAATTATGCGGATGAAAATGCTACGTGCCATTTGTGTTTTGCAATCACATTTGTTTAATCTGTTGAATATCTGGAAGATTTGATTTTGTTGGGGTTTTATGCCACGTTCAACTCCTATGGTCATATTGTGGCAGCTGGAGCACCTAACGGTGGATTCCTAGTATTTTTCTCACCAGTACTACCACAATATCCAAACAAAGCCTCCAGCTGCTTTCTCACATAGTTGATTCACACCCATTAGTGAGAATCTCTGGCGTTACCGAATGAGCTATCCTAGCTTGGCGAATATCCGAAAGAAAATGTGTATGATTGAAAAATCTAAGTGTAAATTTTCGCAATATGCCTTGGCAATAGGTTTTCAATTTGTATCATTACATGTTGGTGTTTTCAACTCAAACCTCTTAACTGCAGCTTAAAAAAAGCTAAAATGTTGTAGAGCGGGGTAACATAATTCCGAACAGCGTTTAAATCCGAACAATATTTTTGACATCTCACAACATCACAAAAATGCACTCAAATGACTCAGAGACCTCTTTTTTCATGACGCATATGTCATCCTCTCCCTTTCTGGCCATTTTGGGTCTAGTTATGATGTCGGTGGCTGAGATAAATGCAAAAGTTTGAAGTCAACTCTGTAGGCAAGTAAAATTATGCATGAAACGATTCCACCGCGGACGTTTCGTAAGGTTTTCATTGTCAACGGCCACGCTATTTTTCCTACCCCAATAACTTTTAATGGTGAATAAATGATGATTTATCAATCTAGATTGTGTTTTGAAGGCTAGAATGTATCTAAGTATCAGAAAGTTGGGGTTCGGAATTAAAACCACAGATTTTGTGCGGTGGTTTTATTTCCCAACAATCATTTCAAAATGCTAATTCTGATTACTTAATATCAATTTAGTGAGAACTCATAGACAGCAAAATACTTGTTTTATGATATTTGCCGCTTGGGATAGTACTTTTTCACATTTTAAAGGTTCAGGGAGGGTTTGTGCATTTACCGAACTATAAGAATTGCGGCTTGGGTGTTCGGTAATAGGTACATCCTTGATCTGATTTGTAAATTTACTTTTTTCATTGATATCAGCGACCTGTTATTAATTATAATGTTAGTTAAAGATAGTTTTAAGGGTGGTAAATATCATGAAAGAAGTTTGCATGTCTTCCTTTTGTTATTTAAAAGAAATCTTGTTAATGTTCGGAATTAGAACAACTTCTATTCGGATTTACAACCACCGTTCGGAATTGCAATCGTACACCCCATGACTTTCACAGCGAATATCTACCATAATAAAACTCACATTGGTCTCGATATATGACGAAACAATGCCATATACACTGACGTTGTCATAGGCGACAAAAAATTTGGCGAGGGTGGTTGTATTTGCGAACATCTAAAATAGTGGCTTAGGTGTTCGGTAATAGGTACACCCGCTCTATCTTTTTTTAAACCAATGATATGCACTTGCATTATTAGTTTTACACTTACCGTAATTATTCTAATAAACACCGGGGCATGGTGGATGGAAAAGTAGGTAGCGGGCGTTTTTAAGAGTTATTCTAATTTTGTTAGTCAAAATTTTCAAAAAGTCGAATTAGGCAAACTTTTGTTACAAAGACTGCAAAATATGATTTCTCAATGAAATTCCTTCATTGCAAACGGATTGAGGGCTGGGCATCCTCTTTTTCATTGTTTTTGAAAATGGTATTTCTTTATGACTTACATCATTTTAATCAAGAATCGGGGGATGGGCTTTTATTAGAACACCCTTTTTCTCTAAAATTGTGCTTGAATTAAGGAAATTATTAGCCGAGATTTGGGGGATGGGCGTTTATTAGAATATGGGCATTCATTAGAATTATTATGTTATCTTTCATAACAGATACCTTGTGCAATGAGTACCACAGCGGAATGTCAGGGAATATCTTGGTGACAAATACAACAAAATATGTACCAAATATGAACTGTCTATACACAATACAAACAGACATGCCAAGGAGAATACAGTTGCAGGTTTGTTGATTTTATTTTTACTTCTAAAGGCACTATAATAATAACAATCCTTTCCCAAACGGCAAAAATTAGACTGTTCCTTTTTGAAAGCTGTTGCATTTGACAAAATAAATGGTTGACAAAGATAAGTGATTTAAACTCGAAAACATGCAAGAGTAGGAGGGGGGATACCACCCTCCCACACAAAACCCCCTTGATGCTTTGCTCCTCCATTAATTTTGGGTACATTTTGTATCTTATCAATATATTGTCACTTTTCTATGAAAACCTCATAACTGCAGCTTGCCTTAAGCTTCAGTTACAAGGTTTTTGTTGAAAAGCAATAATGTTATGTTTCAGTTTGCAATGTTTGAAACAGAGGAACATCTAGACACACTAGAGATATGGGATGGAGGTCCAACATTACAAACAAGCACCCTTGTTACACGCTTGTCAGGATATGATGTAGGGATGTACCAGTCATTCATTAGCAGCACCAACTACTTGATCTTCAGATTCACAACTGACAGTAGTGTGCAGAAATCTGGGTTCAACATCACATGGTCTACAGGTATTGCAATTCTACTTTCAACTTAACCCTTTCCCAAACAAGACCTGGTTTTGACGTCCCTAATAGAAAAGGCTTGGGAAAACATTGAAACAAAAGAAGAAACTGCTGATAACCAGCAGTTTCTCCTTTTGTCTCAATATTTTCTATGCCATATTTTACACAAATTCTATCTCCAGTAATTTCCATTTCTCATTTGTGGCAGATTTTTAAGTGGATCAGCCTCAAATTTTGCCGTTTGGGAAAGGGTTAAACGACTGAAATTATATTCATACTTAAAATTATGTTGGCCCTTTTCCTAGTATTTTCTACTTTTGCCTCAGTATTTTCAGTGCTATATTGTAAACGAATGATATCTTAACTAACATCCATTTCGTCGTCTACAGCAGCTTTTCAAATGGATTGCCCTGAATCTTTGCTGATAGGAATGGGTTTATCATGTTTAAGTCCTTTCTAGAATGTCTATAAATCTTAACTTAATGTACATAACATGTTGGACAGGTAGATTGTTTATCAATGCTTTTGAAACAAAAACAGGTACAATTTCAAAAGAAAATTTCAATTTACAGAAGTAAAGACTTGTTGTACTTTTAACATTAATTTCAACTTTATATATATGGAAATCAATCTTATTGTACATTTCTTTGTTTCTTTCAATCAGAATTCAAGTGTGAGATAAGCAGAGTGACCAACATGCGATTAGCAGATGGACAAAATGGTTACACTAAATCACTCCGAGACCCTCAAACCATGGAAAACTGTGTAAATGAATGTAACAGGGAGACGAATTGCTGGGGTTTTACATATGATGTAAACTTCCTAGGGGACAAGTCCTGTTTTATAATAATGGAACCACCACTGATTGAGAGAGATACTTGTTGTGAGCTGTATCTGAAGACTTGTCCAGGCAGAGAGGGTGTTACATGTAAGTTATATAAACTTTACTTATGTTGAATTAAATGGACAGGCAGCATTGAGCAAGGTTAGACTGCACATATGTACAACTATGCTAGACATTGAATAGTATTTTGCCAAAATCATGGAAGAGAAAGGGCTGGAAGATAAATTGTATTTTTGGATGGCATTGATAGGTCAGGAGAACATGTTTTGCCTGTAAGTGCTGTTGTCTAATTATATGTTTGTCTACAAATACATCAGCAATAAAATATGAATCAATAACGATAAAGTTTTCATTATTAATTGTGCCAAGACATTTCCTGTGTTTTTGTGGACAGGGTCAACATTGTCAAATTTTTAGTTTGATAAATGTGTTGCGGATAAAAAGTGTTGTTACTATTTTACAAGGGAAGTTTTCATTCTTATGCCCCCCCATGCCCCCCCCCCCCCCCCCCCCCCCCCCTTACGAAAGATTGGGGGCATATTGTTTTACTTGTGCCTGTTTGTCTGTCTGTCCAAAAACTTAACATTTGCCTTTTCTCCAAAAGTATTTGACATACAAAGCTCAAATTTGGTCATAATGCAGCTTCCTTTCAATGATATCTATCTGTTTCATGCAATTTGACTTCCTCAAGGTCATCTGTTAAACACACAGTGACTCTTTTTGACTCCCCACAAGATATTGGCTTTGAAAAAAAACTTTGTGGAAAATGAAGAAATTGCTTGTGACAAGCGATTTCCTCATTTCCCACAATGTTTTCAACTCGATAAGACCCAAAAATGTTGAATTCCATTCACTTGATATCTTCGTATGCAACATCTTTAAATTTGGACCAGACTAAAATTTTGCCATTTGGGAAAGGGTTAACCCTTATCAATCCTTTACACGAAATTTAACATTTGAGAAAAATGACCATTTTTGGGGCATTGGTGTTTCATTAACATAATCTTGTTCTTTCAGCCTTGACAGATATACCGTTACCAGAGTCCAACCTAATAGCCACAGCCACAACACAATATCTTTATACACCTCTATACCCATTCTATTATATTGGAAATACAGAACTCAAATATACAATCACAACATCTGGAAATAACCTAATCACATTACAGGTAAGAGTCAGAGGATTTCGAAAGAAGCAAGAAAAAAACAGAACTATTCTGAGATTTTCATAAACATAAACTGATCTGTGAAAAATGTAAGAAGGAAATCATTCGGTACACAGACCACTGCAAAATAACTATTAAATGTATTGTTACGTCTTTTGTCTTAATCAAGGACCAACAAATATCCATGAATTAATTAAAATGTCATATTAATGATTTTATAAAAGCATATTTTGATTTCAGATATTTTGTTTCTCACATATTGATCGAGTTATGGAGATTTTTTTTACTTTTTGGAGGAGAGGATTACAACCTATCATTAACTACAAAAAGCTTTGTGCATCTTTGGTCTTCATTGGTAATTAACAAAATTGGTGTCAATTTCTGTTGACATGGATGACACATTGATATTGATGAGGGTATCTATCTTTAATTTCTGCTATTACGGATGATGCTCCAATATGCACAAACTGTTTGGTATCTTATGATAGGTTGCATTCCTTTCATTCATAAAAAAGGTCAAAACATATAGACACTCATACCATGGATAAATTTCAATTTTATTCTTTGTTCCAGATAAAGAAGATTAGTTTATGCTGTAGTGACAGTATTGCCATACATGACGGACCTGGCCCCTCCTCCCCTGTACTAACGACCCTGGGCATGGACTCCAGGCTAGGGTTTATCATCTCTACCGGCCAGTCTATGTACATATACATGAACCTTCAAATCCACTGGAGCTGCACTGGAGTCATCATGTCATACACTCAAGGTTAAGTGAAAATATGTTATCTCAATGTGAAAAAGACTTTTTGTACTTTACAGCATCAAATTTGTCTTAGTTGTTGATGGTATTGATACTATTAAAGTCAGCAATGCAGTGGTGGGTCAAGAGGGGGTTGGGGGGATGGGTGGAGGTCAAATGAACCCCCTCTGAAGTCCAATTGTTTCATTTTACATGTGAAAATTTAGTAGAAAGAATTGTCTAATACTAGTAAAATGAACTTCCCTCCTCCATTTCACAGAAATCCTGGATCCCCAGCAGCAGCAATGTTGGTTTTCATGTACATGTCATATGCTCAAAGAACGATAACTATCCTTTGTAATCTTTCTTCAAAATTTAAATGCCAATGGAAAATTGTTTGAGTAGGTTCAGTAGGTTTTACCATAATCTGATGTGTCATAGAAATAGGTACTTATTGCATACATATTGTAATTGCATTGTTGTTGAAATCATGTCAAGGGTAAGGTTACAAAATTACACTTATGGAGAAAATTAAGCTTGATCAGCAAGTTCTGATGACAGTTTAATTTTATTCCAGGTTGTAACATCACAATGACCTCAGATTCTGGAGAGATTGTCTCCCCTGGTTATTCAGGGGACATATCTTATCCTGGCATCATAAATTGTACATGGACAATTATCCCACCCCCAGACAACAGTGTCAGATTGACATTCAATGATATGGCATCAGAAGATGATAATGTTATTAAAGAACAGCTAACCATAGTACCGCTGCTTTTCAACACAAATCTCGTAACTGCAGCTTAATACAAGCTGCAGTTACAAGTTTTTTTATGCTCCCCGAAGGGAGAGCATATAGTCGCCGCTTCGTCTGTCCGTCCGTCCGTCATTTCGTCCGTCCGTCTGTCCGTCCGTCCGTCCGAAGCGATTTCTCTATAACCCTTGGGCCAAATCAAATGAAACTTACCATGTGAACTCCCTATGACAAAATGCCGATGTACTTTTCCCAGTTTTTGGATTTGAGGCCTCGTCATGGGAAAAGGGGACTTAAGGTCAAATACACTTTTTCTCTAATTTCTCATAGTCTAATGGTCAGAATTTGATGAAATTTCATATTTGAGTAGCAAATCAGATGCCCTTGACAATAAACTACTTGAAAGGGGGGGTCTCATTTGCGCCCACGCTTAGATTTTCTTGTAACTTTACTCATAGAATGCCCCTGACCTATGAACTACAAAAATATATTCGTTTTACTAAAAGAGTGCATATAGGTCTTTACGCGGCACCTTAAAGTGTTCCCTGTTTTCATTGATACACGTCTTACAAAAACTCAATGTTGGCTATCTAGTTTTGGTATAAATCCCCAAGTTTTAATACAAATAGCAAGAGGAGTCATTGTAGAAACTTTTGAAACCAATACTGTTGGTCCCAACATGCGCAAAAAATTCTTAGAAATTAATTTAGTCAGAAATTGTCAGAAAAATAGACGAGAGATTTTCAAAACCTAAAATTCAATCAAATATTTTTGTATGTTCCCGTCTTTGTCAACCTATGAAATTGGTAGGAAAGTTGGCCATATATGTTCCCTGTTTGTATGCAAAATTTGGTGAAAATTTGAAACCGGTAACATTGTCAAATAATGAGAATTGTGAACAACGGCACCTTAAGATGCTCCCGGATTTCAACGGTACCTGTCTAGCAAAAGCACAATTTTGCTTACCTAGTTTTGATATCAGCCCCAAATTGTAAATCAGAATAGCAAGAGGAGTCACTGTAGAATATTTTGGTACCAATATTGTTGATATCAACATCAACTAAAAATTCTTAGAAATTTATTTAGTCAGAAATTGTCAGAAAAATAGACGAGAGATTTTCAAAACCTAAAATTCAATCCAATTTTTTTGTATGTTCCCGTCTTTGTCAACCTATGAAATCGATAAGAAAATTTGCCATATATGTCCCCTGTTTGCATGCAAAATTTGGTGAAAATTTGAAACCGGTAAAGTTGTCAAATAATGAGAATTGTGAACAATGGCACCTTAAGATGCTCCCAGATTTCAATGGTACCTGTCTAGCAAAAGCCCAATGTTGCTTACCTAGTTTTGATATCAGCCCCAAATTGTAAATCGGAATAGCAAGAGGAGTCACTGTAGAATATTTTGGTACCAATTTTGTTGATATCAACGTGAACAAAAAAATTCTTAGAAATTTATTTAGTCAGAAATTGTCAGAAAAGTAGTAGAGAAATTTTCAAAACCTAAAATTCTATCAATTTTTTTGTATGTTCCCGTCTTTGTCAACCTATGAAATCGATAAGAAAATTTGCCATATATGTCCCCTGTTTGCATGCAAAATTTGGTGAAAATTTGAAACCGGTAAAGTTGTCAAATAATGAGAATTGTGAACAACAACACCTAAAGATGCTCCCGGATTTCAATGGTTCCCGTCTAGCAAAAGCCCAATGTTGCTTACCTAGTTTTGATATCAGTCCTAAATTTTAAATAAGAATAGCAAGAAGAGTTATTTTAGAACATGTAGAACATTTTCAGACCAATATTTTTAATAGCAACATGCCACATACTTTCTCAGAAATCTATGTAGTCAGAAATTGACAGAAAAACTACCCTGAAAATTATATGAAACCTAACATTCAATCAAACTTTTTTGTGTGTTCCCGTCTTTGTCAACCAATGGAATCAATAAGAAAGTTGGCAATATATGATCCCTGTTTGCATGCCAAATTTGGTGAAAATTTGAAACCGGTAACATTGTCAAATTATAAAAATTGTGAACAACGGCATCTTAACATGCTCCTGGATTTCAATGGTACCCGTCTAGCAAAAGCCCAATTTTGCTTACCTAGTTTTGATATCAGTCCCAAATTTTGAATCAAAATAGCAAGAGGGGTCATTGAAGAACATTTTGGTACCAACAATGTTGATGCCAACATGCAAAAAAAAAATTCTCAGAAATTTATTTGGTCAGGAATTGTCAGAAAAACAGCCGAGAAATTTTCAAAACCTCCAATTCAAATAATTTCACTTGCATGTTCCCGTCTTTGTCAACCAATGAAATTGATAAAAAAGGTTAGCCATATATGTCTCCTAGTCATATGCAGAATTTGGTGAAAATTTGAAACCGGTAACATTGTCAAATAATGAGAATTGTGAACAACGGGACCTTAGAATGTTCCCAGATTTAATGGTACCCATCTAGCAAAAGCTCAGTATTGCCTACATAGTATTGATATCAGTCCCCAATCTTAAATCAGAATAGCAAGAGGAGTCATCGTACAACATTTTTGTATCAATATTGTTGATACAAACATGCGAAAATGATGCATATGTTCTTCTCAAATCTGAGATTATCAAAAAGTTAATATGTCAACAAAGCAGTGGCTAGTTCATCATTACAATAGAAATATTAGCAATTTTGCATTCAAAGGCACAATTAATGTACAATAAAAACTGTTTTTGTGTTCTTTTTATTGTCTTGAGCAGTGTAGTAAAGAAAAAAATGTTTATATTTTTAATAACTGTGCGATAATGCTCTTATAAGGGCACAGCACTGTAACCGGAAGAAGAAGAAAGTAGTCTAAGTGCTGATAAGCCACAAAGGAAAGTTAAAAAGGGTGACATAATAAATTAAATATGTAACATTATGCATCTCCTTTATTTTTCATCCCCACATTTTATAATTTACTCTGCTGTTTGGGATTTTTTCTTCCATTATATTATTGGTGGGTGGGGTACGACAATGTGCCCGTTATTCTTTAAAATCATGTTTTTGTGTGAAAAAAGTAAAAACTGATGCCATGTGTAAGTTGGTTATGTTAAATAAAGACACAAAAAAGCATAATGAGCTAATTACAAATGTATTTGAAAATAATTAAGTAAAATCTTAGATTTTACATTCTTAGAAATCTGGACCATTTACACTTAAATTCAAAAACAACACTGTTACCGGTTTTATTTTTTCTTCATATTTTACCATAAGCATGGACATATATAAGGGCAATTTTTATGTAAATTTTATAGGTTGACAAAAACTGGAACTAGGTGAAATTAAGACCTGAATTTGGTTGAAATACTTAAAAACTAAAAAAATTGGCGATGAGGTCATACAAAATCTTCTAGAAAATTGTTTTTTGTTGAGTAATATATACTATTTTGATTTATACACAATGAGAAATTATTAGACATAATTTTTGGGGACAATTTGGTTCGAATACGACAAAGCTGGGTGTATATGGCCTCGTTAAGTTAGGATACCCCCCATTTTTAAGCAAAAATCTTAAAATTCTTAAAAAAATATTTTCCAGAAAAGATTTTTAAAAAACATTTCGGGAATAACATGTTAATAAAAAATACTAACTTCATACCAAATTTCATGAAATTCCGAGCGTGGGCACAACCCTATGGGAATTTCTGATAGGGTGAGACCCCCCCTTTGCGTATAAAAAGTATGTCATGGAAAAAGGGGGCTTATCGTTTGTTAGGTTAATCTTAGCTCTGTATGGCATACATTTATTGTGACAAAGCCTTATTGGGGGAGCATTGTCCGTCTCTGACGGCTCTTGTTGTTGAACAGCTACAATAAAGTCAATATTTGATTTAAAAAAGCTGCAGTTACAAGTTTCTTTGTTGAAAAGCGACAATATTTATTTCCAGGTTGTAACATCACAATGACTTCAGATTCTGGAGAGATTACCTCCCCTGGTTATTCAGGGGGAATAACTTATCCTGGCATCATAAATTGTACATGGACAATTATCCCACCCCCAGACAACAGTCTCAGATTGACCTTCATGGATATGGCAACCGAAGATGATATGGACTATGTTCAGGTATGGCTTTGGTATAAAGGCTGTAATATTCTTGCTCCTTTTGACTTTTCCCCAAACAAGGCCATGTTTTGACATTCTTTGAAGGAATGTTATAGGGTAAATTCAAGTCTTTTAGGTGTTAACATTTGCAGATGACAGGGACAAGAAAATATTGAGGTAAAAGGGGAATATGTTGATTATTAGCATTTTTCTCATTTGCTTCTATGTTTGTCCAAATCTTTTGTAATAGGGGCATCAAAAACCAGATCTGATTAGGGAAAGGATTAAACCAAAGGTTATATGTGTATTTTCTCTTGAAAGGCATGTCACAGCCCTAGTTTGTAATCGCTTTGAAACTATAAGGATAAGGGAAATTCAAATAAGCATGACAATAAAAAAAATGATCAAAGTGAAGTGAAATGCAATGTGTATTTTGAAATATTATTTTTACTGTTCATTTCACAGATCTATAAAGGAGGCGTGGCTGTCCATCAGGGGAGGGGCTACAGTGGTTTGTCCTTCCCAAATGTCACTACAACCAATCAGAACCTAGTTGTTCAGTTCACAACCAGTGCTATAAATAACTACAGAGGCTTCTGGGCTGTGTACTCATCAGGTAAGTTTTTGATTGGCTAATTTACAAATGAGGTGTGGCTGTCCACCAGGGGAGTAATAGTGGTTTGTCCCTCCCTCCAGTCACAACAACCAATCAGAATCAAAATGTACTTCACAACCAGTGTTAAATAACTACAGAGGCTTCTGGGCTGTTTACTTGTCACCCTTACCAAAATATTAGCCCTGCCGCAAACAGTTGCGGCAACTTCGCTGCAAATTTGCGGCGAATTCGCTACAAATATTTGCCGCAAATTTGCGGCCACTTCGTTTTTCGTATGCAAATTAGCTTTCTCGCAAACTATTTGCCGCGAAGTTGCTGCAAACTGTTGCTGCAAAGTTGCAGCGAACTGTTGCTGCAAAGTTGCCGCAAACTGGTCCAAATTCTTCTTGCAAACTTCCCGCAACTATTTGCCGCAAAGTTGCGGCCACTTCGTTTTTCGTATGCAAATTAGCTTTCTCGCAAACTATTTGCCGCAAAGTTGCTGCAAACTGTTGCTGCAAAGTTGCAGCGAACTGTTGCTGCAAAGTTGCTGCAAACTCGTCCAAATTCTTCTCGCGAACTTCCCGCAACTATTTGCCGCAAAGTTGCGGCCACTTCGTTTTTCGTATGCAAATTAGTTTTCTCGCAAACTATTTGCCGCAAAGTTGCAGCAAACCGTTGCTGCAACTTTCCAGCAAACTGGTTTGTTTATATTTCTTCCAATCTTCCTGCAAACAAGAAAGCTATTTGATTGGATGCAGAGTAAAATAGGTCACCTTTCATTCAACCAAATACTTCGATCTCACTAAAACCGGAAGAGGCTTTAAATGAAAGTAAGGCCTTGGAAAGCTTTTGATTACATTTGGTGATAGTGATCAGTTTCACATTTTCTTAAGAAACCTTGCTTTACCCTATCCCAAACAAGACCTGGTTTTGACGTCCCTACTAAATAAGGCTGGGGAAAACATTGAGACAAAAGAAGTAAATAGTACTGATAGCATTTTCTCCTTTTGCCTCAGTATTTTCTAAGCTATATACACAAATCCTTTCTTTTTCTATTTTGTTGTATGCCGCAACTTTCTAATTAATTAAATACCAATTCATTACAATCTTATCCGAAACTTTTAATTTCTTAAATTAACAGAAGTTAATGTAGATAACAGTTTTTAAAGAAGGCATATTTCTCGGATAAAAGTTATCTTTCTCAGCTCATTTTCACAAGCAAAACAAATAACATTCCTCACCAGGAAGAACAAGATTCTCAATAAACACTTTTAAGGTAGTCCACCCCTAATGAGATAAGCGAGACATCTGCATTATTTGGGCTATGTCGAAAACATTTGGCCATGAAACTTTCCATCGCCGAATGTTCACAACCAAGCCTGAATAGCTTCGGATACGTAATAATGCTGTCAAAAAAACCCTGATGTTTTGTGAATCCCAAAATGGCCACATTACGGGTATTCTAAGTCTGTTTATTTGATTTTCGATGCGGCATGTTGTTAATTCTGTGTATCAAATCTTCAATCGATTTGTAGAAACGAATTCGCAGTCTGTTGTCCAAGAATCTTTCGTAGTTTATATTGTGCAGGTCCTTCTTCTCCGAATTCTGTATCTCTTATTTACACTGTAGATTTTTCTAACACTTTGATATTCATTCTATTGGGCAATAATATAGCACATTCACTAAAACACTCCGGCAATACATTGCTGCCCTGTTACACTTTACACTTATAGGGCATTACTACAGCCCATATTTACACCAAGCTGTTTCACAAGTGGACACAGGCGGTCAACTGGTCTCTTCAGAGTTTTGTTGATTGGTATATATAGATCTCGGTCCCCATGTAAGTTTCTTATCTGTGCTAGGTCTACATGATCCAACCAATTTTCCGCTTGTTCAGGTCGTACATTTAAATCAATCACCATTATGATGTCCCCAATAGCAAAGTTTTAGTAACAAGCATTTGATTGACCATTAGAAGTAGATGAAGCTAAATTTTTTTGTAACTTCTTACAAAACTTGTCTGTACATGTACATGTGATTAAAGGTAAATATTAGTCCAGACTGTCCATACTTTAGATGTACATTGATGTTCAACACTTCAGTTTAACTTTAAGTATTTTAGAAGAGCTGACGGACAGTTACTTGTCAAAGTTGTTTAAATTTCAACGACGTTTTTCTGATCTTTCATGTCAAAATTGGACTTCTCTGTTGCTGTACGTAGTAGCCAACAGTCTTCATATCTCCAGCATTGTAAGCGAGGTTCTGTTTACCCTGGAAATAAACAAAAACAGACTTGTAAGGTTTAAATTGTGAACAAAAACATTTTTCTCATAATGTGGGGCATTTGTAAACATTGATTTAAACAAGAGGACCATGCTGGTCCTATATCGCTCACCTGAACCTAAATGATATGAGCAACACTTTTGTTTAATTCAATTAATTTTTATTACTTTAAGACTGAAAAAGAACTTATGGTCAATAGGTTGTGAAAATCTAACTCAGTGATCATCAAACCCTATGTTGTAGGTACTCATTTGTATCGTCTCGTCGAGACGATTCAAATGAGTACCCACAACATAGGATTTGAATTTGAAAAAAAAAACAAGAGATGTTTGTAAAACATATATGCCCCCTCAAGGGCCTACATTTGATGTAGGTCAAAGTCCAAGGTCAAGTTAACAAGGTCCAAGGTCATGGTCAAATATGAAAGGTCTTGGTAGGAGGTGTCTATGTGTGAAATATCAAGGCTGTATATGTAAAAGTAAAATGAAACATAGGCCAGGTTAAAGTTTTTAAAAGTAGCCCAAATGCCAAGGTCAAGTTTATGGTCAAATGTGAAAGGTCTTGGTTGGAGGTGTCCACGTGTGAAATACCAAGGCTGTAGGTGTAAAAGGACATGATATATATGCCTGGTTTCAGTCTTTTTAAAAGTAGGTCAAAGTCCAAGGTCAAGGTTGCAATATTCAAGGTCATGGTCGAATGTGGTAGGTCTTGGTAGGAGGTAGCTATGTGTGAAATATAAAGGATGTAGATGTAATAGGACATAAGATAAAGGCTAGGTTAAAGATTTCTAAAAGTATGTAATAATCAAAGGTCAAGGTCACACAGGCCAAGGTCATGGTCAAATGTGAAATGTCTTGGTAGGAGGTGTCCATGTGTAAAATATCGAGACTGTATAGGTAACAGGACATGAGAAATATGTCTAGTTTAAGTTTTTTAAAAGTAAGACAAACTCCAAGGTCAAGGTCATGGTCAAAAGTGAAATGTCTTGAATGGAAATGACGATGTGTGAAATATCAAGGCTGTATGTGTAAAATGACATGAAATATAGGCCAGGTTAATGTATTGTAAAAGTAGGTCAAACACCAAGGTCAAGGTCACAAGGTTCAAGGTCATGGTCAAATGTGAAAGGTCTTGGTTGTAAGTGTCCATGTGTAAAATATCAAGGCTGTATGTGTAAAAGGACATGAAAAATATAGGCCAAGTTTATTTTTTTTAAAGTAGGTCAAACTCCAAGGTCAAGGTCCATGGTCATGGTCAAATGTGAAAGATCTTGGTAGGATGTGTCCATGAGTGAAATATCAAAGCTGTATGTGTAATAGCACATGAGATATAGGCCAAGTTTATTTTTTTTAAAAGTAGGTCAAACTCCAAGGTCAAAGGTCATGGTCAAAAGTGAAATGTCTTGGCTGGAAGTGACCTTGTGTGAAATATCAAGGCTGTATGTGTAAAAGGACATGAAATATAGGCCAGGTTAATGTATTATAAAAGTAGGTCAAACACCAAGGTCAAGGTCACAAGGTCCAAGGTCATGGTTAAATGTGAAAGGTCTTCGTCGTAGGTGTCCATGTGTCAAATATCAAGGCTGTATGTGTAAAAGGACATGATATATATATCTGCTAGGTTAAAGTTTTTTTTTAAATAGGTCAAAGTCCAAGGTTAAGGTCACAAGGTTATGGTCAAATGTGAAAGGTCTTGGTAGGATGTGTCCATCAGTGATATATCAAGGCTGTATGTGTAATAGCACATGAGATATAGGCCCAGTTTATTCTTTTAAAAGTAGGTCAAACTCCAAGGTCAGGGTCACAAGGTCCAATGTCATAGTCATATGTGATAGGTCTTGGAGGTTTCCATGTGTCAAACATCAAGGCTGTATGTGTAAAAGGACATGATACATCGGCAAGGTTAAAGTTTTTAAAAAGTAGGTCAAACACCAAGGTCAAAGTCCAAGGTCATGGTTAATTGTGAAAGGTCTTGGTAGGAGGTGTCCATGTGTGAAATATCAAGGCTGTATGTGTAATAGGTCATGAGATATAAGCCCAGTTTAATTTTTTTAAAATAGGTCAAACTCCAAGGTCAAGGTCACAAGGTCCAAGGTCATGGTCAAATGTGAACGATGTTGATAAGATGTATCTATGTGTGAGATATCAAGGCTGTATGTGTAAAAAGACATGAGATATAGGCAAGGTTAAGAATTAAGTGTAAAAATCAACAAAGGGCAATAACTCCAAGAATTTGATCGGCAAGGTTATGATTCTTGTGCACTGCACCTCTCCATAATGAAATCTATCCACCTGTAAAGTTTCATGATTCTACCTTACATACTTTTTGAGTTGTGCTCTAGACAAGAATCAAGTTATAAAATCAACAAAGGGCAATAACTCAAAAATTTGATCGGCAGAGTTACAGTTCTTGTGCACTGCACCTCTCCATAATGAGATCTATCCACCTGTATAGTTTCATGATTCTCATACCTGTCAACTTTTGGAAATTTCAAAGAGTGAGATTGCGCGAGACGACATTTAAATGAGGAGTTTTTGCGGGTATTTTTCGCGCGGGATGATTTAACCTCAATTTTTAGGAGTGAGATTTTTTTGCAGTGTTTCTTCAACTTGAGTCTTTAAACAATGACAGTAGGCCTAGCTTGTTCTCTTGGTCTTATATTTATCATTTTAGAATAATTAAATAGCAAAGTTCATAAACGATAATTATTGTGGGAAACTAGACATCCTTTGTTCCAAACAATTCTCACCAACCAATTTGTTCAAACTTTATCTCTAACTTTCTGTTATCGTTTTTTTTTTTTTTTTTTTTTTTTTTGGGTTAATTCTTCTGTAGCCTGTTCACAGTTTGGCAATTGCCAAGTTCCTTCCCTTTTTTAAATTTTCTTTTGGTCTGGTAAATGATGCGAAATAATGCCTGTGCGACCATATCGCGGTTATTTTGCATATCAGAAAACCAATAGAAGTGCAATATAGATGAATATAAGGTAAACCGCGAAACATAATGGGGCGAAACAACCTACGAGTGCGAAATACCGATTTTCTGGAATGTACAGAATCTTATCGAATCGGTGGCCCACAATCGATCTGATATTCTAGGTGAAGGCTGTTATACTAGTTGATCATCATCCATTAAATCTTGTTAAATGATAGAATTGCGAAGATAAACTTGATAATCAAAGTTTGTTTACAACTGAATGGGCATGCACTAATTGTCATCTACAGATTATCAGAAAACTGCCCCCTGGATAACATATCGCACATTTTGATTGGTTGATTTGTCTATATTAGCCACGCCTTACACTTGCCTCATTTGTAATAAGTCGATTTCCGAGATCGTCGAGTTAACGCATCCGCGCGTTTTGATTGTCAATCAAGGAAGGTGATGACAATATACAAGATAATCGCTAATTGAGCAAATTGAGTAAGGGTGCAATTTCACAATGATAAACAATAATGGCAGACGGAAATTGCAAGCGTGTGATTGCTGGAAAATCGTGTATTTTAGCGATGTTAGACCATTCGTGCGTGTGATGAACTCCTGCACTTGAAATCGTGTTAGTCACGATTTTTTCGTGAAAGTTGACAGGTATGATGATTCTACCTTGCATACTTTTCGAGTTATGCTCCAGACAAGGTTTGGTCTACGGACAGACCGACCGACTGACTGACCGACCTACCGACACTTGCAAAACAATATACCCCCTTTTTCTTCGAAAGGGGGCATAACAATTACATGACTAGAATATTTATAAAAGACGTAGATGCTTGATTGCCATGTGCTTTGGCAAGGGAGAAAACTCTTGCACTACATGTACGTTAAACTTGAACAACAAATCTGCGGAATCTTTTGTAAATTAGGCTGTCGCCTATGATCAAAGTGCGCAATATACTTATACAGGCATTGTTGTACATTATATGACATCAACAGAGTTATTTGTTACGTTTGTCGTTTACAAACAGAATAATTCTCTTTGGGTGCGTTCCATTGGCTGTTCAGAGTGTGCCGAACAGTCCGGTACTCAATGGAATGACACAGAACAATGTCCGGAACATGTTCTGCTTGTTCACGGAGAAAAGGTGGTGCAAGCAGAACAGTGACATCACCAGCATGGTTACTTTCGATTTCAACTGCGCCGTGTTGAAATAAATTAATGTTTCTAATCAAACCATGTAAGAAAAATCAAATTATTTCAGCAAAAATAAGAAAAATATCAATTTTAAGAGACCATAAATGACAAATAAACGACAAACAGCAGGTGGTCAAGGTTTATTTTTAGATCGGCCTGCAGAGTTTTGTCTGCGTTTTAGACAATCCCCCACGTGTTCTGTTCCGTGAGCATTCCATTCGGCTTGAGTTGGACAGAACAGGGAACCCCTATTTTCTAGGAAGTGTTTTTGGGGGCTGCCGCCCCCACACCCCCGCTTTATTTTATTTTGAAATTAATTAAGGGGGCTGCTGCCCCCCACACCCCCACTTATTTCTTCTTTATTGATGAAAAAATACTCTATTTTGTCACTTTACTGACGACCATTTAGTTTGGGGACCGGCTAACTAGAAACTTCCCCCTTTGTGTACCAGCGTGGTCTCGATTCAACTGCGAATATCTTCGCCTATACCAAATGTCATGCTGTCAGACTAAATATGCATAAACAACAATGTTTTATACCTCGATTCTCGACCAAGCTGTTGAAAATAACACGTTATTTGATGAATTAAACTGACTTTTCGATCTTCTAGTTAAAATCGTTCGTTGAAATCTGTTTGAAAATATTTGTTTGCGCATGCTCAGTTTAGACTGGATTTATTCATTTAGTAGACTAGATGCACAGCCCCACAGTCTGGGAGAAAAACGATTTGTAGTGTAAGCATGACGCGAAGCTTACAATTAAGGCATGAAAAGGGCATGATTCTATTTTTATTTCACAAAACAATACCATAAAAACAGATATTACAAATAAATGAATATATACCTCCCTCCCCCCCCCCCCCCCCAAAAAAAAATAATAAAAAATAAAAAAAAATGGGGATATTCAGTTTATTCAAACAAGACCCAATATTGACATAGGGTATATATATTTAAGAGTGAAATGCTGATAAACAACATTATCATCTGACCTTAACAAAGTAATTATTTTCTGTGACATGGCATACAAAAAACATATTCTTATTAATATTCTATTTCTCCCCTGCACTAGCAGTAGAAACGACGGTGGGGGGGGGGGGCGGCTAGAATGGGCTAAGCCCCTCCCCAAAGTTGCCCAAAAATGCCGAAAATTTCTTTTTAAATACACTGAAAATTTAGGATAAATCTAATTTTACCCCTCCGATATCTAGTCACTGGCTCTGACAGGGGCCAGATTCTCCTTCCTTATGAAAATCGCTTCCTATGGACTTGACAGGCCCGTAGGAACAGGGGGGGGGGGGCTAAGCCCCCAATGTTGGCCAAAAATGCCGAATTTTCCTTATTTCACACTGAAAATTCAGGGAAAATCCAAATCAGCCCGCCAGAGAAAATGTGTAATAACTTTTCCCAAACTGAAATGTTTTACTTGAAATTTGGACATATTGTTCGTAATTAAAGTATCATTGATACTGATCGGTAAAATTATCTCAAAACCTGCGAGAATTGTCTAAATGGACACACGAGTTTGTACTTGGAAAATCGCAAGAATCGACGCACGAGGTTTTGCATTTACATCGACGATATGCAAGAATTTTACAGGTATTTAAAGCTCCTTGAATGAGCACTGGACAAGTTTAATTTCCTGCAAATTTCTTGCAAACTGCATGATATTCAATAATGTTCAAGATAGGCTTCTTGCAAAGTTCCTGCAAACTACATGTAAAATATTTGATGGATGACTTTCCTGCGAAGTTCCGACAAACTTTCTTATTTCTGGCAAACTTGTCGCAAACTGAAACGTGTTTGCCAGAAGATTGCAGGAAGGTTGCAGCTAGCGGCAAACATCGGCGAAGTTCCGGCAAACCCTTCTAGCGAACTAATTTGTTTGCAGCAAATTCGCGGCGAATTTGCTGCAAATTTGCAGCAAAGTTTTCATTTCTGTAAGGGCAGGCAAGTTTTTATTTACGAATAAATTATCCCTTCAAATTGAAGCTGTAATATTCACCAGAAACATTCTCTGACAAATGAAACTTTTAAAATACTTTTTTAAGACAAAGATGCATGATGATGCTTTTTTAAAAGGCAATAATAATATGTTTATCCAAGAAATATGGCAAGCATTCTTTTTAAGTGATTGCTCCACACTTCTTCTCATTACAGGCTGTCCTAATTTTGATTCTCCTGGACTAAGCACAGTGCCTGCAGCTTCAAGTTTCCATGCGCCAGATGAGGTGACACTTTTCTGTTCCGAGGGTTTCCAGTTTGGTGGTAACTACTCTACCATTACAAATATACCATTAGCCTGTCAGAGTGGGGGACAGTGGAATGTTACAAATATACCAGTCTGTGAAAGTAAGTTTAACCCATTACCACACAGTGACTCTTTGTGGCTCCCCTGAAGATAATGGGTTGTCAAAAGGCGTGGGCAAAGGGAAAAGGGGAAAATTAGAGAATACTGATACAGTTTCCATGCCCCGGATGAGGTGACCCTTTTCTGTTCTGAGGGTTACCAGTTTGGTGGTAACTACTCTGCCATTACAAATATACCATTAGCATGTCAAAGTGGGGGACAGTGGAATGTTACAAATATACCAGTCTGTGAAAGTAAGTTTTAATCTGTAAAACATGCTTCTTTATAACCCATTACCAGACATCAAAGTTTTAGATTGGTCCAAATTGAAATATGTTGCAGATAACAACAATTTAGAAAGGTTACACATTTAGTCTTTTTTGGTAGAAAACATTGTGGGAAATGAGGAAATTGCTTGTTAAAAGCAATTTCTTCATTTTCCACAATGTTTTTCAAAGCCTTTACATTTTGGGGTGTCAAAAGGCATGGGAATAGGAAAAAGGGAAATGAGAGAATACTGATACAGTTTCCATGCCCCGGATGAGGTTACACTTTTCTGTTCCGAGGGTTTCCAGTTTGGTGGTAACTACTCTGCCATAACTAGTATACCATTAGCCTGTCAGAGTGGGGGACATTGGAATGTTACAAATATACCAGTTTGTGAAAGTAAGTATTAATCTGGAAACATGCTTCTTTAACCCATTACCAGACAGCGAAGTTTTAGATTGGTCTAATTTCAAATATGTTGCAGACGACAAATTTAGGCGATTGAAAGGTATTATGTTTAGTCTTTTTGGGTAGAAAACTTCGTGGAAAATGAAGAAATTGCTTCTCACAAGCAATTTCTTCATTTTCCACAATGTTTTTCAAAGCCTTTACATTTTGGGGTGTCAAAAGGCATGGGAAATAGGGAAAAAGGGGGAATGAGAGAATACTGATACAGTTTCCATGTCCCAGATGAGGTTACACTTTTCTGTTCCGAGGGTTTCTAGTTTGGTGGTAACTACTCTACCATTACAAATATACCATTAGCATGTCAGAGTGGGGGACAGTGGAATGTTACAAATATACCAGTCTGTGAAAGTAAGTTTAACCCATTACCACACAGTGACTCTTTGTGGCTCCCCTGAAGATAATGAGTTGTCAAAAGGCATGGGCAAAGGGAAAAGGGGAAAATGAGAGAATACTGATACAGTTTCCATGCCCCAGATGAGGTGACACTTTTCTGTTCGGAGGGTTTCCAGTTTGGTGGTAATTACTCTGCCATTACAAATATACCATTAGCCTGTCAGAGTGGGGGACAGTGGAATGTTACAAATATACCAGTCTGTGAAAGTAAGTTTTGATCTAGAAACATGTTTCTTTAACCCATTACCAGACAGCAAAGTTTTAGATTGGTCCAAATTGAAATATGTTGCAGATAAGAACAAATCATGCAGAAAGGTTACACATTTAGTCTTTTTTGGTAGAAAACATTGTGGGAAATGAGGAAATTGCTTGTTAAAAGCAATTTCTTCATTTTCCACAATGTTTTTCAAAGCCTTTACATTTTGGGGTGTCAAATTACATGGAAATAGGGAAAAGGGGAATGAGAGAATACTGATATAGTTTCCATGCGCCAGATGAGGTTACACTTTCCTGTTCGGAGGGTTTCCAGTTTGGTGGTAATTACTCTACCATTACAAATATACCATTAGCCTGTCAGAGTGGGGGACAGTGGAATGTTACAAATATACCAGTCTGTGAAAGTAAGTTTTGATCTAGAAACATGGTTCTTTAACCCATTAACAGACAGGGAAGTTTTAGAATGATCCAAATTGAAATATGTTGCAGACAACAATTTGAGGTGAATGAAAGGTTACATTTTTAGTCTTTTTGGGAAGAAAATATTGTGGGAAATGAAGAAATTGCTTGTCACAAGCAATTTCTCCATTTTCCACAATGTTTTTCAAAGCCTTTACATTTTGGGGTGTCAAAAGGCATGGGAAATAGGGAAAAAGGGGGAATGAGAGAATACTGATACAGTTTCCATGTCCCAGATGAAGTGACACTTTTCTGTTCCGAGGGTTTCCAGTTTGGTGGTAATTACTCTACCATTACAAATATACCGTTAGCCTGTCAGAGTGGGGGACAGTGGAATGTTACAAATATACCAGTCTGTGAAAGTAAGTTTTGATCTAGAAACATGGTTCTTTAACCCATTAACAGACAGCGAAGTTTTAGAATGATCCAAATTGAAATATGTTGCAGACAACAATTTGAGGTGAATGAAAGGTTACATTTTTAGTCTTTTTGGGAAGAAAATATTGTGGGAAATGAAGAAATTGCTTGTCACAAGCAATTTCTCCATTTTCCACAATGTTTTTCAAAGCCTTTACATTTTGGGGTGTCAAAAGGCATGGGAAATAGGGAAAAAGGGGGAATGAGAGAATACTGATACAGTTTCCATGTCCCAGATGAGGTTACACTTTTCTGTTCGGAGGGTTTCCAGTTTGGTGGTAATTACTCTACCATTACAAATATACCATTAGCCTGTCAGAGTGGGGGACAGTGGAATGTTACAAATATACCAGTCTGTGAAAGTAAGTTACAGAATTTAAGGTAAGACTTGGGTAATGGGCTATGTGACCAGTTATTGAACGAAATCTGTATGGGGGGAATAGATGATTTCAAGGGAAGTAATTTTCATTGATGTCAAAGTTTGAATTTTTTACTTTTGTTTAGGTTTTTGCCTGCTCTTCATACAATTTAGAAACCTTTTCACAAAAAATATTTAGAATATTCCTAGGAAATCTGAGCATACTCAATTATTTTTGTTGTTACGAGAACAGGCGATATTGCATCTAATGGTACTTCAAAAAACTCTTGGACTTACAGACGTCACGAAATAAGTCAAAATATAACGATTATATTGGAAGTGCATTACCCAGGTCTTACCTTAAGGGCTTTATATTATAAGACTTGTTTAAATGGTGGTTTTAGAATTATAAGCTTTTGCAATTGTTTTGCCTTAAAACTTAAATGTGTCTAAAATAATAGATGACTTAATTCATGACAATGAATTATTTGTGTCTACATTTTTGCCAAATAAGTTGTTATGTCAGGTTTTTAATTTTTGCATACTTACAATTTTAAGAATGATTGATATTTTGTTTCAGGGAGTCTATGTGGTTTGGCCCCAGAGTTGGTAAACGGTTATGTAATAAGCTCTTCAGGGGTACAAGGAGGGGACATTGTACAGTATGCTTGTAATGAGGGATACACTCTGATTGGTCAACCAAACATCACATGTCTGACTGAAGGATCATGGGAGGAACTGCCATCTTGTACATGTGAGTTTTTAACCCTTACCCAAACGACAAAATTTTAGGGTGATCCAATTTGAAAGCTGCGGCAGATGACAAAAATGATGATGATAAATATATGATTTGTGTTAAATATGACACAGAAAATATTGAGACAAAAGGAGAAACTGCTGGTTATCAGCATTTTCTTCTTTTGTTTCAATGTTTTCCCAAGGCTATTCTATTAGGGACGTCAAAACCAGGTCTTGTTTGGGAAAGGGTTAAACAAATATTCGGTCCTTTACATCCACGATGCAATACTAAGCTCTTCAGGGGTACAAGGAGGGGACATTGTACAATATGCTTGTAATGAGGGATACACTCTGATTGGTCAACCAAACATCACATGTCTGACGGAGGGGTCATGGGAGGAACTGCCATCTTGTACATGTGAGTTTTTTTTAAACAATTATATGGTCCTTTACATCCTTGATCTTTTATTGTAATTACACAAATAATGTAATTTTGAAAAAAAAATGTTTAAAAAATGTTTTGAACATGCACTCTGATTGGTCAAACCAAACATCATATGTCTGACTGAGGGATTGTGGGAGGATCTACCATATTGTATTTGTTAGTTTTAGAATTAAAATTTGATGACATCTTCTGCAAACACCTACCTTGAAAAACTAGTTATTTTGTTTTAAAAAGTTGAAACACAGTCTTATTGGTCAATCAAACTTTATGCATCAGATTGAAGGATTACTTTAAAAATTTGTAAGTTTTATTGAGAATACTGTTTGATCAAACTTGAAATAGATTTTGTGACTAAGTTGCAAGTTATTTTATCTATTTTTAATGATTAAGACTTACAATTTGAGTAGTTCTTAACATACAGTTTAAAGGTATTTGTATGTATTTCAGCACCGCAGTGTCCTGACCTAACCTCCATATTTCCTGGACTGACGATTCTGAAAGGTAACGGGACAGACCACGATACAATATTACGGATCACATGTCCGCAATACCAGGAGCTGATTGGTCCAGAAACCATCGTATGTGATAGTGGGCAATGGAAGTCATCTGTACCATTTTGTCAAGGTAACATAATTTTTTCGTAAACATTCTGTTAACCCTTTCCCAAACAAGACCTGGTTTTGACATCCTTACGAGAAAAGGCTTGGGAAAACATTGAAACAAAAGAAGAAACTGCTGATAACCAGCAGTTTCTCCTTTTGTCTCAATATTTTCTATGCCATATTTTGCACAAATTCTACCTTAAGTAACTTCCATTTTGTCATTTGAGGCAGTTTTTAAGAGGATCACCCTAAAATTTTGCCATTTGGGAAAGGGTTAAGTAACAAGTCTTGTAATCTTTATGTCTGTTGTTCTGTCTGTCTAGTAGTGTGTAATAAGCAAATTCTTGTCCATCCAACATTTTCAGTCAGAATAAGTTTAAATTTGCTTCAAAAAATTTCTGTATGGTCTTGTTTTATACCTTTAATTTATTTCAGGCATTGCATTATGTAGGATAATACTGTGGTAGTACTTGTATGAGAAATGAGAGGAATCCATGGTTAGGTGCTCCAGCTGCTATGATATGAACATAGCAGTTGAAAGAGGCATTAATACCCTATCAATCAATCACATGATAATACCTTTGTTTGGATTTAAATGTCAAGGTCATCTTTCCAGATTATAGTGTGTTTTTTTTTTGCAAAGTCACATTGTTGTTCTTCTTCATGGAAAACAAGTTAATCTAACAAGTGAACAATACAATTTACATTTTCAGCCATTCCATGTCCTATGCCAACGGTAATGAATGCTTTTATTGATGAGAGCCAGACCTTTACAGTAAACAGCAACATACTGATAGAATGTGCCTCTGGTTATGCAATTCAGACATCACCAGTTACATTTTCTGCATCATATCTGTGTGGGATTGAGGATGTGCCCCAATGTACAAGTAAGTAATTTGCATAACTCTAAATTAAGTGGGTCATTTGATTTTCTTTAATGAAGCTAGTTTAATTGTAGATAATGACAATTAGCATGTATGACAAGCAAAACTCATCAAGGTATAGTCACATGTTACTTTTATCTCAATCAAACTTTGGTTGTTATTTAATTACCATATAAAGCTTAGGAAAATATTAGAAAAACAATTTTAGAATATTGTCATCCCCTCTTATCTTTTGGTATGTAGATGCATCTTCATGCAGTTTTGTATCAATGCAAGTTTCTGACACCATAATTATAATGATTTACTCATATTTTTTTCAGATATAAATGAATGTCAGTTAAATATGGATGGCTGTGTTGGATCAACTTGTGAAGACACAGATGGAAGTTTTGTTTGTACCTGCTTGCCCGGATACAGGCCACTTGGAACTAGCACAACTCTCTGTATAGGTATGTATTAGTATTAGTATAATAAAGCATAGAGAAATTTGATACACAATCAGGATTTTCTTATTTTGTATCCATCGTTTTTCCCAGAAGCTTTGTCTTAAAGATGTCACTATTTGGGGAAGGGCTTTTGGTCAGAACAAGATGGAAAAAAAAAATCTCAGGAGTCAGGAAGTTGTGGTAGAAAGTGAATACAATATACCTCATAACTTGAATTTGGTTCTCTAGCCGGCATACTGTGTACCCCTTTCAAAACCCTGGCTACACTCTTCAGTATTGTCATATATAGTATAATTCTTATATTGATTGGTTTGGTTTATTTGGTTTTTACCCCGTTTTCAACTGCCAGGGTCATATCGCAGTGGCTGGGGCACTTAACCATGGATTCCTGTTGTTTCTCATACCAGTACTACCACAACACCCTAACCGAGCCTCCAGCTGCTGGCCCATTTAGGTTAACCATATCAAACCATTGGTGGGTGACTTTTTTGTCAGAAAAGGTATTTGCTGTGGCCGGGTATTGAACGTGGGACTCCTTGAGTGAGAGGCAGATGCGCTATCAACTGCGCTGAGGCTGCAGCCTATAATTCTTATTGAAAGATGTTTGAAATATTCTAAAGTAAATTAGGTATTAGAAGCCTTTTCCAGGTCGATGTTCTGGGGCTTCTCTCTAGAAAATTGGAATAGTCCAAATCATGGCCATTTGGTAAACGGTTAAGATATTTTTGTATCCTCTTTTTTTTAACTCTTTCCCAAATGACAAAATTTTAGGGTGATCTACTTCAAAACTGCCTCAAATGACAAAATGGATGTTATTGAAGATAGGATTTGTGTAAAATATGGCACAGAAAATATATAGACAAAAGGAGAAACTGCTGGTTATCAGCAGTTTCTTCTTTTGTTTCAATGTTTTCGCAAGCCATTTCAATTAGGGATGTCAAAACTATTGAGTTAAATTTTCATTACTCAGAGCAACAAATATGACTTACGGATATTTCGACCATATCGCACAGTCTTCATCAGCATAGTGGTCAGTAGTGAAAGTCACGTGACGTAGCACAGTCACATGACAAGAGGAGAGAAATGTACACAGGTGGTAGCTTCTGGCCCTCGTCGCGGTTCAGTGATGGTCTCTGTTGTTTGATGTTAATGGCCTCCTTTACTCGTCGTTTGATATGAGAGTCCTTTGATGTGAGGAAGTGTGACCATTGTGAAAATGATTACATTGGTGAAATAGGGCGTTCTTTGGACATAAGAAGGAAAGAACATGTCACAAAATCAAATTTGGCCATACACGAACACTGTACACACACGGGACATAAAATTTATACCAACAACACCAAGATCCTCACATCAGAGGACTCTCATATCAAACGACGAGTAAAGGAGGCCATTAACATCAAACAACAGAGACCATCACTGAACCGCGACGAGGGCCAGAAGCTACCACCTGTGTACAATTCTATCCTCTTGTCATGTGACTGTGCTACGTCACGTGACTTTCACTACTGACCACTATGCTGATGAAGACTGTGCGATATGGTCGAAATATCCGTAAGTCATATTTGTTGCTCTGAGTAATGGAAATTTAACTCAATGACGAATCCAGAGCAAGAGATCAACCTACATAGTTGTATGTCAAAACTAGGTCATGTTTGGGAAAGGGATAAGACATAGATTAATGTACAGAAGGTTCAGATTTCTGTCAGCAGACTTGTACAAACTTGCCAGGCTCATATGAATGTTCATGCGGAGTTGGCTTCAATTTCTTCTCAACTATGGATTACTGGCTTTGGAAAACATTGTGGGAAATGAAGAAATTGCTTGTCACAAGCAATTTCTTCATTTTCCACAATGGTTTCTATTAAAAAAGGCCAAAAAATCTTAATTTTCATTCATTTGAAATTGTTGTCTGCAACATCTGTGAATTCGGACAAGCTTAAAATTTTTCCGTAATGGATTTATTTTTTTTTTAATTCATCTCTTTTAATATAGATATTGATGAATGTACAGAAGGTTCAGATTTCTGTCAGCAGACATGTACAAACTTGCCAGGCTCTTATGAATGCTCATGCGGAGTTGGTTTTGACCTTTATTCTACTGTGGGCTTCAATGGATTCGAACTTGGGACCGGAGAGGATGGGCTACAACCCTGGCATCAATTTCATCTTAACCATTCCTGCATCTGTAAGTCTTCTATTTCATTGCAACTCAGCCGATATTCTTATTTGAACAGAGCCTTTTGGAAATTGATTGCAATAGCAATGAAATAAACATGTACGAGAGAATTATGCGAAAAATGACTTTATGACAATTATCTTTCATAAAATACGTTTTTCTGCCCACTGTAGAAAGTTTTTGATTTCCATTTCATCAAAGGTCTTTTTCCCCCTTTTTATGCTTTTTACCTTTTATGCTAAAATATCAAACACACATCTCCTAAAGAAAGCTCAGTTGAAAATTTTTCACAAAGACAATACATATACTTGTATGAATTTATTTTCATTAAAAACCTGTGACAGTAACGAAGTATTGAATATATACAATGGAAAAGCAAATACATCACAAACTGCCAATTTAAGAAACATTTCAATAAGATTAGCTCAAGTTTTTGCCAATATGATGGAGTAGAAAGCAGGCAGTGTAGACGAAGATGAGACTGCACATCTGTGCCGGCTGATCTTAATCTATACTGCTTGTCAAAGCTTTGGTCACAGCAGTAAATTGGTGTGATTAGCATAAGGTTTGAAGGATACTTTTCCTTTTTCCACAAAGGCAGTACATATAGTCGGATGATTCTATTTTCAGTAAAAACATGTGACAGTAACGAAGTATTGAACATAAACAATGGAAAAGCCAAGACTTCACAAACTATATTCTTCTATAATGACCAAGTAGAGTTTGTATGCGACATAGGCTATTGGACACCAGGCACGAGACTTAGCAAGACTTTCGTGACTTGTGGTAATGATGGGCTGTGGACGTCTATACCTGATTGTGAACGTAAGTAATGATTTATAAATTTTATATTGTAAGATATCGCTGCTTTTCAACAAAAACCTCGTAACTGCAGCTTAAAACAAGCTGCAGTTACAAGGGTTTTGTTGAAAAGCAATGACTTGTAAATTTTATTGCAAATCTTAACTTTTTTCATTCTAAGAATTAAGAATAGCATAATGCTAAAATATCAGGTCAGTATTCCACTATGGTGAACAAGTAGAGTTTGTATGTGACATAGGATATTTGACACCAGGCATGAGACTTAGCAAGACTTTTGTGACATGTGGTAATGATGGACAGTGGACGTCCATACCAGATTGTGAATGTAAGTAACACAGTGCTTACCAGCATTTTCACCTTTTCCCTCAAAGTTTTTTATCTCATTTCATGTAAATATTTTATTGCCTGAAACCCCATTCTATTGGAAGGGGTCTGATATTTTGTTATCAATGGAATATTCAAACCTTTCGCAAACAGCAAAAAATTGGACTGTACTAATTTGAAAGCTGCTATGGACAACAAAAGTGATGCAAATCAATTTGGAATTTGAGCACATTTTTGCACAGAAAATATTGAGGCAAAGAAGAACTGTTAAGGAGATGTAAAATGGCTAATGTATGCCAATCACACAACTTAGCAAGAGTTTTGTGCCATTAAATAATGATGGGCAATGGATGTATACCAGATTGACAATGTAAGTTATGTTTTTCACTGTATGGTTTGATTAATAGTAGCTGATATATTGGAGCTAAGATGTTGGAAATGATCCCTTACAGTATTTGAGAAAAATAATCCATATGAGACTATACCTTAGTACTTCTGTTCTCAAAAGCCATAATTCCAGCTTTTAATATCTTAACCCTTTCCCAAACAACAGTTTTGACATCCCTAATAGAAATGACTTGGGAAAACATTGAGACAAAAGAAGAAACTGCTGATAATCAGCAGTTTCTCCTTTCTTCTGAATCTCAATATTTTCTGTGCTATATTGTACACAAATTCTATCTTAAGCATGGTCCATTTGTTGTCTGCAGCAGTTTTTGAAATGAACATTTTGAAAATTTGCCATTTAGGAGAGGGCTAAAAAGCACCAATCTACATTATCTGTAGCTCTGGGTTTGATTTCATCACAACATAACATGTAACAGAACTAGCAGAGTTTGTAAAATCAGGACTGTGGTTATGCTGTATGTTGATTTAGCACTGTTGGTAATTCTGTTGGCTGAAAAAGAAAAAGAGTGTTTTCGATTTGAATTATCACTTTATTGTACTATTTCTGCTTAAACTGTGGTTGCACCTCAATATCTAAAAAGGCTTCGCGTGGTTTAACATAATTGAAAAACAGAGAAAATTCTGGCAAGTTATTACTTACGAGACAAAAGATGAAACTCATGTGAGACAGCTGTATAGGGTGTCCCTGTATTTGTCATTGTATTGACCTCACATCGTACAATCAGATCTTGGTTTGCATCAGTCGGTGTGTATCGTAACTTTGTCTCTCTTGTATATGGGCAGATAGTGGTAGTTGGAACTCCCTGGTCAATGTTGTCTGTTGGATTTGTCAGCATAATCTCCTGTAAATTATAGATTACTGTATGTATTTACCAATACACTTAAGATCTAGACCATTTCTATTTCACAGCAGGCAGTGACCAAATCTTATTATACCCCCCAACCTACGAAGTAGAGGGGGGTATATTGGTTTCATCATGTCTGTCTGTCTGTCCATCCGTCCGTCTGTCCATAGACTTTTTCGTTTTTCTAACTCAAGAACTGTTTGACCTAGGATCATGAAACTTTACACAGTTGTTGCCCATGACCCAAGGAGGTTCCCTATTGTTTTTGGGTCACGAAGGTCAAAGGTCAAGGTCACAATCGGACTTCGTTTAAAATCTGTTTCCGTGCTCTAATTCAAGAATCGATCGACCTAGGATCATGAAACGTTACACAGTTGTTGCCCATGACCCAGGGAGGTGCCCTATTGTATTGTTTTTGGGTCACGAAGGTCAAAGGTCAAGGTCACAATTGCACTTTGTTTAAAATCCGTTTCCATACTCTAAGTCAAGAACCGGTTGACCTACAGCACTTTTTTCGTGACAAGGCGCTAGTGGGGGATATTTGTCCGCTCTGTGACAGTTCTAGTTATTCCAGCAATGAAATTATTATTTACCAATCAATATTTGTTTTTTAGCTCCACTGGCTTTTCAGGCCAGCGGGCTATTGTCATGGCAGTGTGTCCGTCGTGCGTGCGTGCGTCTGTCTGTCCGTCCGTGCATCCGTAAACTTTTTCTTTAAAAATCTTCTTCTCAAAAACCACTGGATGGATTTCAGCCAAACTTCACAGGAATGATCCTTGGGTGACCTTCTCTCAGATTCCTTCAAAGAATATGGATTGAACCAGAATAACCTGAGTTATCTGCCCTTGAATGTCAAAAATAGCAGGTTTTGCCATTAGTTTTCTTCTAAAATCTACAAATATTGAACAATCAAGACAAAACTTTGATAGAATGATGCTGACTACAAGATCTTACCTTGGTAAAGTTTTCAGCTTGATCTGAGTTTTACATCATGAGTTATGTGCCCTTGAAATTGACAGAAATGTCATTTTCGGCTATATTTTGACTTTGTTTTCACTCTAGCAACTACAAATATTAACCTAACACAACAAAACTTTGACAGAATGATGCTGACTATAAGATCTTGCCTTGGTAAAATTTTCAGCTTGATCTGAATTTTATAGCATGAGTTATGTGCCCTTGAAATTGCCAAAAAAATTGACATTTTCGGCTCTATTTTGCTGGTTTTTGACTTTATTTTTACTCTAAAATCTACAAATATTGATAAATCAAGACAAAACTTGGACAGAATATATATAAGCATTATATACTGCCTGGGTGTAATTTTCAGCTTGATCGAATTTTACATCATGAGTTATGTGCCCTTGACTTTGACAAAATTGCCATTTTCGACTTTGTTTTCACTCTAACAACCACAAATGTAAACCAATCAAGTTGATACCTGGAAAGAATCTTGTTGACAACAAGATCTTGCTTATGTGTAATTTTCAACATGATCACACTTTTAAAATCTGTGTTATGTGCCCTTGAAATTGACAAAATTTCAGTTTTCGACACTTTTTCCACTCTTCAGTCTTGATTATATTGATTAATATAGACAAAATTTGAACAGAATGATAGTGACTATAAGATCTTGCATGTGTTTAATTTTTTATTTGATTTAAATATACATACTGAATTATGTGTCCTTGAATTTGGCAAAATCACAGTTTTCAATTTTATTATCGCTCTAACATCGCTAAAATATTAGTCAAACTTTACTTTCTTTTTGCATTGACCACATGATTGCTGCTTTTGACTTTGTTTTTGCTGTAAGAACCACAAGTATTCAAAAATCTAGTCAAAACTTGGATTTAATATTAAAAGAAATTCAGGCCTGTGGAGCAACTCAAGACCTTCAGGTCTTTCTAGTTATATCAATTTTCTCATGTGGATGAAACAACACATTTCTCAAACCTAATATAAAACCACAGAGACACTGTTTTGAAAACCTTCTTCAAACAATTTTTGAAACTCTCCAACCTTTTCATGGACTAAAAAAATATTGTTATCACATAATATATAAATGGACATACTGTACAATAATTATATATAAGCACTAAGCCTGTGATTTGCACACAAAAGCAAATGAAGTACTGGTAGTACATAGAAAACTCAAGAATTTTGTCTTTTGAATAAAAAAGAAAAATGTAAAAAAACAGTGATATACCATAATATTAAAATATAATTAGTCCGTTCCCACACATCGACACATTTTGAGACTCCCACAAGATAAAGGCTTTAAAAGATGTTGTGGAAAATATAGAAATTGCTTGTGATAAGCAAAAAATGTCTTCGTTTTTCACAAGGTATTCTACCCAGAAGACCAATTGAAAAAAAAAATTGCTTGAAATTGTCATTGGCAACATTTTGAAATTAGACTAGTCTTAACTTTTGCCATCTGGTATAGGATTAACCCTTTCCCAAACAAGACCTGGTTTTGATGCCCTTATGGAAAAGGCTTTGGAAAACATCGAAACAAAAGAAGAAACTGCTGATAACCAGCAGTTTCTCCTTTTGTCTCAATATTTTCTATGCCATATTTTGCACATATCCTATCTTTAATAACATCCATTTTGTCATTTCTGGCAGTTTTTGAAGTGGACCACCCTAATATTTTGTCGTTTGGGAAAGGGTTAAAGTTACCTGAAATGCATTCAGTAAGTATGGCGGTATTTTCCGATGCCAGCTGATCAGGTTGGATGTGCTCTGACCAATTTCTCCCATGCATGTAAATTCATACTGACTTGAAGTGTCAAATGTAGACATGTTTTGCACAGGATTGGAGAAAAATCCATCATACCGAGCACCCTCAATTTGTAGGTTACCAGGCAAAACTGAAAATATGAAAATTGACTTGCTGAAAATTTGATTCAACTTAGACATTATTTACATTTGATTGGAAAGAATCTTTCATAACAAGGACCCTTAATTTGTATAGGTTGCTGTTAAAGTGACATTTCAGAATGTTTTGTCATAAATTTTACTTTTATTTTTATCTGAAAGAGCATATCTCCTTATGAAAATTCTGAGAATTTCAAGTCAAAATATTATGCCGTTTACAAGAAATTTATATTTTTGTGTTAAAATTGAACAAATTGTTGTGGACAACAGTTCGGATTTATATGCAATTTATCAATTATGCCTCAACATTAAATGCGTGTTTCTCGCTTATTGGCAACAACTTCAAAAAACTAATAGTATTTATACTCATTAGAATAACCAATCTTGGCCTCAAGACATACTTTAAAAAATTGAAAATGGAATGAAATGTCCCTTTAATCATGAAAGTATGGCCGAAAAGTTAAAATTATCATTCTCAGAAGATGTAACAAGATACAAATTGTAACTTGTTTTAACCCTTTCCCAAACAAGACCTGGTTTTGACGCCCCTAATCGAAATGGCTTGGGAAAACATTGAAACAAAAGAAGAAACTGCTGATAACCAGCAGTTTCTCCTTTTGTCTCAATATTTTATATGCCATATCTTACTCAAATCCCATCTTTAATAACATCCAATTTGTCATTTGTAGAACTTTTTGAAGTGGATCACCCTAAAATTTATCATTTGGGAAAGGGTAAAAATAAGTATTCCCCCAAAATTTTACTTCCAGGGGGTTTACATGAGTCAACTTGCTGATTGGTCTGTCTGTTGGTCCATCTGTAGCTTTTTTGTTGGCTCTATTTCTCAAATACTAATTGACCAACCTTAACCCTTTCCTGAACGACAAAATTTTAGGGTGATCCAATTCAAAAGTAATTGCAGACGACAAATTATATGTGAACAAAGATCGGATTTGTATACAAAATAGCCAAGAAAATATTGAGGCAAGAGGAGAAACTGCTGGTTATCAGCAGTTTCTTCTTTTGCCCCAATGTTTTCCCAAGCCATTCCAAATGGGTACGTCAGAACCAGGTCTTGTTTGGGAAAGGGTTAATCAAACTTCACAATGTGAACTCATTACCAAGTAAAGATATGTATATTATATTTTGGTTATGGTCCATTGATTATTCACACAGTTATGGCCCTTTAGTGAATCATAAATGTTTTTTAACAAGGCACTTTTTGGGGATATGATCACATTCAGAGATTGGCTGATTGCTCTTGTTTGTTTAACCCTTTCCCAAACAAGACCTGGTTTTGACTTCCCTAATAGAAAATGCTTGGGAAACCATCGAAACAAAAGAAGAAACTGCTGATAACCAGCAGTTTCTCCTTTTGTCTCAATATTTTCTTTGTCATATTTCACACCAACTTTATTTTTAATAACTTCAATTTTGTCATTTGTGGCAGTTTTTTAAGTGGACCACCCTAGAATTTTGTCGTTTGGGAAAGGGTTAAGACAAACAAAGATTTGAGATTGAGATTTCAGCAATACACATGACTGAAATAATCATTTCACTTTATGTTTTGAATGACAATGGAGATCATTCAAATTGACTGAATGAAAGAAATACTAACGTGTCAAGCCAAGATTTGCATCGTTGTACTCAATGCGTGTATCAGTATTTATAGGCCTGTAGTTTATTTCACAGCGATAAGTAGCTTCATCTAAACAATCCATTCTAGAATACAAAAGCCGGACCTCGAGGAAACTAGAGTACATGTTGCTGTTTACAATTTCCCCAGTAATCCTTGGGTCTTTAGTCCGAATGTCTTGCGGCGCCGTGTCACGTAAACTAGGATTGTTATTGGTGTCAACTACAGCAAATGTTGTGAAGTCATTCTGTGTCGGAAGTCTTCGTTTAAGGTAGAGAGAGTAGATAAATTCGATGGAGCTCGTATCGTCAGGCGTGCATCTCATTACAAGTTCTTGTTGAGAGGTTGTGGGTACCACTGCTTGGTCGTTTGATCCACCAATCACAACATTGTTTGGGGTTAATGTCATTCTAACTGCATCTGTAGAATAAATATGGGATTGTTTCTTATATTTTGTTAACACAATCAGGGTCCAACATTTACTTTTTTGGTTACCAGAGAGTCGGGCTTGTTGTTGCCAGATGCTGCTAGCCCTGACCAAATATGCACTGGTCATGACCAAATATTTGGATAATTGGGAAAAGGTGTAAACAATAATAATCCTTTCATAAGCTGAGAGACAAGTTTTGAATAACAAATAAATGAAAATTTGAAGGGCAAGTGTTCTTGTTATGTCACATATCTGGTGTTTTCATTATGGTAATAGTGACTGAGATTTGAAATGAGGCTGACCAGTCGATCTTGCATCTTGGGGATCTAACTAGCCCTGACCAAGCAACAGGCAGTTAATGTCTGTCGGGCACAGGTTAATGTTGAACCATGACAATTAATTAACCTGGAGAGCAGGGTTTAAAGATTTTTTCAACCGTTTTCGAAACTACAAAATATTAGACTACAGCAACTTCAGTTACATACAATGAAATAACTGTCAAAAGCAGAGAGTGTGTATGTTATAGCACAGAAAATATTGAGGGAAAAGGAGAAATTGCTAATTATCAGCAATTTCTTCCTTTGCCTCAATATTTTCTCAAACTATTCCTACTGTGAACATCAAAACCAGGTTTTGTTTTTGAAAGGGGTTACGATATAGAGAGTAGATAAATTTGATAGAGCTTTTTCCGTCTGGAGTGCATCTCATCACAAGTTCTTGTTGTGAAGTTGTGGGTACGACTGCTGGGTTGTTAGATCGACCAATCACAACATTATTTTGGGTTAATGTCAATTTTACTGCATCTGTTAATAAAATTAGATAAAATAAACGAATAAGTGTGGATAAAGAATTCTGATATTTTATTTCAAATCTAACCCTATGTTGTGGGTACAACTGATTGGTCATTTGATCTTCCAATTACATCACTGGTTGGTGTTAATGTCATTCTAACTGCATCTGTAGAATAGATTAGAGTTACTGATGAGAGGGGATAAAGACATTCTGATTTTTATTCTCGATGTGATGATTGAAATTAGTAACCACAACATTGAAATATATTAAATCTTTTGAGATATATATTTACATGTAGATAATTATCCAATTATTTATATATGTCCTGATAAATGACCTCGCAGAGCATCTCCAGCTAACAGCTAGAGATGCTCTGCTGAGTCATTTATTGAGATCTATACTAACCTGAATTTTTCCAAAGTCCATTAAGAAAAATGCCAACACAAATGCAATAGAAAATCCTCATCTTATGTAACATCACTGTTTTTACAATAATAATTTCACAATAACTTGTTCTCCTTATTTGATTAAAAAGCTTTCAATCAGTTTGATTTCTGTATCAACCTCTAGTCTCGATGATTAATTTTGTTTGCTGATTTTATTGCCCCCTATTTGAGCTATGTTGATACCAAATAAGCTATGTTTCACAAATTTGCACACATTATAAACAAAGATGTACAGTATTATCTTAGCATGCCCGATCTGCTTACTTTTATTTTGCAACCTTTGTAAAAATAATAATTTATTTGTGGAAAAGAAAAGCCAACGACTAATGAATTTGGAAGCTGTTACCTCAAAAATATATTTGTCCTTACAATTGGAATTGATACATCTATGTCATGACCAATACTGTATCACTTGATATTTCTATTTAGGCATGCAAAATATCAAGTTTATGTTGCTTCAAATTACATACCATGCATAATAATGATAATAATAATAATAAAGACTTTATTTTAAGAGGCAACACAGTTGGGATTAACCCAGTCTTCCCTGTGAGCCTCTAGAATATTTACATTTACATCAATACAAACAAAACACATTTTATATACAACAACAAAGATAAACAAATACTATAAACAAATAAACAAATTGTATTAGCATTACAATTGGTTGATCACAGACTCTGAAATATACTTGAAAAATTGTTTTTGCGAAGCCTCTAAATCTGGAACTGTCTGAAAGGTTAAAGATCTCTTTCCAAAACAAGAATTTTTAGGCTGGTCCTATTGCAAAGCTGATGCAGACAACAAAATGAATGTTGATACAGATAAGATTTGTGTACAATAGAAAATCTTGAGTCAAAAGGAGAAAATGCTGATTATCAGCATTTTCTTCTTTTAGCTCAATGTTTTCCCATGCCTTTACTGTTTGGGACATCATAACCAGGCCCCGGTTTCTCAAAAAAACTTAAGTACATTCTCATGAGAACATGCTCAACTTCAAAGGGATACTCTCCAACGTGGAGGGGTATTCGTTTGAAGTTCACATGGATTTTGTGCGATTTGAGCACGGTGCTCAGATTTGAGCATGAGAACGTACTTAAGTTTTTTCGAGAAAACGGGGCCAGGTCATGTTTTGGATAGGGCATGTATGTATTTGTATTATTTTTATGGCTGTTGTTAACCTGAATGGTTGTAAATCATAGTACTTGAGGTATGTTTCAAACAGCCATATATGGTACTTGTGCCTAAAAATGTCATGCCTTTTCTTTAATGACTAAATCTCATCTGATGCATTCTATTTTAACTCATTCATAAACAAGGCATTGATTTTAAGTTCCCATCAGAATGTTTTCTGAATCATCGAGAGAAAAAAATGATGACAATTAGCCTTTTCTTCTTTGCTGTCATTGTTGTCCATACTATAGTCTTTTATCAAATATTTCTTGATACGTTTGTCTCCAGCACTTTTGAATTTAGACCAATCTCATATTCTGCATTTTTGGGAAAATGTTAAAATGAAGTACATAGGTCATATTAAAGTCAAAGAGCTTGCTTTTAAAATGCAGAAAATTAATATAAGCTAGGTTGTAAGGAAATGAAAGCGGTGGTTATTTATTAACCCTTTCCCAAATGGCAAAATTTTAGGGTGATCCACTTCAAAAACTGCAACAAATGACAAAATAGACGTTGTTAAAGAAAGAATTTGTGTGAAATATGGCATAGAAAATATTGAGACAAAAGGAGAAACTGCTGGTCGTCAGCAGTTTCTTCTTTTGTCGCAATATTTTCCCAAGCCTATTCCACCAGGGACATCAAAACCAGGCCCCGGTTTCTCGAAAAAACTTAAGTATGTTCTCATGCTCAAATCTGAGCATCGTGCTCAAATCGCACGAAATCCATGTGAACTTCAATTGAATACCAATCAACATTGATTGGTATTGAATAGAAGTTGAGCATGAACTCATGAGAATATACTTAAGTTTTTTCGAGAAACCGGGGCCAGGTCTTGTTTGGGAGAGGGTTAATATTTATCTAAAATATTAAATAACAAAGATCAAATTATTATACTAAGTTGTTGGTTCTCCTCAAGTGATCAAGTGTATCTGTGAAATACTTTGTAGTTTGGTTGAGTTAACTGATTACAACAGAATGACTCCTTTTGACTCCCCCACAAGATAATGGCTGGAAAACATCGTGGTAAATGAAGAAATTGCTTGTCACAAGCAATTTCTTCGTTTCCCACAATGTGTTTTACTCAAGAAGATCAAAAAGTGTTAAATTTTATTCACTTGAAATTGTCTTCTGTGTCATCTTTGAATATGGAACGGTCCAAATTTTTTCCGTCTGTAAATGGGTTAATGCAAGACCATTATAAATACTTATAAAATATACTTTCCCTTGCAGTAGTATTGCAGGAAGCCTTCTAATCATTTTGATACCATAAAACATTATTGCTTGTCATTTTCATTATGTTGTGTAAATATTTACTTACTGTAAAGTCAGGTTAGAACAATTACTGATGTATTTGATGTTTAAGTGACACAGATAAAGCGGCAGGGGTTTTCATTTTTAGCAGTCGTTGCCATACTGACATTGCTGGGTTTTCCATGATGCACAAATGGTTTGTCATTGTCGCAATTTTCAAGATATATGACCCTTTAGAAATTTACCTGAGGGTCATTAATGACACATGTTCTAAAATTCAGATTTTCACACGATATTCGAGTCCTAAGGCGCTTATAAAATTTGACCCACAATATTGAAGGTAAGGGGTCAAAATGACCCCCAAATTCTAATGCCTAAGGAAATTCCTGCATTGTGCACTTGAAAGCAATGAAGTGACTGACTACAACTAGATTGTTCAAGCAATGTTATTCACAGTTCAGCATTAAATGCTGAATTGGTCAATTCTGATTAAGTATGTAGCGCGGAGCAATAAAAAATGTTTACAGATTTTTCAGCATTTTCCTCTTATTCTCAATGCTTTATATTCTATCCAGATATTCAAGATATCTTTATGTCAACAGTTTTCTTTCAAATTTCCAGCTGCATTCTGTGATGAGAGTTTCAGCAACCTGAATGTACAACCACAGGGGCCTGTACCATATGGTGGAAACTACTCATTGGAATGTGTCATGGAGAATGGGGACATCAAGCTGCTACACAGAGACTGTGGGTTTGACATAGACTTTCAGATGTACAGGACATTTGGACCAGATCTTAGTGTTTGTCCTGGTAAGTTGTGGAAAGTTGTTCAATGAGGGATGGCAAACCCTAAACTGTGTTAACCTTTTCCCAAACAAGACCTGGTTTTGACGTCCCTAATAGAAATATCTTGGGAAAATAGTGAGGCAAAAGAAGAAACTGCTGATAACCAGCAGTTTCTCCTTTTACCTCAATATTTTCCTTACTATATTGTACACAAATTTTATCTTAAACAAGGTCAATTTGTTGTCTGCAGCAGCTTTTGAAATGAAAATTATGAAAATTTGCCGTTTGGAAAAGGGTTAACGTCAGAGATACGTAATCCCTGTCACAGCAAAAATCATTTGATAATGGCACGATCATGCGATATGTGCCATGATGATGGAGCTTCATGTGTTGCGGGGCTCACGGAGTCAGACGAGTAGTGACGAACAGACTTGTCGTTAAAAAAATGTTTACAAAATATTTGTTTCTGAAATTATTTTTATTTTAGTTCACATTTAACACCTAACAATCTTAAAGCAATACTAACAGTCAGTTTACTTTTTTAAATAAATATCTAACTAAAAAGTTCAAAACATCTAAAATCCTGGTTGTAATGTTTGTGACATTAGAGATCTCATCCTGATTCAGGGGAGATAACTGCAAGGGAAATTTGGAAAACCCCAGTCATGTTTGGAAATGGTTTAACTGAAACAAATCTGTCGTGCATTTTTAAATTTTTATACTTGACTCAGTACCAAGGTTAAAGTAATCTTCCACAATGTCTAATGTCAAGGTTTTATTTATTTTTTTTCAAACACATCATGTTTTGAAAATTTGTTATGTTTTGTCAAAATCATTATTGTTAAGCCATTCCCAAACAGTTGACCCCAACAGATAGGCGGGTTTAGACAGGTTTAGTTAATCACCATTTTCCACTTTTACAAAATGGAATTATTTCTTTAAAATTTCATCAACTTATAGTTTGTCATCTTTCAAATAGGAACAGTCAAAATTTTTGCTGTCTGGTAATGGGTCAATTACCACAAAGTGACACTGTTGAACACTCCAAGAAAGATGCTTGGGAAAACAATGTGGAAAATAAGAAGAAATTGCTTGTAACAAGCAATTTCTTAATTTCCCACCATGTTTTCTAACACAAAATGGAAAGATTTGTTTAAAAATTCCATCAATATAATAGTTGTCATCTGCACCTTTCAATTAGGAACAGTCCAAAATTATGGTGTCTGGTATGGGTTAAATGTATTTTTTTCATTCATTACAGAAACTGACTGTGGACCAGTGCCTCAGCCTGCAGGAATGCGAGACTTTGTTACACTGTGTACTACATTCAACTGTACCGTGGTATTTGAGTGCAAGGACCAGTATGTAAGGAAGGGATCTGGACCAGTATGGGCACCGTTTATTGTCATTTGTACGGCAGATGGAAACTGGGACTTTGGCGATCTGCATTGTGAAGGTATTATATTAGGATTTTATCCTTTCTTCAAACAACAAAATTTTGGGATAGTCCAAGTCAAAGCTTCAAATGACAAAATTCATGTTTATAAAAAAGGATTTTTTTCAATATGGCATGGTAATATTGAAACAAAAGAAGTAAATACTGGTTATCAGCATCTTCTTCTTTTTGTGTCATTTTCCCTTCATTAGATTTCTCTTAGGGTTGTCAGATCATCCTTCTTGTATTTGGGAAAAGGTTCATTTGATACAATGATCTGTAACTGTACATGCATTTGAACATACTCACGGTTGATAATCACTTGATGCAATTATTACTGAATATCTTCAATAACTTTGTTAATACGGAACCGATTTGAATTCGGTTTGAAGCAGAGAAGGTGGACAGACGTCACTCATTAGATGGACATGGTTGATTTTTGAAAAAGCAACTGATAAAAAAGTTATTGAAGATCAATCCCTTTTCACCACCTCCAGCTTATTCCTGGCATTTTCACACATTCTCTGCTTCAAACCGAATTCAAATTGATCATGTATTAACAAAATTATTGAAGATTTTCTGAAATTTTATGTCACATGATTATACACCATGAGTAGATTGATCAAAGTCAATGTTTATCTACAGGACATTTATTACATGATATTTTGCCAAGACTGTGTGTCAGATTATCAGTACAATTATCATTTAATATATCCCATTTCCCATACATTTTCCTGTGGTCATAAGTCAATCTCAAGGTCAAAAAAGCTCACATCTTTTAATCCATTACCACATAGTGACACCTGTTGACGTTCAAAAAGATACAGCCTTTAAAAAACATCAAGGAAAATGACGAGTTTGTGACAAGCAATTTCTTCATTTTCTACAATGTTTCTACCCAAAAAGACAAAAAAAGACAAAAACTGTAGAAATTCATTCATCTGAAATTGTCGTCTGCAATGTCTTTAAATTTGGACCAGTCTAAAATTTTGCGATCTGGTAATTGGTTGAATTGATACCATTACATGGTTCGCACAGGTCTTGAAAAACCCTTGAATTTGTCCTTAGCCTTATAAAACCCTTGAAAATGGATGTGAGCCTTGTAAAACCCTTAAAAAGCAAATATGAGCCCTTAAAAAACCCTTGAAATCTATTTCTCTATGGTTTTGTCCCTTCGTGTAAATCATTATACCCTCGCAAACGAAGTTTGGAGGGGTTATACTGGAATCAGCCTGTCGGTCCAGTGGTTGGATGGTTGGTTGGATGGTTGGTTGGTTGGTGACTGGTTGGTTGGTTAGTTTGTTGGTCTGTCTCCAAAACTTTGTCCAGACAACTCCTCCTACACTTGTTGACCGATTTAGTTCATACTTGGCACAAGTGTTTATTGTGACCTGTAGATGTGCAAGAAGTAAATTTCACAGAAATCAGACCGATACTTTTTGAGTTATGGCCCCTGATTTGACCCAAAAGTGCTTGTCCGGCCAAATCCTCCTACAGTTACTGTCCGATTTGCTTATGCTTGGCATGGGTGTGCATTAGGACCTGTAGATTTGCAAGACGTAAATTTCACGAAAATCAGACCGATACTTTCTGAGTTATGGCCCCTGATTTGACAAAAAATGCTTGTCCGGATAACTCCTCCTACACTTGTGGACCGATTTAGTTCATACTTGGCACGAGTGTTCATTGTGACCTGTAGATATGCAAGACGCAAGTTTCACAGAAATCGGACCAATAATTTTTGAGTTATGTCCCCTGATTTGACCCAAAAATGCTTGTTCGGACAACTCCTCCTACAGTTATTGTCCGATTTGCTTCATACTTGGCACATGTGTGCATTAGGACCTGCAGATGTGCAAGACGCAAATTTCACGAAAATGGGACCATTACTTTCTTAGTTATGGCCCCTGATTTGACCCAAAAGTGCTTGTCCGGATAACTCCTACACTTACTATCCGATTTGCGTCATACTTGGCATAGGTGTGCATTAGGACCTGTAGATGTGCATGACGCAAATTTCACGGAAATCTGATCATTACTTTCTCAGTTTTGGCCTTTGATTTTACCAAAAAATGCTTGTCCAGACAACTCCTCCTTTAGTTACTGTCCGATTTGCTTCATACTTGGCACAGGTGTGCATTAACTTCTGTAGATGTGCAAGACGCACATTTCACGAAAATCGGACTGACACTTTCTGAGTTTTGGCCCCTGATTTGACAAAAATGCTTGTCTTGACAATTCCTCCTACAGTTACTGAACGATTTGTTTCATACTTGGCACAGGTATGCATTAGGACCTGTTTATATGCAAGATGCAGAATTCATGGAAATCAGACTGATACTTTCTGAGTTATGGCTCCTGATTGGACCAAATTTCAAGAAAATCGGAGTGACAATTTCTGAGTATGGCTCCTGATTCAACAAAAACGCTTGTCCGAACAAAGGTGGTGGCGGGGTATTTTTATCACCTTCAGTGATAGATTTCTAGTTTTCAGCTATCTTTACATACACGGAAAATTATTTTTATGCAATCATTAAATCCATTTATAAAAAGACAGATAGGAATGGATTAACAATAACTGAATTGATTGTCTGCGAAGAAATTACGAAGAAATAAAATTAGTATTGGAAAGCGTGTACAACAAAGTTGGTTAAAAGATAAAAAAATACAAAGCATTGGTCCGAGAATTTAAGTCGGACAAATTGATACATGAACAATGTTTGCGCTTAGATTATTGAATGTTAGTGGCCCTTGAATTTCAATGCTGAGTCATTAAAAAAACCTTAAAAAACCCTTGAATTTTCTCATCAAAATTTTGTATGAACCATGCATTATTTTGCATACTGATACCATTATTTCACAAACATATCTTATTTAACTGCAGGAGGTCAATGTCCAGACCCTGGTTATCCAATCAATGGCTTCACTATCCTTACAGAATGGGACAATCAAGGGGATGCAATACAGACAGTGGAAAATGGTAGCATTGCCGCATTTACCTAACATAGACACCTTTTGAAGCCATACAAAAAAAGGCTATGGAAAATATTGTTAAAATGAAGAACTTGCTTGTGGCAAGCAATTTCTTCATTTCCCACAATGTTTTCTACCCAAAAAGACAGAAAAAAATAAAACTATATTCACTTGAAATTATCGTCTGCAACGTCCCTGAATTTGGACCAGTCTAAAATTTTGCGATCTGGTAATTGGTTGAATTGATACCATTATTTTGCATACTGATACCATTATTTCACAAACATATCTTATTTAACTGCAGGAGGTCAATGTCCAGACCCTGGTTATCCAATCAATGGCTTCACTAGCCTAACAGAATGGGACAATCAAGGGGACGCAATACCGACAGTGGAAAATGGTAGCATTGCCGCATTTACCTGTGTTAAAGCTGGTTATTTACCTTCACCTGTGTCCAGTATAACATGTCAACCTTTTGGTTCTATAATGGCTTGGAATGGACAGGTTCCTGAATGTATTGGTAGGTCTGAAATGTGCAGAAATTATTCAAATATTTATAGAAAAGGCCTCTTCACATGCTATTTTGTGACCACATTATGCGTAAACAAAGCCCAGTAATGCAACTTTTTCCTGTGTAAAAGATCATGTAATTTACTGTCATCCAGAATAACATGTCAACCTAGTGGTTCAACAGTATCATGGAATGACAATGTGCCTGAATGCATAGATACATTTGAAATATTCTGAATATGTCTTAACATCTATTGAAAATAAAGACTAACATTGCCACATTAACCTGTGTTAACCCTTTAACAAACAAGACCTGGTTTTGACTTCCCTATTTGAAAAGGTTTGGGCGTCCCTATTTGAAAAGGTTTTGGAAAACATTGAAACAAAAGAAGAAACTGCTGATAACCAGCAGTTTCTCCTTTTGTTTCAATATTTTCTATGCCATATTTTACACAAATTCTATCTTTAACAACTTCCATTTTGTCATTTGTGGCAGTTTTTGAAGTAGATCACTCTAAAATTTTGCCGTTTGGGAAAGGGTTAAAGATGGTTATTTCCTATCACCCATGTTCAGTATAACATGTATAAGCCTGATGGTTCAACAATGGTATGGAATGGGAATGTTCCTGAATGTATTGGTGAGTTAACAGTTATCATTGAAATATCATTAGCTCCACTGGCCTTCAGGCCAGCGAGCTATTGTCATGGCGTTGTGTCCGTCGTGCGGCGTCCGTCCGTCCGTCTGTCCGTCCGTCCTTGCATCCGTGCGTCCGGTCGTCAACTTTTTCTTTAAAAAGCTTCTCCTCAGAAACTACTTGATGGATTTTCATCAAACTTCACAGGAATGATCCTTAGGTGGTCCTCTATCAGATTCCTTCAATTAATTCTGATTGAAACATAAAGTCTGGAGTTATCTGCCCTTGAATTAAAAAAACGGCTGTTTTCACTTGTTTTCACTCTAGCCACTACAAATATTGATCAATCAAAACAAAACTTGGTCAGAATGTTGGTGCTGATAAGATCTTGCGTGAGTGCAATTTTCAGCTTGGTCTGAATATTATGTCTTGAGTTATGTGCCCTTGAAATTGGCAAAACTACCATTTTTGACCTTATTTTTACTCAAACAACCATAAATATCCACCAATCAACATAAAACTTTCACATTATCTTACTGGCCATAAGATCTTGTGTTGGTGTAATTTTCAGCTTCATATGAATCTTAAATCATGATTTATCTGCCCTTGAATTTGACAAAATTGTTGTTTTCGACTTTGATTTTACACTCCTTACACCCACAAATATTGAATAATCAGGTCAAAACTTAAACAAGATGTATGTGAAGTTAGGATCTTGCTTAAGTGTGATTCTTAGCTTGATAGGAATATAAAATCATCAGTTATATGCCTTTCAATTTGACAAAATTGCTAATTGTGACTTTTTTTCACTCTAACAGCCAAACTCACTCTAATAAAGACTGTTGCAAAGCTTGGTAACTAATAGATCTTATATGAATGTATTTTCAGCTTTCTAGTTACTTTGTAATTGCTTTAAGATCAACACATATTGAAAAATCTAGTGAAAACTTGTACTTGATATTACAAGAAATTCAGGTTTGAGAGCCATTTGCATTATTTTTGGAAAAGGGTTTTTCCCAGAATCTATTTTTAGCTCAAAATCTATTTTTCAGGCTGTCAACCGATTCCTATTTTCCTATAAAACTCCTATATTTTGGGTCCAAATCCTATATTTTTAAGCACCTCCTATTTTCCTATAATTCTCCTATATTTTGAAAATATTTCCTATATTTTTTTGTAAAATTATTGTTGATGAATGATGGAGATAGAAAATGTTGCTTTGATACTGCTCTTTGCTTCTTTATTCTTCAGATAAGAGAATCTCTTTCATCTATTATAGCATTAATATCCTGTATAATGTTTTGGTGCACTTCATCTGTTCATCATCACCTATTTGGTCATCTAGAAGGCAGTTGTCTAGGACACCAGCCTTTAAGGTGCCAATTCAGGTGGTGAGGATCATGGTGATGCTATATAGATACATACCTTCTGGATTGTGATTCTTTGGAACTGAAATATTACTTTAATAGCTTATCGTGAGGTATCGTGATTGCTCAACATCTCTTGTCTGGCCGTCTGGCCACATTTAAAACAAATTTTTCTACCACACCATGAGGCTTTTAGTCTTGAAATTTTGTATGCAAAATGGTCTATAGGGCCCTCTACCAAAATACTTCAAATTATTGTGATACAATGAAAATTGGCCCTATGTTGTGGGGTATCAAATTTCATGTAGAGGCAAAGAAGGAATTCTTGTATAATCTTCTTTCCTCGGTCCTGAACTGTTGGCTAAGGGCTTTGGAATCTGGTGTGTTGAATTGTCTCAAGGGCCTCTGCCAAAATAATTCATATTAATATAGTACAATGAAAATTAGCCCTATTTTGTTGGTATCATATTTCATCTAAAGGTAAAGAAGGAAATCTTGTGCAATATTTTACTCCTGAACAGTTCTGTCTAGGGCTTTGAAAGTTGGTATTAAAATTTTTTAAAAAATCTCCTGACAAATCCTTTGTCAGCAATCCTTTATTAAAATTTTGTTTTCTTGTATCATGGGTCATGACTCTGCCAGAATTCTTCTCTTCCTGCAATGAAAATTGCATGGAATTAATTATACCCCCCACAACAAAGTTATGGGGGGGTATACTGGATTCAGGTTGTCCGTCCGTCCGTCTGTCTGTCCGTCCGTCCGTCCGTTGACATAATTTTGTGTCCTCTTCTCCTCCCACAGTTTTTGACCGATTTTGCTGAAATTTTAGCAGGTTGTTTCCTATCATATGAAGTTGTGCACCTGCAATTTTCATCTTGATCCAGGCAGTAGTTTCAGAGTTATGCCACTTTGAACTTTAGCACTTTTTCAGTGACAACGTGCTAGTGGGGGGTATTTGTCCGCTTTGCGACTGTTCTAGTTGGTCTTGGATGAGGTGGAACGCTGGAAGGCATCATTTGCAATCTCCTGAAAGGCTCAATGTTCTCTACAGTGAACGATATAGGGCCATCTTGACCCTCTTATCTAGATTTAACACAAAGCTGTCCATGGCTTTATGGCCATGGTTGTAAGATTCTAGGAGGGAGGAGGTCTTAAAATGCATCAAATTGCTTCTTCAGACATCTAGAATTTCAAAATTTTCTTGGGGGAGGACCCCCAAATCCCCCTCTTCAAAGATGTTTCTATAGTGTGGTATTCTTCTACTTGTATCATTGGCAAATGTGGAAACAGCGTTTTAGTGCTATATTGCTTTGCAGGCCTAGTAAATGCTTGAGATGGAACCAATTTACTTAAAAAACTCCTATATTTTAACTCAAAATGGGCCTAAAACTCCTATTTTTCTTAAAAAAATATTCCTATTAAAACTCCTATATTTTTTAGAAGACTTGGTTGACAGCTTGATTTTTAGAAATATGAAATATTTTGGAGTAATCAATGTTCTGTTAAAAAGATCTGTTGGGAAGAAGGAAAATTTTAATTGCTTGTGACATCCTAAGCTAGAATGTTCTCCCATTTCCTTTTACCCTTTCTCAAATGGCAAACATGTAATTTTACTTTCTTTGCTTCAAGAACCACATTTTGAACAATCTAGTTTTGTTACTTTCTTTTAGCTCTATGAAACACAAGCATTGAGCAATCTAATCAAAACTTGGATTAAATATTACATGAAATTCAGGCCTGTGGAGCGACTCAAGACCTTCAGGTCTTCTAGTTTTTATGATTTCAGAGTAACAAATCAGGGCAACAAATATGTAACAACAAGATTAAAGATCACAATATGTATCTAAACTGAATGATAAGATGATTGTCTTTTTTCTTAAAATGAAATCAAGGTTGTGAGGATATAGTGGAAGCAATACTTGTTCATTTTTAATGTGACTATTAATAGAATGGGAGAAGGTATATTCCGGTCACCTTGGCTTCGGCATGGGCTTTGGTAAAGTTTTACATGCAAGTGTCTTATCTGTGTTTCTACTGATGCTATTGATCTGAAACTTTGCACCATAATATCAGCCTCTATGTAAAGATTGGAATGAGTAGATCTACCCACCACATAGGGTTTAATGAATGATGAATAAATTGTATTTTGAAAAGCTGTTACCCCTCTTATCTGTAGCTCTGCTTACGTCAATATGAAATATGGATAAATCTTGTGCTAAAAATAGACTGATTCTACCAGTTTTACCTGAAAAATGGTTGCTGTTGTTACAAAATCTCGTAACTACGACTTCAATCAAGCTGTAGTTGAGAGAATTTATAATTACACAACGAAATATTATTGTATGGCCAAAATTATGTCACAGTTCACTGGGTAAAATTGTTCCCTTTTCTCTACTTTCAGATCAGACTTCACCAGTGTTTGATTATTGCCCGACCGGTTTGACTGTCAGCAGTTTTGGAAGTATCAATTTCCAGGAACCCGAAGCTTCGGACAACACGGGGGTGAAGAGGCTGGAAATCATCCCTGAGAACTTTCAGCCTGGCATCACTGCTTCAGACCTTGAGTTTACTGTGTATTACATCGCTGAAGACTATGAGAGCAACATCAATATTTGTACATTTGATGTCGAGATAGAGGGTTAGTATGAAAATTTATCTTTGATTGTTTGAATTGGAAAACATTTAGGCAACATAACTCCACCTATACTTAATGGATGGATAGATTTGTAATAATTGAGCCAAGATCTGGAAAAAGGTCTTTTAAGGCTTTTGAGCCCTACATGATTCAAGATCAGACTGCATGACTGTATATGCAGTCTGATCATGAACCATGTTGGTCTCCAATAGCTTATTTCTGACTTGCAGCAACTGCGAGACAGCAGCATGGATCCAGCATGGATCAGACTGGTTTTAGGTAAATGCTGATGAAACACGGCTGTCTTAATAGCTATAAGGGACATTTTTCCATATCCCTGAGAACTTTCAGCCTGGAGTGACTGCTTCAGACCTTGAGTTTACTGTGTATTACATTGCTGAAGTCTATGTGGAAAATATCAAATGGTTAGATAATTTTAAACTAAATGAGAGAGCAGCTGAAGACTCAGAAAAGGTATTGTGGTAGTACTGATGAGGGAATTGACAAAAAAATTGTAGTTACCATGATATTGCCATAGCAGTTGAAAGAGGCATCAAACCCAAATCAATGATTTCATTTCAGATATAACACCACCCAGTTTAGACTGCCCAATTCCATCCACGATCCTTGGCTTTCCTGATAACAAAATAGATCTATTACTTGGTGTAACAACCCCTGGGGATTCTTCAGCTATTACTACGAGTTCCTACCCTGACTTTGTATCGGCAGAATGTGATAAAGTGATCCAGCCACAATGATATGACCATAGCAGTTGAAAGAGCCGTTAAACCTTTAACCATATAATGTTGCCTTTTGACACCCTTCATGAACATGGCTTAGGAAAACATTGTGGGAATTGAAGAAATTGCTTGTACCAAGCAATTTCTTCATTTGCCACAATGTTTTCTGCACAAAAATACAAAAAATATACTTGGAATTGTCATCTGCAACATCTTTGATTTTGATAATTCTATAATTTTTCTATTTCAGATGATATAGTAATGGGTCATACCTCATTCAATCAATGATTTCATTTCAGATATAACACCACCAAGTTTAGACTGCCCAATTCCATCCACGATCCTCGGCTCTCCTGGGAATAAAATAGATCTATTACTTGGTGTAACAACCCCTGGGGATTCTTCAGCCATTACTACCCCCTACCCTAACATTACGACTGTAGGATATGACGATATCGGCCGGAACCCAATCATACAATATGTTGCAAAAGACTCGTCAGATAATCTAGCAACCTGCAGGAGACAGTTGAAAATTGAAGGTAAAACGTGCTTTTATATATCAGCCTCTAAGCAAGGATTTCTTACTCTAACACTTTACCCTTTCCCTTTGACGTCCTGTATAGAAAATGCATGGGAAATCATTGAGACAAAAGTAGAAACTGCTGATAACCAGCAGTTTATCCTTTTGTCTCAATATTTTCTATGCTATATTGTACATAAATCCAATTTTTATCAACATCTATTGTGTCCTCTACAGAAGCTTTTAAACTTGAGAACCCTCACATTTTGCCATTTGGGAAAGGTTTAATTTATGGGAATTATATATGCATTTTCAGACTTGGAAATTCTTTTTTACGTAAGACAATCGTCACAAATGTCATAACCTTGTTTCTGCTACAGCTATAGCTTTCTAACTTTGCACACGCTTCTGTGATCATATTATCAGCTTCTACACAAAAAATTGTAATTCTGACATTTAATTTACAGAATTTCAACCTTTTAAGACTTATTATTATTTCAGTATTCAGCACTTGATAGTCATGCTTTGCTGTTCTCTAACAACGCCAAAATATGACCTGAATACTCTCCATGTATATAATGGTAATATAAGATGTATGATCACGCAGCTCGGCTTCTCCTGAGCTTCACATGTTTGGACAACAGTGTGATTTACAAAGACCCATCAGCAGATGTTATATATGTTTAAATAATCTATTTACAGCACCGAAATGTGACCCAAATACTCTCCACGTTTACAATGGTAATATAACATGCACAATCACGCAGCTAGGCTTTTCCTGTGCTATCACATGTTTGGACGACAATGTGTTTTACGAAAACGCAACAGTGGACATTTTATATGTGGCCTGTTCCTTTGGAAATGATTGGTCCAGAGAGCTGCCCGTCTGTACAGGTAAAAAAAACTGCAATATCCTAACAAAGGGCTACAAATAAGAGGTGGTAGTGACTTTTCGAAGTACAATATTTTTATACCCCCAACCTTCAAAGTAGAGGAGGGTATATTGGTTTCACCATGTCTGTCTGTCTGTCCGTCTGTCCATCCATCCATCCATCCGTCCAGTCGTCCATCCATCCGTCCGTAGACTTTTTCGTTTTCGTGCTCTAACTCAAGAACAGTTTGACCTAGGATCATGAAACTTTACACGCTTGTTGCCCATGACCCAAGGAGGTGCCCTATTGTTTTTGGGTCATGTAGGTCAAAGGTCAAGGTCATAATAATTGGACTTTGTTTAAAATCCGTTTCTGTGCTCTTACTGAAGAACCGGTTGGCCTAGGATCATGAAACTTTACACACTTGTTGCCCATGACCAAAGGAGGTGCCCTATTGATTTTGGGTCACCACTGTAAAAGGTCAAGGTCACAATCGGACTTTGTTTAAAATCCGTTTCCCTGCTTTAACTCGAGAAATGGTTGACCTAGGATCATGAAACTTTACACAGTTGTTGCCCATGACCCAAGGAGGTGCCCTATTGTTTTTGGGTCACCAAGGTCAAAGGTCAAGGTCACAATCAGACTTTGTTTAAAATCTGTTTCTATGCTCTAATTAAAGAACCGGTGGACCTAGGATCATGAAACTTTACACAGTTGTTTTCATGACCCAAGGAGGTGCCCTATTATTTTTGGTTCACCAAGGTCAAAGGTCAAGGTCACAATCAGACTTTGTTTAGAATCCGTTTCCGTGCTCTAACTCAAGTACCGGTTGACCTAGGATCATGAAACTTCACACAGTTGTTGCCCATGACCCAAGGTGGTGCCCTATTGTATTTGGGTCACAAAGGTCAAGGTCACAATCAGACTTTGTTTAAAATCCGTTTCCGTGCTCTAACTCAAGAACCGGTTGACCTAGGATCATGAAACTTTACACAGTTGTTGCCCATGATCCAAGGAGGTGCCCTATTGCTTTTGGGTCACCAAGGTCAAAGGTCAAGGTCACAATCAGACTTTGTTTAAAATCCGTTTCTATGCTCTAACTCGAGAACCAGTTGACCTAGGATCGTGAAACTTTTCACAGTTGTTGCCCATGACCCAAGGAGGTGCCCTATTGTTTTTTGGTCACCAAGGTCAAAGGTCAAGGTCACAATCGGACTTTGTTTAAAATCCGTTTCCGTGCTCTAACTTGAGTACCGGTTGACCTAGGATCATGAAACTTTACACAGTTGTTGCCCATGATCCAAGGAGGTGCCCTATTGTTTTTGGGTCACAAAGGTCAAGGTCACAATCAGACTTTGTTTAAAATCCGTTTCCGTGCTCTAACTCAAGAACAGGTTGACCTAGGATCATGAAACTTTACACAGTTGTTGCCCATGATCCAAGGAGGTGCCCTATTGTTTTTGGGTCACCAAGGTCAACGGTCAAGGTCACAGATGGACTTTGTTTAAAATTCGTTTCCGTGCTCAAACGAAAGAACCTTTTGACCTATAGCACTTTTCCAGTGACAAGGTGCTAGTGGGGGGTATTTGTCCGCTCTGCGACAGTTCTAGTTTTTATTGTTTATCAAATCCAATGTTGTGGGTACTCATTTGATTCATTGATTTTTGCCTGAGTTATGCCCCCTTAAAACGTAATCTCTGAGACTTACTGAAATTGAAGCATTTTGGCTTATTTGTGTCTATGGCACTCTTGTTAGCTCAAGTTAATTCAAATCATATTGGAGCATTTGCACTGATCTAAAAAAAATTTACAATGCTCTTCATGTTTCTCAGGAAGATAGTCATCAATGTGTCTGTATAGGACAAAAGAACCTCTGTTTTATTGGGAATTTTATTTTCAATTTAACTTTTTTCTTACTTCTGAAATAAATATTTTTGTTCTGGTTTTCAGCCAAAGACCTAGCATTTTACCAGGTTGTGACAGAGTTCAAATACCCATTGAATGGGCTTATAAATGATAGCTGTGCTGCCCTGTATGAGAGCCAGATTAGAGACAATCTTCTTACATTGACCAATGAGTTCACATCACTGTGTAGTACAGTCTCGCCCCTGATCACCCTCGATGTGTCACCTGCAGATGATCATGCTGTGGAAGCTATAATGGATGCTAATGTAAGGATTTTGTTTCATTCCACATTTGTTTAGAAATTTATTGAAGAATGCTTTATTCTCAAAGCTGTTCTGTGTATGACATAGATCTAATTGAAAATAGCCTGATGAGTGAATATAAGTTGAAAGGATTTGAATTTATAATCTTTTATATCAATATTTGATCTATCTGATAAAATTATGTCTTCCTTTTAGTAAGACTTTTCTTTGGTCAAGGTTATCTATCCAAGGTCAAGGTCAATTTACAAGATCACATTTCTATGTAAAATGCTAATTTGGCAACACTCAGCTTTCAAAAATACATCTCGGATAGCATTTATTAACAAGTCTAATTCAAAGTTTACCTTTCAAATTATACAACAATCCATCCAATTGGCCGAGACCATTATATCTTATCCAATTGAATTTGCTTGTATTTTCTAGATTTAGATAATCAATTTGAAAATTTTGATGAATATGGCTCTTGTTTCACTATCAAGTTGATGCATGTGTCTGTTACATATTTAACCCTTTCCCAAACGCCAAAATTTCAATGATCCACTTCAAAAGCTGAGACAAATGACAAATGGACTTAATTAAAGATAGAATTTGTTTCTTCTTTTGTTTCAATGTTTTCCCAAGCCTTATTAATTAGGGACGTCAAAAGCGGATCTTGTTTGAGAAAGGGTTAATACAGGAAGATATTCTAAGGACCTTTTCAGTTGACATTACTCCAGAGGGCTCGGATGACAGCGTCTACCTACAATTTAGTTATCTGATCTTTTTCTACAATGTTTCAGGGAGACATTCTAGTGACCCTCTCAGTGGATATTACACCAGAAGGTTTGGACGACAGCATCTATCTACAATGTAGTGATCTGATCTTCACAGCCATATACCAGATAACTGGAGCAGTGTCTTCTATAGAGACACTGAATAGTGCACCTTTCTGTCCAGAGACCACCATGGAAAAGTTCTCAGCAAACAATTTTCAGTCTGACTTTGCATGTTCTAATGCTGCCTCTGCTGCACCAGAAAGTTCAACAAGACATCTGTGTTGTAAGTATCTTTTCTTTTCTTGTGCTTAACACATTATCAAAGGGCAAACTTTGAGACTTGCAAGATTTTGTGGACAATAATTTGAAGCAAGAGAAATTTTACATTTTTGGTCTTTCTGTGTGGAAAACATGGTGGAAAATGAAGAAATTCTGTGTTAAAAACATAGTGGAAATTGAAGAAATTGCTTGTCACAAGCAATTTCTTCATTTTCCAAAATGTTTTTCAAAGGCATATCATGTGAAGGTATCAAAAAGCGTCATCATATGGGAATGGGTTGAGGTATGTCTATATACCAGATAACTGGAGCAGTGTCTTCTATAGAGACACTGAATAGTGCACCTTTCTGTCCAGAGACCACCATGGAAAAGTTCTCAGCAAACAATTTTCAGTCCGACTTTGCATGTTCTAATGCAGCTTCAGCAGCACCAGAAAGTTCAACAAGGCATCTGTGTTGTAAGTATCTTTTCTTTTCTTGTGCTTAACACATTATCAAATGGCAAAGCTTTAGATATGTCCCAATTTAAAGATGTTGCAGATGATAATTTTAAGTATTTGAAATTTTATATTTTTGCTTTATATGCAGAAAACATAGTGGAAAATGAAGAAATTGCTTGTCACAAGCAATTTCTTCTTTTTCCGCAAAGTTTTCAAAGCCATAATTATCATGCAGGGGCATCGAAAGGAGTCATCATGTGGGAATGGGTTGAGGTAAGGCTATATACCAGATAACAGGAGCAGTGTCTTCTATAGAGACACTGAATAGTGCCCCTTTCTGTCCAGAGACCACCATGGAAAAGTTCTCGGCAAACAACTTTCAGTCGGACTTTGCATGTTCTAATGCAGCTTCAGCAGCACCAGAAAGTTCTACAAGGCATCTGTGTTGTAAGTATCTTTTCTTTTCTTGTGCTTAACACGTTATCAAATGGCAAAGCTTTAGATATGTCCCAATTTAAAGATGTTGTAGATGATAATTTTAAGTATGTGAAATTTTATATTTTTGCTTTATTATGCAGAAAACATAGTGGAAAATGAAGAAATTGCTTGTCACAAGCAATTTCTTCTTTTTCCACAATGTTTTCAAAGCCATAATTATCATGCAGGGGCATCAAAAGGAGTCATCATGTGGGAATGGGTTGAGGTAAGGCTATACCAGATAACTGGATCAGTGTCTTCTATAGAGACCCTAAACAGTGCATCTTTCTGACCACCATGGAAAAGTTCTCAGCAAACAATTTTCAGTCCGACTTTGCATGTTCCAATGCAGCTTCAGCAGCACCAGAAAGTTCATCAAGGCATTTATGTCGTAAGTATCAGAGCTACATATAAGAGGGGCGTAAGGGCATTCTAAAATTGTTATTTCGAATTGAAACCCTATGTTGTGATGAGACCATTTCAATGAGTACCAACAACATAGGGTTCGGTGACAAAAAAATGAAACATTGCATTTTAAAAAGTTATTACCCTTCTTACCTGCTACTGAGTATCATGTTTTTCTTTGATATTTTTTCATAAATTTCACTTTTATTTTCATCTGAAAGAGCATATTTTCTCATGAAAATTCTGAAAATTTCAAGCTAAAGTATTGTGCCGTTTACGAGAAATATATATTTTTGTGCTAAGATTGATCAAATTGTTGTCTACAACTTTTCGGATTTATATGTAATTTGCAATTTCTGTCTCAACTTTAAAGGCATATTTTTGGCTTATAAATAACAACTTCAAAAAAATTGATAGCATTTATACACATAAGAATAACCAATCTTTGCACCAAGACATACTTTAAAAAAATGAAAATGGAATGCTATGTCCCTTTAAGGGAATTATTGTCCTGGCCAAATTGTCATCATTTGTTGCCAATGCACAAATTTCTTTAACATCTGTACTTTTTGCCAACCAATTAACTCTTTGCCAAACAAAACCTGGTTTTGACGTCCCAAATAGAAATGACTTGGGAAAACATTGAAACAAAAGAAGAAACTGCTGATAACCAGCAGTTTCTCCTTTTGTCTCAATATTTTCTGTGCCATATTGTACACAAATCCTATCTTCAATAACATCCATTTTATCATTTTTTACAGTTTTTGAAGTGGATCAGCCTAAAACTTTGTTGTTTGGGAAAGGGTTAAAAATCCATGTCATGTATATCATGGATTATTCTGACTTTTTTGTCACACTGCATAGACGGTGTTTGCCCTAAAACTCTTGAATTTTAAAAGAATGCCAGTTTTATAACAGAAAATTGTCAATCATCCTTAAAAAATAATAAATGTAGCAATAGATAAATGACCTTGCAGAGCATCTCTAGCTATTAGAGGTGCTTTGCCAGGTCATTTTTCATGAGCTGTAATTTTGACAATTTTTCATACTGCTGCTCACAAAAACAGAAAGATGAATAACATGGTTTCGAAATGTGATCTTCTAAATTGACCTTGACCTTTATTACAGTGGCGTGCCCTCCGGGAACCAGAAGAGAAGGATTTGACTGTGTACCATGTCCAGCTGGAACATATAATGATGATTATTACAGAGAAACTTGTTTTGCTTGTCCAAATGGCACTAGCAGTATATCTACAGGATTAATGTACCAGAAATCTTGTTATGGTGAGTTCAATTTTCTATTAACTTTCAGCTTGAATTTTTGATCAACTCTGTAGAGCTTTCTGTTTTAAATGTTTTCCAGAAATATTGGATTTGTTTCTGAACATTGACTTGGTTTCATGATCCTTTGGAACAAGCCTAGGTTTGAGATAGCCAGTAGCCAATTCCCATACATTGACTCTTTGACTTTCTAAAAGATAACGCCTTTAGAAAACATTGTGGAATGTGAAATGATTGTGTGTGAAGAGCAATTTCTTAGTTTTTCACAATGTTTTCTGTCGAGAAAGGCCAAAAAAAACCTGGTAAAATTTCATTTACTTTAAATTTTCCTCTGTAACATCTTTGAATTCAGGAACATGTAGAATTTTGCCATCTGGTAATGGGTTATTTCCACATATTTTTCAGGTGATTGTGGACAGTATCTGTACAGTTCAGATGGCAAGGCTCCATGTACAGACTGCCCCAAGGATACCTACTGGACAAACAGAACCTATTGTACACCATGTCCCACAAATACTCATACTAAAGGGCGGGGAGCTATCTCACCAAATGAATGTATAGGTAATGCACAGAGCTACATTCTGAGAGTTTTTATTTTGTTTCTTTGCAAATCCCTATTTTGTAGGTACTCATTTGAATTGTCTTGTCAAGAAACATTCTTATGAGCACTCATTGACATAAGATTCGACAATACTAATATAATGATGATAAGGTAATCATTTTGTTGTGGCAATTTGTCAATTATCTATTGTAGATTCATATGTAGTATATTCTCTTCATTTGCAAAATTTTGAGTTGGGATACAGAGAATGGTTTATGTGTTAATTTTTATGACCCAGTATCAAAAGATCCAGGGCATACATGTATTATTTTACCATTGTCTGTCCTGTTTGTCATTCTGTTCAAAACTTAATATGAAAACTTAACTCTGGGTTGCATTTGTGTTTCACAAACATGTATATCTTGTTCTTTGTTTAATTTTCAGCTGAATGTGAGATTGGATATTTCTCGAATGATGGGCTGGTGCCCTGTAGTCCATGTCCGAAGAACTTTTACCAGCCATTACCAAACCAGCGAGGCTGCAGTGAATGTGCGAAGAATGAGATCACCCTTACTGTTGGCTCTACCAGCAGTATAAACTGTACAAATGGATGTAAGTACCTTCTATACATGAAAGTTTTTTCGTAGGTACCCAAAGTTCGATAAAAAGAGATATGATTTAACAGTGATAGAAAGCACAAGAACACAGTTTATTGTGGATAGCGTTACAGACAATTTGAAAATGATCTAGCTGTGTATTCTGTTTTGAAAGATTTTGAGTTGTCAACTGATCCATCAAGCCTGAATTCAGATTTTCATACGTCCGTCGATGAGACATATTATAGAATCACCCATGGCTTCCAGACATCGGGCGTCCACTTCTTTATCCTGAGTATAACCCTGTCACCTTATGCCACATTGACTTGCAACTTGGCAGTTATGTTTTTATGGTTACAGAGTGCAGTATTTTGTGACAATTGACACTCTTGTTTAACCATTTCCCAAACAAGACCTGGTTTTGACGTCCCTAATAGAAAAGGCTTGGGAAAACATTGAAACAAAAGAAGAAACTGCTGATAGCCACCAGTTTCTCCTTTTGTCTCAATATCTTCTGTGCCATATTTTACACAAATCCTATCTGTTCTAACATCCATTTTGTCATTTGTGGCAGATTTTGATGTGGATCACCCTAAAATTTTGTCATTTGGAAAAGGGTTAAAGATATTTTGGATATATTGTCTTTCATTACAGTCCCTACAGTCTGCTTACCAAATCCCTGCAATAATGGTGGCATATGCTCTGTGGTGGAACATCTGCTTAATTGTACATGTCAAACTGGTAAGTTGTAGTTTATTTATAGGCTTATGATCTTTATCCAAGTTATGGATTGATAGGGTATGATCATAGGCACCTCTATGTCTGTCCATTTGTCTATCTATTTACCTAATCCCTTCAATAATGGTGGTTTTAATGCTTTGCTTAGTGGTGGAACATCTGTTTAATTGTACCTTTCTTACTGGTTTATAAGTTATAAACAAGGGAATGCTACCAATTCAGTCTCCGGAAAATGCTAGTTTAATCATCTATAAAGCTGCACATAAGTATGGTATTAGCACAAGTGGCTCAGAGATTGAACCTCTAAATATGGGTGATATGGTACTTGGAAAGGTTCATTCATTTAGTCAATCTCTTAATGATGGGCTCTTTGTAGGGTAACTTTTGAATAGAGAAATGTCTCTTGATATTGAAACCTGTGGGCAATTTGGATTTGAATAGCCCCTGGTCATTCAAGGGAGAAAAAGGAGTTTCTTGTGATGAGGCAATGGCCAGGGTATTTGCCTTTACTACTGTCCTTGTATATTTTTCAGGATTTACTGGTCGTCGTTGTGAGACAGCTGTTAACTCTTGTGACCTCAAACCTTGTTATAACGGAGGAACATGCATATCACTGTCCCCAACAACACATACATGCCAGTGTCAGGGTGAGGACTTTGATATTTAACCCTTTCCCAAATGACACACTTTTAGAGTGATCCACCTCAAAAACTGCCACAAATGACAAAGTGGAAGTTATTAAAGATAGGATTTGTGTAAAATATGGCACAGAAAATATTGAGACAAAAGGAGAAACTGCTGGTTATCAGCAGTTTTTTTTTTTGTCTCAATGTTTTCCAAAGCCATATCTACAAGGAACGTCAAAACCAGGTTTTGTTTGGGAAAGGGTTAATAGTTTTTGCACAGTCTGTCTGAAAATTTGTTTATCTGTTTGTCTAGAAATACATTAATGCTAGACATAACTTTTGACCCATATGTAATGAAGCTTTCATAATTTAGGTTTATGTTCTTTTGACATGTTTTCTGTGACATTAAGATCAAGGTTGTTGGTTAAATTCAACTATCAAAGTTATGCTTTTGCATTTTCTTTGATTACTAAGGACTGAAATATTTTACAACATTTATGTAAATAAAAAAAGTTCTTGACAAAAATTTGAAGAAGAAATTTTCCAGAGGGTTTCCAACTTTTCTCATTGAAGTTTCATTGATTATCCCTTTCTATCCCCCGCAAACAACAGCAACAAAAACACAAATTCAGACAAACAAACAATTTCAGTCTGAACTAATTTGAAAGCCACATGAGATAACAAAATGAATTTTGATGAAAATATGTGTTGTGTAAAGAAAAGCAAAGAAAATTGTGAGACAAAAGAGTAAAATGCCATTGATTAGTATTTTCTCGTTCTGTCTTTTTGTTTTCCCAATCCCTCTCCTTAGAGATGTCCAATTGAGATCTTGCTTGGGAAAGTGTTACATTAGCTTTACTATATTTTTAACAGCTCCATTTACGGGTGATAGTTGTGAGATAGATGAAGTCCACTGTACAAACATAACATGTGAAAATAATGGGACCTGTATAGAGCAGAGAGGGAATGCTATTTGTGCCTGTCCCTCTTATTCTGGATATTATGGTAGCAGGTAAGACCTTATAGACGCGCCCTCCCTAATAGACGCGCCCCCCACTATATTAACAATCTCGGAAGCCATGGGACACCCCTCCCACCTTCACCCGACCTTACCTTGACTGTAGAGTAGACAGTAGAGTAGACGGTAATGACAAATTCCAAACTCAAACTCCACCAAACTTTATTAACTATAAATTTTAAACAACTCCATTTTCAAAAAAACATGACTTAGTACGGTCGGTAATCACACTAGTGTCCATCACTATCCGGATTTGCGAATCATCGGCACTTGAAAGGCTTGAATTTGACTCGCCGTCAGAGATCGTCATGCCATGCTCCACATTATCCAAGACCTGAAAAGACACCACAGGAAGTATGTTTTATTATTTCGTAAAGTGAAGTAGAAGTAGAAATCAAAACATCCCGAAAACGAAAGTAGAACACACCCGCCTTTTCGAGACAAAGGACTAGACTGGCAGATAACTGTAGACTGGATGACAGTTACGTCGCTTCGTCTCCGCCGATTTATACATGTACCCGGTGTGTATTCATAAGATACAACGTCATCTACTGATAAAGTGACATATCTTGATCGATATTTTACGGTAGGTTGATTTTCTACATTCAGCGAAGCTCTTTAAAATTCAGGAAAAGTGGTACGAAATAAGCGCGCCCCCACGGCGTTTTGCATCGCGCCAGGGCGCGTCTATTAGGTGAAATACGGTATGTCTGCTAATCTTTTTCTAATGTATGTACTAGACTTAACCCTTTCCCAAACATTGTGTTTTAGAAAGCTCCAATTGGAAAGAGCTGCAGATGACAAAATGAGTGTTACTTTTTGTATGGAATTTGTAAATTATAGCTTTGAAAATTTTATCAGCATTTTCTTCTTTAACACCAATGTTTTCCCAAGCATTTGCTTATGAGATCATCAAAACCAGGTCTTGTTAAATGGAAAAGGATAATCTGCGAGTGCAAATGGACAATTATGTTCTTGGTATTTGATGGAATGTAGGGCAGAAAGACGGAGAAGCTCTCAATTTTATATTCTATTCATCTTGTTGCCTTTAACCATTTCCCAAATGGCAAAATTTTAGGGTGATCTGCTTCGAAAACTGCCACAAATGACAAAATGGATGTTTTTAAAGATAGGATTTGTGTAAAATATGTCACAGAAAATATTGAGACAAAAGGAGAAACTGCTGGTTGCCAGCAGTTTCTTCTTTTGTTTCAATGTTTTCCCAAGCCTTTTCTATTAGGGCCGTCAAAACCAGGTCTTGTTTGGTAAAGAGTTAAAGACTTTCCATTTCATTCCATCATTTGAAAATGTATGAACTTTAAATGATAACTCTCTGGGAGATAATTTGAAAGTTATCTTGTATATATTTAACTAATCTTTACCACATAATGATGTTACAGATGTCAATATGAGCAGAATCCTTGTACATTACATCCTTGTGAGAATGGTGGTCGATGTGTGGAACAAGCTAACTTTCATCGTGTATGTGATTGTGTTGATGGGTTCACGGGCGTTAGTTGTGAAATAGACGTCGGTGAGTAGGATTACACATTTCTAAATTAGTCCTTGTTTTGTTAAAACTTGAGTAACCAAAGGATTAAGCTTTTCCCAAACGACAAAGTTTTAGGATGATCCACTTCAAAAACTGCCACAAATGACAAAATGGATATTATTAAAGATAGGATTTGTATAAAATATGGCACAGAAAATATTGAGACAATAGGAGAAACTGCTGGTCATCAGCAGTTTCTTCTTTTGTTTCATAGTTTTCCCAAGCCTTTTCTATCAGGTACGTCAAAACCAGGCCTTGTTTGGGAAAGGTTTAAAACTAGAGTATCCAAAGGATTAAGCTTTTGATTAAAAAATAAAGGAAAATGGAAGAAAATAACTGGTATCTTTTATTTCCATCATTTCATTGATTCTGTCTGTCCGTCCATCTGTCTGTTGTCTAAAAATTGGCCATTTCGTAGGCATTTGTGTTTAACAAACACATCTTGTTTTCTTTTCAATGCTTTCTACTGCATCAGAGGCATTATTACTGTGGTGGATCCAGGATTTCTGTGAAAGGGGGTCCAAACATACAAATAGGTTGTTTTCCTAGTATTAATAACGCAATTTATGCTGAATATCTACAAAAATCAGATGATCAGGGTTCAGAAGGGCGTTCGTTTGAACTCTGTGAACCCCCTCTGCATCTGTCACTGTATTATTCACTTTTCCAGTACATTAGTTTCCTCTTAGTTTATCTGCAAATTTTTAGAATTTATACCAGTAAATATATGTAATTTCTTTTATAAATGGCTGAATATTAAATTTTACCTTTTTTAAAAATAGATGAATACCTGTCAAATCCATGCATGAACAGTGGAGCTTGCAGAAACAGGGCATCAACATTTGAATGTGTTTGTGCAAAAAGATATACAGGTTCAATTTGTTCATAGAGATGAATTTCTGAAGCTTGTAGGAACAGTATGCCAACATATCAATTTGCTTGTTGTCACTTTTCAATGAAAAGCTTGTAACTGCAGCTTGTTTTAAGCTGCAGTTACAAGGTTTTAATTGAAAAGCAGATTTGCGCTTTATGATATTGATGGTATAATATTGTTTTAAATGAATTGTTTATTATATTTTTTTTATCTTAAATACAGATGAATGCCTGTCAAATCCATGTATGAATGGAGGAGCTTGCAGAAACAGGGCATCAACATTTGAATGTGTTTGTGCATTAAGGTACACTGGGAAATATTGTCATTTGAGGAGAATTTCTGAAGCTTGTACCAACAGTATGCCAACATTCTAAAATATGCTTGTGCTATAAGATTTTATTGGTATAATATTGTTTAACCCATTACTACATTGTTATGCCTCTTGACGCTCCACAGATAAAGGATTTGGAAAACATTGTGGAAAATGAAGAAATTGCTTGTGACAAGCAATTTCTTCATTTCCCAAAATGTTTTCTAGAAAGAAAGACCAAAATGATTTAAATGGGTTAAAAAAGTTGTTAATTGTGAATGTTCTATTTCAAAACAGATGAATGCCTGTCAAACCCATGCATGAACGGAGGGGCTTGTAGAAACAGAGCATCAACATTTGAATGTGTTTGTGCATTAGGGTACACTGGGAAATATTGCCATTTGAGAAATAGCACGGATCTCTGTGGGACAAATGCCTGTGACAATGGGAATGGATGTGTGGATGATTATATCAATGATGAAAAGTACTGCAACTGTGTGCAAGGATTTGGTTATGGTAAGTTGTTTTGATTTTGTTGCCAAAAGGAATAAGTTTAATCTCTGTATGATACTAGTTCTCATTCAAATCCTATATTTGTTTCTTGGCTTTTTTGCTTAATTATTCAAGTATTATGAGTGTATTTTGATAGGGTTACACGATTTTTTCATTCCAGATGAAACGTTGGGCATCTGCAGTGAATTGACACAATATTGTGATAACCTGGACTGTGGGAATAATGGAGAATGTTTTACGTATGACGGAGGTTACAAGGTCAAATGTGGATGTGACGAGGGATATGGTGGGGATTTCTGTAGTTTAAATGTAAATGAATGTAGCGAGGCTCCATGTAAAAATGGTGCACAATGTACAGATGGAATTGCAGAGTTCTTTTGTGATTGTACACAGAATGGAACTGGTGGTAAGTATCCAACCTTGTATTGGTCAATTAATGGTTTATTTTGTGGCTTTATCCAACACAGTTCTTAGCAACCTTTGTGGAAAACAATTTAGTATTTCTCTAAATGAAAATAAACCCTAAATCTATCATAGAGAAATTAAAGGAATTTTCTATACTTTTAAAAAAATCAGTTGCAGACTGTTTATTCTATCCATCTTACATATAACTAAAACTTTGTATTGTGAACATTTTTGGAATCATAGCATTATGATTAAACTGTGTGGTATATTGCCACATTTTTGACTCCCCACAATATAATGACATCGGAAAACATGGGGGAAAATGAAGAAATTGCTTTTGACAAGCAATTTATTCATTTCCCACAATGTTTTCTACCAAAAAAGAGCAAAAAGAATTTAAAATTCATTCACTTGAAATTGTCGTCTGCAACATCTTTGAATTTGGGATAGTCTAAAATTTGCTGTTTGGGAAAGGGTTAATAGCACAGGCAGCTTTGGGTAAGGTTGTAGATTCATCTTGAATTACCCATGGATAGATATTTGACATTTTGTGTGTTGGTCACAATAGAGCAAGACCAGTCTGTATAAAAAATGATGTACCACTAAAAGAAATAATATTTCACCTCTAGGTGCCACATGTGAAGATGATGTAGATGATTGTGTCAACTGTGTGTTTGCCAACACAGACAGATGTTCTGACTATATTAATGATTATAAATGTTACTGCATAGACGGATTTATGGGGGAGAACTGTCAGGTAAGATTTTAAAAAAAGGTTACTGCTTATAATCTTTATAGGCAATAAGTGTTATAGTAGTCCATTTCGGTACTACTTCTTTTACGGTACCGCAGTATTCAAAATAGTGTTCATTTGCGGAAGAAGAGTCACTTACCAACTGAGTGCATTAGCAAAAATGAAAGCAAAGTTTTTTACTGTAATCTTCGGTGATTACTTTTATTACCATTTTTGCTTCATAAGATCGCTGAAGAAAAAGAAAACAATATGGAATGTTTTTCAGTCCCCATTCATTATTTACTTTACCGGACCCCATTAAGTACCGCGGTACCCAAGAGAACCATCTTACATCTGATGAAAATGGGAGTTCTGTTTGTACTGTTACACTTATATATAAGATTATTTGGGAATGAAACTCTTCTGACAATTTAACAGTAGGATAGAGCTATTTCCTAATAGTTAACATGTCAAGAAATTGAAAATGAATTTCCATATTTTGACTGTCCATTGCAATTCAAAATATTTTAGACTAAGATACCCAGTTGCAGTTCCCTCCCCTTTAAGCACAAATGGCACTTGTGAAGATACGACAGACAGTTACACATGTACATAGATGTATCCATGGACGGGTGTAGATCGTGATGTCTAGATAAACAACTGTGCTGGTGACACATGGTGTGACAATGCATTCACCTCTTTCCAAAATGATGTTTGTACATTTCAGACCAAGATCCTCAGCTGCAGTTCCCTCCCCTGCCAACACAACGGCAGCTGTAAAGATATGACAGACATTTATACATGGACATGCATGTATCCTTAGACGGGTGTGGATTGTGATGTCTAGATAAACAACTGTTTGGGTAATACAGTGTGAAAATACCTTCAAACAATGTTTGTACATTCCAGACCAAGATCCCCTTCTGCAGTTTGCTCCCCTGCCAACACAATGGTACCTATAAAGATACAACAGACAGTTACATGTACATGTATGTATCCATGGACGGGTGTAGATTGTGATGTCCAGATAATCAACTATGTGGGTAATACAGTGTGAAAATATCTTCATCACAATCCAAAACAATGACCACTTTTGACGACCAAACCCAATTTAAGTTAAGAAATCTTGAAGGGAAATGAAGAAAATGCTGATGATCAGCATTTCCGTCATTTCCCTCCAGGATTTCTATATGATAACTATTAGCATGTCTTTTCATGGCAACATGTATTTGGCAATTGCAACAAGTTGAAATGGACAGATATGATTTGGATCATTTTAGAATGATTTAACAAAAGGAAATTTTGTTCATTTCAGACCAAGATCCCCAGTTGCAGTTCCCTCCCCTGTCAACACAATGGTAGCTGTGAAGATACGATAGACAGTTACACATGTACATGCATGTATCCATGGACGGGCACAAATTGTGATGTTGAAGTAGACAACTGTGCCGGTAACACACAATGCCAGAATGGAGGAACTTGTCTGAGCACCAGCGATGGATACACTTGCATGTAGGGAGAATTGAATATTGCACTGATTATCTCTTTGTTTACCCCTTGTCGCAAGCAATTTTCTCATTTTCTACAATGTTTTACAAAGTCATCATCATGTATCCATGGATAGGTGTAGACTGTATTGTTGAGATAGACAACTGTGAGGGTAATACACAGTGCCAGATTGGAGGGGCTTGTCTCAATACCAGTGATGGATACATGTGCATGTAGGGAGAATTGAGTATTGAACTTTGTTATCTCTTTATTGAGCCCTTGTCACAAGCAATTTCTCCATTTTGCTCAATGTTTTCCAAAGCCATTATTATATATCCATGGACAGGACCTGGTGTAAATTGTGATTTAAAGATAAACTACTGTGTGGGTAATACACAGTGTCAGAATGGAGGGGCTTGCCACAATACTAGTAATGGATACACATGCATGTAGGGAGAATTTAATGTTGCACTTTCTATGATCTTTATGTTGAAAGCATTTGATTACATTAATATTAAGGATTTTTTTCTTAAAAAAAGCAAAATAATTTTTAACTATTTTTCAAAAGTACTGCAGAAATTAGGGCTATCAAAATATTTCATTTTTATGGTTGATTGCAAGTTTTTGTGATGGATATTTGTCTAGAAATGCAGATCGTATGTATACTACAATTATGGTACCAGTTTATGAAATTACGATTGTCCCTTTGAATCTAGATTCATGGATCTATTGGCTATATCACCTGAGTGATAGCGTCCATCTCTCTCTCTGTCCATCCGTCAATCCATCTGTATGTATGTGCGAAAAATTAACATGGGCCATTTCTTGGTTATCTGTGTTTCATAAATACACCTTTTTTCACATATTTCTTGGAAGAATCTGTAATAAGGCATATTCATAAGAAATTTTAATTTCACTATGTTTACCTGTTTACCTGTTTACCTGTCCATCGAAGCCGATTGTAGGCTTGCGCCTCTGAGGCCCGTTTCTTCTGAGTTATGTTCTCTTCTCCCGACTTCCAGCCTGTAGCAGTCTGGCGAGAACTTCACTGGGTTGTTTTTCCAGGTTTTATTTAATGCACTTTTAAAACTATTTACAGAATCTGTACACACTACATCCTCAGGCAGTTTGTTCCATTGATTTACTATTCTTTGTGTAAAACTGAACTTTCTTATGTTTGTTTTGCTCAGCTTTTTATTTATTTTAAATCTATGGCCTCTAGTTCTTGCTTGTGTCGGATTTAAATTTGTTGGGAACAGTTTGTTTTTATCAACTTTATCAACGCCTTTCATAATTTTGTACACTTCAATTAAAGTAATCTTTAAAGTAAATCTTTGGGTGCATATTATCCGGTCCTGCTGTTTTGGATTCTTTTAATGACTCCAACTGTTTGATTATCTTTTCCTCAGAAAATATGACGGTCCCTATAGTTACATCTGTTCGACTGGCAAAGTATGGGACATTTTCTGTGTCTTCTTTTGTAAAGACACTTTTGAAGAAGTCATTTAAGATGTCTGCTTTCTCGCGATTATCGGATGTTATGTCTCCATTTATGGTTTTCAGACAAGGGATTTGTTCTTTTATTTTTGTTTTATTTTGAATGTATTTCCAAAACATTTTGGGATTTGTTTTAATGTTTTCTACAATCTGCTGTTCATGTGATTTTTTACCTTCTCGGACTTTCTTTGAGGCGTTGTATTTGGCAAGGTCGTAGTTTATTTTATTTGTTTCGTTTTTGCAATATTTGTATTTTAGCCATTTCTTCTTCTTTTCTTTCACTGCCTTGAGGATGTCAGCTTTCATCCATGGTGTGTTGAATTTTCTGGGTTTAAAGTTGCACTCCGGTATGTGTTCTCTAATATTTGTATTTAAAATTTCGGCAAACTTTAACCAGATGTCTTCAACACTTCCATAATTGAACTCTGTTTCCCAGTTGATATTGTCAAGCGAGTGACGTATTGCTTCGTAGTCTCCTTTGAAGAAATTTAGTTATGGTATATTTGTTTTTTGTTGTTCCGTAGGACTTTCTACTCTTAGATCGAACTCGATAATTTCATGGTCACTTTTCCCCAGTGGAGCATTCAGCGATATACTGTCTATCATGTTCTCTTCATTTGTTAGTACAAGGTCAAGAATGTTAGAAATATTCCCGTCTCTGTGTCTTGTTGGTGTTTTGATGTGTTGAGTTAGGAATGACATCATTTGTTTTGTAGTTGTGATTATGGGTACATTGAAGATATGTGTGAAGAAGCTTATGATGTATGTAACAGACTCAATCCTTGTGTGGGGGAATAGTTCTTGTCTAGATATACCACCTTTTCCAATATGTTGCTGCTTTTTCAACAAAACACCTTGTAACTGCAGCTTGATTTAAGCTGCAGTTATGAGGTTTTTGTTGAAAAGTAACAATATACTTGTTTAATACATCAATGTTGCCACTTGTTTTGCAGATGTGATTATGGTTATATTGGAGAGATGTGTGAAGAAGCTTATGTTGTATGTAACAGACTCAGTCCATGTGTGGGCAATAGTTCCTGCCTAGATATACCACCTTTCCCGATATGTTGCTGCTTTTTCAACAAAACACCTTGTAACTGCAGCTTATTTTAAGCTGCAGTTACGAGGTTTTTGTTGAATAGCAGTATTTGTTTTGCAGATGTGATTATGGTTCTATTGGAGAGATGTGTGAAGAGGCCTATGATGTATGTAACAGGCTCAGTCCATGTGTGGGCAATAGTTCTTGTCTAGATATACCACCTTTCCCAATATGCGTCTGTGATAATGGTAAGTGTACATATAAGGACATTAACCCTTTCCCGGACAACAAATTTTTTGGTGGTTCAATTCAAAAGTTGCTGCAGACGACAAATATATATTAATCAAGATAGGATTTGTGTGCAATATAGCTCAGAAAATGTTGAGGCAAAAAGAGAAAGTGCTGATTATCAGCACTTTCTTCTTTTGCCTCAATGTTTTCCCAGGCCTTATCTGTCAAAACCAGGTCTTGTTTGGGAAAGGGCTAACTGCTAATTGGATTGTATGAACTTTGAATGTAAAATCTTCATGTACTCAAAAGCTTCAGAGGTATATATTACAATGCTTAGAAAGCATTCTGATGGACATTAATGCACAAACAAAGTTGGAGGAGGGGAGATTGTAGGAATCACCCTGTCTGTCCGCCCACATTTCTCATGAGCGATCGGACATGGACATTCGCATGAAATAATTTCTTTGCTCTCTGATGTTGATCAAGGTAGATAATTTTAGTTTGAATTTGGCACCCTAACAGTCAGGGGTATGGATGTATTAGTCGGCTCTTTAACAGTTCTTGTTTGTATATACTCTGCAGCTTGTATAGGAACTTACTGTGAGAAAGATCTGGCCCTGGTTTCTCCAAAAAACTTAAGTACATGCTCATGAGAAAATGTTCAACTTCAAAGGAATACTCTCCCATGTTGAAGGGTATTCGATTGAAGTTTACGTGGATTTCGAGCGATTTGAGCACGATGCTCAGATTTGAGCATGAGAACGTACTTAAGTATTTTCGAGAAACCTGGGCCTGGTCTTGTGCTAATATTGATATTGAAGGAATGAAAATTGATTGTGGGTGACTAATACCTAGTTGATACTGCTGGAAAAGCTGTAGTTATAAGGCTTTGTGATCCCCACCTTTGACATTTTGTACATGCTTTGCTTAACTGTACATTTGAAACAATGTAAGATCTATTTTTACAGGATATACAGGGACATACTGTGAGACATATATCTGGTCATGTGCCAACATACAGTGTCAAAATGGGGGAACATGCACTGTGGTGAACAATGGAGTTACATGTGCTTGTCCCTTAGGTAGGTATAATAGTTCATCCCATTCCCACACAGTGATGCTTTTTGACACCCTTAAGAAAAATGCTTGGAAAAACATTGTGGAAAATGAAGAAATTGCTTGTAACAAGCAATTTCTTCATTTCCCACAATTTTTTCTACCCAGAAAGATCAAAGAATGTGAAATTTCATTCAATTCATATTGTCGGGTGCAGCATCCTTGAATTTTGACAAGTCGAAAATTTTGTTGTTTGGTAATGGGTTAAGCTTGAGCACAAAGCAAATGCGCTAGACTTCTAACACAGAGATTTCTGGTTTGTGCCCCCAACATTCAAGTCTATAGGTTGAAAGTTTAACCCTCTCCCGAACAAGACCAGATTTGACATCCCTAATAGATATGGCTTGGGAAAACATTGAGACAAAAGAAGAAACTGCTGATAACCATCATCGTTTGGTTGGAAATTCAATAGCAGAACACATAAGTCTTTGTACAACTTGGTGACATAATGATATACGAGGGCTGTTCAAAAAATTCGTAGACTTTTGTTATAACTTCCATGTTTTACAACATTCATCAATAAAACTTCACAATGTGGTAGAAAAAACCTTCCCCGGTCTGATTAATCAAATTTCGCAAGTATTGCGCAACTAGAATTCTGATACGGGGTTGCTATAGAAACACACTTTTGCTAAACCGGGGCAGGGGGTAAAATTTACATCTTCGCTTTTAAATTTACTCTGTGGAATGGCTTTACAATATTTCAAACATCTGAAAAAAGTAGAAATTTGATGCTCGACAATTGACCAACAGAATGACAAGTCATTGTGTGAATTTAAATTTGATTATTAAAATAAACAACATTACAATTGAGCAGCTTGGTAAACAAATGTGAACGTCATGACGTCACTTTGAGGATACCAAAAATGTAAGCTTCGCTGAATTTTGTCGAGAAAATACAAATATCACATCAAAAATGAAAGCAATCTCACTTTTCAAATGTGTACCATGCGCCTATATTAACCTTTCAATTGTATAGTAACATTTTGGGTTTTGGTACGAACAGAAACAGGCCATAGTAGGCTCAGTCATATAACAGATACAAAGAAAAGCTTGATACATATAAAAGCCATTTACGTTTATAGCCCTAGTGAGATTATCATCAATATTCACAATTAAATAATCATGAAAATGATTGTTTTAATCTATAAAAATTCAAAGCAAAATGCATAATATATGATAAGTGTACATATATTCAAGAATTATGAATGTTATGCAATGCTTGAGAGCTAGAAACATTGCTTACATCGTAAAATATAAGGCATAGCGTCAACGTCATTGTACACCTGCCCCGCTTTGGCGTCAAGGGGTGTTTTAAAAAGTCAATTTAACACAAACCGTTTAAGATAGAGTGTTGAAATTTTCACAGTCTCTTCTCAGATGACTGTTTTATCTAGTATAGACTGAATTTTAGAATTTTGTTCAGTTATATGGACGCTATGCCTAGAGTCTACGAATTATTTGAACGGCCCTCGTAGATCTTGGGAAACCACTGGTTTGGCTAGTTGAAATTCAAGTGCATGTTTGTCCTACCAACTCTGTTTGTAGAGACAACATACACAGTGGATAATCAGAGAATGTGGACAGACATCACGCATTAGATGGACGTAGTTGATTTTTGAAAAATCAACTGATAAAAAGTTATTGAAGATAAACCAAAATTTTGATTTATCTTCAATAACCTTTTTATCAGTTGATTTTTCAAAAATCCAACATATCCAGCTTATTCCTGACATTTTCCCACCTTCTCTGCTTCAAACCGAATTCAAAGTGGTCAAGTATTAAAAAAGATATTGAAGATTTTGGGAATTCTGAGTCACATGATTATACACTGTGACATAGGTAGCTAAACATGTGTGTGTAATAATTTTAACTTTCAGGATACACATCATCTGACTGCAGTATAGAGATAGATGAATGTGCTGGTAATGTTTGTCCAAGCAACTCTGTCTGTCAGGACAACATAGGTAGCTTCACATGTGTCTGTCAAAATGGAAAAGTTGGAGAAAAATGTGAAAAAGGTATGTCATCCTTACATCCAGCTTTGGAAGTTCAATGTGCTCAAGCATTGTCATAGTCTCTGAGTACCGTTTTTCCTATCATTGGTTTAATTCAGTTTTGAATTATAATAAAAATGAGATATTAACTTCCTTCTCATAAAAGAAGACTGAAATTAACAGAAACACTAGAACAATACATTGCAATCAAATATGATAACAGCTTAGCAATAAATCTATTGTTGTTTGATAAACAAACTTTGTTTGTTTGATAGATCCATACACTTTGAACAACTGCGAGCATTATCCTTGACAACGGAAATGGACGAAAGTATCATATCATCAACTCCTGTTGCCAAAGATGATGTAGGAAGAGTTAAGTATCTAATGATCGGTTGTAATCCTTATTTTCAGATTTCGACTACAACTTTGACTATGTGATTGGTAACCAGTACAGTTGCTTTGATAGTGCCCAGTTGGCTCCTTTTACCCTGACAGATAGTTCGATGATATCTATAACAGCCTGGATCAGGTTTACGCATATTGTACATACAGATGCTATATTCACTGTGTATGGATTATTGACAAGGTTTGTAACAGCTTTATTCATACCCCGCGACATAAAAATGTTTTGTTATACCCCTCCCCACCCCCCACGAAACAACAATTTATTACACCCATTACATACAAAAATTAAAATTTCTAGTGGTCAGATACATGCAATACATCATTTTAAATTGGAAAGATTTACTGATAGATCTAAGTCTCACAATGTTTCAAGATAGGCAATAAATGTAGGATTTTATTCACTTGAAATTGTGGGCTGTAAAATCTTTGGAACAGTCCAAATGTTTGTCATATGGTAAATGATTAATTAATATTTTCTTTCTCCCACCCTTTGTATCTTAGTTCTGTATCGAGTCCAGGGGTGTCAATACTTACACTAAACAGTACACATGTGACCTTTGACCTTCTAGTGTCAAATAACAACGTAATATCCGGAGTACAGAGTGTTAACAATGTTGATATCACAGATGGACTATGGCATCATGTGGCTATAACTTGGAGCAATGTGGATGGCTACCCTACCTACTTGAAGAAAAATGTTTGGGAAAATATTGTGGAAAATGAAGAAATTGCTTGTGACAAGCAATTTCTTCATTATTCACATTGTTTTCTAAATCAAAATGCAGAGATTTTTAAAATATCAGCAATTTAAAATCATCGTCTGCAACACATATTAAATATGGACAGTCCAAAATTTTGTCATATGGTAATAGATTAATTAATATTCTCTTTCTCCCGCCCTTTATATTATAGTTCTGTATCAAGTCGAGTGGTCTCACTACTTACGCTAAACAGTACACATGTGACCTTTGACCTTCTAGTGTCAAATAACAACGTCATATCTGGAGTACTGAGTGTTAACAATGTTGATATCACAGATGGACTATGGCATCATGTGGCTATAACTTGGAGCAATGTGGATGGATACTTATCACTCTATATCAATGGACAGTCAAATACAAGAATATTCTTTGGAGAAAACCAGAACTTACCTTTGAAGTAAGTGTTTGGTTACATTTACAAATCTAGTTTCAAGAAAAGTTATTGTCATTGTTAAATGTAAATGACAAATTCCAATGACAATATCCGAATGGATGTAATGTTTGCAAAAATTTACGACTAGATTTATGAATGAATGCAAAGATGTGTGGATTTAACATCATTGGCAACTTACAATGAGTACTAATGAAGTAATTTTATACTTATGGCTACAAAGAATACCAATTTTATTTCTATGAAACTAAATAAAACTTTTACTACTTGAAATCCTTTCAAACTGAATTAGTTTACAGTTATCAATTTCCCTATAAAGGGTTAAGGTGAAATGTTTTTGAATCAAAATGTTATTTTGTTGTTGGCAACTGTCTTCAGTTTGCATAGAATCAAAGCTTGATGCCACTGTTTACTAGTTTAACTGATAATCTGTCAATTTTTCAGTCACTGGGTTTTGCTTGGTTCTGAGTTGAATGCAGCCGAACCTTATCGTGGTCGTATAAGTAGATTTTTCATCTTCAACACTCAACTGAGTGCTTCAGAGGTATCTAGTGTCTATCAAGACCAACTGAGTGAACAGTCTATTTTGAATCAGGTAAAGTTAACTAGACCCTTTCCCAAACAATGACATTTAGAGGTGATCCAAGAGGATTTTATTTTTAGACAACAACATTGATGTTAAAAAGGAAAAGTTTTGTGTAGAATATAGCATGGAAAATATAAAGGCAAAAGCAGAAAATGCTGATTATCAGCATTTTCTTCTTTTGTCTCAATATTTTCCCAAGCAACCTTTTCGAGGTCGTATAAGTAGGTCTTTCATCTTCAACACTCAACTGAGTGGTTCGGAGGTATCTAGTGTCTACCAAGGCCAACTGAGTGAACAGTCTATTTTAAACCAGGTACTTTTTAGTTAGAATCAGGAAACAGAGCTATGATGGCTTAGCATGGATCCAGATTTACACAATCTTGCCAATACGTGTATTTAACCCTTTCCCAAACAAGACCTGGTTTTGATGTCCCTGATAGAAAATGCTTGGGAAAATATTGAAACAAAAGAAGAAACTGCTGATAACCAGCAGTTTCTCCTTTTGTCTCAATATTTTCCGTGCCATATTTTACCCCAATTATATCTTAAATAACAGCCATTTTGTCATTTGTGGCAGTTTTTGAAGTGGATCACTCTAAAATTTTGTCATTTGGGAAAGGGTTAATCTATCACCAGACAGCAAATTAAAGACTTGTCCAAATTCAAAGATGACAAAAATGACAATATTAACTAAATGAAATTATACAATGTTTGTTTTTTAGGTGGAAAACATTATCACAAGCTTGTCACATGCAACTTCTTCATTTTCCCCTGTGTTTTCCATGGACTTTTCTTGTTGTGTGTCAAAATGTGTCACTGTTTGGTTATAGGTTAATAGCTTCTTCATTACTATTGCAATAATTGTTATGATTACAATGCAAGGGAAAAATAAGAAACTTTTTGTGTGAAAAATCTTGTTGTGGTGTCCTCAATAGGTTTATTTGTTTAAATAGAAATTACCATCAAATGAGCAACTTGTGTAGAGCAATAGGATTTAAATCATATTTCTTGAAATCATGCTCTTATCCTATTGCTATAAGCTGAGCTAGCTCAATCTTGTTTACTTTGTCTATAGATTGCCTAGGTTCTATGTTACATAGTAAGCTTTAAGGCATTCCATCCTTCATTAGATACCATACACTTTGTGCAACTTCCTGTTTCATTATCCTTTCCTCTCATGCTTTCGATAGGTCACATGGTTTCGATAGCCTTGTGATTTTCAGAAGTGCTTACAATCTGAGTACCATTCCTTGTGCATCTAAATGCTGTTGCTACAAACAAAGTCTTTGGTCAAAGAAATTTGAAGACAACTGACAAACTATATATTTTGCAAAACAAAACAGAAACTAGAAAATCAAGGTCAGGGTAAAAATCATTTAACCTTATCCAAGCCTCTTTCCATCCTAGAAAAGTTTTCAAGACGCTTGATTTTCTCCACGGTTGAGCGAGTCCCCATCAAAAAAATTGCGATTGTTATAAGGTCATCCTAGTGCTTTAAATAGGAACAAAAACAAAGCCTATCGGAATGATGAGAGCCTCACCTTGACGCCGCGTTATGACATGCTTTGAATATTCTGGCCAATCTATTTTGTTAGTCTTTTTACAAATGTTGTATTCTATTTTTTATGTCTAGAACTTTGGTTCTTGAATCTATTGAGATGGTCAGAATTTTATAAAATCAGTTTGTAAATATGCAAGCACATGGTTTTAGATAAGGCTATCGAAACTGCGGGGCGTCAGGCTAATTGGTGGCTATGGAAATTGATGATGGTACACCCTCATATATTTCCAGGCATCATCTGTGGCACTGGAAAATGTCAAGGATATCCTTGTCAATTTCCATTGCCAAAGATGATGCCCTAAGTTACACAAAGTGTTTAATAGATCATGATGGATGGAATATCTTATGTTTGGATTAGCCTATTACCAAACAACAAAATTTTAGCCTAGTCCAAACTCATAGGTGTTGCAGACATCAATTTCCGTTGAACAAAATTTAACATTTTTTGGTCTTTCTTGGTAGAAAACATTGTGGGAAATGAAGAAATTGCTTGTCACAAGCAATTTCTTCATTTTCCACAATGTTTTCCAAAGCTTATATTTTGTGGGGCGTCCAAAAGCGTCACTGTGTGGGAAAGGGTTAAACAAAAATGATGTTTTATTCCACAGGAAACTGTTTTGATGAAAGTTAACACAGTAGACTATAACAGTCAGCTAACTAATGGTGTTTGTACTGCTACAGACAATTGTCCTGATGCTGCATTTAATGGTAAGTTAATACGGAATAACACAGAAAATTTATATGTGACCCGTCACGCTTAATAAAGGTACCTTATCAGAACTCCAAAAATCAAAATTTTGACAAACTTGTCAGACTCAGTATTAAGGTCAACCAGATCCTGTATGAGAAAAATGAACATATAATAAGACAGGGAAAACCTTCCAGACTCAGAAAATTACATAAAAGTGAAAAGTGTCGGCCCTAGTCTGGCTGCAAGGACTGCGCAGACTGACTAGGGTCATATTTTTATACGCCGCCGGAGGCGGACGTATATTGGCGTCATCTTCTCCGTCTGTCCGTCCGTCCGTCCATCCGTCCGTACATACGTCCACTTTTCTTGTCAAGGCAACTCCTCCTAAGTTTCTGGCTGGATCTTCTTGAAACTTGGTCAATGTTATCACCTCAATTGGTAGATGTGCATGAAGGAAGGATTTTATGGTTCATTGATTTTTGCCTGAGTTATGCCCCCTTAAAACTTAGTCCCTGGGGTGGCGTATATTGTGACCATGGCACTCTTGTTTACACTTACACTTTCTATAAGGTCCCTTTTAGCGTGACGGATCACATATTTTGGGCCGCATAAATTCGACATGCGTTATATCTTCAGATCTGTATAATCATGCATTAATGGGAATGTACAATGTCGGGGGCATGTTTGTTTCACAAACACATCTTGTTCTATTACATTATTAGATTTTGGAGTAAGCAATTATTGGACATTGTACAGAAGAAAACATGTATGATTCAGTAAATTCACAAGCCATAATTGCTCGACTTAGGACTCAAATATACTCAAGTGGCACTATTGAAGAAAAGAATTGTTCCTTTACCGATAAAATTCCTCAACATGTAACAATGCTTTGTCAAATGAATTGTGTAAGCTTATGGCACCAAAATATGTCATTTCATTTATTTGTTGACATCAGGCATAACAGCGTAATAAAGTAATCTCAGAAGATTTATAACAATACAGCAACAATGGCACACATATGTCTGTCTTTCTGTCTGTCTGTCTGAAAACTTAACATTGGCCATTTCAGGGGCATGTTTGTTTCACAAACACATCTTGTTCTATTATATTATTAGATTTTGGGGTAAGCAATTATTGGAAATTGATGTTTTGTGCAAATCCTGGCACATTTATGTTTATTATATTTTCAGTATTAGCAGATATTATAGAGAGAGTATCTACACCAACATGGTCATACCGTTGATGTTATTGCAAAACCTTGTAACTACAGCTTGATTAAAGCAGTAGTTACAAGGTTTTGCAATAACACCAACATTATTCCATACTTACAAAATGCAGAAGCTTTAAGTTTGTCTTGTCACACAAGCAAATCTTTTTATTCATATTTATGTTTTTTTATAGCTGGAGTTTTATCAACAGTTACAAGTTGTCCTGAAGACCAAACCACTGTTATAAAGAGAGTATCTACACCAACATAGTCAAATTATTGATGTTATTGCAAAACCTTGTAACTACAGCTTGATTAAAGCAGTAGTTACAAGGTTTTGCAATAACACCAACATTATTCCATACTTACAAATGAAGCTTCAAGTTTGTCTTGTCACACAAGCAAATCTTTCTATTCATATTTATATTCATTATAGCTGGAGTATTACCAACAGCTACAAGTTGTTTTGATGACCAAACTGCCGTTATAGAGAGGATATCTACACCAACATGGTCCACCCCTGTATTTACAAACACAGAAACATCTAGTCGATCTACCACATAAACTAATCTTTATTTATATTTATTATAGCTGCAGTTTTACCAACAGTTACAAGTTGCTCTGAAGACCAAACATCTGTTATAGATAGAGTATCTACACCAACATGGACGACCCCTGTATTTACAAACACTGAAACATCCAGTCAGTCTGTCACACATACAAGTGGAGGTAATGCTTTGATTAAATGTGCCACTCCTTTTAATGTTTAGGCTCATTAAATAAAGACTAAACAGGGTCAAATTTCGTCCCCTGAATGCAAGAAGGTGCTAAGTGTATATATATATACAGTGGAATCCGCTTAATTGCAATGTCCATTTGTCAGAGAAAATATTGCAATTAACCGAAATTTCGATTAACCGGCATTTCTATTTTTAGCCTAGAAGTACGGTATGGTGGTTCCATAAGCCGATGTCGGATGATGCAGAGGCCAAGACCTTGAAGACGCTGGATTTTCTCGAGTGCTATATTGATTGATTAAAATTCATTTGTAATTAAAAACTGTTTTAAACTTTAGATTTTGAAATTGTTATTTTATCAAATTACCCGTCATCGGTATCCAGAAAGCTCTAGCGGCATAGGTAAGTCGGATCCCCTTTGGTTACATATTCATTACTACACGCGGCATATGCATATGTAGGCCTACACATTATTTGTTTGGTTTATTATGCGGCAGACTTTTTACCCCACCAGTTTGAACAATCTAAACGGAGAAATATCTATCCAATTATATTTCAAACGTACATGTACTCCGCGTTCATAATTTTCAACACACTGTGTTTACAGGCAGACGCTGGAGATCCAATAAATGACGTCATTTGTCATTCCCAACAGTTCTCGGCTATTTTCGTTCCCCGTAGATCTGCCGAGAGATGGTCGTTTACAATCGGAACCTCTCTTGACCAATCTACGATTAGGTTGGATGTTACGGAAATAGCCGAGTGTCAGGAAATTGGGATAATTAAAAAAAAGACAATCAGAGTAAGGGAAAATTATTGATTTCGATAGATTTGTACATCCGTCGGCTACGCTTGATAGTGTCGTAACTACAATTTTAAAAGGTTGTATTTACGACATTTCAATCGTAACTGTCCAGTCATTATCGAATAGGTGTTGATATGGCTTCGCGTGGACTTGACACTTCTTTGTTTATCTGTCAAAGGATTTACCGCGCGGAAATGACAGAAAATGTTTTTAATAACCGGAGGAAAATGCCGATCGTGCTATATTTTAATTGCAAATAAGCGGGATTTTCTATTAAGCGAGACCCGATTATCCGATGAAATTTACCTTATTTAAATAGGAAATCCTTTTGTGCGGGACGAAATATTGCTAATAAACGGAAATCCCCAATAACCGTCTTGCGATTAAGTGGATTCCACTGTATTATATATGCACTTAGCACTTTCTTGCATTCAGGGGATGATTTGTTTGGGCTCACTGTAATTTGAACATTTAGGGTTATAAAACAAAGATTAAGTAGAGTCAAGTTTGCTTGCGTGCAGCTTTAAGCTTTCACTGGACTTTAGAACATCTACTGTGATCAAAAATCATCATTGGCCATGATTTCTTCACCAAGAAAAGTTGGTCTTTAGCGAAAAAGTCTTTTTTTTAAATCTGTATATTTCCATAGAATACAACTACATGTACATGAATAATTATATTATGTTCAAAGGGTGATATTGCATGGTAAACCTTCAGTCTACAAAAATATCATAGTGAGGCTGTATAGTTCTAGTGCTGAATATAATTGTTAACCCTTTCCTAAACAGCAAAATTTTGGACTCTCCCAATTTGAAAGCTGCTGCTGGTGACAAATTAGATGTTGCTGAAGATAGATTTGTGTACAGTAAGGCACAGAAAATATTGAGACAAAAGGAGAAACTGCTGGTTATCAGCAGTTTCTTCTTTTGTCTCAATGTTTTCCCAAGTCAGTTCAACATGGGACATCAAAAGCAGGTATTGGTTTGGAAAGGGTTAATTCTACCATGTTTGTTGCAGAAACCGCTATGACATGGGGTGTATATGGAATTGGTGTGGCAGAATACTCTTCAAACAACAAACATGTGGCAGTGTGTTCATTCAGGCTGTTTAACAGGAGTAAGTAATAACTTTTCTGTCTCATTTCAAGTTTATGCCCCAGCACCAGCTTATTGGGATTATATCAGAGCAACTAATAAGGGGTAGGTGTAAAGTCATTCTAAATGTTATTTCAAATTCAAAACCTTTGCTGTGGATACTCATTTTAACAGGCTCAATGAGACAATTCCAATGGGTACTCACAACATGTGTTTGATGAATGATAGATAAAATATCACATTTCAAAAAGTGGCTACCCCCTTTTATCTGTAGCCCTGAAATTTTGCTGTATGACTAAATTTTTCTGATCATTGCAAAATAAGATAAGGAGGTATCTGATCCTGAAAGAATTTCTCTTATAAAGGCACTTATTATAAAGGCATGCAGGTTTGTCAGATAGTTTGTGATGACATCAACTATTCATTGATAGGCTGTGATGTCATCGATTATACACTGAATACAGAGCGACCAGTGTACTACTCATGTAGTTCAAATTCTTAGTACTCAAATTCGAGCACAGTGAACCATAAAAAGTATATTGTTGCTTTTCAACAAAAACCTTGTAACTGCATCTTTAAACAAGCTGCAGTCATGAGGTTTTTGTTAAAAAAAACTATATGTTTTCCAGACTCACAATGCAGCACTCTGTCAACAGCAAGTGGACCTGCACCACATCAAACACAGATGACACTCGGGTCTGTCAGATAGGCTGTGGTGCCAGTGATTATTCATTAAATGAAGAGGAATCTGTAACTATTGTTGATTTTTGTTTATTTTTTCCCAGGATCACAATGCAGCACTCTGTCAACAGCGAGTGGAATGAGCCAGACATGCACCACATCAAACACAGATGACACGCGGGTCTGTCAGATAGGTTGTGATGCCAGTGATTATTCATTAAGTGAAGAGGGACCAATGTACTATTCATGTAGTAAATATGGGACATGGGATAAACAAGAGAGGCTGACATCGTTTTATTATCCTGTATGCTCTGGTAAGTTTTGTTTAACAAGTTTGGTGACTCGTAACAAAATATATGGCTTGTGTTGACAATGATTTTTGTATATTACTTTTCCAATTTTGAAATTAGTGTGCATTACACTCAAAAAGGCTTTTTTCTGCTGTAAAAGACAACCACTTTAGCAATATGGAACAAGAAAATGTCCTCTGAAGTGAAGAAAATTGATATATGTATAAATATATGTATTGGGAGATTAAGGCATGTATTATTTATGAAAATCAAAAGCTGCTTTTTCCCATGAACGTCTTGTTTGAATTTTTCAAGTAGTTTTTCATAGATCTGTCTTTCCAAATTTTGATGTTTTCTTTATCATTTTAGCAAGTACCATTCCAACCATTGACCTTGTTACATTGATTGAGTACACCATGTCCCCTGATTGTTCATCACTGAGGTCTGAACTAGAAACCAACATTACCCAGGCCATGCCATTCCTTGATGGAAAATGGAGTAATGGTTTATGTGTAACAGAGAGTGGGGATCGAGATCAGACTTGTAGTAATGTAGATATACAAGTTACATGTGTGAACTCACAAACAGCGCTAGTTAGCATCACAATGTTATATCTGGGGTAAGGAAAAGATTTACTGTAAAACTATTGTATTCAAGTTTACATTATTGGAGCGAGGCTGAAAGAGAGCCCTAATGGCATTTCAGACCAACATAGATCTAGATCAGCCTGCATGTAAGGCAGTCTCATCATGAATGATGATCCAAGTTTTTGTATAATAGATCATTCCTGATCTTTATCAACTGTAAGAGAGCACAGCATGGATCTTGATCAAACTGCATTTAGGAACATGCTGATCTGGGAATATGGTTGTCTGAAATTCATAAGGACCTTTTTCCAGATCCCGACTCATTTGAATATCACTGCTTTTCAATGAAAACCTCGTAACTGCAGCTTAAAACTAGCTGCAGTTACGAGGTTTTGGTTGAAAAGCGATGATATGTACTTCTAATGTTTTGTCAAAATCTTTGATTAACTCTTTCGCTGCCAATGTCGCCAAAAAGCGACCCATAGGAAGACTGCCAATGTGGCCAACTGGCGACTTCCAAAAATAGCCTAATGAGGTCATTCAAGGGCAAGGTCATCTGATCAAACTGCCTGATAAAAAGTATGCTATTAGGCAAAACAATTCATGTGCAATGTTTCCTGGAAGTTTAAGTTTAATATTATCATACAACAATTTTTTACTATTCAGTAAACTGATAAGCCCTCTTATGAAGTTTCAAAAATTTGGCACTGGAAATAGGACAATTCCAGGAAATTTGGCAGCGAAAGAGTTAAATTACTCTTTGAATTCCCAATTTAATATTCAGAAAACTTGAGGTTATGATAATATGTTAGATTTTGTATCATTTCTCAACAATAACTACTTGCTAACATCAGTTCTAATTGAAAGTGAGCAAAGCAATAGACATAACAAAGTTTAATAAAAGATTTAGGATAACATAAAATTGCTTGATATTTTTGGTCTGTGTATTATTTTGATTCTCTGTCTAAGGTTGTAATTCTGTGAATACATTTTTATACCCCCCACAACAAAGTTATGGGGGGGGGTATACTGGATTCAGGTTGTCCGTCCGTCCGTCTGTCCATCCGTCTGTCCGTGGACATAATTTTGTGTCCTCTTTTCCTCCCACAGTTTTTGACCGATTTTGCTGAAATTTTAGCAGGTTGTTTCCTATCATATGAAGTTGTGCACCTGCAATTTTCATCTTGATCCAGGCAGTAGTTTTAGAGTTATGCCACTTTGAACTTTAGCACTTTTTCAGTGACAACGCGCTAGTGGGGGGTATTTGTCCGCTTTGCGACAGTTCTAGTTTGGAACATGACCTGTCTCTGATTGCATAACTACATTCCATGTTTTCAAAATGCTGTAATACGATTTGAGTACATAATCAAGTGTACACTCTAAAAGAATTGTGTGTATTCTCTTGTTTAGGAATGAAGTAAGAAGTGGCTCAACAGTAACTACACCAGACACTGCAGTAAAGATAGGATTTGCTGATGATGCCTTGTTTGATCATGCACCAGTAAGTATTGTAGAATTATGTGTATTCCCTTGTTTAGCAATAAGGTAAGAAGTGGTTCTTCTGAAACAACACCAGACACTGCAGTGAAGATAGGATTTGCTGATAATGCCTTGTTTAATCATGCACCAGTAAGTATAATTATCATGGTACACTACTTTATGGATAGATTGTTGTGAGTGTATGGCTTTAGTCTGGTTTATTTATCTTTCTGTTTCTCAATTTGTCCTAAAAACAATATTTGTCATTTTTAGTGAGCTTGGACTATATGTCCGAGAGCTAATGTCACAGCCCTAGTGTCAGTATCGCGTCCTGTCCCGTTGCGTCTTCATTTGAAAAACTTAAACTTGGTCTATATCTCAGACACTATTAGTGATACACTAACAGCATTGATATTTCACACATGGATACTTCCTGCCAAGACCTTTCATTTGGAACCATGACCTTTGACCTCATGACCTTGACATTGGAGTTTGACCTACTGTTAAAAAACTTTAAGCTGGCCTATATTTCATGCACTATTACAAATATAGCCTTGATATTTCATATATGGATACCTTGTGCCATGACCTTGGCCTTGAGACCATGACCTTTGACCTAGTGACCTTTGACATTGGGCTCTGTATTTTGTAACCAGCTCTCGTATAGGTGAGCTACATTGTCCGCTGACTACTCTTGTTTTTAATTTTGAATGATGTAGCTGTCATAAATGCATTGATTCTATGTGTAATTTGATCCTGCACTGATTGAAACAAGATAAACATGCAAATTTAGAATACAGAAATTGAACAGAATGTATGATTCTTTGATCCTTAGACATACTGAATAGATAGGGTAAATTGACCATGTGTAAATGATCTATATTTGTCATTAGCAGCTCTGCAATTTTCACCAGCCTAAAATTTTGATATACATGGAGTGGTAATCACACAAACACTTTTGATATTCTAGGTTGCTGCCCCATCCCTATCAACACTTGAAGTTACTCCAGTCCAGACATGCCCCACTGGTAGTGCTCTTGTTTATGATATGTGTGGTAAGTTGATAAAGTTTTGCACTTGTCCTATTTGAAAGCATTTAGTTAAAAGAATATGACACTTTCTTATTTATCATACCATACAAACTTATATATGAATTTTTGCCATGTTTTAAAATTAAATTCTAGTCACGAAAGCAGTTGAGATTAACGTAATGGAAAAAAAAAATTGTGTAACCATTTCCCAACTGTTGCCAAAGTACTTTGCATGGCTTTGTTATGCTTCCACATTATTTTTGCACTAATTTTATACTAGGGATGGGAACGAGTACCCGATTACTCGAGTACTCGATCGAATGTCCGAGTATCGATTACCAATATCACTAATCGAGTAATCGGAAAGAAAAAATAATATCAGCAGAAAAATGAAAATTCGTTACCAAACTCAAGATTTTGAAAATATTTATCGCTCTTTTCCAACACTGCACCGTGCAAAGGGTAGAGTATGTAACACCTGGTCGTCCGCCGATTATCTAATCCCTCGATATTCTCCTTATTTGCAATTAAATGCCAATTGCTCTCCCTGTCAAACAATGTCATAAATTTTCGCACCTTCTGCGCTCTTTACTCCGATTTCAGGCGATGCATTTTAAGTGGACGTCCGTTAGATATAGGCCCTACCTTAGAGTTGATTGGTTAATGCAATATTTGACCAGCCGATTATTGGATTATTATTAAGATTTTATTCTATTGCTATTTGTTTCTCGTAGAAGAAGCATCTCATTCCCGCTTAATCGCCTATAAATTCAAGAAAATCTAACAGTGCCTCCCTTTAAGTCTATAGTGACTTGTGTATATCTCACAACATGTGAAAATATTACGAACGCTTTGGAGATAAAAATAACAACAACAACAACTTTGCATATTTCTTTTTATTTTTCATGAGTTTAATTGAAAGATTTTGACACTTTCTGTAATTCTCATGACAAATCTAACAATTGTCCATTTTTCTCAAATAAAGTACTGATCAAATGTCTTCTAAACTAGAGATATTTATACTGAAGATATGCCGCATAAATCGCTAATGAATATGTTGGAAAACACCGATACTAGATCTATAACCAAAAGACGACGTTTCCATCCGAGTACTCGAGTACTTGATCGAAAGGGTGACCGAGTACTCAATTAGTAAAATTGGTACTCGTTACCATCCCTATTTTATATAATTATATGGTTGGACAGTACTTATCTGTAACAGCTCTTGATTTGTTGTGTGTAAAACTTCAATTTTAACACCTTATAATTGAATGAATGTATATTTCAGTTAAATGTGGCAGTGGTACATTTTACAACAGTACAACAAATGTATGTGATGAATGTCCAGTAGGATCCTATAGAACTGTGACTGATGCCACACCACTGCTATCTGGATGTACACTTTGTCCTGGCAGTGAAACAACGGCTAACACAGGCAGCCAGACAGACACTCAATGTTTCTGTAAGTTACTTGCTCAACACAGCATTTCATACCCTACACCATCTTGTGCAAGATGTAAAAAAATTGTCTCTCTTTTTTGAAATACTTGTGGGGCTTCGGGCAACATAGGGTCATGGGCCAAGTTCCACAACTCTGATTCATATTTAGATAGAAAGATATCAATATGTTTTCTCAGATTTCTGATTTAGCTTTTACATACAAGCTTCTACAAATCTTTTTAAAACACAGGATTCAATAGTCAGGCGTATTCATCCTTTGACAGCAGCTACTCTTATTTATGTCTTCTCTTCTATTTTACAGTATCATGTTTCCGTGGCAACTATTACAATTCCACAACACAGACTTGCCAGCCCTGTCCTGTTGGTTTCTACAATGATGAGATTGGGAAGTCATATTGTAAACCATGTGCTGTAGATCAAACTACAAGACTGGAAGGCAGTAGTCAGACAGCTGATTGTATAGGTAAGATGCTGGGCCCCATTTTTACAACAAATGTATGATTATTCTTTGCGTAATTTCTTGCAAAAACAAACCTGATTGGCCCAACCTGTTTTCTTGTGCAATAAGATGTCTTCATACACAGTCTACACAAATACATATTGTAAACCATGTGCTGTAGATCAAACTACAAGACTAGAAAGCAGTATTCAGACAGCTCATTGTATAGGTAAGATGCTACAGCTGAAAAGTAAAGCATTAAGGTGTTCTACCCATTATCAGATACCAAGCACCTTAGGCAACTTAGAGCATCACCAATGGCAAAGGACATTGACAAGGACATGCCTTGTCAAATTCAGTTGCCATTGATGATGTCAGTAAATTCATGAGGGTATACTGCTGTCAATATCCATTGCAGAGGATGATGCCCAACGTTATCATAGTTTTTGACTTAATCTAATGATTGATGGAATACCTTAATTTAGACTATTTGAATAGCTCAAGGTCATTATGCTTTTTGCCGTCCCTGACTGTTTTTTAGTAAAAATATTATTTATAGAGAACTTCAACATTAAGAATAACTGTATCATAAGTCATATTTCATTTCGTGTCTTCCTTACATCATCATTACAGTCATACACGGATAAGGCCATAGGTCAAGATCAAGTTTAAGGTCAATTTTCAAGGACATTTTTAATGGGGCTCTCGGTATTCATATGCCTACACTATTTCCTATTGTTAGTTTCAATTGAAATGAAAATTAACTTTTAGTGGTTCAACAACTTAACATCAATGTAGTTATACAGTCGACACTCGTTGTGTCGAAGTCGGGGGGCCGTCAAAATGCCTCAACATATCCGGAGCTCTACTTATCCGATTTCGATTATTTTCAATGAAAATGATATTCAACCATTTTTGAATATCATATGTGTCCTTGATTGAAATATAGTAGATAAAGGAAAGAAATTGCTTGAAACAAGCAATTTCTATCCTTTTCCTTCTAAATTTCATTGGTTTTATTTGTTTCGAAATTATTTTGATTAAACATTTTGATAATCCATTGTTGAGGACGGGACATGACTTTCACTTCGACTTAAGCGGAAATTGACTTATCCAATATTACGACATAACGAGTGTCGACTGTATATGATTTTAAACAATGCTTTTTTCAGCTTCTGCTCAACTTTCCACAACAACAACACCATCAGGATTACCAGGTATGCCATTCTTCATATTTAGTATTGCTAGTCTCATTCGAATATTCTTGGATCTTATTGTTTCTCAAGATCGGCTCGAACATATTACAGTTGCCGGCATGGGAGGATTCCTCCCATCTCACTCCGCAAGCATAACAATGGAAGCAGACTGAAAAACTATTTAAATCTACACTAAAAAAATATTTGAAACAAACAGCGTTCAAAAGTCGATTGCATCCTCATATATGTAATGAAATTTTATCAGATAAAAAATTGATGTGATTTACCGATTAATGACTGTATATTTCACTTGAATTATAACGTTAACAAAAGGATTGATTTGTTTTGATGACATCATTTATGCGCTGTCTACTTTCACATTTAATAAGGCGGTCACTGTATTACGCTCGAGATCATGTTGCAAACACGTTCCAAACGGCAAATGGTTGCAAACAGTCTCGAGGGTCGCGATTGATTCTTCTTATTTTGTACTGCTAGTCTATTTCTTAACCCTTTCCCAATCAACCAAATTTTAGGGTAGTCTAATTCAAAATCTGATGCAGACCGCAAAATAGATGTTACAAAAGATAGGATATGTGTACAAAATAGCATAGAAAATATTGAGGCAAAAGAAGAAAATGCTGATAATCAGCATTTTCTTCTTTAACATCAATGTTTTCATAAGCCTCTTCTGCAAGGAACGTCAACAGCAGGTCTTGTTTGAGAGAGGGTTGAAAAAAAGAGAGACTGGATCTAGATAGGATCTAGAGCATTTTATACAACCATGACTCCAGTTTTGTTTGTATCAGAATGCAGTCTGATCAGGAATACATGCTGCTCCTGAATTCTTAAATGTAAAAGAGAAGTTGAAAGAGAACAGCACTGATCTTTATCACTCTATGCATATCATCAAAATCTATTGTGGTCTCTAATGCCAACATTTTTTCAGATCCCAGAAACACACATTTTATCCAATTACAGTATATCAGATATTCACCCAGTTGACATTCAAATGTTGAAATGTAGGGTTATTTAAAAAAATTATAATTTTCTTCAGGAAAAAAAAAAGAAAAAAACAAAAAAAAAAAAAAAAAAAAGAAAAATTCTTCAGCTTTCAATGGAAACTTTTGGTTTATGGATAAAGTAAGATTCCTGGAATCAGCCAAGCCATGATAATGAATGTCATTTGTATATCTAGAAATAAGGTAACACTTTTAATTGTTTTGTAATCTATATTATGTTTTTTATTTCAACTTTTGCATATCACCATATTTCATTGTTTTTAGCTACTGGTGCCAGCACAGAAGAAGACACATTGTCAGCTGGACTGATTGCCCTGATAGTGATTTGTTGTTTAATTCTGGTCCTGCTTATTGTATTCCTCATACTCTGCTTGACCAAGAGATGTAAGTCAAGATTTTTATAAGGTCCTTTCACTTATGTTTTAGTCTGTACCCACAGAACACACTTCCGGAGGCAAAGGCGATGGGTTGATGGGAAATCAACATTGTATCGGCCATTCTCAATTAGAACTTACACCCCTTAAATTTGCTTGTCGCCACCCATTATCTTCTATCTACAATGACTGTATGGCGTTAAGTTGTTTTGTTTTAAGAAAGTGGACATTCTCCACCAGTAACAACCAGTAATAGTTTGCCTAAGGGCGAACCTTTTCTCTAAAATATCATTCAAAGTTGTGAAAATGACAGGTTCGTTACTGTCGCTGTCCATTTTGTCAAAAGTAGATGTAGTTTTCAATGACTTTTTATTATTGAATTTCAAAATGTTTGGTACCGTATTGTGGAGAAATGACTCACGTGTATAAAAATATAAATCAGACGCGTATAACTACATTTTTTATGTCCAGTGATTGGAGATAATTGCGTGTCGCTGAATCGTATAAAAGGTTCGTAATAAACCAAAAACATGCAGTTGCTCAGGAAAAATCGTTTCATCATTTAACAACTTTCGATTCATGATTTCGTATAAAAATGACCACACAATGATATGATATTGTGGCTGTGAAGACCTTCTTCGCCATTTTTTAAATATGAAAGAAAAATGTAGGGTTTTTTCGTGGTTCGAATTAAGAATGAAAGGTTCGTGAAGGCTACGTAGCGTTATCTAATCGATCTTTATAATACAAACGTTGTTTATTTACTCTATCCCGTCATATACATCTTATCGGATTGAAAATAACACATTCTGGGACACTATATTATGAGGTTATTTAACATGTCTTTGTACAATACTGAATTCTAATGGATGAATACTTTGCAGAACGAGGCTATATTTGGACGAGCCGATAGGCGAGTCTAAATATAGACTTGTTCTGCAAAGTATGAATCCAATAGAATTCGGTATTGTACAAAGACATGTTAAATGACCTCTTTATTTCACATCATTTTTTTCACACAAAACATGACAAAGATTAATTTTGTATAAAATTAAGATCTAGATCTAATTACTTTTAAATAGAATTCCAACGTGAAAAAGGAAGAAAACAACATAGGCCTGTGTCATGAAAAAAAATGTAGGCCTCATGTACATTTCTAACGCTGTGAAATATACATGGCATCTGACATTAAATCTATATTTATCGATTTATGTTTGTCTCAAAAGATTGAAAAGACCGTCATAAATTATGATAGTGTGAAATGTACATGAAATTTGTCATATAAACTATCTATCATGTCATACGTAAATCAACAATGTAAACATTGACAGAAAAGGAGAAATTGCTGATAAACGGCAAATCTCCTTTTCTCTTAGAACTTTTTTGTCAAGCCTTTTAATGGACATCAAATCCAGGTCTTGTTTGGGAAAGGGTTAAGTGTGATTTTTATCATTGCTGCAAATTAAATGCGCTACAATTCAGAAATGTTTTGAAATGAAAATAATCTCTTTCGTGATGTTTAAAATTATTTTCTCCTTTTGTCTTAATGTATTGTCAATGTGTTTTTTCAATCACAGAATCAAAGCTATGTCTTGTTTAGGACAGTGAATTCAAAATATCATGTTAAAACAAACATTCAACTCTAACGCACAATTTTGCTTTTGCAAACGAGAACTCTACTAAAGGGAGATTACTCTTCGATGCGAATATGGATATTTTGTACTGCAGCCTCGATTTGGGAAAAAATCCATATTTGTACGGTTCAATCGATATTTGTAGGGTTCAAATGAGTGCAATGCATATTTGGACGGTTCAACCGGTGCATCGTACAATATCGATCTAGCCGCTTTGGAATATCAAGAATCCCGTGCGTCCACGCAATTATCTCGTGTGTGCAATACGGCTCTAGGTATTGTATACTCACGTGGTACGAATGGGGTGATTTGATTGGTTTACTACTTTCGGGTGTGAAATAAATAGAATTATTGCATTTGAAGCATGCTGAAAAAAGGTTCGTGATGAAAGGTTCGTGTGATGATTTCCGTAAACAGCTTTAATGACTGCCACACTACCTTAATATTGCGACTGTGAACAAGTACATGGGTACATTGTGTCATAAATTGATATGTGGCATAATTAAAGTCCAAAATAACAGCTTCAATAAGAAAATATTCGGTGTTTAAACAGTTCTGAGAATAATTAGAAAAGTTGGCGTTATTTTGTTTTTATAAAACATGCACAGATTTTTTAGTTACATACTGTTTTACTAGTTGTGTCGCTTGCATGCAAAATAGTATACTTACACACTCTGCCAAAACTCATTATGGAACATCAGCTTGAAATAAAGGAAATGTTCGTGAACATTATCACGAACCTTTCTGATTCTTTTATGTTGGAAAAGAATATATAAACTGAATGTAACAACTTAAAGCTGTTATTGTAGATATTTTGATACAGTTTTGTGCGAAAAGACAAAACAACAAATACATTTAACTAATACACGGAAATAAGGTAATGGGTTGATTACCTGTTAATGATTTTAACCATCACTGATTTCCCAATTGGCATAGATGGCGGTACAATGAATACAAAACGATTAAATGCATTGCTTTTCGGTGGACAAATGATGCAACCATATTATGGCTGGGATTTAAGGTCATAAAGACAATAGGAAAGAAAAAGTCCAGAGCAACAGGAAGATCGCAGACAGCTTTCAAAACTGGACGAATATATCACTTTGATCCATGCCATGTTTGCTGCGAGAAGTTCTGGTCGCAAATGTTTAAACTTTTATTTACCCACGTCACAAAACATTTTGTAAACTGCGTGCAGCATTTACAGAACACAAAGTAAAAGTATTCATATATGATTTGTTTTGAAGTTAATTGATTATCTTTTTTAATCATGTTTAGTGTTTCTGTTTGTTTAAATGTCTTGTTTACCCCTCAGGATTTATTTTTTGAAATGTATTGGTGCTAAAATTATTTTTTCCTGGAAATAAGTTTGGAAAGTTTGGAAATAAGTTTGTTCAATCCGTGAACATAACTATCCCATATAGGCTTAATTGTAACGTATCTGTTTCCATATGAGAATATAGGTTGAATTCTGTATGTATTCAAGTTTTATGCAAACAGTGAAAGGTTCGTGATGTCACATAGATGCTTTAATGTCTGATAATACGACTTCGTAAGTGCTTATTTAGCATCTACATCACATTTCATAAACGAGTCAGATGGTTACGGTTAGAATGCAATATTGCATCCGTTGTCTAACATATCGATATAAAATGTTATGACGATCGGTAATATATATTCAATCACGATTTGTTGTATATTTGATCGCCCATTTTAAATGGCCGTTTCGGCATCATTAAACTCGAAATTCATATCCTCATTGTTGAAATCGGTGTCCTGCACATCATACTATGTGTTTTGATTAATATCCAAATCAATCCCATTGATCTTTAGTTAGTAAACGTCTGTCATAAAGCTTCAAGTACGAAGTCACGAACATTTCTGGCGGTAAAAGTTGACAAAAGGGTACTAGTATTCAAACTAAGATCGTGAACAAACGGGATAATTGATGTTCAAAAGAATTTCTGAATGTCTTCATGGATATTGTAGAATTATGAAAAGACCAAGTGTTTTACATTTTGTAACACTTCATTTTTCTCGAAAGATTTCTGGAAGGTGTAAGTTCTAATTGAGAATGGCCAGTATACATGAAAATTATTATTAAAAATAGTCAAAAATCGATATTATCAACACGAGGCTCCCTAAATATGTGGAGAAAACAATGACGACGCATGTGCATTCAATATAACACGATAAAGAGCATGTGCATTCAACATTAAAAGGCTTTGGGTTCAAGAGTATTGTTACCAAAATGCTTTGGGATTGAGAGTATGTTACTGTTTTGGCTGTTTTGTGCGGGGGGGGGGGGGGGGGGGGGGTGGTCTTAGATGAAATAACCTTATTGAGATTGATTTCTTCTAAAAATTCTTGGGAATTCATTGGTTTCGAAAAATGATCATTAGATATTTTTGTATTGGAAGTATAACTTTGTTTCAGTGAACATGATTAGGAATTCACAGACATGTTGACCATGATACGCCCATGTATTGCACAAATCAAGTTGTTTCTTATCCATTTTTCATTACTTTGAAATATAGATACACTACAATTTTGTCCACACAAATTAGTTTGTATTATGATCATTTAAATCATTTAAGTCTTTCCAAAACGGCAGACTTTTAGGGTATATTAATGTAGGAATAATGACTTCCCACTTAAGTCGACACTCGTTATCTCGACATCGGATAAGTCAAATTTTCGCTTAAGTCGAAGTTCAAATCTGGTCCCGTCCTCATCTATTGACATAATTTTTTTCAAAACAAAATAATTTCGAACTAAATATAGCCATTGAAATATAGTAGGAAAAGGATAGAAATTGCTTGACACAAGCAATTTCTTTCCTTTTCCTACTATATTTCAATAATATTCGTACTTAATATGTTTCAAAAACAGTCAAATATCAAATATCTCGCAGCCGAACAAAATCGGATGAGTCGAACTCCGGATATGTCGAGTTATTTTGACGGCCCCTCCGACTTCGCCACAACGAGTGTCGACTGTACATACAAACACAGTCTAGTTTGTATTATAATTTCAGTGCCATGTTTCCATGAGAAGGTAGTGCCTGGAGATACACCATGGAAACATGTCAACAAGTAAGTATGGAATTTGATACCATTAGGCCTTGCATTACATATGTCTCTCAAGAAATCAAGGCAGTTAGCCATGGAAGACCTCTTTGTAACATTTTTATTTATTTGTGACCCGTCACGCTTAAAGGGACCTTATCCGTACTCCAAAAATCCAAATTTTGACAAACTTATCAGCTTCAGCACAGTTGAACCAGATATTGTATGCGAAAAATGAACATATGGTAAGATAGGGAAAACATTCTAGATTTCAAAAATTACATAAATGTGAAAAGTGTCGGCCCTAGTCTGGCTGCGCGGACTGCGCAGACTGACTAGGGTCGATATTTTTCACACATCCGATAAGGTCCCTTTTAGCGTGATGGTTCACATTTCCTTGATCTTTTAAAAATACATTCTCTCTGATCAGACACTCAGGACAGTGTATACATGAAGCAACCATATTTAAAGATATGATAATCTCTGTCACAAATTTTTAGACTTCTCCAACTTGAAAGGTCTTGTTTACAATGAAATGTGACCCATCGTGCTAAAAGGGACCTTATCAGATGTGTGAAAAATATTGACCCTAGTAAGTCTGCGCAGTCCGCGCAGCCAGACTAGGGCTGACACTTTTCACTTTTAATATGTTATTTTCTAAATCCGGAATGTCTTCCCTGTCTTACTATATGTTCATTTCTAGCATACGGGATCTGGTTGACCTTTGGTGAGTTTGACAAGTTTGTCAAAATTTGGGTTTTTGGAGTTAAAATAAGGTCCTTTTTTGCGTGACGGGTCACAAATGTATTGTTTTATATAATATAGATATGGAGAGACGCATGTACGTCATGTTAACTACCGACTATCTGACATCAAGGACAAGAAGAAGTTAGGTGATCGTCTACCTATATACCCTACACCGGTGACCCTAGAAGATACCTTGAGTGCATAAATCCCTATACATGTACCAGTGTTTGTTTAACCAAAGCATCAAAATACTTTCATTATATTGTAGGTACGGTGAGACGCATGTACGTCATGTAAACTATCGTCTGTCAGACATCAAGGATAAGAAGAAGTTGGGTGATCGTCTACCTATATACCCTGAACCAGCCACACCAGAAGATACCCTGAGTGCCGATATCTCTATACATGTACCAGTATTTGTTGAGAAACTGGATGGGAAGTGAGTAAAATTGATTATTCGACAGAATCAATTGTAGAAGAAAGACCTTAAGGTATCATTCTATCCATCGTTAGATACCAAAAGTATGTGCATCTTAGGGTGTCATCCATGGCAACAGAAATTGACGAGGGTATCCCTCGTCAATTTCCGTTGCCAAGAATGACACCCAAAGTTGCAGAAAATGTTTTGTATCAAGACTTATGATGGATAGAATACCATAAGAAATAATGTCTACCATGTTGGTTTTTAATGATGGATACCAGTGACACCAGAAGACACCCTGAGTGCTGATATCTCTATACATGTACCTGTATTTGTAGAGAAACTTGATGGGAAGTGAGTAAAATTGATTACTTTACAAAATAAGTTATTTAAGTATGCCCTTACCCTTTTCCAAATATTGCAAATGATTAGATTTTGTGGATAGCGCCTGAAATGGTTGTTAGGGTGGACAAGTTTTGTATATAAAGCTAAATTTAGCAAGGACAAAATTGGCAGAAAAGGAGAAAATGCTATTAATCAATATTTTCTCTGTTTCGAAAACTGAAGTTGAGAAAGGATAATACTATACATGCAGCTGCAAGATGTAAATTGAGTCAAAACACCAGTTTAACCATACACATGGTCCTTGTCCTATGGTGTTATTTTTAATCGGATTTTGGCAAAAAAAATTTAAATTCGCATACTTGTTACATGCATTGTCATTAGCTCCTCTAGAAACTATTAATAAAGATTCGTGCCATGTTTTGTTTGATTACAGTGTCCACAAGAAGAACCTGCTAGTATGGAATGGAAGGGCCTCAGATGTTGGGTCAGATTTAGACAAGACATTTGGTTCAGAACGTGAGTTCTCACAGTCTGGCAGGCATGACCTGAGCATGCGCTCTGAGCTGGAGTTCCATGGCGGTGCTCACACCTTGCCAACGAAGCCACACAAACATCGACACAAGCGGGGCAAAGGTAGACCCCCTGCTGACCTTACTAACAAGGTCAAACTTCATCCACGCACACTCTCGCCAATAGCTCATTCTCCAAGAGTAAGTTTGATTAAATTTAACCAACTCTTGAACAAAACCTTATTTGGGACTCCCTATTAGAAAAAGCTTGGGAAAACAGTGAGGCCAAAGAAGAAAATGCTGATAATAACATTTTCTCCTTTTATCTCACTATTTTTTGTGCTGAATTGTACATTTTTTTATTCAATACCAATTTTGTTGTCTACAGCAAATCGTAAAACAACTGAATTGTTGCCATGTGAGAATGTGCTAAAATGGAATTTTTATCTGTCTTAGAAAGGAATGGATTGTTTCAAGGGCAACTGCTACTTTACTATACCAGTTGTGAATTTAAATTGTTTGAACTTCTTTTGATATGTAGATCTATAGGTATAAATTTTGTCACTACTCATTTGACCATACTTTCAAATTGTATGAATGATATCAAAGATATATCAGCCAGGATTTGGAAAAAGGTCCCTAAACACATTTGAGAACAACATGAAGCCAGATCAGCCTTTGCAGTACATATGCTACGCACAGTCTGATCAGGACCCGCGTTGTTCTCTTATAGCTTCTTTCCTACCAGAAGTAAATTTAACATAGCAGTGTAGATCCTTATTGAACTGCATTTGACCACACACTGGTCTGGAAAGTCAGTTTTCTAAATGACATTTTTCCGTATCCCCGCTCATATATGTTTTAGATTTTTAGATGATTCACATTTGTCTTGATAAACAAGAATTTTTGCAGAGCATCAGATAACAGTGGTAAAAGACATTGTAAATTTGTTAGTTCAAATCAAAACCCTCTTTTGTGGATACTCATTGGAATCCTCTCACTAATACAATTTCAATGAGTATCCACATGGGGTTTGATGAAAAAACAAATGAAATATTGCATTTTGAAAAGCCATCACTCCCTCTTATCTGTAGCCCGGGTTCATGTTATAATGTTCATTATATATTCAGGTACCTGACGTGCCTCGCACCTCCGAGTACGTCCGCCCACTGCCAGCATATAACGAGACCAGGATGCGAGGTCTCACTGCGCAGTACGAGGAATTTCTTGAGGCCAAACTCGCACAAGATGCTTCCAACATCACCCCACCGCAGTCAACATCTTCGCAAAAAATACTGCTAGATTCTGATGATGAAGATTTTAGATGAAGATATATTATCTTACAAAGTGGTTAATCACATGACACAGAATTTCCGAAAATCATCCTTAATTTTGTTAATACTTGACGTTGAATTCGGTTTTGAGCAGAGAAGGTGGGAAAATGTCAGGAATAAGCTGAAAGTGGTGGATTTTTAGCTCACCTGAGCACAAGGTGCTCAAGTGAGCTATTGTGATCACCTTTTGTCCGGCGTCCGTGCGTAAGTGCGTCGTCCGTCGTCCGTCAACAATTTCTTTAAATGACATCTCCCCCTAAACCACTGGGCCAATTTCAACTAAACTTGGCAGGAATGTTCCTTAGGTGACCCCTTTTCAGAATTGCTAAAAAAATTGAAATCCATAAAAAACTCTGGTTGCCATGGCATCAGAAAAGGGGAAATTTGACTGAATCTCAATACTATCTTTGAATGACATCTCCTCCAAAACTACTGGGCCAATTTCAACCAAACTTGGCTGGAATGTTCCTTAGGTGACCCCCTTTAAGGATTGCTAAAAGAATTGAAATCCATAGAAAACTCTGGTTGCCATGGCATCAGAAAAGGGGAAATTTGACTGAATCTCAATACTATCTTTGAAAGACATCTCCCCCAAAACTACTTGGCCAATTTCAACCAAACTTGGCTGGAATGTTCCTTAGGTGACCCCCTTTCAGAATTGCTAAAAGAATTGAAATCCATAGAAAACTCTGGTTGCCATGGCATCAGAAAAGGGGAAATTTGAATGAATCTTAATACTATCTTTGAACGGCATCTCCTCCAAAACTACTTGGCCAATTTCAACCAAACTTGGCAGGAATGTTCCTTTGGTGACCCCCTTTCAGAATTGCGAAAAAAATTGAAATCCATAAAAAACTCTGGTTGCCTTGGCATCAGAAAATGGGAAATTTGACTGAATCTCAATACTATCTTTGAACGACATCTCCTCCTAAACTACTTGGCCAATTTCAACCAAACTTGACAGGAATGTTCCTTAGGTGACCCCTTTTCAGACCTGCTAAAAGAATTGAAATCCATAAAAAAAACTCTGGTTGCCATGGCAACAGAAAAGGAGAAATTTGACTGAATCACAATACTATCTTTGAACGACATCTCCTCCAAAACTACTGGGCCAATTTCAACCAAACTTGGCAGAAATATTGCATAGGAGGTTCCTTTGAAAATTTGCTAAAAGAATTGAAATCCTTTAAAAGCTCTGGTAGCCATGGCAACAGAAAAGGAGATTTTCCTCCAAATCTCAATGACATCATTGAATGATATCTCCTCCTAAACTAACAGGCCAATTTCCACCAAACTAGGCAGAAATATTCCTTAGGAGGTCACATTTAAAAAATTTCTAGCAGAATTGCAATTTATAAAAAAATAACACTTCTGGTTGCCATTGCAACAGAAAAAGAGAAATTACACGAAATCTGTCAGAAGCAATTTCTCAATAACCGCAGAGCCAAATTTGACAAAACTAAATATTTGCATTGCTTATGATATTGCTAAGAGGTACATTTCTTGGCTTTTCAATATGAAACCTTGTCACAGAAAAAGGGGACTTCTTGTGAAAATCTGCTTATCAGGGGCATAGCATCTACATTTATGCATGGATTTAAAAAAATGTTTGGGTAAATGTGTTCTTTATCATGAGTAGATGTTCTATTTGAAATATATATTAAGGTAGGTTCAAGGTCATAGATCTAGGTCAATTTGTAGATTTCTGTTTGTTTGACAGTCTGTATGTTTGTCAGTCTGATCTGTTATAAAACCCCATCTCAGGTGAGCAACCTAGGGCCAACGGCCCTCTGGTTAAAAGATCAGCTGATAAAAAAGTTATTGAAGATCAACCAAAATGTTGGTTGATCTTCAATAACTTTTTAGCTCACCTGAGCACGAAGTGCTCAAGGTGAGGTATTGTGATCTATCAATGTCCGGCGTCCGTCTGTCCGTCACGGCGTCAACAATTTCTTTAAACGACATCTCCTCCTAAACTACTGGGTCAAAATCAACCAAACTTCGTAGAAATGTTCCTTGAGTGGTCCCTTATAAAAATTGCTAAAAGAATTGAAATCCATGAAAAATTCTGGTTGCCTTGGCATCGGAAAATAGTAAATTTCACAAAAGCGCAAAAATTTCTTTAAACGACATCTCCTCCTTAACTTTTGAGTCAAAATCAACCAAACTTGGCAGAAATGTTCCTTGGGTAGTCCCTTTTAAAAATTGCTAAAAGAATTGAAATCCATGAAAAATTCTGGTTGCCGTGGCATCGGAAAATGGGAAATTTCACAAAAGCTCAACAATTTCTTTAAACGACATCTCCTCCTAAACTACTTGGTCAAAATCAACCAAACTTGGCAAAAATGTTGCTTAGGTGGTCCCTTATTAGAATTGCTAAAAGAATTGAAATCCATGAAAAACTCTGGTTGCCGTGGCATCGGAAAATGGGAAATTTCACAAAAGCGCAAAAATTTCTTTAAACGACATCTCCTCCTTAACTTTTGAGTCAAAATCAACCAAACTTGGCAGAAATGTTCCTTGGGTAGTCCCTTATAAAAATTGCTAAAAGAATTGAAATCCATGAAAAATTCTGGTTGCCGTGGCATCGGAAAATGGGAAATTTCACAAAAGCTCAACAATTTCTTCAACCCTTTCCCAAACGGCAAAATGTTAGGGTGATTCACTTCAAAAACTGCCACAAATGACAAAATTGAAGTTATCAAAGGTAGAATTTGTGTAAAATATGGCATAGAAAATATTGAGACAAAAGGAGAAACTGCTGGTTATCAGCAGTTTCTTCTTTTGTTTCAATGTTTTCCCAAGCCTTTTCTATCAGGGACGTCAAAACCAGGTCTTGTTTGGGAAAGGGTTAAACGACATCTCCTCCTAAACTACTGGGTCAAAATCAACCAAACTTGGCAAAAATGTTCCTTGGGTGGTCCCTTATTAAAATTGCTACAAGAATTGAAATCCATGAAAAACTCTGGTTGCCGTGGCATCGGAAAATGGGGAATTTCACAAAAGCTCAACAATTTCTTAAACCGACATCTCCTCCTTAACTTCTGGGTCAAAATCAACCAAACTTGGCAGAAATGTTCCTTGGGTGGTCCCTTATAAGAATTGCTAAAAGAATTGAAATCCATGAAAAACTCTGGTTGCCGTGGCATCGGAAAATAGGAAATTTACAAAAGCTCAAAAATTTCTTTGAACGACATCTCCTCCTTAACTTCTGGGTCAAAATCAACCAAACTTGGCAGAAATGTCCCTTGGGTAGTCCCTTATTAAAATTGCTAAAAGAATTGAAATCCATGAAAAACTCTGGTTGCCGTGGCATCGGAAAATGGGGAATTTTACAAAAGCTCAACAATTTCTTAAACCGACATCTCCTCCTTAACTACTGGGTCAAAATCAACCAAACTTGGCAGAAATGTTCTTTGGGTGGTCCATTATATATTTTGCTAAAAGAATTGAAATCCATGAAAAATTCTGGTTGCGGTGGCAATGGAAAATGCTAAATTTCACAAAAGCTCAACAATTTCTTTAAACGACATCTCCTCCTAAACTACTGGGTCAAAATCAACCAAACTTGGCAAAAATGTTCCTTGGGTGGTCCCTTATTAAAATTGCTAAAAGAATTGAAATCCATGAAAAACTCTGGTTGCCGTGGCATCGGAAAATGGGGAATTTCACAAAAGCTCAACAATTTCTTAAACCGACATCTCCTCCTTAACTTCTGGGTCAAAATCAACCAAACTTGGCAGAAATGTTCCTTGGGTGGTCCCTTATAAGAATTGCTAAAAGAATTGAAATCCATGAAAAACTCTGGTTGCCGTGGCATCGGAAAATGGGAAATCTCACAAAAGCTCAACAATTTCTTTAAACGACATCTCCTCCTAAACTTCTGGGTCAAAATCAACTAAACTTAATAGAAATGTTCCTTGGGTAGTTCCTTATTAAAATTGCTAAAAGAATTTAAATCTATGAAAAACTCTGGTTGCCGTGGCATCGGAAAATGGGGAATTTTACAAAAATTTAACTATTTCTTTAAACGACATCTCCTCCTTAACTTCTGGGTTAAAATCAACCAAACTTGGCAGAAATGTTCTTTGGGTGGTCCATTATATATTTTGCTAAAAGAATTGAAATCCATGAAAAATTCTGGTTGCGGTGGCAATGGAAAATGCTAAATTTCACAAAAGCTCAACAATTTCTTTAAAATACATCTCCTCCTTAACCTCTGGGTTAAAATCAACCAAACTTGGCAGAAATGTTCCTTGGGTGGTCCCTTATTAGTTCACCTGAGCACGAAGTGCTCAAGGTGAGCTATTGTGATCACTTTTTGTCCGTCGTCCGTCCGTATGTCTGTATGTCCGTCAGTCCGTCCGTCTGTCAACAATTTGGTGTTTACACTCTAGCATCTACAAATATAAGCCAATCTTAATCAAACCTGGTCAAAAGATGTATGACCATGAGCTCTCGGATGAGTTCGAATTTGGGTCAGATCGGATTGGAAAGTCAGGAGTTATCTGCCCTTGAATGTAAAAAATAGCTACTTTTGACATTGTTTACACTCTAGCATCTACAAATATTGACCAATCAATACAAAAGTTGGACACAATGTTGGTGACCATAATATCTCAGATGAGTTCGATTTTGGGTCAGATCGGACCAGATAGTCAGGAGTTATCTGCCCTCAAATTTGACAAAATTGTCGTTTTTGACCGTTTTCGACTTTGTTTACACTATAGCATCTACAAATATTGACCAATCGAGACAAAACATTAACACAATGTTAGTGACTGTAAGATCTTGGATGAGTTTGATTTTGGGTCAGATCGGACCAGAAAGTCGGGAGTTATCTGCCCTTGAATGTAAAAAATAGCTACTTTTGACATTGTTTACACTCTAGCATCTACAAATATTGACCAATCAATACAAAAGTTAGACACAATGTCTAGCATCTACAAATATTGACCAATCAATACAAAAGTTGGACACAATGTTGGTGACCGTAAGATCTCGAATGAATTTAATTTTTGGTTTGATTGGACCAGAAAGTCTTGAGTTATCTGCCCTTGAATCTGACAAAATTGTAGTTTTTGACCGTTTTCGTCTTTGTTTACACTATAGCATCTACAATTATTGACCAATCAAGACAAAACTTTAACACAATATTAGTGACGATAAGATCTTGGATGAGTTTGATTTTGGATCAGATCGGACCAGAAAGTCAGGAGTTATCTGCCTTTGAATGTAAAAAATAGCTACTTTTGACATTGTTTACACTCTAGCATAGATCTACAAATATTGGCCAATATATACAAAAAATGGACACAATGTTGGTGACATTATATAAGATTTCGGATGAGGGTTTTGTTTTGGTTTGATCGGAGCAGAATGTCCTGAGTTATCTGCCCTTGAATTTGACAAAAGTGCTGTTTTCGACTTTGTTTTTACTTAAACAACCACAAAATTAATGGTGACCAATCAAGACAAAACTTTGATCTTTGATATAATGGTTAATCACCATAAGATCACGGATGAGTTTGAACTTCAGCACAATTAGACAAGCAGTTGCTGAGTTATCTGCCCTTGAAATTGACAAAATTATCGTTTCTGACTTTGTTTTCACTCTTTACAACCAGATATATTGACCTATAATGAGGAAACAGGGACATAATGTTGATAACCATAAGTTTGTTTTCAGTCATTATGTCACAAATATTAATTGATTCAAACAATACTGTGGCTCATATCATCTTGGTTCAGGTGAGCGATATAGGACCATCATGGTCCTCTTGTTAAAATTGCTAAAAGAATTGAAATCCATGAAAAACTCTGGTTGCCGTGGCATCGGAAAATGGTTAATTTCACAAAATCTTAACAACTTCTTTAAACAACATCTCCTCCTTAACCCCTGGGTGAAAATCAACCAAACTTGGCAGAAATGTTCCTTGGGTGGTCCCTTATAAAAATTGCTAAAAGAATTGAAATCCGTGAAAACTCTGGTTGCTATGGCATCAGAAAATGGGAAATGTCATAAAACTCATTAATTTCTGTAAACAACATCTCCTCCTAAACTACATGGCCAAATTCTTCTCTGGGACCACAATGCGTAACATATGCAAAGTTATTTGGCATTATTAAAACATTACTCAGGTGAGCGATTTAGGGCCCTCAGGGTCCTCTTGTTTATCAGCTGACCTTTTAAAAATCCACCAGGTTCATCTAATTGATGATGTTTGTGCACCTTCTCTGCTTCAAACAGAATTCAAATTGGTCCAGTTTTAACAAAATTATTGAAGATTTTCTGAAATTGTTGTATCATGTGATTATCCACCGTGATCTTAGGAACCAATTGAGTTTTGTCTTTGTAATAGTCATAGTCATGTTGCAAATCAAAAGCATTTTTCATTAGTCCAATTAATTTTTTATACATGATAGATTGCTGTTATATAATTCTTAAAAGTGACAATAATTCTTGATGCTTTGACCAAAAAATTTTACACTTTGCCCTGATCATGGCTTCTGAATAGCCTGTGGGAGCTGAGAGATGTTTCCTACCCTACCCCATCCAAGACAATTTTGCATGAGAGCTACAGTAATATTTTTCCCAAACAGCAAATATATAGGGTGGTCCAATTTGAAAACAACATTCTGCAGACCACGAAAAAGAATTTGTTAAAGATAGAAATTTTGTATATTATAGCCCTGAAAATATTGAGACAAAAGGAGAAACTGCTGGTGATCAGCAGTTTCTTCTTTTGTCTCAATGTTTTCTAGAGCGAACAGGGACATCAAAGCCAGGTCTTGTTTGGGAATTGGGTATGTTGTTCCTTGGGGTCTAAGGAGTGAAAAACAAAAATGTTCCCAAGAATTAAGCCATTACCAAACAGCAAAGATTTAGACTGATCCAAATTCAATGATTTCGTAGATGACAAATAACAAGTGAATGAAACTTCACATTTTGGGGTTTTCTGGGTAAAAATTATTGTGGAGAATGAAGAAATTGCTTGTCACTAGCAATTTCTTCATTTTCCACAATGTTTTTAAAGCCATTATCTTGAAGGGGGTCAAAAAGAGTCAATGTGTGGTAATTGGTTAAGGCATTTGCACTATGCTTGGGACTTGGTCTTCATGGTAACCCTTAGCCTAAAATAGTTTAGGTGGTAAAGCAAGAAAATCAGCTAAAGCTCACTTTGTTCTGTATGTATAGAATAACAGATATCAATATCAAAATTAAGCTTATACACCATTTCTATTTTTGTACAGTCATGCAAATTAGCTTAACCCTTTCCCCAACAAGACCTGGTTTTGAGGTATCTAAAAGAAAGGGCATGGGAAAACATTGAGACTAAAGAAGAAAATGCTGATAACCATCAGTTTCTCCCTTTTTCTCAATATTTTTCTTGCTGTTCTTTTCTCACACAAATTTAATTTTCCCCAGCATCTTTTTTTGTCATCTGCACTAGCTTTTAAATAGGACCACCATACAATTTTGTCGTTTGGGACAGGATAGCATATTATGCATTATTTTGAGCTCACCAAATTGGTTGTGTAAATTCTGTTATAACTTATTGTTTTTAATTAGAATTGAATTGTGTGTAAAACATAAGGAAGCTTTATAAGTAAACTTAGGTTCTGTTTCATTCCTTTAGTATCTTTGATTAAATTAAATGTTTGTATGTCTTGAAGTGCTACTTACAAAAGTATCTATTATTATAAAATGCCAATGTCAAAAAAAGCTATATCAACGATAATGTCTGGTTGTAAAAACCAAGTTGGAAAAAGCTATGCAATACATTGTGAGAAAAAAGTAAAGTGCTTATTTTAAGCATTTTTCGATTCTCTCAAAGTTTTGTACTCTTTAAGATAGATTGATAGATATTTAGACATATGACTTTTCTCCTTTAACCATTTTTAAATGTAAAGTGAAAATATACTTTGTGAAGGATTTAAGTATCAGCATGGACATGTGATGTAGTTCATGTCCTTTTCTATAATATTTTCTATAATATTTCAATCATATATTATGTCAATCCTTATTATATTACATTCCTAGATTTTATTTTAATAATGTTGCAAAATTGTACAGATTTTTTTTTGAACTGTGATATTTTTTGTACACAATGTTTTTGTTTGAATTAAAATGTATACATGTATACATGCATTTGTTTGTTTTCTGGTATCAACTGTACTAGTTGCTGTTGATTATTTTGACCACATGTAACACTATTATATAAACCCTTTCCCATTCAAATCCTGATTTTGACTCCCAAAAGAAAAGAGCTTGAGGAAACCTTGAGGTAAAAGAAGAAATTAGTGAATAACTAGCATTTTTCCCTTTTCGTCAATATTTTCTGTGCATTATTTTCAACAGTTTCAGTTTATTTTGCCATCTCCTATAGATAATTAACCCTCTCCCAAGCAAGACCTGGTTTTGATGACCCTCATTAAAAAGGTTTGGGAAAACATTTAACCAAAAGAAGAAAATGCTGATGATCAGCATTTTTAGCTCAACTGAGCACGAAGTGCTCAAGGTGAGCTATTGTGGTCGCTCACCATCCATCGTCCGTCCGTCTGTCCGTCCGTCCGTCCGTCCGTTCACAATTTCTTCAAACATCTTCTCCTCCTGAACCATTGGGCCAATTTTGACCAAACTTGTCTGGAATGTTCCTTGGGTGCCCTTTTTCAAAACTTGTTCGTTGATTTTTGATTTTCAAAAAAATGTGGGCGTGGCAGGGCGGGGCTGAAAAATCCTTAGAAAATTATTTGAAAATCAACCATTGGGTCAATTTGAACCAAACTTGTCAGGAATGTTCCTTGAGTGACTCTCTTCAAAATTTGTTTTCAAATCTTAAGATTAGTCAAAAAATGTGGGCCTGGCAGGGCGGGGCTTATCAGACTTACTAAGGAAGATAACCAATCAGTGAAGCCTTTAGACTTTTAGTGTTCAAGTTGCCTCCCTTAGTCCATTTTGATAACTTGGATTTTATCTGATCAATGATCTAGACTTTCCCCCAGCTTAAGTAAACAAATGAGGATTTAATCTAGCTGTTATCAGTGTTCTATTATCTTTTCTTTGGATTTATGATCAGACTTGCTTCTATTTTGCAACTTATATTCTCTTTAGCTTTTTACTAAATTATTATAAATTAATTATTTTGCAATGAAGAAAAAGCCCTATGTTGTTGATTCTTGAGGTTTATATAGGGGTTAAGAGTTCTATCTCATACATTTTGATCTTTGACTTGGAAAACCTTTTCATCTCAAAAGATTTAGCTATGTATTATACAAAATACAGTAACGGTATTTTTTCATAGGGCCCCATGTTGTTGACGGTTTATATGGGGTGAACCCTGTTGAAAATTGGAACCTTCTCATTGATATCATGGAATAAGGGGCCTTAAAGTCAAAACCCTTGTTAGCATTGTACAGGCTACAATATTGGCAAAATGTTCATAAAACTCGGTCAGAATGTTTGTCTAGTCACAGAGATGGACCCTACAGAAAATTGGAATATTCCATTGGATACCACAGGAAAAGGGGCGATAATGACAAAATCCGTGTTGGCAATTTAAAGGCCATAATGTTGGCTTAATCTTTCTGAAACTTGATCAGAATATTTGTCTATCCACAAGGATGAAGCTTATCAAAAATCTGAATTTTCCATTTTGATATCATGGGAAAAGGGGCCTTTATGACAAAATCCTTTTTAACACTAGAAGCAACAGTTTTGGCTTAATCTTCATGAAACTAAAAAGAATGTTTGTTTTAGTCACAAGGATAAACCCTATAAAAAATTGGAATGTTCCAGTCAATATCATGAGTAAAGGGGTCTTAATGACAAAATCCTTGTTAGCACTCTAGAGACAACAATTTTGGTCTAATCTTCAAGAAACTTGTGTTTGTCAAGTCACAATAATGAACTCTGAGGAAAATAGGAATGTTCCATGGGATGCCATGGGAAAAGGGGCCTTAATGACAAAATCCTTGTTAGCGCTATAGAGACAATAATTTTGGCTCAGTCATGAAATTTAGTCAGATTATCTGTCTAGTCACAAGGATGAAGCCTATTGACAATGGGAATGTTCTGTTGGATATCGTGGAAAAGTGGCCTTAAAGACAAAATCCTTGTTAGCAATGTAGATGATACAAGTTTTGTCCAATCTTCATGAAACATGTTCAGAAGGTATGTCTAGTCACAAGGATGAAGACTATTGAGAATTAGAATGTTCTTTTGGATATCATGAGACAAGGTGCAATCATTTCTCACCTTGTGAATCTCAGTTCAGGTGAGCGATTAAGGACCATCATGGTCCTCTTGTTTTTCTTTTGCCTACATATTTTCTCTGCCATATTATACACAAATTTCATCTTTGTGAACAACCATTTTGTCGTCTGTAGCAGCTTTCCAAGTGAAACCTTGTAGATAATTTTGTTTGTGAAAGGGTTAATAAACCCATCATTTATATAAGAGAGCAAAATAGTTTTGTAAATGCAAGCAAACAATGCTGCAGTGCACAAAATATGCAACAAGCATACAAAAACAGAATTAATTAACCATTTCCCACACAACAAAATTTTGGAATAGTCCAAATTCACAGATGTTGCAGACGACAATTTCACGTGCATAAAAATCAGGATTTATTGGTCTTCCTGTATAGTAAAGGTCGGTATGTACAAAATTTGGGGTCCGCGTGTTTTGATTTATTATTTGTGCCAACACTTGTTTTTGTACGCACAATAGGGTCCTGTAACTGGAATCAGTTGTTGGCATGTCTGGTTCCGCGTCATATTTGCTAAATTTAGTCATTTTCCAGACATGGTCGAAATTTATATTTTTACTTAAATTTTGTGTTCATGGTAAATATGTACATTTTATCACAGTTTTCCGAACATAAAGTAATTTGAATATTTCCATAATATATATTTAATCATTTGTGTAAGTTGTACATGCTGTTCCGAGTCATTTATCAAGGGGTCAAAGGTGAAAATGCAACAATCCCTAGATAGTTTATGTCGGTATGTTCAAAATTAGGGGTTCGCGTGTTTTGAATTATTGATATTTGTGCCAACAACTGTTTTCGTAATCATAGTAGGGTCCTGTAACAGGGACCAGTTGTTGGCACTTCAGGTTCCACGCCGTATTCGCAAAATAACGTCATTTTCCTGACACGGTCAAAATTGGTATACATAGTAATAAGCAACAATGTGTAAATAGATCTCTAAAAGCCATAGTATGTTTAAAAATCAAACGCTTGTCAGATTGGTTATCGCCAAAGAGTGCAAACACAAGCATTTTATACCGCTATCACGTGCGTCTCATATTTCTGGTAAGCATTTCCGGTTTCTATGCCCACCATGGCATTCATGTATACCAACCATAATTCTGTAGAATATTTTGCTGTGAACTTGCTCTTACTTGTTTTTGGCCATTAAGTTGAAATCCGTTCAAGAATTTGTCAGAAACCATACGAGAATACACAATGGACTTCCGTTAAAAGTGTGTTATATCGCTGTGGTAGTGTTACGTGGCAGAACCAGCGCTAAAGAGTTTTCATTTCGTTTTACGTTTCTCAAAGCATAAGTAACCATTTGAGAAAACCTTGGGAGACATTCCTGTCCAGGGAAATACATGTAGGCCCGTTCAAGGACAAACGCCACCACATGATGGCCGTCATAACTTCACAATAGCATCACAATATAATCGTTCCATAACGGCACCAGCACTTGCGAGTGACTTCTTCATGAATTTCAACCTAGAATATCCACACAAATCACCGGTTATCGTCTGCGCAGTCGGGTGTGTGCTGGACGTTGACCGGACGTTGTACGTAGTGCCTTTCATGCCACACCATGCAAGTGCCAGACTTGACTGGGCTGGAGTCAGGGATATTCTACGTGAGACCAACGTTGATGTTCTCCCGTTTCGAGCTCGCTGCTCCGATTTGTCGTCTAAAGAGCACATGATAGGACATTTTGGGGGGTGGGGTTGGGAAGACGTGTACGTGTTCGCAATGAATTGAAAACGTTGATGGTGTAAGCAAACGTTTTATGTAGGTTAGAAACAGGCCCGTAGGAAGCAATTTCATATTGGGGTGGCTGAATCTCTGTGTCTGGAAATTGGGGGGGGGAGCTAAATTGTATTTTCCCTTAATTTTCAGTGTAAAATAAGGGACATTCGGCATTTCCGACCCTAGCCCCCCGCCCCTACCTGTTCCTACGGGCCTGAGAAATGGTTTCACAGTTGTTCTTGTTCGAAAACAACTGCATACCGGTATCGAAATTCCTTGTGAAATTCTGTTGTGACCCTTCAGCTACGTTCAGATATTATTGAACGTTACTAAAAAGCGACATTTGAATGTTGCGCGTCAATGTAATCGACTGCAATGTTGCTGAGGTTATCCCATCTGTAAACGTTTTTATCGGTGCAGATAATGCAGAGTCCGATTGTGGAAAAAGAAAGACGTTTTCCTGGAAGGCGTTTCAAATAACAGACACTGGAATCTTAAACGCGCTTAATGCAATTGCATGTGGCCATACACTGTGTTGAATAGTATTTGCTGCGAGGGAACGTTTCGCATATCAGTTGTATCATCCAGATTAAGATATTTCTCCTCTTAATGCTTTGAGGTGGTGGTTGTTCCACCGAAAACAGTTTCAGTCAGAACCAACTCCCTCCTACAAAAGCAGTCTTTCAGGAATCTGTGTCATACCAATGCGTCATTTGGAATTTTGATATTGTTCCACACCAGATACTTAGCAAGTTCTAACACTCGACTTGGATCTTTGATAGTATTTCTTGGGCTAACCTGTATATTACATTCAAAATTTCCGCATTGACGTCAACCTCGGTCACATAGGCAAGATGTTAACCTGGTCTATTTCTCATAATTATATGAGATCGAGTCTATATATTACCCTAGTGGATAGCTTCTGATAAGACCTTTCCTTTGAGCCCATGACCTTTGACCTCGTGACTGTGTTGTTTGATCTCCTTTTCAAAATAAATACCCATATTACACATAGAACTTTGATATTTCATACATAAAATCCTATTGTCAGTGCCTTTCATTTTGGACCATGGTTGTTGAATTCGTGACCTTGACCTCGGAGTTTGACCCACTTATCAGACACTTTAACATAACCTTTATCTTACGCACTATTAGAGATACAACGTTCATATTTCATCCATGGATACCTCTTGCTAAAAGCTTTCATTTGAGACCATGACGTTTGACCTCGTGACCTTGAGGTTGAAGTTTGACCTATTTTTCTTACAAAGTCCGGTATAGGCGAATTCAATTGTTCGCGTAAACATTTGCGTTGTAAGATAATGGCTCGGCGTTTTCTGCATTTTATTTGGCAATTAACTAGCTTTAATATTCAATTTAAATAAAAACAAATAAGGCAGATCTCGAGCTATATTCTGATTTTTTTCGGGAGAAAGGGCGGAGCCTAGTAAACGGTTATTACATTGAAGATTGAGGAGAAACAGCGTTTTCAATTAGCGGTAAATCGTCGGTGTTATTGCAAATTATTGTAACTGTAGCTTGAATCAAGCTGTATTTACGAGGTTTTTTAATAACACGTTTTACAATCGCACAGTCTTTCAATTTCGAAATGTTTTCATGCTCGTGCCGCACGTTTTTCCCTTATGTTAACCAAGGTATCGAGAAGTAAACTCGTCGAATAACCTTTTGGCTTAGCCACACCCTTTCAGGTGAATAAAAACGCAATATACACGTGCCGAAAAACTGTTTTTACACCCTTTTTGCATGACGCGGTTACCATAGAAAGTAAACATACAGCAATTACATGGTGGTGTGCAAAATCATATCGGATTTATGATACGCTAAATCTTAAAACTCAATCGTTGGATTTTATCATTAAATATGATTTTTATATCTTAACTTCACCAGGGAATCGCGTTCTTTACCGTGACGTCACGAAAATCTGACGCCGGTACGCGGATGCCAACAAGCAGTTTCTTTCACTCCAGGGTACACTCTTACCATTCCACACTGTTGGCATAAATAATAATTCAAAACACGCGGATGTACATACCGACCTATACTAGTATAGAAAACATTGTCGCGAGCAATTTCTTCATTTCCCACAATGTTTCCCAAAGCCATTGTCATATGGGAAGTCAGTGGGGCGCCGTGGTCTAGTGGTAGGACGCGGGCTGAGGGATCGAAAGGTCCTTGGTTCAAATCCCGCCGAGGTCACGGGAATTTTTCTGAGCAAAAAAGTTACCCCACGTTGCTCCTCTTCTTAGTTGAAAGCCGATATGCTGTGGCTGCCACAGGCGCCTTCTTTAACCCTTTCCCAAACAAGACCTGGTTTTGACGTCCCTAATAGAAAATGCTTGGGAAAACATTGAAACAAAAGAAGAAACTGCTGATAACCAGCAGTTTCTCCATTTGTCTCAATATTTTCTGTGCCATATTCTACACAAGTAGTGTGGTCACAGTCTCGTTTTGAAAATACTGCCTCTATCTGATTCTATGTAAAAACGAGTAATTTTCAAACGGCATTTTCAGCCTAAATAACACATTAAATTGCCAAAAAGTGTGTAAAAACTTAAAGCTAAATAGTTATATTTTATTATGATAAAATACTTTTACCTTATACACTTTCTTTTCGTGTTAAATCTCTGTTTGAAAAAGTGGGTCAACTCTGCGTTTCTTTGTTTAAACTCGGACGTTACCTTAGAAGGACGCGTGGGTATGTGTGATAAAATTGCTTTTGCTTTTGCACTGCCATTTCTTAACGGATTTTCATAAATCTTATATCAAATTAAAGAGGGAAAATAGATCTATTCATCTGTGTATGTTAATACGATGAACCGATGAATTATGTGTCGATGATTACGTATTCAAAATAGGTCATTTACTCGGCTTCAAATGGCAAGAACAATGCGACAGAAAAGCCTATATAATATTATTGTTCTTCAACATCTTATCTATTCAAATAATAAAACATCTTGTGCTTTTAGCTTAGCGCATTCAAGCGCAAAGGCTTTAACAATGGGACGTGTTTTTCAATTCCTCGTGATTTATCGATAATTTCTGTCTAAACTCCATTCATCCTTAATTTATTCATAAATGTTGACGACAGTGACTCATAGAACATTCTAGCAAAGTTTGGTTGAAATTGGCCGAATGGTTGATTTGTTAAGAATGATATCATGATTTCTCAAACTTCGATAAGCCTTGCCCTGCCGCGCCCATATTTTTTGACGACTCAAAAAATCGCGAACATTCTTTGAATATGGTCATCCGAGGAACATTCCTGTAAAGTTTTGTCAAAATCGGCCCAATGGTTAAGGAGTAGGAGGTGTTTCAATGAATTATGGGCTAACAGACGGACGGACGGACTGTGAGTGACCACAATAGCTCATCCACTCTCTTGCACACGGTTCATTCATTACATTCACCTCTGTGGTTGCCTCAGAGAGTATTGCGTCATCATCTGTTAGATTACGTCACTTTCTATCACATCAAAATGGCAATAACAAATAATTTTTCTTTTCCGAAGTCCAAAATATATCATACTTCACGTTGCTTAAAATTTAGTATCATTTTCCAACGATAATAATTTGATTTTTTTAAAATTGATGTCATTCATTCAAATTTTCTGTACGTTTCAGTCTGATAGGGAACGATTTTATCCAGCTAACCGTGGCGTATTTCGGACAAACAATTGTATTTCGTAAGTGTTGTTATAAAGTCTCGCAACTACGACTTGATTCAAGCCATAGATTCGATATTATATAACAACACCGACGATTTATCAAAACAAAACATTAAACCTAGTCTATTTTTAGCACAAAATTCCTGCCATTGGTAAAGAGGCTTGAGAAAATAGTTCCATTTTATATGGGTAAATTCATCAGTTATAATAACTTTCAAATGTACCCAGAGTCACCAATTCTTTGTCCACTTTATTATGTTACACATGAAACAGTTAAACAGTAATAATACACGTTTTCCTCGGTTTGACAAGATTCTTGTCATTCAGCCGCCCAGCCCGTTGCAGAGATGTATGGTGAGTGTAACGAACGACAACTCTGCTCGGAGATTGTAGCTCATCTTGAGCACTTCGTGCTCAGTCCAAAGGGATTTACAAAATCGGCGTTTCTCATGGGCTTCCTAAACATCCATTTAACCCTTTCCCAAACAGTAAAACTTAATGGTCATCCAACTCGAAAGCTGTGACAGGCGACAGAATGAGTGTAAAAGAAAATAAAATTATTTCGCCTCAATATTTTCACCATCAATATTTTAATCCGTTCAGGACGTCAAAACCAGGTCTAACCAGGTCTTGTTCGGGAAAGGGTGAGGCAGCCAAAAATTAGATTGAATTTAGAGGTTGCAAAATTGACATGTTCAAATGTATGGTGCTCTTTTGGGTCAATGTTTTGAAAGCCTATTTCTTCACGAACCAGAGATATTATGTTTATAATCGATCACTTGAAAGTTTGAATTATTTTTTTTTGTTTGAAATTCCTATTTTATATGTCGTAAAATCTTGTTTTTATCGGAGGCAATGACACGGAAATGATATGCGCACAACGAAGCGCAGAAAATATTTACGCAAAGGGAGAAAATGTTGGTTATCGGCATGTTCTTCTTTTGTCTCAATGTTTTCCAAAACCTTTTCATATATGATCGTGAAAAACATGTCTTGTTCGGGGAAGGGTTAAAATAATGTAACAAATATTTTGTATAATTGTTGTTGGGTAGAAATTGAAGAACTAAATTGTTTGGTAGAATAATTTCATCCTTTGTAAAACTTCACAGGGGTGTAACTATTTTATTAAATGTCCGATTTTAAAAACGTAAGCAGTTTTGAGTTCCTCCCATTCAGACCTTGAAAATGATATATAATTTGTTGAAGTTCATTGAAAAATAAACAATAACGTAATTCGGCAGAATTATCTCCCCTTTCTAAAAATCTGAATAAGCATTATTCCATAACGCAATGTCCGATTTTCACAATTCAACCAGTTTTATGTTTCTCTCAATATTCTCTGTAAGCTAGTATATATTTTGTAGGGGCTGGAATACTTTTGGAAAAAAGTGTGACCACCCTAATACAAGTTCTATCTTTAACAACATCACAATCGTCATCTGCAGCAGTTAATAAATAGGACCACCAAAAAACAATTGTCGTTTGGGAAAGGGTTAAACGCTCGATGATCGTGGAGTAAAGTGTGAAAGTCGCGCGAATATGGACCTAGTTCGTAAATTTGAGACTATAAACCACCTTTAATTTTTTTTACTTTACAAAAAGAGTCTCTCTGTGGTAATGGGTTAAACGTTTCCCACACAGCAAAATTTTGGACAGTTCAAATTTGAAAGCTCTTGCATATGATACAATTGGTATTGATATTTATTTGGACAATAATTATAACACAGACAATCTGGTGATAAAAGGAGAAAATTCTAGTTATCAGCATTTTCTCTCAGCTATCCAATTGACCAAACGCCAATCGACAGATCGCTCCGCCCAACATAGAATTTAATACAAACAATGGGGATGTGATCGTTTATAGGGAACGATTTTATCCAGTTAATCGCGAAGTAAATTCGGACAAACAAAATAGTTTTTCGTAGGTGTTGTTATACAATTTAGTAACTACCGCTTAATTTAAGCCGTAGTTACGAGATTTTATAACAACACCGACGGTTTATCAAAACATACGGTAAACCTAGTCTATTGTTAGCACAAAATTCTTTGCAATTGGCATGTCGATTTTTTTATTGTCAGTCGATAAATCGATATAATAACACGTGCAACGAAGAACAATTGGGGCATGACATTTTTCTGATCGCCCATTGGCTAATAGATGTTTTTTGATTGACAGTCGGCGTTTGGTCAATTTATGCTTTCCAAAACTTGTTCCCTCGACGCCGCCAAAACAGGCCTTCAAAACCGGGCCTTGCTCTGGAAAAAAAGAGTTAAACACATAATAATTATAAATGTTTTCCAAAGCCTTTTCTCTCTATGCCGTCAAATCTGGCTTTTTTTATTAGGAAAAAGAGAGTTAAAGACTTCCACTTGTAGACCTGCAGAATAAATGTGTACGAGTTTTGATTTAAAGTGACATTTCACAGATATTTTTTTCATAAATTTTACTTTTATTTTTATCTGAAAGAGCCCTGACAATTTCAAGCCAAAATATTGCACCGTTTACGAGAAATATTTATTTTTGTGCTAAAATTAATCAAATTGTTGTCCACAACAATTCTGATTTATAATATAATTTTCAATTTCTGTCTCATCTTAAAATGCGTATGTTTCGAAATATAATTAACAATTTCAATAAATTGATAGCATTTATACGCATTAGAATAACCAATCTTTGTATCAAGACATAGGCCTGCTTTAAAAATGAAATTGGAATGTTATGTCTCTTTAACCTATAGGTACATCAATGACAACCTGTTACATTATAAATTATGTCGTTCGACAACAATAGTACTTAAAAAACATTTGCCCGCAAACGGTCTGGTTTGACGTCCGTAGTAATGGCAATTTGGGAAAAATCATTTAGATAAAAGAAAAAATGATGAATATTATTTGTTTTAAACTTTGCATGCATTCTGTAAAGATGAATGCGTTTTCTGCAACACCTTTGTTTCGGACCGGTGTAAATTTTTGCTATTTGGGAAAGGGTCAGCTTGATGGAGTGTGTCAGTGATTTGTTTGTAAGTAGCCCAGATGACATCTCATATGTTGCCAACATATGTTACCAATGTTCCATTGCTGCGGGCAATGGCTACAGCTAAATCGTATTTGCAGTGAGCAGAATGGTCACATTTCAGTTTGTAAATAAGCGTAAGGGCTTGTTTGGAATTCACTATAGCGAGAGTTCAAGCGCCCGTTTGAGCTCAGATTACAAAAAGATATAAAAGGTAGGAATTCACATTACGAAATCAGTAATTGCATACTTAATTAATTTCTTTTGTTCACTTTGGTGAAGGGGTGTTTTTTGAAGTTTATATATAACAGAAAAACCTTTGAGATAGAGGGTTGAAATTTTCACAGTCTCTTCTCAGGTAACCGGATTGTCTATAAAAGGTAGCACCTCGGCATTTTAACTAGTTATATACTCTATGCAAAAAGTCCACGAACTTTTTTTTGGCTTAACTATATCACTGTCAGCGTCGGCATCTTGTTTGAGACTACAAGAACCCTAGCTGATTATGAACAACTGCCAATGAACATTATTATGCGCGGATTCAGGCTTGGTGCCTTGGGACCAGGGTCCCCTGTCAAAAGCTTACAAAAGTGATTTTAAGGAACTTTTCATGCGACGATGCATTTTGGCTCTTCTCCGTGAAAGACGTGTGGATTCGCTCATGATTATGAATCACTTTCACCAGACATTTATTTCATCTACCTGTACCATTATTTAAAGCATATTGCAAAATAGTTTGAAAATCGTGTGTAAAACCAGGGTTTGCAGTTATTTCCAATATCGAAACAATCCATTTCAAAACAATGACTCATTTTGACTATCCACAAGATATTTGGCTTTATAAAACATCGCGAAAAATTTCATTTACCACAATGTTTTCGACACATAAAGACCACGAAATTAAAAGTATTTGAATTTGGACCAGTCTAGAATGTTGCTGTAGAGCAATGGGTTAAAGTAAATGTCGTTCCACCATTTACAGATTTGGTTATGATTATGATGGCGATGTTTGCTACAAAATTACTTGTGTCGACGGTACTTTGTTTCCTATCTACAGCAGGTAGGTACCCGAGTATCAAAACTTGAATATGGTACCGCGAATAAAAGTCTATACATGTTTTTGTATTTTAGCTCCACTGGCCTTTCATGCCAGCGGGCTACTGTCATGGCGGTGAGTCTGTCGTACTTACGTCCGTCCGTCCGTCCGTGCGTCCGTCCGTAAACCCGTTCTTTTCAAATCTTCTCAAAAACCACAGAATGGATTTCAACCAAACTTCACAGGAATGATCCTTTTAGTGACCCTCTCTCAGACTCCTTCAAAGAATTTGGATTGAACCGGAACAACCTGAGTTGTCTGTCCTTGAATGTCAACAATAGCTGGTTTTGACTTTGGTTTTTACTCTAAAATCTACAAATGTCGATCAATCGTGACAAAACTATGACAATAATATCCTGTCTGAGTGTGATTTTCAGCTTGATCGGAATCTTGCATCATGAGTTATATGCCCTTGAATTTGATAAAATTGCCATATTCGACTTTGTTTTCACTGTAAAGACATAAATGTTAACCAATCAAGATGATACTTGAAAAGTATCTTGTTGACAAAAGGCCTTTCTTATGTCTTGTTTTAAGCATGGTCACTGAGCATTACATTGTAATATTACAATCTGAGTTATGTGCCCTTGAAGTTGTTAAAATTTCAGTTTCTTCATTCTTGCGGCAACGAATAGAGACTAATATAGACAATATTTGGACAGAATGACGGTGACTATAAGATTTGGCATGAGTGAAATGTTCAGCGTGATTATAAACTCACATACCGAGTTATGTGCTATTGAATTTGGCAAAAATACAGTTTTCAACTTTATCATCACTCTTACATCCCCAAAACACTAGTCAATCTTTTATCTTCTTTTTGCTTTGACCACATAATTGCTTCTGTTTACTTCGTTTTTGCTCTCAGAACCATAAGTATTGATTAATCTGGTAAAAACTTTAATTTTATATTATAAGAAATCCAGGCTTGTGGAGTGATTCAAGCCATTCAGGGCTTTCTAGTTGATCTAGAATTACAATGTTGGAAATGAAAACTGACTTGTAACAGCAATCTTTCCATCCTCTATATTATGTGAGCGTCAAAAAGCGTAATAACTATGTGACGGAGATCATTCAAAAGGAATTACTAGGATAAAATATAGAAATTTTCAAACATTATCAAAGTCACAATGACATACAATGTAGGCTAAATGTAGCAAGATCTTTCATTCCCTTTCAAAAAGACCATTGCTTTACAATGACTCAATCTGTAAACCTTGTTCTTGAAGAAAAGCAGCGAAAGAAAGAAATCCGTTTTGTTTGTCTATTTCCATCTGTTATCAACGCGTTCCGTTTAAAAATCATACATTTGAGCCGGGATCTGGAAAAACGTCACTTATAGCATTTGGAACAGTCATGTTTTAAGATCACGCTGTGCGTATTAGCAGCCTGACCTGGATCTATGTTATTCTCGTATGTTTGCTACAGATCATGGCGAAGCTATTAGAGAACAACATGGTTCCTGGTCAGACAGCGTGTATACGCAGGCTGATCTGGAACCATGTTGGGCTCAAAAGCCTAAAAGGACGTTTTGCCAGATCCCAGCTCATTTGTATTGAATGTCGTATCGCGGATGAGGTAATGATCCTCTTGAATTATGTTGCAGATGCAGGGTGTCCGCCTTCGTTCACAGACTTCAACATGGCATGTTACTATATCGGTGAATACCCTGTCAACAGTGCCGGGGCAGCATTCGAGGCGTGTTATGGTATGGGCGGATATTTACTCAACATAAATGCCGAACTCGAACATAACCGAACTGTAGAGGCAATAGAAAAACAATCATATGGTATGTTCATATTCATAAGGTAAAATAGCCATTTATTTGTCATTCAAGCAGGGATTCGAACCATATTCTGTTTGTCATCGTTGATAATGACACCACTTGTCGAATTAAACGACCCCGTTGATCTCCATTTAGTTATCTTCTGCTAAGTACATGACTTTCCATCTCAAAATGAATATAGTCTTATGTACCTTACAGTGCTAGTTACGCAATTTTAAAACATTCATGACGTAATACTATTCTCGAAACTTATTTCCTAAGGACAAAAACAATCGAATTTCTTATTTCTTTAGATATTTGTGTTTCACCTTTCTTGTCCTCTACAAACAACACGATGGATAATCACGTGACTCAGAATTTCAGTAAAGCATCAATATTTTTATTAAAACGTGACCAATTTGAATTCGGTTTGAAGCAGAGAAGGTGGAAAATGCCAGGAATAAGTTGGGGTTGATAGATTTTTGAAAAATTAACTGATAAAAAAGTAATTAAAGATCAACCAAAATTTTGGTTGATCTTCAATAATTTTTTATCAGCTGATTTTTTTTTTAAATCCATCACGTCCATTTAATGCGTGACGCCTGTCCACCTGCTCTGCTTCAAACCGGATTCAATTCGGTCTGGTATTAACAAAGCTATTGAAGATTTTCTGAAATTGTTGTATCACGTGATTATCCATCGTGTACAAGGACGTACGTCCTAAACACTTTAATGAAATAAGCCCCTGGTCCACTACATATCTTGCTGCCTAACACAGTTCATAAAATCTGGCCTCGGACCTTTCGCAACTCAAATAAGCATTTCGTCGTTGTAAATGCAAAACCTAGTATCTCGTTGTTGGAAGATTTTGAATGTATAAGAAAAAGTGTAATTCCTTTTCCCAAACTGAAAGGTTTTACTTTAATTTGGACATATTATTCGCGAGTAATGTGTCATTAAAACTTGTCAGTAAAATATCTGAAAACCTGCAAGAATTTCTAAGCTTGGCACTCAAAGTTTTACTTTGAAAATTGCAAAAATCGTCATTCGAGGTTTTGCATTTACACCGATGATTTTTCATTCAACGTGTGTTTCAGTGTTTGACGGGTATTGGATAGGCGGTTACTACAATGGCCGGTTCTGGATGTGGCAGAAAAGAGACTCGACCGGGCAGACCGAGGATGTCTTCATGAACCCACAGGCCGGCTACTACAGGTGGGGCCCAATGCAGCCAGATGACGGGCTCGATCCCAGGTACGGCCAGTATTATGTGGCCATCATGACACGAGGGCGACTCATGCCTTACGCCTGGTATTCCGAGAATAATGATCTACAGAGAAAAGGTGGAATGAGCCATGTTTGTGAAGCTGATTGGAAAGAATAATAAAGAAATTAATCCTTGTGTAATTCTATATATTCTTATTTTAGTTACTGAATTTTCTCTTCAAACAAGCCTTGTGTTTGACATCTCTAATTAAAAATTGCATGAAAAACATTGAGACAAAAGAAGAAAATGCTATCAACCAGCATTTTCTCCTTTTGTCTCAATATTTTCCCTGCTATATCGTACCGATTTTTTGTGTGTTTTTTTGTCTATAATCGAACTCCAAGAAATTTGTTAAAGAAGTAAAAAACGATTTTCAGTTATTGACTTAACATACATTTTTATTGGTATACCTCCATTATTCATACAAACAATTAATTTCAATGTGGAAATACCATTTTTTTCTTGTTGATCATATCAAAATTTCCACGCAAATAACTAAACGTAAACGAGATATTCAAATTTGTTCGTGTGGACAGAAAAATTACAAACGTAAACTTTTTATTTGACGGCATCCGGAAATTCTAATTTGCGCATTTTAAAGATGAAAATAAAACGAATAACAGTGGCGTTAGCTATAGAAAGACAAACGATGTTAACAGTGGAGTATTTCTTAAAGGGACATTTCATTCCAATTTCAATTTTTAAAAGTATGTCTTGATGCCAAGATTGGTTATTCTAATGAGTATAGATACTATTAGTTTTTTTCAGTTGTTGCCAATAAGCGAGAAACACGCATTTAAAGTTGAGACATAATCGATAAATTGCATATAAATCCGAACTGTTGTCCACAACAATTTGTTCAATTTTAACACAAAAATATAAATTTCTCGTAAACGGCGCAATATTTTGGCTTGAAATTTTCGGAATTTTCATAAGGAAATATGCTCTTTCAGATAAAAATAAAAGTAAAATTTATGACAAAAAATTCTGAAATGTCACTTTAAAACGTAGCCCTGTCTTTATTTATCAGTTTAGATAATATAGAGAGTAAACATTAAAAGCACAACACAGCCGTCTACGCAAAAACTTAACGTTACGCAATTTTTTCGAATTGACGTTCGCCAGTTTGACGTTAAATTTTAATGCCGCAATACCGTACGCGACGTCTTAACCCATCATCACACAATGACTTTCTTTTGGCTCCCCACAATATAATGACTTGACAAACATTGTGGAAAATGAAGAAATTGCTTATGACAAGCAATTTCTTCATTTCTCACAATGTTTTCTGCCCAAAAAAGCTATAAAATTTCGAAATTTCTTCACATTGAAATGTGGTCTGCAACTTCTTTCAAACTGGACTACCCAAAATTTTGTCGTTTGGTAATGGTTTAATTGATTATATTTTTGTATGCTCGTTGCATTTTTTTGTGCACTGCAGCTCAAAATTTACTTTTGAGCCGAGGTCTGGAAAAAGGTCCCTTATAGCATTTGATACGGTCGTGTTAGACGATCAGCCTGTGCCTAAGTGCTGTCTGACCGGGATCCATGCTGCGGACTTTCGGTAGCTACCGGTCACGAAGAAGCTATTGGAGACCAACATGGTACTTGATCAGACTGCGTGTACACACAGGCTGATCTTGAACCATGTTGAGCTCAAAAGCCTTAAAGGACATTTTTTTTTCAAAATTTACATTTATAATATTATTTGTATGCCGCTTATCAGCATTTATTTTTTTCTGAACATTTCCTCTACCTGTTCCTACGTTGGAAGTTAAATCCATGGCTTGTTATAGTGCGGCAGAAAGAACACTTGACCTGGATTTGAATACAATAGAAAATGTTTTTGTTGTTTCTGGAAGCTGACATGGTGTAGGTACGAAAAATGGCGGGTATCACCTTGGTACCCTTGGGCAACCCTCAGAAATCAAAATAGCGTCCAAAATGGCCAAATGCAATGGTTTAGGATCATAATTATACCTGTTCAAATGTATATTTGACAAAAAATAGTTTGTAACATGTTCGGAAACGTTCAGAAAATATGTTCAAATATGATATTATACGATATTTAATTGCATATCTGCCAAAATTTGGAAAATCGCTGAAATATTACCCCACCCACCTCATTTTACACAGAAAAAATAAAGTTTAACTTCATTAACATTATTAACATTTCTTGTATTCCATGTGATTGAATAGACTGATTTTAATTAAGAATAAAGAATAATGTTTATTTGAAAGAGGTTGAAATATGATTATCAGCGTTAGAAAGGTAAAGCTGCTTTAAGGTAAGACCTGGGTAATGGGCTATGTGACCAGTTATGGAACGAAATCTGATTTCAAGGGAAGTAATTTTCATTTTTCTCAAATTTTGAATTTTTGACGGGTTTTTTTGCCTACTCTTCATACAATTTAGAAACATTTTCATAAAAATTGTTCAGATTGTTCCCCGGAAATCTGAGCATGCTCAATAATTTCCGTTGTTACGAAAACAGACGATATTGCATCTACTATAAAAATGCTCGGACTTACGGACGTCACGGAATAAGTCGAAATATAACGATTATACCGGAAGTGCATTACCCAGGTCTTACCTTAAAGCTGTAAGGGCGGTAACACGGAGCTGCTAGTGCCAGTATCGATCTTTATATCAGAGCCGCGTAAAAAATAAGCTTCTCCTTCTTTTGTGTCAATATTTTCCCTATCTGCCCCTATTATTGTAATCAAACCCAAAGTCTGATTTGAAATAGGCCAAAATAACCATGTTAGAAGGGTTAAGCTGTATTAAAGCTATAAGGATGGCAGCACGAGGCTGGTAGAAACAGTATCGATCTTTATATCAGAGCCGCGTTAATCCATATCAACATTTCCTCCTTTTGTCTCATGATTCTCCTCATTTGTCCCTATTATTGTAATCAAACTCAAAGTTTGATTTGAAATAGGCCAAAATAACCATGTTAGAAGGGTTAAGCTGTATTAAAGCTGTAAGGATGGCAGCACGAAGCCGGTAGAAACAGTATCGATCTTTATATCAGAGCAGCGTTAATCCATATCAACATTTCCTCTTTTTGTCTCATGATTCTCCTCATCTGTCCCTATTATTGTAATCAAAACCAAAGTTTGATTTGAAATAGGCCAAAATAACCATGTTAGAAGGGTTAAGCTGTATTAAAGCTGTAAGGATGGCAGCACGAAGAAACAGTAGAAACAGTATCGATCTTTATATCAGAGCCGCGTTAATCCATATCACAAGAGACCGACTGGGTACTAACGATTGGTTCTGCCAGTTTTCTATACGAGTTATTGTGAGAACCAGAGATCGATCGTGTTGGAATCTCTAATATTTATTATTGATCAACCTGCATGGATTTATGAAGGATAAACGGAGGTATTTATATTTCTTGTACAAATTGTAGTTACAAATGGGATAGTTCATTGCTTATATGTGTCATGTTGTACACCCGTTTGTCTGTCTTGGTCTGACCTGGATGTTCAGCTGTAAAAAAGTTTTATATTTATAAATTAGGTTTTTTAAAACGTCGCATACTTCTGTATTGTAATCCTATACAACCGGCAAAATTCAAAGTACTGGCTTTAAAAAATGCATGTTATTAGTGTATAATTATGTAGCACAAAAGGGAGGAAGAAGGCAGTAGCATTTAATTCTTCTCTTCCTTTCAAGCTTCCTCGAACTTACGCTATTCAACGTCAAAACACAACCAAATTGGCTTTGGAGAGATCCAAAAAAGGGTAACACTCGTCTTACTTTTCATTTTTGCGGAAATAGATCCATGGCTTTGCGGCTTATCAATTAAATGATAAAATTATGGTCTTTCTTAAGCCGCGTTCCCATTGCCGACCAAATCAACTCGATCAACTCGATCGTCTAAATTCCCCGATCAAACCCGATTAAACTTGATCAAATGTATTTACACGACTTCTTCTTTATTTCTAGTCGATTAATTCCCGATCATTTTAGCGGACCATGGTCGATCGTCCCGATCACTCTTGCCGACCAAGCTCGATCAGTACTCGATCGCTTGATCGAGCTTGATCGAGCTGATTTGGTCGGCAATGGGAACTCGCCTTTACTGTAAATAATTGGCTAAGAAAGCCGATCTTGATTTTTATTTGAAAAATGATTAAACTAGCGTTCGTAGATATTATTTTTATGATGTACACAAAACTTGAAGGAATATCTTCACATTCTTGTTTGCGATATTTCCTTATTTTAAATTATTAAACATTTGCTAACACGTTGTAGGGTTTTTCCATTCTTTTTGCAACATTCATTTCAACGTCTGCAAAATCTTCCAAATTGGATCAGCCTAAATTTCCTTCTGCGATGCTTCGTTTCCCATTTCTCCCATTAGACATGTGCAAGGCAGAACGAAACCCGAAAAACGAAAACGGAAAACGGAATAAAAGGGGTCGTGTCAAAACACACGAAACCAGAAATAACGATTGGGTTGAATAAAGAGAGGAAGCAAATCTTTTATGTCCTGTAAAGGTAAATATAGATCTAGCTGTTGATTATCTGAAGATGTATGTCTGTTTATTTTCCATGTTCTCGTCAGCCACAATGTCCGTCATTTGATCCAAACTGTATCTTATAACCAAAGCAAGTACTTTGTCACACAATTCACTAACGTGGTTTATATGTACAAATCATCTATATCGACCATTTCCTATTAAGTTAAAGGTAGTCCGTTAATGACAATGTAGAGTAGGCCTACATTTATTTTCGTCAACAGAAACGCAGTGATAGCATATCAAAGAATATTGAAAGGCATCATCCCATCCCCTTACAATAAAATAAAATAAGAGACAAAATACGCCGTAGTAACGTTGCGAAAAAGGTATATATTGCATCGAAATCAGATAAAAAATGCTTTGAAATGGATAAAAAGAATTCTTACCGAATTTGTAGCCTACTTTTCCAGTTTTAAATGCGCATATTTTGGCGTGACATGGTCAGGACTATAATGGCTGACTTCGATTGGGACGATCGCTCAAGCTATTTCAGCCATCGTTCCAATCGAACACCGATAGCCCGGGTTATAGTGACGTCATTTGACCTTTGAACCAAGCCATGGTCGGACCACGCTCTCACGCGTGGTCCCTTTCATTCCAAGATGGCGTCCAAAGAAGCAAACGAATTGCAAGTCCGGTTGAAAAACCACAAAACACCTTTAATTTATTCCAATATATTCACATGTCCTTGTGAATGCGACTGAAAGTTAATATTCATGGAAATAGTGTTATTTTCTAATTGAAATGTAGCCATTTATCAACGAACGATGAGTCTAATTTAATTGTTGGTAAAACCGTATGGGCGCCGCCATTTTGTTGGCTTGTGCATCACGAGCTGTAGGCGTTCGCTTGGTGACATGCGCAGTACACAACTTCCTGTTGTATGACGTCACGGATGGCTCGAGCTATAGTCCCAATCGAAGTCGGCCAATGTGTCATCGATTCATTTTAAGGCCAAGCATATTTTAATATACGGTTCAGGGATGACAGGGATATCTTTTATCACAATTAGGTGGGTTAAAATACCCATTATGCTTTTCGAAAGTAATAGCGATTTAACAATGATAATATCGATATGTCAAAATTAATTTTTGTCGAAATAAACCAAGTAGATTTATCACGTTGGGGAATCACGGAACACAACAATTTCGATGCCTTTCTATAATTCTTTTCTACTTTTAATATCTGACTGATTTGAAAACAAATGAAACAGAGAAGGTGGAGAAAAGCCGCGGATTTGCTGAATGCAAGGGACTCTTAAAAAATTAGCTGATAAGAAAAGAAAATAATGTTTTTGGTTTTTTTTAAAGATCTACCACATGAAGCCATGCTTGACGTTTATGCACATTTTCCACTTCAAACCGAACTCAAACTGGTTAAGAACTAAACAATAACATATTATAAAGGTGACAAAATCTAAACTTGCTAACACGGAGTCAAATTTATAAAGTGTCATCATGAAACATGTACACGGATAGGACATATTGGTGAAAATTTCGTTGAATTTTAGTTGATAACATATCATGTACTAGCTTATAGCTGTCCTTGGAAAAGGAGGGGAAAAGAATGGACGCGTGGTTCTCGTACATCCTGCACCTTTACAAACACAGTATTCAATCCTAGCCACCAGCTGCATAATTCCTTACAAATAATTCGCGGTTTCCTGTTTCACGAGGTCACATATAATAGATATTGAAAAGGTTGTCAGTTTGCTTTGACCGTGTACCACGTGCGCCGTACTTACATTTTACTACCGATGTTCTAAATTAGGTTATTTCATCTAAGATCCCCCCCCCCCCCGCACACAACAGCCTCCGAAAGTCGTGCTTGGAGTCTTAAAACGCCGCTCAAACGTTTAGTATTTGATATTTTAGTAACATACTCTCAATCCCAAAGCGTTTTGGTAACAATACTCTCGAACCCAAAGCGTTTTAATGTTGAATGCACGTGCTCTTTATCGCTGTATATTGAATGTACGCGCGTCGTCATTGTTTTCGTCACATATTTAGGGAGCCTCGTTTTGATAATGTCGATTTTTGACTATTTTTAGTAATAATTTTCATGTATACAATATTGATTTCCCATAAACCCATCGTCTTTTCCTCTGGAAGTGTGTTATGAGGGTACAGACTAAAACATAAGTGAAAGGACCTTATTTACAATCCTACATATCATATAGGCACTAGATCAATATATTATCGATAGATCGGAACGGTTTGCATATATTTACATATAAAGGGGGCCGAGAAAGGAATTCCATGGTTTTTTTCAGACATTCATGCAAAATGATTAATTTTGAATGTTTGAAAAAACCATGCAGTGCAGAGTGAGTTGGAATTTGGAAGAAATTTCTAAACACGGTACATCTTATCTCGTCAAAATCCGTAGAGAATACGCTGAGCAATTAAACAAAACGTCCTTGAAGCGGACAGTTTTTTGGTGTGAACGCTTTCCAAAAGTCACGTGGGGTACACCGAGCCCGGATAGCTCAGTCGGTTACGTCGGAGTCTGTCAATCCAGGGGTTTCGAGTTCGAACCCCGGATCGGCCAGTATCCATTCTGACATTTGACTAAAGTCATTTGTCTCTCACCAATGGGTGTGAATCATCTATGTGAGAGAGCAGCTGGAGGCTCGGTTTGGATATTGTGGTTGTACTGGTGCGAGAAATACCAGGAACCCACGCTTAGTTGCTCCAGCCGCCGCGATATTACCATAGAAGTTGAAAACGGCGTAAAACCCCAATAAACGTAAACACGTGGGATACCCATCGTGTTACTGATGTTATAAGATTCCGCTCGGAAAAGGCATTAAAGATGCATTCTCGTCCATTTTGCTGGAGGTTATCTTTAAAAATAACTATACATGATTAAATAGATGACCCTTTATTTTTCTTTGTGCCAAATTTCGACTTCGACTGACCTGTAACATCTTAGAATACGACGGTATAGAACCCATATGAAATCGGTTTGTAAATATTTGTGAACGTAATTATATATTTGATCTTATTTTAGATCGTAACACGATAATCGAGTTCTTGTCACTTTAAGTTTAAATCATTGTTTTTGTGATCTGGTGTCTATAAACATTCCAAGATAAGGCTAAAAAGGCTAAAAACCCCTTTGTAATTGATTTTTAAACAGGGATGTGGGCCTGGGAAGGACATTGGATCTTTAAAAAATTCAAACACAATGCAGGCCCGTAGGAACAGGGGGGGCTAAGCCCCCCCCCCCCCCAAAGTTGGCCAAAAATGCCAATTTTTCTTAATTTTACACTTGAAATTTTGGGAAAATCCCAATAAGCCCCCCCAATATTCAGGATAGGGTCTTTAGCCCCCCCCCCCCATATGAAATTGCTTCATACGGGCCTGCAATGTCTTGTCTAGATGTCACCGATAGAGAATGTTTCAGAAAACATCGAGATAAAAAGCATAACTAAATATTTTTTCGTTTCCGTGAACATTTTCTACGTCGTTACAATAACATTTTCTGTTTTTAATAACAACTTTTATTTAGTCTGCCACTACATGATATTGGACGTGTCTTAACCTTTTCGTTTGAAAAAAAGGCCGAGCCCAGATAGCTTAGTTGTTTTGTTGCGCCAGATCCTATCGATCCAGAGTCGTTGTTGCGAATCTCGGTCCGGCCAATCCAATACCCTTTCTGACATTTTGTTTCACCATGCGAGAGAGTAGCTGTATGCACCGATTGGTAATTGTGGCAATACTGTTTAGAGAAAATCCAGAAATCCATGGTTATGTGCTCCAGTCGCCGCGATATGATCAGAGTTGTTGAACATAACCTTGAACCACATTCAATCATTTTAATCAATTGCAGGAAAGGAAACCATTCCTCAAATATACAAAATGTACAAAATACATCTAAACTATAAGAATAATCTTCAATTGGCCTGATAGGCAGTATTCCGCTGACCACGTTGAAAATGTCGTAATTCAAGTTGATTTTAAATTTAGTTACGGCATTGCAAACGATTTCACCTTTTGCATGTTTTGATATGTCCCCCACAGTTTAACCGGTTTCGTACTTCGTCTCGGTTTTCGTTCTTACCTTGCACATGTCTATTAGGACCATTAAATCGCGAAACTCTTGCTAATGGGTTAATTAGAAAAGCAAATAATTTGAAATGAGCTGAAATCCTATAAACACCAAGAACGAACCAAAATATTGCCCTTTTCAATAAAAACCTCGTAACTGCAGCTTAAAACAAGCTGCAGTTACGCGGTTTTTGTTGTAAAGAGGCGATATTCGGGAGCCTTAATGATTTTCCACACAAATCAATATTCTCCTCAATGAGGCTTACCGAGGAATCTCTATAAACGCTAATGAAATGATGATATAGATCTACAACATCGCTATGGTCTTTTTAAACATTTCCCAAGCAGCGTGAATTCGTAATGTTTCAAATTTAAAACCATGTTGAGACGACACAATGGATGTTGATGACTAGAGTATTTGAATACATGAACAATATCGCAAATAATATTATAGTAGACTCTATTAAGACAAAAAGTGTTAATTCTGGTTATCAGCTTTTTTCTTTTTTTGGGCCTCAATGTTTTTCCAAGCCTTTCCATTATGCATATCAAACAGATCCTTGTTTTGGAAAGACCAAAGAAAATTCTGATTTTCTGTGAACCACAACGAAAAAATAAAGTTTTGAAACACATTCAAGAGGAAGAAAAAACTGATAATTTGCATTTTTTTCACCTTTTCCTAAAAATTCCATTCGCTATCGAATTCAAATTTGCATTTTTATTTAGCTTGTCGTCTGCGACCCTTTTTAATACAGGTAAGTATCAAGTTTTGTTGCATAAATTAGTGTAATCCGAGTTTTCTCTGATAAAATTCTCTCTCTGATATGTTCATGTCGCTCATATGAGCGACATGAACATATGAAAGAGCGAATTTCATCAGAGAAAACTCGGAATAAAACTAGTACAGAATACCGTGTTATGAGGCATTTGGAATTAGAAAGATTGGAAAACTTTGCGTAGAAAAACGAACATGGGTACCTTATTTTCTTCACCAAGATCAACGGATGTTATTTTCATCACCATTAGAATTCGGAGGTTAATGGATATGATAATTCTTTTATGCTGATTTTGGATTATCTCGATCGCTTTGGCTTGCACTACAAAACTTGATCAGACTGCATGGATCAGACTACCTGTAGTGTGCGTCTGACATGATTCTATAAGGTAGTCCACCCTTAATGGGTTTACAGCGACCTCGGAATTTTTCGGGAGACTTCGTTAACAATTATATAACGTATACCATATAACGGACACGTTTCGACTTAGAAATGATTGGCACTTTCCACCGCCGAATGTTTACTACGTCACCCGGAAAATCCCTGGCCGCGGCCCTAGCGCAGTTGGTAGCGCAGTTGGTAGCGCATCGATACCCGGCCGCGGCTAATACCCTTTCTGACAAAATTGTCACCCACCAATGGGTAAGAAATCGTTAACCTAAGTGGACGAGCAACTGGAGACTCGGTAAGGGTGTTGTGGTAGTACTGGTTTGAGAAACAACAGGAATCCATGGGTAGGTGCTTCAGCCCCCGCTATGACCCTGGTAGTTGAAAACGGCGTAAAACTCCAATAAACTCAAACCCGGAAAATCCCGACGTCGCCTGAATCTCATCAGGGGTGGACTTCCTTAAGTGTGCCAACATTTTTCATCTTGATTTATCGTCTAAAATTTGACAGATCTGATCATTAAAATATCCTTGGACTCTGAGAGAAACGACTTCAGTCATATAGATCATAATAGCTGTTTTTTCCAAATGTCAAACCTTTCTTGACATTTACGACACAAAGAAGGACAAATAACTAAAAAAGAGAACAAAAAACTGAGGCAGTACAAAATTACCCAACGTTAACTCGTATAGAAACTAGAAAAATATGGTGCTTATGACCTGAGCCGCGTTCTTTAGAGCGAAATTTCTTGAGATATCTTGAGATTTCTTAAGATGATTTAGAATAAAGCGCTACTTTGAGCAAGATCTTTAAACTGACATTTCACATTTTTTTTCATTTTTTAAAAGTATGTCTTGATGCAAAGATTGTTTATTCTAGTGCGTAGAAATGCTATCAGTTATTTGGAGTGGTTATATATAAGCGAAAAATTCGCCTTTAAGTTGAGACAGAAATGACAAATTCTATATAAATCTGAACTCTTGTCCACAACAATTTGTTTAATTTTACACACACAAAAAAAAAAATATATATTTCTCGTAAACGGTTCAACATTTTGACTTGACATTTTCAGAATTTACATAAGGAAATATGCTCTTTCAGATAGATCTAGAACAAAAGTAAAATTTAAGTAAAAATAATTGTGAAATGTCGTTCATTTTAAGACGATCACTGCGAGCCGCCATTGCTCTATACTTCTTTCGGAACCCCTCGGTAAATTCTGTAGAATCTATATGGGAGAGAATTGACCGAGTTGTTCCGAATGCTCCGTGATTCATAAACCGCGGAGTTCCGAATGCTCCATACTTCATACAAATGATGTCATCTTGACGTCATTTGTATGAAGTATGGAACATTCGGAACCCCTCGCTTATAATCTCGGTCTCAAAGACGCTGTATCAAAAAACATCTTAAAAAATCTCGCTCTAAAGAACACGCCTCTGATGTCAATATCCTACTTGGCGTTTTTTTCTTATAACTTTTTATCATAATTCAGGGGACATGTTTCTTAAAAGTTTTTCGTCTTGTCGTATGCATTTAAATTTTAAAGCAGACAATTTACAGTAATATGATCTACGATGTAACATGATGTAACGTGTAATTTAACATTACGAAAATCTGAAACCGTCCTATTTTCGAGAACAAAACGGATCCATCTAAATTATGTAGGATACCGAAAATAGAGCAGGTCGATACAAACGGATATACTCAATCTAACCAATAACCAGACATGTTCTTTGATGAAAAGGGTAATAAAAATTACTTTTCATGCTGCAAACATACAACAAATCCAACTTTATTTAAAAAAATAGTATAAGTAATCGATGAGAATCTATTAAGATGCCAAGAAAACAAAGACAGCCCTGTGTCAAGCCTATATCAAATCGACCGTAGGATGCTAAAATGGACCAGGTCGATATAGACCGATATAGACCCAATCTAACCTATAATTAGACTTGCACCCCTTGGTCGAACAAAAACACTGTAATGATGCCCCCTTTCGAAGAAAATGGGGGTATATTGTTTTGCAAGTGTCGGTCGAAAGGTCGGTCGGTCGGTCGGTCTGTCGGTCGGTCTGTCGGTCGGTCGGTCGGTCGGTCCGTATGTCGGTCGGTCTGTCCGTAGACCAAACCTTGTCCGGAGCATAACTCGAAAAGTATTAAAGGTAGAATCATGAAACTTCATAGGTGGATAGATCTCATTATGGAGAGGTGCAGTGCACAAGAACCGTAACTCTGCCGATCAAATTTTATGAGTTATTGCCCTTTGTTGATTTTATAACTTGATTCTTGTCCGGAGCATAACTCAAAAAGTATGTAAGGTACAATCATGAAACTTTACAGGTGGATAGATCTCATTATGGAGAGGTGCAGTGCACAAGAACCGTAACTCTGCTGATCAAATTTTTTGAGTTATTGCCTTTTGTTGATTTTTATGCCCCCTTTCGAAGAAAATGGGGGTATATTGTTTTGCAAGTGTCGGTCGGTCGGACGGTCGGTCGGTCGGTCGGTCCGTCCGTTGGTCCGTATGTCGGTCCGTATGTCGGTCGGTCTGTCCGTAGACCAAACCTTGTCCGGAGCATAAGTCAAAAAGTATTAAAGGTAGAATCATGAAACTTCATAGGTGGATAGATCTCATTATGGAGAGGTGCAGTGCACAAGAACCGTAACTCTGCCGATAAATTTTTTTGAGTTATTGCCCTTTGTTGATTTTATAACTTGATTCTTGTCCGGAGCATAACTCAAAAAGTATGTAAGGTACAATCATGAAACTTTACAGGTGGATAGATCTCATTATGGAGAGGTGCAGTGCACAAGAACCGTAACTCTGCTGATCAAATTTTTTGAGTTATTGCCCTTTGTTGATTTTCAAACTTGATTTTTGTCCGGAGCATAACTCAAAAACTATGTTAGGTAGAATCATGAAACTTTACAGGTGAATAGATCTCATTATGGAGAGGTGCAGTGCACAAGAACCGTAACTCTGCCGATCAACTTTTATGAGTTATTGCCCTTTGTTGATTTTTATGCCCCCTTTCGAAGAAAATGGGGGTATATTGTTTTGCAAGTGTCGGTCGGTCGGACGGTCGGTCGGTCGGTCGGTCGGTCCGTATGTCGGTCCGTATGTCGGTCCGTATGTCGGTCCGTATGTCGGTCGGTCTGTCCGTAGACCAAACCTTGTCCGGAGCATAACTCGAAAAGTATTAAAGGTAGAATTATGAAACTTCATAGGTGGATAGATCTCATTATGGAGAGGTGCAGTGCACAAGAACCGTAACTCTGCCGATCAATTTTTTTGAGTTATTGCCCTTTGTTGATTTTATAACTTGATTCTTGTCCGGAGCATAACTCAAAAAGTATGTAAGGTACAATCATGAAACTTTACAGGTGGATAGATCTCATTATGGAGAGGTGCAGTGCACAAGAACCGTAACTCTGCTGATCAAATTTTTTGAGTTATTGCCCTTTGTTGATTTTCAAACTTGATTTTTGTCCAGAGCATAACTCAAAAACTATGTTAGGTAGAATCATGAAATTTTACAGGTGAATAGATCTCATTATGGAGAGGTGCAGTACACAAGAACCGTAACTCTGCTGATCAAATTTTTGAGTTATTGCCCTTTGTTGATTTTCAAACTTGATTATTGTCCGGAGCATAACTCAAAAAGTATGTAAGGTAGAATCATGAAACTTAATAGGTGGATAGATCTCATTATGGAGAGGTGCAGTGCATAAGAACCGTAACTCTGCCGATCAAATTTTTTGAGTTATTGCCCTTTGTTGAGTTTATAACTTGATTCTTGTCCGGAGCACAACTCAAAAAATATGTAAGGTAGAATCATGAAACTTTACAGGTGAATAGATTTTATTATTGAGAGGTGCAGTGTACAAGAACTGTAACTCTGCCAATCAAATTCTTGGAGTTATTGCCCTTTGTTGATTTTTACACTTAATTCTTAACCTTGCCTATATCTCATGTCCTTTTACACATACAGCCTTGATATCTCACACATAGATACCTCCTATCAACATCGTTCAGATTTAACCATGACCTTGGTCCTTGTGACCTTGACCTTGGAGTTTGACCAATTTTGAAAAAATTAAACCCGGCAAATATCTCATGACCTTTTACAAATATAGCCTTGATATTTCACACATGGACACATCTTACCAAGACCTTTCATAATTGACCATGACCTTGGACTCTGTGACTTTGACCTTGGAGTTTGACCTACTTTTGAAAAACTTTAACCTGACCGATATATCTTGTCCTTTTACACATACAGCCTTGATATTTGACACATGGAAACCTCAGACCAAGACCTATCACATACGACTATGACCTTGGACCATGTGGCCTTGACCTTGGAGTTTGACCTACTTTTAAATAAATTAAACTGGGCCTATATCTTATGTGCTATTACACATACAGCCTTGGTATTTCACACATGGACACATCTTACCAAGTCCTTTCACATTTGACCATGACCTTGGACCTTGTGACCTTGACCTTGGACTTTGACCTACTTTAAAAAAAAACTTTAATCTAGCCGATATATCATGTCTTTTTACACATACAGCCTTGGTATTTCACACATGGACACCTACGACCAAGACCTTTCACATTTGACCATGACCTTGGACCTTGTGACCTTGACCATGGTGTTTAACCTACTTTAATAATACATTAATCTGGCCTATATTTCATGTCATTTTACATTTACAGCCTTGATATTTCACACATGGTCACTTCCAACCAAGATATTTCACTTTTGACCATGACCTTGGACCTTGACCTTGGAGTTTGACCTACTTTAAAAAAACTTAAACTAGGCCTATATCTCATGTCCTGTTACCTATACAGTCTCAATATTTACACATGGACACCCCCTACCAAGACCTTTCACATTTGACCATGACCTTGGCCTGTATGTCATTGACCTTTGATTTTTACATACTTTTAGAAATCTTTAACATAGCCTTTATCTTATGTCCTATTACACCTACAGCCTTGATATTTCACACATAGACACCTCCTACCAAGACCTTTCACATTTGACCATGACTTTGAATATTGCAACCTTGACCTTGGAGTTTGACCTACTTTTAAAAAGACTGAAACCAGGCATATATATCATGTCCTTTTACACCTACAGCATTGATATTTCACACATGGACACCTCCAACCAAGACCTTTCACATTTGACCATGACCTTGACATTTGGCCTACTTGTAAAAACTTTAACCGGGCCTATGTTTCATTTTACTTTTAAATATACAGCTTTGATATTTCACACATAGACACATCCTACCAAGACCTTTCATATTTGACCATGACCTTGGACCTTGTTAACTTGACCTTGGACTTTGACCTACATCAAATGTAGGCCCTTGAGGGGGCATATATGTTTTACAAACATCTCTTGTTTAGCTTGTCGTGCAATAGATTTTCTGTCACGTATTGGTCGTTAACAATTCCTGATACAATTACGGCTTAGAAAAAATACAAAATACATGGTAGATTTAGCCATTTTCCAAACGAGCCCTGGTTTTGACAATAGTAAAGATGCATTAGAATTATTCTACCTTAAAGCAAACGAAAATAATGGTAAATGACATAATAGTCTTAGTTTTCAAAATATTCTATGCGGTACATAATATACATCTTTCTTCTTTATTTGCACGCATTTTGTCGGCTGCAGCAACTTCCAAACTGGATCAGTCCAAATATCTGCCATCCTTAAACCCTTTCCAAAACAGGACCTGATTTTGACGTCCATTGAAGAAAATGCTTGGGAAAACATTGGGGCAAAAGAAAAAATGCTGATTATCAGTATTTCTCCTTTTGTCTCAATATTTTCTTTGCTATATTATACAAAAATTTTAGGCTATCTTAAATAACATCCAATTTGTCGTTTGCAGAAGCTTTCAAATTGGAATTGTCCATTTCACAGTTTTGGAATGAGTTAAAGAGTAATGCAACCAGGATGAATTTGATGTTTCTGGGACGTAAGAAATGATCTTTAAAATTGGTGTCATAAATTCTTAGGAAACTGCATCATAAAGAATTCTTAATCAATATAGGCAGACAGAGAAAGTCTCTAGCCCGCTAATAGATTATTGTTAAAACCTGGAAAGGGGCCCAATTGGCACTTGGGACCACTATGGTTCCATGACATCATGAGAATACTCGCAGTCTGATCAAGAATAAGCTGTTCTCTTAATATTTCCCCAAAAAGACCTGGTTTAGACGACGTCCATATTAAAAAGTATTGGGAATCACTGAAACAAAAGAAGAAAATGATGGTAATCAGTATTTTTCTTGTCTCAACATTTTCTGTGCCATTTATGGGTTTGATTGACTCTTCGTAACTCTAAGCAATTTTTAGAGAGTAATATCAGGAGGAGGGGGTGGGGGGTATGTGATTGCTTTTTTTTTTATACAAGTTGATAGGCGTGTAGTGTAGTAGCATATCCACTGCTATATGGACCATTTTTCCATTTCCTATTCCGGCTTAACCCTTTCCCAAACGACAAAATTTTAGGTTGCTCAAAATTGAAAGCTGCTGCAGACAACGAAATAAAGATTAAAAACCATTGGATTTGTGTAAAATATGGCATAGAAAATATTGAGGCAAAAGGAGAAACTGCTGGTTATCAGCAGTTTTTTCTTTTGCCGCAATGTTTTCCCAAGCCTATTCTAATAGGGACGTCAAAACCAGGTCTCGTTTGGGAAAGGGTTAATCTTCTTTTAAAATGCAGTTTTTTATGACCGTGTTAAGTAGACATTAATAAGTTTTATGCAAACCATCCCAATAAATTCTCAGTCAAATGAAGAATGGGTTGACTAATAGGTGTAGTGTGAAGTTTGGTCTTTTAAGACGATTTAAACCACGACCAATTTGTCACAATATAAGAAATGATCTAAAAAGATCTCTGTCATAAATTCTAAGACAACTACATTATAAATAATTCGTGATCAATAAATGCAGACAGAGAAAGTCTCTATCCCGCTAATAGATTTTGTGATACGCGCGGTTTGTTCATACCGCAGAGGTCAATTATTTGTCTTAGTTTATCTGTATTCATCAGCGTTTCTGTGACAATATCAATTGAATTAGATCATTGATTTAATCGAGTTAAATTTGTTACTAACTTAGTGTTCGTCCTAATTTTTGGACCAATGAAATTGCAGTATATTTGAAAATATCGGCGCTATAAACACCCTGCCGGTCAGTTTATGTGACGGATATACATAGCCACACCCCGTTTCCTGTGCAGTTATGAAAAATGGTTTAATTTTTGGGAAAATGATGTAACTTTTGGGAAAATGGTGTAATTCCAGTACAATTTGCTTGAAAGTAGCTCCGGTCGGAGGCGTGGCTTGAAGAATGACAGTAGAAGCGTATGTTTTCATTGGTTGACGAACACTAAGTCAGATAGAGTCTGTAGGCCTATAGTAGATTCTACGCGACATAAACGTTCAAAAACTGCGCCTTTTGAACGTTTATATCGCGTAGAATCTACTATACAGCCTCTATCTAATACAAAGTCCACGAATTACGCATTGTTCACCAAAATCGAAAGGACATAATTTTGATGAGTTTCGGTAGAGAGAAATTAACGAGAAATCTAATTGCAATGTAACTTCATGGAGGATTAACCAATTTTTTCCAAGTTAATCCACAAATTGGTCTTTTGAGATTTGTGCTAGAAATAACAATTGACTGAAAAAGTAACTTTAAATACTATGAAGTATACTTGAAAAATAATATGCATGAAGGCCTACATGTGTTACCCAAAACTAGTCAATTGTTTTGCTTTAAACTTCTAATGATATTCAAGTAAAATCCGTTAAATACAAATTCTGTATTTTGGCATCAAAGAATTGCTGATAGCCAATGTTTTATCATTTTCCTTATTTCTTATGTATAATTATGGGACATTTCATCCTGTTATGAGTAGCTCCGGCTTATGTAATATTCTCCCGATTAACCATTACTGCACAGTAACGCCTTCTGACTCCCTTACAAAAAAATGCTTGGGACAACATCGTGGAAAATGAAGAAATTGCTTGTGACAAGCAATTTCTTCATTTTCCACAATGTTTTCTACCCAAAATGTGCAGTTTTATTTTAAAATTTCATCAACTTGAAAATGTCGTCTGCAACAGTTTTCAAATTGGAACAGTCCAAAATTTTGTCGTCTGGTAAAGGCTAATTAAAAAACCCCTTCCTAAATGGGCATTTTTTAGACTGTGCCAATTTGAAGGCTGCTTCTGAAGACATAACGGGTGTTACAACTTACAAGAGATAATTCGTGAACAAAATAGTGCAGAAAATATTTAGATAAAGGGAGAAAATGGTGATTACTATCACACCCCTTTCCATTTAGGGAAGTTTAAAACCAGGTCATGCTTGAGAAAGGGTTAAAGTCAATAGAGAAAAAGCTTATCGATCTAAGATGGAGAAAAAAACCCATTTGGCCCCGTGAAAAAAGTATAAGTGGAAATTACACTTGATCTGGTGACACAATTACAAAATAGAGTGTATGTAAGAATTACACTGGCCTCTGTGAACAGAGTAGAAAGAAGGTGTTTGTGTAAATTATTAATGTGCACAAATAGACAGAAAATGGCCTCTATCTAACCAAGAATCTGGGAAAAAATAAATCAAGTGATGTTAATCGACTCAATTAATTGCGCTTCTGGTGCTTTTTTCTGGGGGAAACCGCGGCCTTAAAGTTGTGTAGAGGAATTCAATATTTTAGGGGAAACAATTTTCAGTTCGTAGTGGTTAGAAAGTATCGATATTTGGTTCGGAAATTCCAACTAACATAATTCGGAGGTTTTACGATGTTTTTCCCAATTTTCATCTTCTTACATTATATGTATAATATATATTGCAGAAAATATTGGGACAAAAGGAGAAAATGCTGATTATCAGCATTTTCTTCTTTTGTTTCAATATTTATCAAAACATGTTAATTTCGGAAAGGGAAAACCGAGTTATTTAAATAGAGAAAAGGTTAAAAAGGTGTTTGTGTTTATTAAAGGTTTACTTTTAGAAAATTAAGAAAGTTGATTGAGAAAGGGTTAAAATCAATGGAGAAACAATCTGCTGATCGTGCTGAATTGGAAAAGAAAAACCATTTGGCTCAAGGAAAAGGTAAGTCCAAATTGCTTAAACTGTTGACACAATTACAAAATAGAGTGTATGTAAGAATTACACTGGCCTCTGTGAACAGAGCAGAAAGAATGTGTTCGTGTAAATTATTAATGTGCGTAAATAGATAGAAAATGTCCTCCATCCAACCAGGAATCTGGGGAAAATAAACGTCATGTAAATCAAGCGATGTTTATCGACTCAATTAATGACGCTTCTGGTGCTTTTTTTCTGGGGAAAACCGCGACCTTAAAGTTGTGTAGATGACTTCAATATTTGGGTAGGGGGACTTTTTTCAGTTCGTAAAGATTTGAGGGAATCGATATAAATAAAAAAATATCGATATTTAGAGATTTATTTCTCACCCATACACTCCGTGTATTTTCTGTTTTTTCCCTCAATTCTCATTTACATACTTATTAACTGGTTTGATACCACCAACTGGTAATATGAAGCTTTGTAATGATAGCATATATATGTATTACCAAAAACGTGTGTGACTTATTCATTTAAAGATACATGTATCTAATGAAATTCAAATAAAAGATTCTTTAAATACCATTCCCCTAATTTTGCATCGACGAATTTGCTAAGAGCTAATGCTCTATCATTTTCCCCATTTTCTTTTTGTTATTTGGTACAATTATGCTGTCATGTGCAGAACCGACATGTTTAAATCTTGTCTTCTAATAAAAGAGTTGCAATCAATAGAGTAAATTTAAAGCTAAATGGGATAAAAGCCATTTGCTGAAGGGAAAATGTTTAAGTGGAAATTGCACTTGATCTTGTGACACAATTACGAAATGAAGTGTGTGTAACAATTACAATGGCTTCTATGAACAGAATAGAGAGCTGTATTTGTGAAAATTATCAATGTGCGAACATAGTCAGAAAATGTTTCTCTATCCAACTAGAAATCTGGGAGAAATAAACGTCCTGTAAATCAAGAGATGTTTATCGACTCAATTAATGGCGCTTCTAGTGCTTTTTTTTCTGGGGGAAACCACAGCCTTAAAGTTGTGTAGATGAATTCAATATTTGGGTAGGGGGACTTTTTTCAGTTCGTAAAGATTTGAGAGAATCGATATTTGGTTTATAATTCTCACCAATGTAGCCCGGATGCCTTTTCTTAAAGGGGCTCACGCTAGGTTTTTATGATTCCGAACTGTTCGGGAACTCATATTTGTGCATGGAAAAACAATTTGCAATGCATAAAAACATCAATCAAGCGAATAACCATCTTTCCTTTGCTATATATACATAAATCCGTTACAAGGGTGTATACACATTCTATTTTTACTTCAAAACGAGACAAGGTCAACGTCAACGAGACACATCTCCGCGGTATTAACACACCGTACAATCGGCTGTGTCGATGACCGTGACCTTATTTGCGAGGGATACGTGGAAAGGTTTATTTTGTACAAGCACTGAACATTTATACGCGTATTTATCAACTATAGAATACCAAAGATCCTTTCTTTTATTTATAAAAGTAAATTTATTTGACCCAACATGCACATGACATCAGATGCCGAATCTGTCTTCGCAAACTTTCGACGCAGCTGGTTGTACGGTGTGTTGAATCTCGCTGAGCACAGATGACGTACCTCTGACGTAATTGATTTCTGGAGGTTGGGCATATGTAGCCGTTACAAAACAAAAACAAGGACAATATGAACCAACCCGCACATTATTAATTGACTTGGATTTTAATACTCAATAAAGCTTGATGAGTGCTAACGATGGACATAAGTGATCTACCCCTTCAGGTTAGTAACTCATACGTTATTTCTGGTTTGTAATTATTGTGCCATTTGCATTTTCGACAGCCTAGCTAGCCCCCTTTAATTCTCATTTAAATATACACTAACTTGATATCACGAACTGGCGATATGCAATCTAATTGAAATATAGATCCTATCTTTCAGTAGGATCTAACGACGACCCGTCGAGGGTCATCTTCTGTGACCTTTCTTTGGACCAATCAGATTTTACTTTGGAAAAGTTGAAAGATTTTTCGCATGCGCACGGGCATGCGCACTACCGTGCACACTACACTTCCGTTTCTAACGATAACTAGTAGCCATGGACGCCTCCAGTGTGGTGATTTCACTACAAAGACAAATACCAAAGCCCGTTAATTTTGAGAGCAAAGGCATGGTATTTATGAAGCAGATAGTATTCTGCATGACAGCAACAGTTCAACACGATCATCATACCAACCCGAAACAAAGCGATGTTAACTTATAAACGTATAACGTCGATGTGGAGTCAAAACCTCGTAACTCCAGCTTTTCCAAGCTGTAGTTACGAGGTTTTGACTACCCAACCACAATAAGCTATATATTGGCAATTTGCATCTACTAATAATAGGTTCCCAAATAGCTCAGTCGGTTGAGCGTCCCACCCATGAATCTGATGACCATGGATCGACTCCCACCTTGGCTTCACATTTTTTTCCTACTATTTTTTTTTCCAAACTAAAAGTTTCTAAAAATCACGGATCATAAAAACATATTAATTGGTTATTGTATTTCGTTTTTGCAATTTCTAGAATAATTTGGTATGGAAAAATGTAATAAAGATGATAAAAAAATAGGGGGACAAAAAGATGAAGTCGGCGCGAGGTTCGATCCTCTATACTACGGTTTTCAACACGGCAGCTCTACCAACTGAGCTAATCTGACTACTCCTGTAATTGTATACCAATAATTATTCTCAATATATAGTTTATTTCTGTTCAAAATTACACACCGCTCTACTTCGGGTTAGCACAATGATCGCACGAAACTGCCACTTAGTACAGTGCCAAAAATATACCGAAACCTATCCACTTCATTAATAAATGCCATATCTTTGCTCTCAAAACTAACGGACTTTGCTCTTTGCTCGGTGTCAAGCGCGTGTCTATCGACCGCAGCCATTTTGGTGTTGTTGTCAGGGACAACAGACCTGCGTTTGCAACGAGCGTTTTGATTGGTTGGTGTAAAAATAGAAAAAATGGAAATTCCCAGGTCACTGAAGATGACCCCTAATGCGCAATCTTCAGATGTAACATTATGAAATTATGTTATCTGGATTCATTCAGATTGTGGCGATATGAAGCTCTGCTTCAGTTTATTCCATAAAGTGACGCCTTTTGATCCCCCCCCCAAATGCAATGGAGAAAATACTTAGCGATTGGGAAAAGTCATTTGGCACCGAGATAAGGTAAAAGTCGAATTTGCACTTGACCTTTTGACACAATTACAATAATGTGTGTGTAACAATTACTATGGCCCTTGTCAACAGAATGGAAAGAAGGTGCTTGTGTAAATTACTAATGTGCGAAAATAGACAGTAAATGTTCTCCATCCACCCAGGAATCTGTGAAAAATAAAAGTCCTGGAAATCAAGCGATGTTTATCGACTCAATCACTGGCGGTGCCTTTTCTGGGGCAACCCGCGGCCTTAAAATTGTGTAGAGGAATTCAATATTTTGGGGAAACATTTTTTAAGTCCGTAGTGTTTTGAAAAAGTATCGATATTTGGTTGATATTTTTCACCAATGTAACCTGGATTTTTTACTGTTTTTGTCTGGTAATGGATAAAGATTGTAATATAGTCATTTCTAAAAGGATCGATGGTGGCAATCCGCTGCCTAATCCGAGTCTTCTCTGACGTAAATACGCTCTTTGATATTTTGATTTTTCGCTATTTACGAAAAATCAAAATATCAAAGAGCGTATTTACGTCAGAGAAGACTCGGATTATCCGCTGCCATTGGGATTCATCATCTGGAAAGTCCACTCTGTAGTCAAGATACGATATTATGGCACATGGTTACAAACTTTAACCCTTTCCCAAACGACAAAATTTTAGAGTGATCCACTTCAAAAACTGCCACAAACGACAAAATAAATGTTATTAAAGATTGGGTTTGTGAAAAATATGACACAGAAAATATTGAGACAAAAGGAGAAACTGCTGGTTATCAGCAGTTTCTTCTTTTGTTTCAATGTTTTCCCAAGCCCTTTCTTTATGGGACGTCAAAACCAGGTCTTGTTTGGGAAAGGGTTTAGGGATGTAAACAAAGGAAAGGGTGTTTGGAATTTTCAATGCAATTCTTGATGCGTTGGTTCGAATCTTACAGATGTGAGACACCTTCAAGATTCGAAGCATCACATGTAAAATGACAGTACTTTGTAGTTCCACACTGTGTTTACATAGGTAAACTTTGCAAACATATTGCATGTTACCCTGACCTGACTATAATCGAAGGCAGTTAAGCATGTTCACAAAACATATTTCGTGACAGAGCGCAATATGTCATAGATCAGAATGTCGTAAATGGTAGACTGCCTATAGAGAAATTGTTCTTATATCTGACTGGTAATCAATAAGGATACACTATACCAATGATATAATAAGCTGTGTTCAGCAAAAAAAGCCATTGTGGCCCATAACGACACTTTTCTATGTTTCTATCGAGGCTAAAATATAAATCCTTTATTTCGTGACAGAGTACAATATTTCATAGACCTAAATGTCGTAAATGCTAGACTGCCTATAGAGAAATTGTTCTTATACCTGAGTGGTAATCAATAGGGATAGACTATACCAATGATATAATGGGCGGGGTTCTGAAAAAAGGTCATTATGCCATTCAAAGTCACTTTTCTTTCTTATGTATCCAAATAGGCTTCAATTTTAAAAATCCTTTATTTCGTGACAGAGTACAACATGTCATAGATCAGAATGTCGTAAATGGTAGACTGCCTATAGAGAAATTGTTCTTATATCTGACTGGTAATCAATAGGGATAGACTATAGTAATGATTTAACGGGCGGGGTTCTGTAAAAAGGCCCTTATGACCCTTGTTAGATATATGTATTCGGGCTTCAATTTAAATCCATTTACTTCGTTATAGAGCACAATATTTCCTAGAACTGAATATCGTAAATGCTCTAGACTGCTTACAGAGTAATTGTTCTTATATGGGCAATTCCATGAACCTGGTGACGCATATAATCAATGTAGGGGGAGGCTTTATACTAGTTTTGGAAATACAGTCGACACTCGTTGTGTCGAAGTCAGAGGGGCCGTCAAAATACCTCGACATATCCGGAGTTCGACTAATCCGATTTTGATTAATTTCGACGAAAACGATATCTAACCATTTTTGATGGGTATCATATGTGTTCATGATTGAAATATAGTAGGAAAAGGAAAGAAATTGCTCGAAACGAGCAATTTCTATCCTTTTCCTACTAAATTTCAATGGCTGTATTTGTTTCGGAATTCATTTTGATATCCACATATTGAGGATGGGACATGACTTTCACTTCGACTTAAGCGGAATTTCGACATATCCGATGTCTAGATAACGAGTGTCGACTGTAAAAGTGTTGAAATAGAATTTTGACCATACAGTACCAAAGTAGACTGTGGTCAAGACTCGCACCATTTTCCCAGTCTAACAATTACAATTGGTCACTAAGAAACATTAAAGGGACATTTCATTCCGATTTCATTTTCATCAAGTATGTCTTGATGCAAAGATTGGTTATTCTAATGTGTAGAAATGCTATCAGTTTTTTGAAGTTGTTATTTATAAGGGAAAATTAAGCATTTAAAGTTGAGACAGAAATGACAAATTCCATATAAATCTGAACTGTTGTCCACAACAATTTGCATGATTTTAGCACAAACATATATAATTCTCGTAAACGGTGCAATATTTTGGCTTTAAATTTTCAGAATTTCCATAAGAAAATATACTCTTCCGGATAGAAATAAAAGTAAAATATGAAAAAATAAATGTGAAATGTCACTTTAAGAAACTTTGAGAGAACAGCATGATTCCTGATCAGCCTGTCTGTATAAGCAGTGCTATTTTATGCTAATGAGGTAATGCAGAATAATACCATTTTGCACACAAGATCCAGAATTGACCGTTTTGTCGTCAACAGACAAAGAAAAAAGGTCTCGTTTACAAAGCATCTATTTCAGACATGGTTAATATATCTCAATAAACTAGGATGTCATATTGGGGTGTCTATCCCAGGAAATCTTGTATTGAACTTTTGTAATGGGAAGAATGAAAGATTTTTGGTAAAATGGATATGTCTAGCTATTAGTCTGGATTAATTTTCTAGAGCATGGTTTAGATAAATTTCTGTTAAGGCAGCTCAACCCGAATGAGATTCACGCGACGTCGATATTTATTGTGCAATGTCGTTAACATTCGTTACAAATACGAACTTATTCGAGCAACGTCGTAAAAAATCGGCGGTGGAACGTTCCACCGCCGAATATTTACGACGTCGCCCGAATAATTTCTACGTCGCCTGCATCTCATTAGGGTGGATTACCATAATAGATCTATCAAGAACTGTACAGAAACGGACAAATATTGTAACAGTTCTCCACTTGATATCACGGCATCTTCTCATTAGGCTTAGCCATAAATCAGGGTCATATAAGTCGATAAATTCTCTTGTATCTAGGATATAGAAAGACATTAGGCTATCCGCTTTGTAATAGCCTAGCAGAAACTTTAGAAGGCTAGTTACATGTTCACATTTATGGATCGCGATTTGGGTAAATGCCTTTGAATGAATCGTAAACAGTTGAACGGAAACAAATGTCGTAACACTGTTCCATTGATATCACACCATCCACTCATTAAGCTTAGCAACCTATCAGTGTCATACAAATCAATAGGTTCTCCGGTGACCAGAGTCATACGAAAATGTCTTTCCTAGCAGAAACTTAAGTTGTTCCATGTCCTAATACATACAATGTATATCAATTAATTGTTTTGACAGTTTTGCTAAATGCCTACACACCAATCATAAAAAAACTATAGGAAACAAATGTCGTAACAATTCACCATAATATGGTATCACGCTATCCTCTCATAAAGTTTAGCAACCAATCAGAGCAATAGAAATCAATATAATAGGTTCTTTGGTGACCAGGGGCATTCGAAAATGTTTAGCCTTGCAGAAACCTCAGTAGTATGTCCCAATTCATATATGGCATATGAATTAATTAATTGCCAATTTGGTTAAATGCCTACACATGAATCGCAAACAGTTGGAAGGAAATCAATTTTCTCCAATTGATATCACGCTATCCTCTCATAGAGCTTAGCGACCAATAAGATTCATAAAACTCTTCTTAAAATGGCAAACAATTTGGGAATTCTGCAATTTACTAGTAGGTAAATGCCTACACATGAATCGCAAAACAATTGGATGGAAACAAATGTCGTAACAGTTGACTATTTGTTATCACGCTATCCTCTCATTAAGCTTAGCAAACCAATCAGGGTCATAAAGATCAATAGATTTCCTGGTGACCAGGACATACGAAAGCAAGATCGGCCATTTCATACCCTATGTCACATGTTCTAATTTGTGTATAATCGTCGATTCCAATAAAATCCTCGTAACTACAGCTTGAAATAAGCTGAATATACGCAGTTTTCGTTGAAAAAGATCTATATGCCTATGCTAACCCTCTTTGTAAGAGACGAAAGTCAAAATGAATTTCCAATTGCCAGTAAAATGCATACATTCTGTGTATTCTAGTGACACATTGAAAAGGAGCGCTTTTTCGTCTGTACGTCAACATAGAGCGCGACGTCATGTATTAAACTCGTCTTTGCATAGATACAGCATGTTCTAAAGTACGACTATAACAGAATTACCATATTTGGCGAGCTATGTTAAGCAAATAATCTCGCATAGGATATTTATAGATTTTTGACAATCTCTGCGAGTATCTCTTGAACCATGATATGGCACCAGTGTTTCCGATACTATCGATTTACCAAATTTTAAAATGTAAAATATCATTAACCCTCCATCAAACCCTATGTTGTGAGTATTCATTCGAATTGTCTCATCGAGACAATTCGAATGAGTACTCACAACATAGGCTTTGTAGGTCGAGTAACAGAATTAGAGAGATCTTTTCGAACTGATATCCAAGGCTGCGTATTGGTTGTTTATCATTGTTGTACATTGGATAAAATTCTGCGATATTTTCTGGCTTTAATCAATACAGTCTCACAATGCCTCATAAATAAGCCAAGATTAGCTCGATTTCTCTGACATTGTGAATAAAAAATATTGATAACATCCCCAGTCCTTCTCCTATAATATTCTACATTGTGCGTTTTGAACTTCCTAGTTAAGTCAGAGATACCAATTTATAAGAGGGGTGATGGGTTTTTAAAATGCATTGCATTTTTGTGTTTCATTGATTGTTTGAACAACAACCCCTATGTTGTGGACACTCATTTGAGACGATTTAAATTAGTACCCACAACATAGGGTTTGAATATAAAATGACACATTTAGAATGGTTTCAGCTGTTATATGTTGCTCTGAGCTCTGATATTTCGGCGTTACATTATGATCGAACACGGATCTGGAAAAGGGACACTTTATAGCGCCCGAGACAAATATGGACCCAGATCAGCCTGTGCATAAGAACACACATAGCTTCTTCAAGTTTACCTGGTTTTTAGCTCACCTGAGCACGAAGTGCTCGACGGGAGCTATTGTGGTCACTCACCGTCCGTCGTCCGTCTGTCCGTCTGTCCGTCCGTCAACAATTTCTTCAAACATCTTCTTCTCCAAAACTAACAGGCCAATTTTGACCAAACTTGGCAGGAATGTTCCTTGAGTGACCCTTCTCAAAACTTGTTCGCGGATTTTTGATTCGTCAAAAAATGTGGGCGTGGCAGGGCAGGGCTTATCGCATTTAGAGAAATCCTAAGAAAATTCTTTAAAAATCAACCATTGTTCCAATTTGAACTTAACTTGGCAGAATTATTCATTGAGTGACCCTTCTCAAATCTTGTTCTCAGATTTTTGATTTGTCAAAAAACGTGGCCGTGGCAGGGAGAAAGGGGCTTATCAGACTTAGAAAAATCATTAGAAAATTCTTTAAAAATCAACCATAGGGCCAATTTGAACCAGACTTTGAAGGGATGTGCCTTATAGGTCATTCTTTTTAAAATCTGTTCACAAATATTTTCATTTGTAATAAATTGTGGCCGTGGCAGGGAGAAAGGGGCTTATCAGACTTAGAGAAATCACAAGAAAATTCTTTAAAAATTAACCATTGGGCCTATTTGAAGCAGACTTTGCAGGAATGTTTTTTGAGTCTCTCTTTTCAAAATTGATTCACAAATTTTTACATTTGTCAAAAAATGAGGGCGTGGCAGGGAGGAAGGGGCTTATCAGCCTTAGAGAAATCCTAAGAAAATTCTTTAAAAATCAACCAATGGGCCAATTTGAACCAAACTTGGCAGAATTGTTCCTTGAGTGACCCTCTTCAACATTTGTTCATAAATTTATAGTTTCGTCAAAAAATGTGGGTGTGGCAGGGCGGGGCTTATCTAACCAAGAGAAATTGTTAAAAAATTCTTCAAAAATCTTCTTCTCCTTAACCATAGGGCCAATTAAAACCAAATTTGGCAGGAATGTTCCTTGGGGGAGTGACCCTTCTTAAGATTTGTCCGCGGATTTTTTATTCATCCAAAATTGTAGGCGTGGCAGGTCAGCATTTACCGGACTTGGAGAAATCATAAGAAAATTCTTAAAAAATCAACCATTGGCCCAATTTGAACCACACTTGGCAGAAATGTCCCTTGGGTGACTCTTTTCAAAATTTTTTCTCAAATTTTTTATTCGTCAGAAAAAATTGGGCGTTGCTTATCGGACTTTCAGAAATCCTAAGAAAATTCTTTGAAAATCAACCATTGGCCCAATTTGCAGCAAACTTTACAGAAATGTTCCTTGAGTGACCCTTTTCAAAATATGTTGGCAAATTTTGTATTGGTAAAAAAAATAGGGCATGGCAGGGAGTGGCTTATCAGACTTAGAGAAATCATAAGAAAACTCTTTAAAAATCAAGCATAGGGTCAATTTGAAACAAATTTGGCAACAATGTTCCTTGAGTGACCCTTTTCAAAATTTGTTTGCAAATTTTTGATTCGTCATAAAAAGTGGGCGTGTCTTAAACTTCTTTCAGGTGAGCGATATAGGGCCATTCTGGTCCTCTTGTCACTTTCTATTGCAGACAAGTTTTCCAGGTTACGAGAAATGAAAAAAAAAATGGGAAGGTGGTAAGGGTAGGCAAAAAGATGTAGAGTTGATATAGACGGACCAAATAAATTGATGCACATTTTCGCTAACCAGAAACGCTCTTCTTATTCATGTTGACAAATTCCCGCGGTATTTTTTAGCTGCTTGTCCTATGTCCGTGTCATGTTATCCTTTCTTAAACAAAACTTTGTTTTTGGTGTCCCTAAGGACAAAAACTTGTGAAAACATTGAGACAGGCCTACTCAGCATTAATTTTCTCATTTTGCCTCGATAGTTTTGGGATTATTATACACAAGTCCTGCCATCCTCATGTTTTCATTTGCATTTGCTTCCAGTCAGACCTCACTCAATGTTTTTGTCGTTTGGGAAATGGTTAAAATGATCTTTTATAGAGATTTCAAAACTATTCTTGATTCTAGACATTTTAAATCTGTAAAATATCGCCTGTCAGCATAATCACGTTCTTATTTAGGTCTGGTCTCATGTGTGTTAATTGTGTGGGAGAGATAGCGTTTTATGGCACTTCGACATTTCAAATATACTTCCAACTTATTACCCAGGGACAAACGTAATTAAAATCATTTCTAATTCGGATGCTGCTTCAGGCATGAAATCATAAACCATTTGATTACAATAATGTTTCATTTCAACGCTTAAGGTAAGGCCTGGGTAATCAGTTATGGAACGGAATCTGTATGGTGCGTATCGACGATTTTAAACGATTCTAAGACGATTTTAAAGGGAAGTAATTTATATTGCTCTCAAATTTTTGACTTTCGTTCGGGTTTTTGCCGACTCTTCTTACAATTTAGAAGCATTTTCACAAAAACTGTTTAAAATATTCGCCGGAAATCTTAGCACGCTCAATTATTTCCGTTGTTACGAAAAACAGGCGATATTGCATCTAACGGTACTTTAAAAATGCTCGGACTTACGGAAATCACGGAATAAGTCGAAATATAACGATTATACCGGAAGTGCATTACCTAGGCCTTACCTTAAGGTAGAATATCCGTTATGTGGCCATTTTGAAAATAATAAAACATCGAATTTTTAATTACGTGTACTTGCCTATTCGGGCGCGTTGTAAACATTCGGCGGTGGAAAGTTCCACCGCCGAATGTTTTCGACCTCGCCAGAATAATATCTATGTCGCGCGAATCTCATTAGGGATGGGCTACCTTATTGTACACTAAAGTGCAGCGTTACATGGCACCAGACTGTTCACGTGTGTAGGCTGGCTTTTTCTATATTGCCTGAATAGAACAAACTGTTGGGATCGTTCAGGATCAGTTAGACCCGGCTTACGATAAGGAAAGAATTTTTAACAGAACTAGGGATGAAGATGTCGTAAAGACTTTTTATAATGCGAAACAGCAATCATTGTTTCTCAAACCCTATGTTGTGTTTACTCATTTGAATCGTCTCGTTGAGACGATTCAAATGAGTACTCACATCATAGAGTTTGGGTTTGGAATAGAAAAAAAAACAAACATAATTCCTCTATATCTGTCCCTTTTATCTGTTGTTCACGAGAATGTCCCCGAAAGCACATGTCAGCCTGATTTCTTTATATTTTTTCTCATTTCCCTTCGTGGATTGTACGTGTGGGAGGGAGATGTGAAATTAATGGCATTTAATACCTTCTCAAACCTATAACCAGGGCCCGTATTCACTAACATTTCTAAATAGATTTTCTAAAGTAAAATTAGATTCCAACCAATCAGAGTTGCCGGGACAAATGTAGACAAATGTCTCGGACACTCTGATTGGTTGGTGTGTAACTTTACTTTAGAAAATTAATTTAGACACGTTGGTGAATACGGGCCCAGGGGGCACATCAAAGACTGTGACCTAATTTGGAAGACAACAAGTGCGTCACCCTAAAGAATTTATCATTATCCTTACATGTTTTCGAAAGCTGTATTTCATGTGTTCGTTCTGATATTCTCCATCTACAGTTCTTCAGGTATAAATTTTGAAAAGGATAATATTTTGTATTTCTGTAAAATTATGTACCTACACCTAAAATGCTCCATTTCTGGTTACCATTTGTTGGCTATTTCTAGCTACCATTGGTTAATTCCATTTAAAGTATTCCCAGAGTAGTAACTAGGAAACACAATTTTAGACTGGTCCAATTTTGAAGGTAGATTCGAGTGATTGGATTTCTTTTCTCACACGATAATCTCAAATGCCGTCTATAACGGTTAGCTTGGTTACCATTTTGTTTAGTTCGCTTGACTATTCTGGATATGGAAAGACAATTTGTATTTCTGTAAAAACGTCTGTCAGCAGAAATGTTCTAGATTCTATTTCTGCTTGCCCTTTCATGATTATTTGTGTGGGAGTGAAGGCGATAAATGTCATTTTAGATTTGATATTCTGAAACCTATATCCAGGGGACGAAATTAATCAGTCTGATTTATTAACCTCTGCAGACTACCATTATCACAATATTTTTAAAGCAACAAAAAGCCGCGATCTAGAAAAAAATACGTTGTGGTATTTTAGACCTCCATGTTTGCGCGGATCCTGACATTTTCCAAAGAGAGGGCCAGTCTACATTGGCGCATGATAAAATCCTAAGAACCACTTTGTCAAGTCTTTTTGCAGACGCAAAGTGGATGGATTCCCGTGGTCCTGGGCCACACCCCTGTATCCGCGCATGGCCACGAATCTTCACAAGCTTAATATTTTCCAAAAACGGCTCAGTTTTTGGGTGATCCAACTTTAAAGCTGCTGCAGTTGACTAGATGGGTGTAATTAAGGGAAACATTTGTAAAAGGAATAGCCCAGAAAACATTGAGGTAAAAGAAGAAAATGTTGGTTACCAGTATTTTCTTCTTTTGCCTCCATGCTTTCCCCAAGCATTTTCCATCAGAGACGTCGAAACTAGGTGTCGTTTTGGAAAAAGTCAAGTATGGTCCTTAGAGGTAATGAAGAAGACATATGGGAACACCATGAATGATGTATTTTTCCAGATCCAAGCAGCTATTTTCACCCCCTCCCTTAAGTAGGCCTATGACATATTATTGAAAAGGAGGAAAATCCTGATTACATAATGATATACAAATACCCACACGTCGTATTCGGAAGGTTGTTGACCTGTTCGATAAAGAATACAGTAATCAGCATAAAGATTAAATCCTTCTATCTGTTCCTTATATCTAACATCTATATCGAAGCAACTATAATAAGTGTTAGTCTCTACACCACAACAAGAAAACAAAGACCAGCACGAAATAATAAGCCCAAACCAACAACAGATTTAATCAAACATTGAACAACAACAACAACAACAACAACAACAACAACAACAACCAACAACAACAACAACAACAACAACAACAACAACCAACAACCAACAACCAACCGCAAAAACAGAAGTTTGTCAAAATACTTTACTACCCATCATTAGATACCAAACACTTCGGGCTACTTCGGGCGTCAGTCATACCAACGGAAATTGACGAAGGATATCCTCGTCAATTTCCGTTGGCACTGATGACGTAAAAAGTGTCATGAAGTATTTGGCATCTAATGATAGGTTGCATACCTTAGTAAAATGTTTTCCCTCTATAAGGTCGATAAATCTTGGATAAAATGATAATTGTCCACGCACACATAAGCTCTAATTCTCGTTAGCCATTTTAGGAATATTTCGTGTGGGAGAGCCAACAATTAGTGCCATTTCCAATATCAATTAAAAGCAATCCTACTCTTTTCAATGCCAGACGAATGGGGACAATTGCAGAGGTTACCGCGGAAAATCGTTAAGAATCAAATCATATATTAATAATCATTTCCCGTCATATTTTTGCTATTTTTAGATTTTATATTTCTTTGTTGTGGAGATATTGAGTATAGAACTATCTCCCAAAACAGTTTACAATATTTTCAATAAGATGATTAAATCATCCCAACACAAAGACGCTCTCTGGCGCTATAAAATACAAAGGTGGTGGAAAACCTTTCTTTTTTTGAGGGGGGGGGGGGGTTGGAGTAATTGTTTGTGACAAGGAAGCTCTATATTTTCGACAATACTTTCTACCAAGTTAGACGAAAAATGTTACATTTCATAAAATTGCAGTCTGGAAATGGATTGTTGCCACATTGAAAGATTTCTTCTTTTCAGCCTTCAAGGGACAGGCAGAATAATTCGCAACAGTGAATTTCATTTGTCTTGTTTATAAAAGAATCAAAATATTTGTTGACAAAGATTGGTTAGCCGCCGAGAATAAGAATGGTTTATATACAGGGCGTCCCAAAATATGTGTCCCAATTTTAAACATCTATAAAATTGATGAATATTGTCACCGAGTAAAATCAATTACAAAGGTATGAAGGGGACTTGATAAAGTTTTGTTTGGTATATGGAACATCCATATTTACTACCTTAATATACTTAACAACATGCTTTAAAGAATTCATAATTTTTTAACTTATTTGTCTAATGACGTCAACAACGTCATTTTAAAAAAAATAGTTTGTCTCTTTTTCCCATTGTGTACTGATTAAGTAATTTGTAATTATTTGTATTCTATGACTGAATAAGGCATAATGAAGGTCTTACTACTTATAAGATAGTAATTTTAAGATTAATGATTTTTCTACCTTAAAATGAAAAGAAAAGTTATTGCTAACCCTTCCTCTAGTCGTTTCTTATTCATTATTTACCAGTAATGACTTCCACTGCATCATTGATGTTGTTTATAAATTGTTGGAATTTCAAGGGAAAAAAGTTAAATTACTACCTTTAGGACACCCCTCGCAAGGGTTTCTTGTACACGAATAGGAATGATACTTTCAATACTTTTCAAAAATGTAAATGCACTGCTCAAATCTTTGTCTCTGCAAAAAAGGACCCTTTCAAAAAATCCTTTGTCATCATCAGAATTTTAAGCGAAACAACTTTCCTCACTTCGAACAGTAGTTTTTGTGATTAATTTTACCCCTTCAAAATTTAATGATAAGACTTTCACTGCGTCTTTTCAATATGCATAATAGTCGTGGAAGACAAAATTTAAATGATCAGTTTGATAACTCTAGTATAGAAAAAGAAACTTTATCAAATTAAAAATATGTCGTCGTTGACGTCACTTGGCGAAAAAGTTGAAAAATGACATATTTCATAAAACGTGATGTGGAATAGATTTTCTAAATAAACATAGGTATTCTTTATACCAAACAAAACTTTATCATGTCCCCTTTAAACATATGTAACTGGTTTTACTCGGTGACAACACTTGTCAATTTTACAGATGTTTAAAATGGGGACACATATTTTGGGACACCCTGTATCAAAATATATTATAATTTGAATTTCAATCAGTCAGAAGCATTATTTCTGTCGTGGGTATTACTTTTGCTTCTCGCCAAATCTAGAAATTCAACATTTTGAAAAGGGTCAAAGTAATTATCATGAGGCATTGACACCATATTTCCCAAATGAGACAGGAATATTTCGGAGTGGGCGTGTTATAAATGTGGCTGCTGTGTAAGCAGTCTTTAATAATGATAATTGAAATTCTCTGCAGGATTCTAGATTTTTATTGTGATATCTTTCATTATTAGTGTCATATCAAACACATGCGATCATGTTATCTTTTTACCAAAGTGCACCTGTGGCCAGTGCCATCAAAAGATTTGAGACGTATTTTTGTCTTACGAAACTTATACGACAAAAATCGCATTTCCTAGGTATCGAGAGATTTGAAACGTTGTTATTGGCCAACATGCGCCTTAATACATTGGTAAGACAAAATTTATACGCCCTTTAAAGCTTTGATCAAACTTACCCATTGAATGTGGAAACCTGGGAAGGGGGCTCTCGTGGCATTTTAGATCAACGTGGATCCTGATCCGTGTACACGCAGTCTGATCAGGATCCATGCTATTCTCGTATAATTTCTTCAAGACTCTCAGTGAGTGTATGAATTTAACATGGACCTTGGTGATTATAAAACCTTAAAACTCATCTGGTGATGGTCAAAATTTATCTGTAATGCAAAAGACAAAATTTCGTCCCTTGACAGCCAGAAGTTGCTATCAGCAGTTAAAATTTAACTGCTGATAGCCACTTCTGGCTGTCAGGGGACGAAATTAACTATTATCTACTGCACAAAAGTAGATAATAAATGAAAAACATACTAGCCAAATAGAGAAAATGCTAATCAGAATTTTCTTCTTTCTTCTCAATATTTTTACAGATATTTCAATCATGTGTATCAAATATAGGCGAATCATTGAACACAATTCTTGGAAAGTCTTGTTACAAATGCTACTTTTTGCCAAAAATGTTCTGGGATATTTCGAAGAAGGCGTTTAAAATATGTGACTGTCTATGAAGAGGACTACTTTTTTTTGAAAATTCGATTTAAAATTCTTTGATAAAATGTAGCTTTCCAAGAAAAATGACATGTATCCTTTCTAGTTTTATAAGTGCACATTTTAAAGGATAAATAAAATAGTAGCTACTGATCAAAATATTCGCAATCTTAAGTGGTTAATGTCCTTTATCAAGCTTTAATACGCGTTGATCTTGCAGCTACCGTATGAGATTGCTTAATCAGATTTAAAATAAAGACTCGTTAGTATGAACAAATGAAGAAATAGCTTGTGACAAAAAAATGGTCTGTTTCACAATGTTATCTGTACAAAGTGCAGCAAGAAACAAGGATTGTAATTGTTTAGTAGTTCAGTGACATTCGTAAGGAGTAAATTGTTGCTTTTCAACAAAAACCTCGTAACTGCTGCACTGCAGCTTAAAACAAGCTGCAGTTACGAGGTTTTTGTTGAAAAGCGACTGAGTTCTTGCTTTTACGAGAAGTAAGCACTTTGTTGGTGCCACAAACCCATTAACACACAGTTTCCTGTTTTGACGCCTTTGAAAAAGACAATCTTCTGAGAAAGTTACAACGCAGCATAATTACAATTCAATACTTTACACACTCAGCAAAAGAGCTAACGCATCACTTTTTAAAATTGCATAACTTCTTTATTGTCAAAGATTTATAATTTGGCATCCGACAAGTTTCTGCACTCGTCCATAAAAGTATTTTCAAGTTTTCTTTCCTATGTGACGTGTCATTCAAAAAGGGGACCAAAACAGTTTTTCGGCTGGTGTAGCTTGTGATCTCTTTCAATCATTTTTGTTTGAATTGATTTTAAAAGCCTGTTTATTGTGAAATTGAATTCTGAAAAAATCAATTCCTTATCTAACGTTATAAGGGCTGTTCGCGGGCAACGCAGCTCGCATAGACGCACTTTTTTAAAAGATAAGATCAATTTTCCAAGGTCAAGGTCACAAGGTCAAATATTATGGTCTCAGGTGAAAGGTCTTGAGACCTGTCTATGTGTGAAATATCAAGACTGCATCTTATACAGTTCATAAGATATAGACCGATACGTTTTTGTCTACGTAACCGACGTCGCCGTCGACGCCGACAAAGAAACCAACGACAAAAGTGATGTATCATTACCTCTGCGGGAATAAATTACGCGCCCACAAAAGTGTTTAAGCCGTCAATTTGTTTAAGGAAGGGTAACTTTTCTACACAGGAGCTCTTTCAGCCAATACAAAAGGTTTGAAAGTTATGCATGAATTTCCAATTTTAATCAATTTTCAGAAATTATGAATTTTAGAATTAAGGGTGTCCTAAATAAAAGTTCAATATTTCCGAAGAGACAGTAGCATTTACTGTGAAATGTCATAGGCTTCTTATGAAATAATGCTAGTCGGCACGTGAAAATTTTGAACGCATTCTGTAGATTCGTTAAAACAATATTATAAAAGATCTGAGTGATGCGTTAGCAGTTTTGCCGAGTATAGTATTAGCCAGTTTGAAATGATCTGAGATACGGAAAAAATGACTACAATGGCATTTGAGACCAACATGAATCGAGATTAGACTGTTTTTGATATAACGTTAAATTAGAAACTTTTAAAAAGGGATTGCAATGGATATTTGAAATACTTGACGAAACAAGCAAAACATTCGTAAACAGTTACTGGTGTTGTAATATTAAGATGTCGAAACATAAAGAGAAGTAGCTGTTCATTAAGCATTGCTCGTTTTCCGCCACTATTTTTGGGAAGCAAATTTTGCCTCTATGCAGCCACCTCTCTCTGAACTTTACCATTCTCTGCATACCACACAACATCTTCCAGTCCTCCTCACTATAAATAGTTCTATCAAAAGCAAAGGTTAATGAGGTAACAGTTATTCGAATATTCAAAATGTAAGACAGAAGTTATACATGTAGATATTGAATTTTGTTACTGACAAAGAAACATTCAATTAATTATGTCTCTAAGAGAAGAAAAGACCGACATAGTAATTTGCTTTATTATGGTTCAAAGATCAGTCCAATGACCTTCATCGTAAATGGGTCAGTCAAGTTTACTGAACTATAAAATATATCCAAAGCTATAAATAGTTAATTTAGACAAACGATAGATATGCATGAAGGTTGTGCTAAAAATAGACACAACAACTCCAGCATGCCATGGAATCAAGGTATTCAAATGGATAATCAACGAACCTAATCAAAGTACTCTATTTCTGGACAGGCCTACATTATCAACAAATTTGGTTCCCAGCAGTACTTTCAGCACTTTGATTTGTACCTGTCTTTGATGGTGGAGTCAAAGGTTCATCAAAATGGGTTATGATAAGCCGTATGACAAAATGTCAGATTTTAATTTAGGTCTCAAATATTGCAAAGACTCTGGAATATAATACAAACTTCATTATTCTCATCTGATTTAAGAATGTTTCGAAAGTTATGCAGCGCTGCATTAAAAGTTTACAGGCATTGTCAACATTTTATATGATCATGTTTTTACTATGAAACATCATTCTGTCTCGATCTGGCGCCACTTTGACTGTTCTAGGAACATTACGTTTGTTTTTTTTGTTCAATTATTCACTTTAGGTTGTAATATTGTAGAAATGAACCTCGGCGGTTTTATGGTTAAAGAAATCGGCAGGATGTCATTTTGCATTCTTTGACTATTCTTATATTGTTCAACTGCTGTCCCATTCGAAACAAAATTAAAATCTTTGTGTGAACCTGTTTCAATGTGTACCTTAAAAGAACGCCTACATCATCACGGTGCCCCCACCCCATATATATTTTTTTCATTTGTTAGCCTTTTTCTCATTTCTGTTTTTCCAAAGTCCTTGTCTTTTCGGCTGGTTGGCCTTTATTTATGGTAAGAAATCAATTATCATCGTTTGTACACATTAGATTGCCTACAGCTATTGATCTATGTTAGATCTATTTAGAAATGGTTTCACACTTGACCAAATGCTGATGAACTAGTGCAAAATAAATGCAAGTGCATGAAAAATAAATATGCTCACAAAAGTTTTGCGATAACCGCTCATTTCTGCAAAAGTTGAAGCTTCCTTTTCTTCAACATGGGAAGAGGTTTAGCATGTGGGAACTTGGGAATGTAGCTATCAATCCTTTGCGACATTTCTCTATTTTCTCTATTTCCAGGGAATCTCTGGGGAAACAAGAATGACGAGGTGACAATCAAGTGCACTCACCGAGACACGCGGGGGAACAGCATACAGAAATAATCCGATTGGAGAAACTTAAAAGGCCAGGAAATATCATAATACAGCAATTATCACTGACGACACCGTGTAAATCTTCCTGTCTGGTTCCCGAGCTTCAATAAACAGTCTGGTTCCCTGTTCAATTGTCGGTCAAGATGGAGGGGATGAGCAACAAAATCTACGGTCGGGACATGATTGATTCGATGTTGACTTATGTCAATAAGGATCTCTTAATCTGCAAACTTTTCTATTTCTTCTTTTTCGCCGCTTTTGGGTCGTTGTATCCATTGCTGGCCATCTACTTCAAGCAACTAGGAATGAATGCTACACAGAGCGGTATTCTAATAGGTTTTAGGCCATTTATTGAATTCTGCAGTGCGCCGTTTTGGGGAGGCGTTGCGGACAAAACGAGAAAATGGAGACAGTTACAACTCTTCTCACTTTTCTGTTGGATAGTCTTTACTCTTGCAATGGCGTTTGTAAAACCAGGACACGAAAAATGTGTAGGCGAATTCAACGTTACGGACACTGATATTATAAATTTTGAGAAGGACTTAATACGTCCGGCCTATAGTACTGTTTATTACCGGCGAGAGGATGTCAAGGACGCCTTCTTCTCACTTTTACTTATTGTTGTTATCGGAGAGTTTTTCAGTGCCCCCGCCATTACGTTCGCAGACGCCGTAACGTTGTCCTATCTTGGTGCCGACACTGACAACTACGGTAGACAGAGAATGTTTGGGTCCCTCGGTTGGGGTCTATCAATGTTCTTCGTTGGCATGGCTCTAGATCACTCTACCACATTCCCAGATCATCCATGTAAGAATCAACATCAAAAGGAGAAAGATTACATCGTCTGTTTCGCTGTTTTCTCTGTATTAATGAGCTGTGCATGGATCACGGCCACTCAATTCAAATTTCCGGGACAGGATGACGGCAAGGAGCAAACATGGCCGGCTGTTCTCCTGGCAATGAAGGACAAGGTCACCGAAACATTTGGCGGGAAGAAGAAAACTGACAGAGAAACCTTAGTAGAGGAGGACGACGAATTCAAGTTTGGACAACCTCGTAATACTGTTACAGGAACTGAGAACACTGAAAAGGGTAAACTGTCTGAAAACGGGAAGCCGTTACAAATATCGCTTGAATCAAAGAAGGATATGGTATCGGACGTTATCAACAGTCCCGGAGCTGTACCAATGCAACCCCCGGATCCGGACGAGCCGTTCCTGGGTCGATGGATAGCTGTGTTGAAGCTGCTGGCCCAACTGAAGTTTGTGACGGTGCTGTTTGTAGTCTGGTTCATGGGGTTTGGTATAGGGCTGATATTTACATTCCTGTTTTGGCATCTACAAGATCTAGGTGGAAGCCCCACGTTGTTTGGTATAGCATCGGTGATCAACCATATCTCAGAACTTCTAGCCTACTTCTTGTGTTCCAGTTTTATAGCTCAGTTTGGTAAGTATGAATGAAGTTTTCCAATTAACCCCTTCTCGATTGTTTGGGTAATCAGCATTCTGCTTTTCTATGAAAAAAAAACTCATTTCCATAAATAATTGTTTGTGCACTGTGTAAATCATTTACCTGTCAAAGAAAGAGAAAAACCGTTTGATACAAAAATTAAAAAGACAACCCCCAACTATTACAAAATCCGTTTCTGTTGGTCCTTGTCTTTTCTATCTCATAGTACACTTAAGACATGTAAGCAAAGTAAGAATTTATTTCATAAGTAAGTGTTAAAACAAAACAATAGTCAAACGTTTGGTTATTGGTTATTAGATTTGCACCAGATATTTATATCGGTATAAAAAGATTTTGTACTTAACTAACTTTTGGAAGGATAATATATAGCATAATTAAATCATAAATGAATAACTATGTACAGTAGCTTTTCAATGCTCATGAATGCTCTATTTTTTGAAACGGTCACATTTTCTCATGTATGGATGAATACTCGCTTTGTTATAAAATAAAGAAACGCCCGCATAAAAAGATAACATCTCAAAACATCTCCAAACCTCACATTTCGGCACAAATCAGTATGAAACATTAAGCTGTGTCAGGGGGTTAAACGCTAAGTGAGGATCGATTTTCCATTGGTAAACTAATATAATGGATCTGAATTGCTCGTAATTTTGCCTTCCGGAAATCAGCGCATTTACCCTTATAGAATCGCTTGTATGATTTTTTTCTTTGGAAATAGTAATCTTTAGTTTAATATGAAACTTTGCAAAGCATGATTAATTCCAAAGGAATTGATTAAACCATTTTCATTAAACATTGAATTTGGCTTTCCTAGCAGAAAAGACATCGGAAAGCAAAGAGAGAATGCTGCAAACTAGCATTTATTCTTCCATTAACTAGTAATACTATGCATTAATCAAACTTTTATTATGCTCCCCGAAGGGAGAGTATATAGTCACCGCTTTGTCTGTCCGTCCGTCCGTCCTGTCCGTCCGTCCGTCCGAAGTGATTTCTCCATAACCCTTGGGCCAAATCAAATGAAACTTACCATGTGAACTCATTATGACATAATCCCGATGTACTTTTCCCGATTTTTGGATTTGAGGCCTCGTCATGGGAAAAGGGGACTTAAGGTAAAATACAGTTTTTCTCTAATTTCTCCTAGTCTAATGGTCAGAATTTGATGAAATTTCATATTTGAGTAGCAAATCAGTTGCCCTTGACAATAAAGTGCTCTCCATGGCTTACATTTATTGTGACAATGCCTTATTCGGGGAGCATTGTCCGTCTCCGACGGCCCTTGTATTGTCTGCCATCGCTTCGACGTTGACGCGCCAACAATGTGGCCGGCCGGGGCCATAGCGCAGTTGGTAGCGCATCGAACTTTCACACATAAGGTCACACATATGTGACCCGTCACGCTAAAACTTAAAGGGACATTATCCGAACTCCAAAAATCCAAATTCTGACAAACTTGTCAGACTCAGCACAGGTCAACCAGATCCCGTATGAGAAAAATGAAGATATAGTACAGTAGGGAACACATTCCACATTTAGAAAATTACATACAAGTGAAAAGTGTCGGCCCTAGTCAGGCTGCGTGGACTGCGCAGACTGACTAGGGTCGATATTTTTTTCACACTTCCTATAAGGCCCCTTTAAGCGTGACGGGTCACATATTCTAAAAAATTGTCTCCCATCATTAGTTGAAAATCGTAAGCATGTTAGCAAGCAGCCGGAGTCTGCGAAAGGAAGTCGTGGTAGCATTGGTAACAGAAGCAACAGTAAAACGTGGTAAGATTCTCTTGTCTCTTGATATGACGATATGAGTTGAAAGAGGTATTAACCCCAATTCAATCATTTGAATCAATCAAAGCATCCGGTTCCGGTAATGGCGGGATAAACAAAACTGACCAAGGTTAAAAATAGTAAATTAGTAAGTTTCTACGGCGTATATACAGAATTTGAGTCGATAAAGTCGCAGCGGAACATCTTTTCTATCTAACCTGGCTATTGATTGTCTCTCGAAAATTGAACTTTGGACTCTGTGAGGATCGAAAATTACAAAGGCAATTGTGTATTGATCCACTACGATCAAATTTTCGTCACGCATGAATTAGCATTAAAGGGACATTCTGTTTAAATCCACGATAACACAACATACGACCTTCACGAGTAATGAGCAAAGAGCAGACGCCGTCAAAGCCCGAAAACACTAAAAAGAGACTATTAACATCTCCTATTGATAATACTGACACGAAAAAAAGTAAATCAGTGATGGCTGAACCCCAACCTATGGAAGGGAATGTTAGTAACACACCTTGTGAAACCACTGCCAACATCACATTAACTGACGAATGCGTTGAGCAAATTACAGAAATTGTTTCAGGAAGTCTCAAGAAACAAATCTCTTACATGGTGTCTACCATTGTAGATGGTGTGCTGAAAGGCTTACATGCTAGGATTTCGTCTCTAGAAACAGAAAATTGTGACCTCAAAAAGCGCGTTGTTACATTAGAGGAGCGACTGGACAAAGCAGAACAATATAGCCGCCGAAATTGTTTAAGGATCTCAGGAATTGTTGAATCACAAGATGAAAATCTTGATGAGAAAATAATTACAATGGCGGACGCTATCGACGCAGATCTAAAACTAGAGGAAGTGGACAGGGTTCATAGACTAGGTAATCCGAAAACGGAAGGACCAAAGCCTCGAGATATTATAGTTAAGTTGGTGAGCTATAGATCTAGACAAAAATTGATGTCGAATAAACAAAAACTAAAAAACAATGGTTATGTCAATGTCTTCCTTAATGAGGATCTTACACGCACCAGGGATAAACTATACTATAACTGTAGGAAAATGCTTAAGGATAAAGTAATTTCTGGCACTTGGGTGAAGGATGGTGTTATACTTGTGAAAGATTTGGACTCAAAAGTGCTTAGAATTGAGACACCCGACCAACTAAATGAATTCAAAAAGAAATGTAATTACGAGAACAGTGAAAACAGCGACTGATCGCGGACTGATCTACTTTACACCGCCAAGACAACGATTTACAATCGTTGCTGGATTTTCTGTCTCGTTATCACCCTCGATGTTTGACCCTTTCCCAAACGGCAAAGAGAATCTCTAACAAAATTAATGTTGTAGACAAAATTTCACTCGTGTTAAATATTACGCATACAGTATTCAAACAAAAAGAGAAAATATCATCAGAATTTTCTTCCGTTGTTTAAATGTTTTCTGAAATCTTCCTAAGCATTTTCCACTAGGGACATCAAAACTGAGTTTTGATTGGGAAAGGTTTTGGTAAATTGTTAACGGACATGTACCTTTAACAAAAACAGTTGTATCAATTGTACATAAAGTGATCTCCTACACACATATTTTACCTTTGTAAACACAATGTTGCAATATGTGTGCACTAGATCACTTTCAAATGCATCTCAATTTCTACCCTTGTCAAATTGCGAATTTCTTTAGTTTCGTTAAAAATACTATGTCTTTTGCTTTTACCCATTGCCATATGAAAAATTTTTAGAGTTGTCCAAATTCAAAGATGATGCAGACAACAAATTCAAATGAATGATGAAATTTAAAGATTTTGGGTCATTTGTGGTGGAGAGCGTTGTGGTAGATGAAGAAATTGCTTGTCACAAGCAATTTCTTAATTCTCCACAATGTTTTCCAAATCCTTGATCTTGTGAGGGAATCAAAAGGCGTCACTGTGTAGTAATGGATTGAAAATTTCCATTGTTTTGTTGTGTTTTTGTGTTATGCTTCAGATATATATTATGTCATTTAGTAGATTTGTTTGCAATTCAACATAAATTATCATGCAAAAATAATAATAATAACAATAATAACTTGTCTAAAAAGAATTGTTAACACAAACATATTGCAGAATTATGAAATATCATTTACAAGTATTACAGGATAAAATGTACTTAGTAGAAAAGGGAATGCACAGGTTACCAGCAACTTCTTTTCCCCTCTACTCTACATGTATACATGATTGTTATCTAACTTAATTCTTTCGTATAGCTGACGATAATTCACCTGGCAGAGCATCGCATTCGATTAGCATGGGCTGCTCTGCCAGGTCATTTATCATTTATCGTGAGGTATAATAGCTTCAATTATTATCAAATGATACAGTATTGTATTCTCCAAAATGAATTATTAAAACCCATGCCACATGCATGCTGAAGTGTAGAATATGATGAGAGTAGAGATGAAATCGATAATTATCATAATTTCATCTTTTTCCCATTAACATTCTCAAAGCCTGGTATAATGGGTATGAAAGAAAATGGTCTCGTTTGAAAAAGGCGTAATTCATAATTTTCAAAACAAATAACAAAAAGTGATCAAATCCACAATGTTTGTGTTGGGATATTTATAAAAAATTTCAGACAATTAAGTCATATAATAATTATGTTGTAGACAACGAATTGAAACTTGTGCTTATATCATTTGTGTACATTATGGCTTAGCGCATTGAGGCAAAAGTGGAAAATGCTGATCACCGGCATTTTCTTCTTTTGTCAAAAAGTTTCTTAAGTTTCATATGGAAGGCCGTGTCTAACACGGATGCTTAACAAGTATTTATTTTGTTTTGTTTTGTCAATGTTAAACGTTATCAGAAAACATTGAGGCAAGAGTGGAAAATGCTGGTCACCAGCATTTTAATGCTGGTCACTGGCATTTTCAACTTTTGTCACGAAGTCTCTTAAGTTTGTTTTGCGTTATCATCTCGCATTATATCAGTTGTTTATATTTAGGTGGATAATGACACAAATCGATTATCTCCCTTTATGGCCAGGACAAACTGAACCATACAAAAAGTAAAATACTATTCATTATATTTCCCAAATTTTTCTAACGATATTCAAGATAAACCGTACTTGCCTTACAACACTTGATAAATGATAAGCAAAAACTAATTGAATGACTGATGCTTGTTCAATGAGTTTCCTAGATAAACAGGAAAACATGATTAATTATAGCTAACTAATTTCATTATGGTTATCAAATTGTTAACTTCCTTACTTATACATTGTGTGTTATGACCAAGTACTGTAATCTACATATTTATGACTGATTCATAGAGTGTTCCGATAGATCTTATCATCTTACAGTAATTACATAATTTCATATTTAAATTAGAAATAGTAACGTACCAGTTGGGCAACATGATATTGAAACTTCATACAACATGTTTGACTCAATAACTTAATATCTTATTGTAATGTGTAGTCTAGCAGATAATATTTGAAAGGATGAAATTTTAAGAATTTACTTTCTTGCTTTCAAAGCAATCACCCACATAATTATTTTATTCACTCTTGCTAACGCTGCATTAAATACAAAATATTTGTACATAAGTTAAAATGACATTTCAGAATTTTTTGTCATAAATTTTACTTTTATTTTAATCTGAAAGAGCATATCTCCTTATGAAAATTCTGAAAATTTCAAGCCAAAATATTGCACCGTTTACGAGAAATTTATATTTTTGTATTAAAATTGAACAAATTGTTGTGGACAACAGTTCGGATTTATATGCAATTTATCGATTATGTCTCAACTTTAAATGCGTGTATCTCGCTTATTGGCAACAACTTAAAAAAACCAATAGTATTTATACTCATTAGAATAACCAATCTTTGCATCAAGACATACTTTAAAAAATTGAAATTGGAATGAAATGTCCCTTTAAAGGGTTGGTGCAGAACTGTTGTAAGTGCGCAAGGAACCTATGCGCACTTACAAGCTCTGTACTTATCCTTCAAACTACAAGCTGTATTAGTAATCAGTACTATTTTCAAACCACACTTCACATATTTTATCATAAATGCTGTTGATACTACCATCTATTTATCATGCATCAAATTGTTCTCATATTTTTCTCATATTTTCTTTACTTAATTGTTTTCCTTTCAATTTGAATAGAAATTTTACTGTCAGTTGGAATATGTTGAACTGGTACGCTAGTCACAAGCTCAAGTATTTGAAATTTCCGATACTTGCGCGTCAAACAATTTGTTACGTATTTTATCCACCATAGGTATTGAAATTTGCGCTTGGCGCGCGACTATCGGAATATTTCACTCAAAAACGCATGGCTGCAATAAACGTGTACATTTTATCGTCAACTTAATAGGAGTTTTGCTCAACTATTTTTACTTTATTTGTAAATTGGGAAAATCACTACTAAAATGTACAGCAAATGGACTGTTATCATACCTAGTTGGCTCATTCACACATTTTGTATTGCATATTTTACTGATACTATCAGGAGATATAGAGACTAACCCCGGTCCGGAACGTGAAGCTGCATCCCCAACTATTTTAAACAGTATTTCCATCGTTCATTTAAACATTCGCAGTATACGTAACAAGTTAGATTTTATCTCCGATTCTTTATCTGATTTCGATATTATGTGTTTTACAGAGTGTCATTTAGATAATAACGTACCGGACGCAGACTTGACTGTGGACATACATGACGGTGTAATGTATAGACAGGATCTTACGGCACATTCTGGTGGTCTTATAACATATGTTTCTAATTGTCTATATTCTAAGAGAAGACTTGACTTGGAATCATGTTCTGTCCATTCTATCTGGGTCGAGGTTACATATAGATCTACATCCTTCCTACTTTGCAATATTTACAGATCCCCAAACTCACCAGTTGTCTTCTGGGACAATTTTAATACGTCGCTTGAAAGAGCCCTTGAGTCAAATAAAAATATCATCATTGTGGGAGACTTAAATCAAGACCTGTTGGACCCGACCGAAAGACAACTAACAAATTCAATATCTCTAAATAACTTAACAAATGTGATCACTAGACCGACCCGAGTGACAGCACATACTGCGACCTTGATCGACCCAATCTTAGTCACAGATACTATAAGTGTAATTCAGTCAGATACCATTGACATCAATGACGTCATAAGTGATCATAAAGCTACTACCGTAATGATAAAATTCAATAATTTACCATCAACGTGCACAAAAAGAAAAGTCTGGTATTACGACCGTGCTGACTTTGTAGAGCTCAACAGACTGATAGAAGTAGAAAATTGGGACTTCATCGATTTATTGTCGGTTAATGACGGGTGTGATAGATTTACATGTAGGTTACTAGAAATGATGTCCCAATGCATCCCTTCTAAAGAAGTCACTATTAGACCCAACGACAGACCATGGTACGATTCCGAAATACGACGCCTCAGTAGACAACGAGACAGACAAAAGAAGATTGTGACAAAAAATGGACGGAGATCAGACTGGGACAAATACAAGACTCTTCGAAATCGAGTCAACAATTTGAAAAAAGTGGCAAAACAACGATATTTCAGCAACCTAGATGAATGTTTGTCCGATTTTCGATTTCAAAATCCTGCAAAGTATTGGAAGCATATAAAAACATTGATTAACATGAATAAAAAATCTGAAAAAATACCAATTCTCAAAAGTACTGAAAACGATTTAGAGACTATTCACTACACGGATGACGAAAAAGCGGAATGTCTAAATAACTTCTTTTCCTCAATTTCAAATGTTGATGACTCGCATGTGTCCCTACCACGATTTGATTTAAAAACTAATAGTAGTCTTAACAACATACATATCTCTACCAATGAAATTGAAAATTTAATCAGTACCCTGAATATTAACAAAGCTGTAGGTCCAGATCTTATAAGTCATAGGCTCCTTAAGAATATAAAAGCAAGTATAGCTACACCTTTATCTAAACTCTTTAACAAACCGCTTAACGATCAGGTCTTTCCTATAAAATGGAAAGAATCAATAGTTAATCCTCTATTCAAAAAAGGTGACAAATCTTGCGCTTCAAACTATCGCCCAATTTCACTTCTAAGTTGCATTGGAAAGCTTATGGAGAGATGTGTCTATAAACATGTGTATAATTATTTCCACTCTAATAGCTTAATATACCGGAACCAGTCAGGTTTTTTATCTGGTCATTCTACTGTCCACCAATTGCTCGAGATATATCACCAAATTGTTTCGTCTTTAGATTCAAAGCAGAACTTGTGTATGGTATTTTGTGATATATCAAAAGCTTTTGATAGAGTTTGGCACAAAGGACTATTGTTTAAACTAAAACAATTAGGTATACAGGACCCATTACTCGAATGGTTTAGAGACTACTTGACGGATCGGCAACAGTCAGTCATAGTCAATTCGTCAAGGTCAAGTCTAAGGTCAATTAACGCGGGCGTTCCTCAAGGCTCAGTTCTCGGTCCATTGCTCTTTCTCGTTTACGTAAATGACATCTCTGATAATTTGATAAGCATTTCGCGATTGTTCGCCGATGATACATCTTTAGCATGTTCTGCGACACATTTAGCCGATATTGAAGGTATCTTAAACCATGACTTAGTAATCATATCTCAATGGGCCAAACAATGGCTTGTAACATTTAACCCGTCTAAAACCGTCGCTATGAATTTTTCAAATAGGCATAATATTCAACATCCAAACCTGTATTTCGATAATGTAAAACTAGACTTTGTTCAAAGTCACAAACACTTAGGATTGACTCTTAGTAGTAATGGTAAGTGGCACCAACATACAAAAAACTTGTTTAATTCGGCTTCAAAACTATTAGGAATGATGAGATGTTTGAAATTTAGATTAAAACGAGATTCCTTAAATCAAATTTATATATCGTTCATACGCCCAATTTTAGAATATGCATCTGTAATTTGGGATAATTGCACGATTCAAGAAAAGGAAACCCTCGAAAAACTCCAAATCGAGGCTGCTAGAATCGTCACAGGGCTAACAAGATCAGCGTCTTTAAACAATATTTATAAAGAAATTGGATGGCTAACTTTAAATAACAGACGAAAATACCAAAAACTCATATTAATTTTCAAAATTCTTAATGGTTTAACTCCTACGTATCTTCAAGACATTTTCCCGGGGCATGTTCATAATAGAACCCAATACGGATTACGCAATGCAGAACATATCGATTTAATTGCTTGTCGAACCCAACTTTTTGCCAGTTCCTTCATTCCATCTGCAGTTACCCTATGGAATGACCTTCCTGCAGACATTAAATCAATACAATCTTTATCATTGTTCAAATCGCGTATCTTACAAATGTATTCCGTTCCTAGTGTTCCCAAACATTTTCATGTAGGTGAGCGAAGGTTATCAGTATATCAAACTCGGATTAGGAACAAATGTAGCGACCTAAAAAATGATTTATTTCTTAATCATATCACTCCAGATGCAATTTGCAACTGTGGACATGCAATTGAAGACGCTGAACATTTCTTGTTTCGTTGTCCTTTATATATTAATTCGAGACTACGACTATTCCATTCGCTGCACAGATACCATCCTTTGAACGAAACATTATTACTTTTTGGATCTGAATTTCTCACATTTGAAGAAAACTCTTTCATCTTTAAATCAGTTCAAAACTATATAAAAGAAACAAATAGATTTGGATAATTTCGTTTTGCAGCCTCATCAGCAGACCATCATCATCTCCCAACTGACAAGAACTACTTCTATTCTCTTTTTTTTTCTCTCTTAAGAAAGATTAATACATATTTATACCATCTATAATCCTGTTCCATTACCGGAATAGCATTGTCATGTATTTCCACTTAGAAAATTGTTGTTTGTAAGTGATCATACTTGTATAGCCGTTGAACTGTACGCACGCAAGCGTCTAGTTCAGCAGGTATACAATGTATGTAAAACTGATGACTCTAGACCAGGTTTGTTATAAGGGAATGGCCGTATCTAAGTTGCTAGAACTTGTGGCCAGACCCTTTTGCCAACTGTTGATTTTCACTTGCTGTAAAAACTCTACATGTATGTAAATATTGATGGCAATAAAATATGTTTAAACTAATTTGAATCAATCGAGAATTTTGTAGTTTTGAAAGGTGTTAATACCGATAACCAAAGATTTAATCCTTTCCTAAACGGAGAATGTGCTGAATTTTAGCATTTTTCTTCTTTTGTCTCATTTTTTCCCAAGCCTATTCTATTTGAGAAATTCTAACTCATGTCTTATTTGGGGTAAGGTTTGAAAACAGAAAAATACAGATAATCGATGAACCGCGAGACTTATAATGGTGCTTTATTGCTTTACCTGCTGACCGAGTAAAAGAAAATAGGAACAAGTTATTTGTGTTTTTCCTGTTATAACGCTAAATTTGTCCTCTAATGGAAGATGGCTATAAAATAAATGAGCCGGGATCTGGGAAAAAGACCCAAGCAGTATTTTAGACCACAATGTTTCCAGATCAGCCACTAGGCTACCAAACATGGAGGGGAAATACGTTATATTACAACAACAGCAACGATTGCAGAAAATGAATGCCTAACATACATGTATTTGAAAAAAAATGAAGCGGAGAACAAATTAATGTGATCGTCAATTATTTTTTTAATCGAGTGTTGTTTATAAATCTACCAAATCTGACAAATCCTGACATTTCTACATGTTTTCTGCTGCAAACAAAACACATATTACCAGATTGAAGAATTTCTGCAGTTGTTGTTGTTGTTGTTACTAAGTCATGTGGTTCCCTGTCTTGCTAGCCGAGCAGCTTGTTAATGATAACTTAAAATTGTGTAGAGACTCTAAGAGATCAACCTTGATTTTGGTCAGACTGCGAGAAGAGACCGACCCGGATCTATGTTGGTCTCAAATTTAAAAGGGTTCATTTACTAAGTCCCGTCTGAAATGGTCCTTAATTCATTTTATTCTAGAAGTGACACGCATGGTATATGTGTTTACGATATTGTTGTTTAGGATTTTATTAAGAAATGGACATCATCAAATATTTTATTGTGCTAACAACGACTTTTTGTAACCACAGATCTGTCAAGATATAGTACGACATGTTTGAGGATAACAAATTACAAAAGTTGGCCACGGACAACGAAGATAGTCTATTCAGGAGCTAGTCAGAAAAAGGTCAAATTGTAAGATCAATGCCACGTGGACAGAGGTCATGGTCTCAAATGAAAAGTTTTGACAGAAGATATCCACTTAACGCATTACCGCACAGTGACTCTTTTTGACTCCTAAAATGAAAAAGGCTTTGGAAAATATTGTGGAAAATTAAGAAATTGCTTGTGACAAGCAATTTCTTTATTTTCCACAATATTTTCTACCCTAACAGTTGTAAAAATTTCAGATTCATTCACATTGAAAATGTCGTCTGCAACTTCTCTCAATTTGGACCAGTCTAAAATTTTATCGTTTGGTAATGGGTTAAGAAATATCAGAACTATATCTTCAATTGCGCATAAGATATAGGCCAGGTTGAAGGTCTTTAAGGTAGAGCCAAACATCAAGGTCATGGTGACGAGGACAAAAGTCATCGTCTAAAATGAAAGCGTTTGGCAAGGAAGTACATATATCCACGTGTGATATACGGGTATCATGACTCTTTTTGCAATAGTACATAAGATGTAGACCAGGCCCCGGTTTCTCGAAAAAACTTAAGTACGTTCTCATGCTCAAATCTGAGCACCGTGCTCAAATCGCACGAAATCCACGTGAACTTCAATCGAATACCCTTCAACGTTGGAGAGTATCCCTTTGAAGTTGAGCATGTTCTCATGAGAATGTACTTAAGTTTTGTCGAGAAACCGGGGCTTATTGTAAAATAGATTCAAACTCCAAAGTGAATATCACCTAGTCAAATGACTTGATTACAAAAGAAAGATTTTGACAGGCATCCATATGTAAAATCTCGAGGTCAAATGTCATGATCTCAAATGAAAGATCTTGTTAGGAGGTACCCATGTGCAAAATGTCTTATGTTCTATCTATTATTACACATCCTGCTGTTTGCACATAATGCTGTTTGCATAGGTGTGTTCCTCGGTCAACCTTACGTGTTCCTTTGATATAATAGGATATAATTCTAGGATCTAATTTTTCCGGTTAGCCCTTTTCTGACACAATTTCTACTGGAATAAAGCCAGGCATAACGTGAATGCCGACTGGCCTTGTTCTTTTTTACTGGCCTTGTTCTTTGTTACCTGTCAAAACCACTGTCAGACTATGTTGGGATACATACGATATAGAAAGCGTTTTGTATACTTGTATTTTCCCACATTTCAGGCCACATCAATGTTCTGTATGCCGGGCTGCTGGGTAACGTCGCTAGGTTTATCTATATATCTGTACTGAAGAACCCCTGGTGGGTGCTACCATTCGAGTGTGTCCAAGGTAAGATACATTCATCAATATGAACAGAAGGTAGAACTGTGGTTTCAAGAACGATGCACCCACATATAAACTGCGAACTTAGTTTCGTCGCCAGTCACTCACGGAGTAATCACAATTAAATGGCATACAATAATGCGCCCACGGTGCGAAAAAATGTACGACCGGCCATTTTTGGCGTGCATCAGCCGTGATGTCGACGCAAAATTATGTGAGACCAGAGCCGCGTTCTTTAGAGCGAGATTTTTTAAGATTTCTTAAGATGTTTTAAGATGAAGACTTTGACCTAGCTGTTCCGAATGCTCCATATTTATACAAATTACGTCATCATGACGTCATTTGTATAAAGCATGGAGCATTCGGAACACCGCGGTTTATAAATTATGGAGCGTTCAGAACCGAGGGGTTCCACACGAAGTATAGGGTAATGGCGCCTCCCATTGAGCGTCTTAAAAATCTTGCTCTAAAGAGCGCTTTATCCTAAAATATCTTAAGAAATCTCAAGATATCTCAAGACATCTCGCTTTAAAGAACGCACCTCAGACCTTTAATTATTGCTGTAGTGGAATCATTACGTGTAAGCAGATGATAATGTTGGCGACTTATATTTATCTGTGCAAATGACAGAATGCAAAGCCCGGAGAGCTCAGTTGGTAACGTCGAAGTCTGTCAATCCATGGTCGTGAGTTCGAACCCCAGCTCAGCCAATATCCATTGTTTCATTTAAAAAAATGATCGTTTGTCCCTCCCTCGCCAATGGTTGTAAATCATCTATGTGAGAGAACAGCTGGATGCTCGGTTTGGATATTGTGGTTGTATTTGAAATGTCTCTGCTCTTGAAGGCATGTTTATAGTTTGCAAAGTAGTCTAGTATTCACCAAAGAGACGTCAACCATAGTAAACGGGTATAAATGGAATGCAAGAAAATAGAATTGGTTCCCACCAAAAGCCAGAATGTATTGTGATGTTTTCCCAATCTTCTAATTAATTAAAGACGTCATAACAGTATGGGCTTTTTGGATTTGTTTGGGTTAGGGGTGAACCAGTTAACATGTCTTATCCATGTTGTGTACAATGTGCACATCATTAAAGAAGTTGAAATTCAAGCTGATAAAACAAAGAACACGCCATTGTCTTGTGACTTAAGCTGGACACGAATTGAACATTTCCTCTGGGAAACACTTGCAGACAAATAACTGGTTTTATCCGTTTTATTAGATAAGTATAATAATCTCCAAATTGGTTTTGCTTGTCTGGCAAATAAATGACAAAAGCAAGCTTTATTTGTAGTCTGAATATCGTGCCATATTGCACTATTTTTGAAACTGGAACATTGAAGTTTGTTTATAGTAGAACTCTTTGCTATTATGCAGCATCAATTGGTGTTTAACTAAAGCTTCTTGTACCGTTTTTCTTGTACATGTATTCCAGTACAGGCAAAGTTGCACGCCAGCGTAATTAATTATGATTCATAAATTGATTCCATACATGCCATATTTTATTCAGCATAAACGGTAACTATACATACATAAATATCGCCTCTATTATCGGTATGTAATAGTAGAGTCGCTTCAATATTGAACACAGAGAGGCATCGTTTGACTTATACCATAAGTAGATCATGTAGATGTCATCATAAGTAGAGACTGCTACTTTTTGCTTATCAATGATTTTCATCCAAAATACTGTAACCACAGTATTCAACAAGCTGTAGATACGAGGTTTTTTTTTATAAAAAGCGACAAAATATGGCACAAGCCCGTGTGACACTAAAAAGACGTCTTTGATAAACAATGATTTACGCATTTTTTTGAATTCATATTATACAACATCAACATCACCAGTACTTCCCGTATTCCAGGTTTGACACATGCGGCTGTATGGGCTACTACATGTTCGTACGTTATGCAAGCCATCCCTGTAGGTCTGAGATCCTCGGCACAAGGTATACTGCAGGGTCTACATCATGGTCTGGGTCGAGGATGTGGGGCAGTGTTCGGGGGTATCATGGTCTATAGCTTTGGTAAGGAAATTATGAATTAGATTTACTTAATCGAGATCATGTTGGATATCTAAATTTTGTCTTATTCCTCAATGTGTTCCAAAGTTCTTTCTCTGTAAATTAGAACATAACTATATCTTGTTGGAAAGGGTTTTTCTCTCAGGGATCAGAAATAGATGTCAGACGTTTGGCATGGCGTGATTATATGTTCTTGACACAATGTTTGGCACTAATCACCTTAATTAACTCTTTCCCAAACAACACATTTTTATATGAAAGCTAGTGCTTAGATATGGAATGTCTGTTACATATTAGATCTACCTTGAAATTGTTGAGGGAAAAGGAGTCAATGCCGATTATAAGCATTTTCTTATTTTTCCTCAATATTTTCAACTACTAGTACTATCATTGGCTGGGACGTTAAAACCAAGCCTTGCTTTGGAAATGGCTAACGAGACAAGGCGTTCCATTCCAGATTGTTATTCAGACAAGCTGACATTCTATACCATTATGTTTTCTTTGTAAAATGTCGCGATAATTCTACACTGACCAGTACAGTCGAAACTCGTTGTGTCGAAGTCAGAGGGGCCATAAAAATACCTCGACATATCCGGAGTTCGACTAATCCGATTTTGATTATTTTCGATGAAAACGATATTTAACCAATTTTGATGGGCATTACATGTGCCTATGTTTGAAACATAGTAGAAAAAGGAAAGAAATTGCTCGAAACGAGCAATTGCTATCCTTTTCCTACTAAATTCCAATGGCTTTATTTGTTTCGGAATTAATTTTGATATCCATATGTTGAGGATGGGACATGACTTTCACTTCGACTTAAGCGGAATTTCGACTTATCCGATGTCGACATAACGAGTATCGACTGTACTTGTCTCAGCCACACAAATACAGACAATGACATTTTGTGAATGTGCAGCCTTTGGGCTGATTAATGTTTGGATAATAAGGTCCACTTCTGCCATCAGTGATTCTTTAGCCCACTGTTTAACATGACCTAATTTAGACGTCCCTAACAGAAAACTACTCGTAAAACATTGAAGCAAAGAAAGATGACAGTGATAAGCAACGATTCACATTTTGTCTCGACCAATATTGTCTTGCTATAGTGTTTAGTCTAATCTTTGAAAACACCCATTTTGTTGTCTGAAGAAGCTTTCAATTGAGAATGGCAGGCCCGAAGGAAGCAATTTCATATTGGGTGGGCTCAAGCCCCTTTGTCTGAATATTGGAGGGGGGGGGGGGGCAAAAATTGGATTTTCCCTAAATTTCCAGTGTAAAATAAGGAAAATTTGACATTTTTGGCCAACATTTGGGGGGGGGGCTTAGCCCCCCTAGCCCCCCTGTTCCTACGGGCCTTAATGGTATTCACTTTTGCCATTTTGGAAAGGATAAATACTTTTGATAGCAGCGATTCATAAGTTGCCGGATTTCATTTTTTCCTTTCAGGGAGCGAGAACACATTCCGGGCCTACGGTATCACATGTATATTCGTACTTGCCGCCTTCTTCGGCATCAACTACCTATTAAAGAAGCGGGGCATTCCGATAGAGAGTCACGTGCCCCACGCGACCCTTGAAGAAGAAACTCATGGGGGATTTGATCCACATGGGGTACCGTCAGCTCTCCCACGTGATCTATCCAGTAGTAAACTGAAGACGAAAGAAACAGGTAAGTATCTATATTACCGAAATGATTGACTGACCAAAGATCGACTAGTTCATTTACACAAAGGTTATTGATATCAAACTCGTTTGATAAGGGGTGCGTTCCATTGGCTGTTTTGATTGTGTCGAACAGTCTGGTACTCAATGGAACGACACAGAACAGTACATGTTCTGCCTGTTCCCAAAGAATAGGTGGTGCAAGCAGAACAGTGACGAGACTAGCATGGCAACCTTCGATTACAATTGCGGCGCGTTGAAATAAATCACTATTTGTTATCAACTTGTATAAAACAAATCAAATTATTTCACTAAATATTAATAAATTATCCATTTCAAGACCATATATGACCAATACACACAAATTTAGACCTTCTCCACATTTTCTGTTCCGAGAGCATTCCATTCGGCATGACTTGCACAGAACATTTGGAACAATGTCAAACAGCTGAATGGAACGCACCCAAGATAAATTACTGATGTAAGACAAAACGTGCTTCATGTAAGAAATCGTGTGCTGATATCACGTGTAAATGGACGCAGCTATTTATAAACAACATTATTGCTTGTAAACATTGGTCACTCCAATCTGTCGAACTTTGTTATTCCACTTATCCGATATTAGTCTAATCTGTCTGCATTCTACCCAATTAGTGTGACCAGACAAAAGATAAAGTTATTGAAATTCCTTAAAGTTGTTTTAAAAATTAATTGAAAGAAAATTCAGTGTAGTAGGCTAAGTAAAGGGAAAATCATATCGGGCCTACAGGAGAAATTGCCTTTTTCAGCAAAAGCTTATTCTTTTTTAAAATATGGTTGCTATGTATTAGATCACATATCCTTTTCCTCTTTATAACCCAGAACAAGTAACAAGTTATGGATCAACATTGGGAACAGATTTTAACCAAAGAACACAAGGTAAGAGTTTTTAATACACCATTTTCTTTTTTGAGGGTTGGTTTGGTTATTAGAAAATGCCAAATTACCAAAGTAGATTATCACATTCTCTTTTTTTATTAAAAACCTCCTTCTTGGTTCCATGTACATTACTGTACAACATAATACATTTACATTGTAATAAGATAATCATGATAAACAGTTATCCAATAAAGATGGGAACACGTTACTTTAAAATTGAATACAGCATCATATCGAATTATTATCAGAATGTTTAATCTGCCAAGAATCTTAAGAAAAGCATTATTTACATGTATGTCTTACCGATTTATATTACAAGAACTTTGGTGATTTTGTACAACAAATCGATTTGTCAATGAAAGTGAAACCCTAATTCATATTGCCATTAAATTTTGACTAAAAATGGCATTGGTTATGAATACTATTCTTCAGATACTCAAAACTCATATAATCAACCTGACGATGACTTCAATCCTCGAGCGGACGAATACAACGACTCGTACAACTCACGTGACGATCGATCCACCAATAGAAACGATCCTTATGGAAGAAACCAAGGCAGAACTGACCAATACCAATCCTCGTACGATCAAGGTCGGGATAGGAGGTCAGATAGGGGCGACTACGATCAGCCTGGAACGGAGGATTTTTACAACCGAAAGGCTCCCAAGTCGTATCGCGAATCCGGCTACGATCAGGCCGATTCTCGACACGATTACTCACGACTGGATGAGTCTGAGCGGGACATCGGCAGACGTCGTGCAAGTGAAGAATCACCGAGACGACGTAGTGCGGATCAAAGCGAGCCTAAGGAACGTAAAGAACGTCGACGTCGTCAGAGCGGGGATGTTGAAGGTCTTAGAGAACGTGAAGACGCAATGGAATCACGTGACTCTCACCGTCGTCATGGTGACGAGAGCAGACGTCACGGTGATCGTGATGATCACAGACAGAGAGGCGAGGAATATAGAGGACAAAGACGACATAGTAAGAGTAAACGATCCATGGATGGAAACCAGTTCCAGGATGTAAGTAAACAATCTTATTCTTGATCCTTAGACTAAATGTAATTAAAATCAATTCAGTCCTACATGTATATATGGGGTCGGATTCACCAATTTGTTTAAACTGTTAGACTAAATTAAATCACATTCATCTGGTTTTATGAGACGTATGTCTCGGCCATTCGGAGTAGTGACGTTATTTTAAATATAGACTGGTTGGTATACACCCCTGACATTAAGCGACAAACAAGAGATAATACTTATAAACCAGTTTGATATTTTTGTAATTCCAATTAAATTTTTATTTCGAAAGAGACTTTTGTAAGTTTTGTCAAAAAAGTCACCTTGCGCTTAATGTGCGAGGTTTCAACCATTGAAATGGGATCTATAACAGTACGAGTTGTTTCCCTTACATAATTTAAACAGATTTGCATTCGATCGTCATGAAACAAACAAAAATATGACCATGGTCTGGAAATGGTCTCTTACACTCACGCTTACAGCATTTGAGATTAACAAAAACCAAATGCATACTGGAGTAAAATTAGAACATTGTAGATGTTTCATTTTCATTTGACTGCGCGTATGTGCATATTAGTCTTTATCTGAAATTTTCTTAAAAGTCGAAGATGCCCATTTTTATATTCTAACTTTTCTGGACATGGCACAGTGTCACTAAGCTGATTATGCTTTCTTTTCAGTTTGATCCCAATCCTAGAGAGAAGATCGTGTTCGAGCAACTTCCGGACCTGTCTAACAGAACCCGTCGTCATGACGACCCGTCGCGTGACAGCGAGAATTACGGGCGGCCATATTAGTATCACGTGATTAGGATTTTACAATAATAGGACCTTAACAAAACTAGCTGTTGGCTCTTTATAGTCGTATTGTTGGATTGTTTTGATTCATGATGTTATACTCAGTACAGGATTCAAAAACTGAAAATCAATCGGACTAGTGTATAGTTCATGTGGATTTAGATAAGTTGGGTTTTATAATGTCGTGCTGATCAAGGAGGAATATTTCTGTCGTTTTGGTTGTATAGAACAAGATCAGACTGTGCGTAAGGTCAGTCTTATCTTATTCTACATTACATGCTCGTTTCTGTTCAGGATGGGGAATGTTAATGTTACATAGAATAGAAAGGAGGTACAAGGGGTGTTCAATAAATTCACGGAAAAGTTTTGTTATAAATTGCCGATACTTTTCCGAGAATTTACTGAACATCCCTTGTTAAAGATTTGTGAATGTGATGAATTGTAAGTTACATGTATCATAGCATTTTAATTTCATGTTTATGTCACAATGGACAATTTTGTTATTTCATGTGTGTCAAAGGACAAGATGTGACGTGAATTAGGCTTATGGACTACATATCCTATGGAACTAGACCTAGCTATAAATTAGTGTTTTGTATAACATTGCTCTTATAAACTTGTTCATACAATCGGCATTTTGTTGTTAAATGGTTACGCTAAACCAGTAGTTCTCTGCTTTTCAACATAAACCTCGTAACTGCAGCTTATAACAAGCTGCAGTTACAAGGTTTCTGTTGAAAAGGTGACGATTTATGGTATTTGTGTGATATCATTCATCATAACACGGTCGATTCCCGAGAATACCCGATGTTTGCCGATTGATGTGACAGCTCACAAACTTAGATATTACGGAAACCATTGATGTTAGTTGTTATTTATTAGTACAAGCACACTTTAGACTGTTTAGTATCAGTAAAATGTGTTTTTGTTTAACCATTCTTTTCTTTATTTTTTAATTTTGATGGTTAATCCATTACCAAACGACAAATTTACGACTTGTCCAAATTCAAAGATGTTGCAGACGACAAATAAAAATGAATTAAATGTACATTAATTAACCATTTTGTACGAAAAATATTGTTGGAAATGAAGAAATTGCTTGTCACAAGCAATTTCTTCATTTTCCACAATGTTTTCCATAGTCAGTTTCGTGCGGGGAGTCAGAAAGAGTCACTTTGTGGTTATGTATTAAACAGAAAAAGCCAAAGTAACATACAAATTCAAAATAAGGCATTGCTAGTTAGTAACTATCTATCCTCCGGTACATCTCAACCTCCGGTTGACGTCAGACGGTATTCCGGTATAACCAAGTGTTAAAAAGAGTTAGATTAGATCAAATCAAAGAAGCTGCCATTTAGGAACCTTCATGAATTATCTGGCAGACAGCTTTAGAGTCATTTTGTTCACCTTCTAAAACACTGGGTGTCTTCCAATAGAAGTTGATTTAAAGACTGACTCTCTGGTATTTATATGTCTGATTTTAATTGGTTCGAGCAAGAGTTGCGCCATTGAAATGACGTCGATGAAGCACCACGTGTTTAGATCGGCATAGCCGTTTTTGTCCTATTCATATTGTTGTAAATCTCATAAGGAGGCTCAAATGTCTTACCTGTGCTAGAAGGACGGAAACCAAAGAAAATAATTCAATATTTAAAGCTGATAACATTTATTACACATAAAATGATTTAATATAGATAAATTCCAATTACAACATAGACACTTTCACGCAAACAATTTTAAAAATATTTAGTTAGAGCGTAGAATGATGTTTATAAAAAGTGATATGTATTCGTAATGATAAAATGTGAATGATAATAGGCCCTACTTGGCAATAGGATAACTGAACGACGAACCAACTTTTGCATTGAATGGCATTATCAGACTAATACAGCTAATACATTATAGGTTATTGCATTAATGTGGGAATATATTGTGTCGAACGAGTTCTTTTGACAGAGTGAAGCTCGGCCTACTCTGCCAAAAGAACTTGTCCGACACAATATATTATAATATAAATGCAATAACCTATAATATAGTTCGGTCATGATATTATGGCACATGTTTACAAAATTTACCTATGTAACCAACACCATATTGAAGTCAATAACTGCTCAAATTTTGCAGGTGATGGTTCGGAGCATTGCATGCAAAATTGTATTGATAAGTGATAATGCGTTTTCCTTTCTTGAGTCAATTTCAAAATTCGTAGGTTTTATTGACCAGTAAATCATGAAAAATAATCGTCAAATATTTTAATGCTTGTGTTCTTAATATGTTGTTAGATTCTTAATAGCATGTTTTAAATCATTTTCCACCCTGAATTGTAGGTGTGTAGATTCTAAATCGGTTATTAAACATTTGTTCCAGACAAAAATGTCTTTGGTGTTCCAGTTAAATAAAGGTATAAAAATGATATAAATAAAAAGATATTTCATATTTTTTCACCAAATTACATCTTACAATGTCAATGCCTAATAAATAATAGAAAAAAAATCATTTTGGATGCATAATTACTAAATGATTTACATTAAAGTATCTCTAGTTTATCAAGTTGAAAGAAATCAAACATTCTATTCTCAAAATTTCTTATTTGAATTCAAAGTCCAGAAAAATTTTCAATTATCAATATTAATATGTCCAACTTGCTTTATGTAACTGGTACTTTTGATGCATTTGCTTGATCAGTTTTCTTGGAAAATGAATTTAACATTACCGGAACACCAAAGACACTAGCGGAACACCAAAGACATCAGCATAATCCCAAAGAAAAGCATCTATTTTCGTTGCCTTAACATGTTTATTTTGTAGTGATTTGGTGAGAAACTGGCAGCTATTATTTGCCCCATTAGATTCCTCTTCTCGGAACGTACATCAGAACTCATGCCAAATTAAAATGCCAACCAAAAGTCCAAACTAAACCTCCAGGTGATAGTAAAGTCTAACCTGCTTTAAGACATGAATTAAGTAACACGACATGAGTCGAAAGATATAGGAATGCAATGAGATGTAGTTATTGTGTAATAATTTAGGATTTTAATTCACCCATATAAAACATTAAGGGCTAAATTGTTCTACCATTTACCGTCTGTCAGCCTGTCCGTCAATACAAAACTTAAAATTGGCATTTCTCTAAAAGTATTGGACAAAGAAGGCACACATTTGGTATGTAACGTTTCTTCAATGATATCTATCAGCTCCATTCATTCAGACATTACCAAAAGTCATATTTTAACATTACATGCAATCCCACTTAAAACATCGAGCGAAACCTAAATTTTGCATTTTCTCTAAAAGTATTACACGAACAAAGCTGAAATTTGGTATGTTACCTTGTTTTGATAATATCTCTCTGATCCAAGCAATATGACATACCTCAGTGCAATTTTATTTTTGTCTTTGGCGTTCCAGTGCTTAGACCGGAACACCAAGGACTGGAACACCAAGGACAATTTCACACTAATTTGCAAAAATATACGTGTAAATAGGGCATTTGTTAAATCTACTATTGAAAACATTTGCTGTACTCAAAGTCAGATATACCAGTCAAATATCTGCTGAAAAGATGCATTGCAAAGTATATTAAAGTGCGTCATCCCAAAGACAAAGAAAAAAAGTACGGTTCAATTTAATCGCCTTATTTTTCAATTTATTAACAAGACACAAAATAAAATCTTCCTATTTCAATTTCAATGTATGAACCTTAGGTAGCTTTTCAAAAGGAGGTAGATGATTTGTGTCTACATCTAATAAAAATGGCATTTCTTTGAAGATTTAGACATTGGAACACCAAGGACAACAATCTGTCGGACAAGGATATACGATGAATTTTATACCACTTACTTAGTATAATTTGGGTAACTGGTATATCTAAAGTGTAATTTAACATATTGCCAAGCAAACTGACACAAACAAGTTTTTTAATTACGTTTAAAAATGGTTATCTTTGTTGGTCAAAACCAATGAGGGTAGCCGTGGGACAAAGCAAATTTACACATTTCAGGCCATATAACATGTAAAATATCTCATTAAAAGATGTAACATGCTATATTTTTATGCTTAATCAGCACAAATGCATTGATATCTACCCATTTTAAACATAAATGTTTGTTTTATTATTTAAATGTACAATTTATCACACGTGGACAAGAAAACCTGCGAATTTTGAAAACGACTCTCTTACACAGGTAACATAATGTAAACACGTGCCGAAATATCGTGACTGAAATATAGATATACAGGTAAACAAACGACTATAATAGATTCGCTATTTTAAACGAGAATATAGTCTGGTTATAACTGTAGACTTGTATACAAACACTAAAAACAAATACATAGTTTTAACATTTACTAAACCATTTATCGTGAGCTATACGAACTAATTTAAGTGCTAATTCTTTTATTCCCAAAAGAGAAAGTGTTTGTGTTGGGCCATTTATCAACAACAAGAAGTAAAGTGTTTGTATACAAGTCTACAGTTATAGCCGATGAGTTATAATTTCAGTTGTTTTGGTAAAGCATTTCATCTGTATTTTTTCTCGTTTAATTGTGGATATATTATACAAGCAACACCATTGTTTGACCAGGTGCGGGAAGTAAAAAACAAATAACTTGATTGTCTATTGTAAATTGCACTACAAACCCTAATACTTATTTACACTACAAGCTATCCGATTGGGCGAAACGTATGTTTCGGCCAATCAGATTGATTGTTGTGTGATTTTAAATGTATATACTAATGGGAGAGCTTATGCAAAAATACTTCACTTTGTAATACAAGTACCAAAATTTGGCACAAATCTTCCTCAGAGTATCCTTTTTTCGAAACAAATGGTATCCAACATTAAAAACCAACATGGCGGCCATTGTTAAAGATGGCCGCCATCTATAACGGTAAAAAATCCGAAAAATACTTGGTTTCGAAATACAAGCACCAAATTTGGCAAAACTGCTCCCCAGAGTATATTATTTTCAAAACATTATTTACATATGGTATCCAGCATGAAAAAAGGCAACATGGCTGCCAATTTCTAAGATGGCAGCCATCCCTTAACAGATTTCATCATAACAATTTAGGCAAACTACATACAAACACAAGTACTATATCGTTGTACTTTTCAATGACAAGAAGAAAAAAAGAAATATAGATCTATGTTATCACAAAATATACTATCACAGATCAGATCCAGAAAAGAGTAAAACGATTTTTATAACAACATTTTCGTAAAAGCGAAAACACATGCATCAAATGTTTAATTACGAAATGATTGTTAAACCATTTCTTACCAACCCCTTGCTTGATTTAAGCCGAAGTTACGTGGTTTTGGAAGAAAATAAGAATAGTCTTATCAAGATGCATGCAATCATTCAAGCACGAGATTCAAAAAGCCCAAAATGATGTAAAAACGAGTAAAACAGCTGATTAGAACACGTATAAAATATCAACAATAAAATGTTTAGGAACAAAATTGAATATCACTATAACACAAAAAGAAACTGAAATAGAAATATCACAAAGACCTAGGGTCCCTCACATAAACAATAACAAACATATATAACGCTCGCCGTTATGAGATTTCCAAACAATGACGTCGACGTAAAAAATCCAGATTCTTTATGACGTCAATGTATTCTGAGAATTAACTTATTATAAAGGGATATTCTAAACCTAAGATTGGTATCTTATAACGGACATTTTAGATTAACCGTTCCCCTGACCTGGCTTTTAAATCCCTAATATCACAAGCTAGGAAAAATATTGAGGCAAAAAAGAAAATGCTGATAACACCAATTTCTCCCTTTACCTCAGTAGCCTATATTCTAAGCTATACTGTACATGAAGCCTTTCTATATCAACAAGCATTTCGTTGTCTGCAAAAGCTTTCAAACTGAAACGATCTGGATTTCTTGCGTAAGGGAAAGGGTTAAGAAAAATGAATACATTAATTTTGCAACTTATAGTGCAAAACGAAAAAATAATGTTTTTTTTTTTCAAAAATATAACAATGAAAATGATATATGAAGAACCAGTACCCTTTGTTACAAACAAGAAATAAACTGACATCAAAATTACCCATGAATACAATAACAAATAGAAATTAACAATAATAATAATAACGTTCTGATACAATACTTACAAAACAATATAATGTATGTACAAATGATAAAGGCACAGATAAGAGCACACGGTGCAATAGCTTTTTTAGTCCCACAAAGAAATCGACAAAACGTTGGATATAACGTACATCCTGATAGGATGATACAGGTGTGCTGGTATTTCTCATAAAACGAGGCTAAAAATACGGATGCACCTATAAATATACAAGTGCACCTGTATTTTCTGAGGCGATCTTAAAAAATACAAATGTACGTATGAAATTTATAAAACCACCTAAGAATATACAAGCGCAACTGTATTTTTTACAGGTGTAGGCTAAATCTATACTTTTGACCCATTTGGTATATCATACTTTTACGACGTAAAAAATGATGGTCCATCATAGTCTATGTTTGGGGAGGGGGGGGGGGGGTTCATAAGAATCGTCTCGTCACACTACATGATTTGTATTTCAAACAACAAAATTAGGATGTATTAAGGTAGTCTACCCCTAATGAGATTCGCGCGACATCGGGATTATTCGGGCGATGTCGAAAACATTCGGCGGTGGAACTTTCCATCGCCGAATGTTTACGAACGCGCCTGAATAGGTTCGGATTTGTAACGACGACGCCCGAAAATATCCGAATATTTATGAATCACAAAATGGCCACGTTACGAATACTCTACCTTAACCCCCATATTCTATGATATGCACTGAATACTTATTTGACTATAAAAAGCAAAATTTGGGTATGCTTACGATGCTACATTAATCTCCCTGATAAAAAAGAATGATTGTACAGAAAAAAATCGACCCGCCTCTACAAAACAAGACCTAGTGTTTATTTTCGTCCTTAAAACACAAAGGCTTAAGGAATATATTAACGATAAAGTGTTAATTGAAGGCCGGCTCTTGAAGCCGGCCTTCTTTGGAATGCTTTTTTCGATTTCGACGTGTAGGATGTGGGAGGCTAACAATTAGAACTTTTTCGACATATTGGTGTAGAACTGACTGATTTTTAAGTCAATAATTGACGTTCACCTTGCAAGTTATATTTTTCAAATATTTTCTGCTTTGCGAGCAAAAAGATCGCAAAATTGACCGTATTTGTATATCGTTCCAATTCCAATAACTGACCGCCCCCGATCACGTGACTATCAGATTATCCACGGTCCATAGAAATACTGGAATGCACAAAAACCGAGACGTACATAGAATGTCGATATATTATCTATTAAACGATATCGGCAAGCTTTGGAAGTTATCGAAACGCGTTTCAAATCCGGAACTTAACCCAATCCCACGTGAACGTCTCTGTTGAAAGCATCTGATCATGAAATACTCATGCGTTTCGGTATTTCTATGAACCCGATATACTGGGTTACTGCCCCTTGAAGGACCCGATAAATGAGTTGTAATTTACATAAAATTTCAACCGAACGCCGTAGCTCAATCGGTTAGCCGCTCGTACATACAGTCATAATTGTATTCTACGGTATGGGTTCAATACCCACTGTCGCTTGTGTCAAATTTTTCTCAAATGCTTTTTTGAAAGAAACTTTTGTCCTATGTTATATATTTAGTTAGGTATGCAATCTGATTTCTTTTTGTGTGTGTTTATTTTTCTAATATGTTTTTGCATTTAAAGCGTTTAACTTTTTTGCTATAATTTTCCTTTCATTATGATAAAAATCACACATGAAAACAGCCTGATTTGACAGAATGCCAATAGATGGCTGAGAACAAAATTCTCCGACAAAGATAATTAACTCAAGTCAACAGTGACCAGGTTTAATTTTTTGGTTGCATCAATTTAAAGTTGAAGTTGACAAATTGTTTAAAAAATTATAAATAAACTCTTTCATCTCGCAATGAAAATGGCTATTATGACCTTATTACGGAGTTGCTGTATTTTTTTTTAGATAAATCATACTATCTGTAATTCTTTAGTCAGTAAAATACAAATATTGCATTGTATTAAAGTTGCAGTCCCTCGCTTGGTCAAATTGTAAAAAACGGAAGAAATAGAATGAATCGCATAATTTTTATAATGACCACCTGTGGATTAGTAACGGAATGCGTTTCAGACAAACAATGAACCTAAAATAAGATAGTTATTGCCGAAATTAAGGGAAATCCGTGGAAAAAATGAAAAACGTTTGTCACGTTTTTCAAATCTATTTTCCTCACTGTTAACATTTTGCCCAGATGTAAACACAACATTTTTGTATAAAACACAATAAAACTCTTATAAAGTAATGACGTAGATACGGGTAAAATTTAGGTAGATTGATTGAGCGGTATGTGTGCTGTACAGGACATCCGAGTTCTATCCTAGGTCTCGGCGATTCATTTACTCTCTTTTTTTCTTGTCTTTTCTTTTTGTCCATCATTTGTATTTTTACACAAAATACAAGCTGCCATCTGCCTAGCAAATGAAATTTCGTAGCTAATAGCCATTGAAGACGAAGAAAAAAGTATAAAAATATCTTCAGACAGCTGGATTCGAACTCGGGGCTCGATTATTGAAAACTGACCGCTCTACCTATCAACCTAAATTTTCTTAGTCATTACGCCACCAAATATAAAAAATGTATTGTTTATCCATGTGCCAAAGGATCTTGCGCGAACTATAGAAGAAATCAAAATCCAAACGACAGGAGATTTAGATCCAAGCCTATCTTTATCGGGGATCAAACAGAGCGATGGAAAGGTGAAAGGATAGGCCTAATCGAAGCTGAGACGAATCGAATCATGTTTCCAAAACGCTGATCGATACATCAATAGTGGTCACGTGAGAAGACGCTTGGAGGGGTGTCTGAGAATGACATCATCAAAGTCCTGCGAAATACTTTTTCTATAAAATGAATAGCGGTAATTTGTGGAAAAACCCCTCCGGTATTTCGTTTTAAAGGAGAATTTCATTGAATTGGAGTACAATTGAGCTTGAAAGGTGTATTGCTTAAAAATATTATTAATGACCCAGCAAATGACCACCAGATGGTTTTAAAGTTGATTTTTCGAAGAAAACTCGAGATAGAGCACCTTTAAATATTTACAAATTCTACATCAAACAATGAAACAATTGAAGAAATAGAGAACAAAAAAAAAACAAAACAAAAAAACAAAAAAAAAAAAAAAAAAAAAAACACGAATTTACAGAAGAACATGTCAGTAACGTGAACAAAATTATCCATTTCTTTGAAGTAAAGCAATGAACAAATATTTAGTTAGGTTCAGAACAATAGGTTTCAATTTTGTTGTTAAAAATTCGGTATTTTTAAGTTAATCATGGTTATGCGAGCTGGTATTTGTTCTAAGTTAACATGGTAATGTGAACTTGTGTAGGTGGTGCAGGACCATTCGCTGAGAAATCTATAGGCAGCATAGTCTATTATTGTACTTGAGGTCACCCAAATGAGCAAACATGGCAATTTGCGGGACTTGCAGAATGTATACATTTTAAAAGTAGAAGTCACTGGAACTGCAAACAAACAATACGCTATCAAATAATTGCTACTGCAAGTCCACGTTAATTCCGTTGGGGCCTTGATACTGTGAGTTCAACAAGAAAAGGAAAGATATAATTAACATGATAACATGGTTGAAATATATCACTTCAGCAAAATTTTCATGGATGGCTACCAAAAAATTGCCGACCTCTTTGATGCTATGCGTCAAAATTTTGTCTTGTATCGTCTGTGTTAAAGAAACACAATTCCATCTCTCTAAACATTCACTATTAGAGAGTATTGAAAAAACATTGAGATAAAGAAAAAATGCTAATCATGAGCATTTCCTCCTTTTGTTTCAATATTTTTATACGCTGCATTGTATACACATCTTATCAAGGTCAACATCCGTTTTGTCGTCTGCGGCAACATTCAAATTAAAATGGTATAGAGTGCTCCCGTTTGGAAAGGTTTTAACCATTTCCGGAGCGGGCAGCTTCGTAAACTTGGTCTTACGAAACTCCTTCAGTAGTTCCTTTGATAAATCCGTGGATACCGAGCATAAGCTGCTGTGGTACTTGTAGCAGCAACACGGGATAGCCACGACGGCCAATATGGCGAGACCGTAAACGATGATAGTCAAAACTCCACGCAAGAAACATTCTGGAAAAAAGCAGTTTTTGCATATAAGGATGATGTAAATCTATATAGCACGATTAAAACTTCATTGGCACTATGTAAAAAAATCAATTTCACGGTGGGCAACCCACCTGACTTTTGGAAAGCATTCACATCGAAAAATCGTCTGCTTCAAGTGGATTTTGTGTAATCTTTCGTCTAATACTCTACGGATTTTGACGATAACCTATGTTTTTTTTTTCAAACATTCAAAATGAATGCTTTCGCATGGATGTTTGTAGAAACCTTGGGATTCGGTGCAAAGTGAGTTAGAATCGGGAATGGTCCTCTCAAATGCGGGTACGGCGCGCTAAATTCTAATGTTTGTCCGAAATTGCGTCACGTTTAACTGGATAAAGTTGCTCCCTATTCTATGGGTCTCAAAAATATTCACAATATCGAATTTGAGTTCTAATTGTAAATTGCCACTTCCAGGTACACGGTGGGGATTGTGCATGATGGGATGGATAACGAATACGGACAAAATAATCTCGATTCTGGTAAGATATTTTGCAATAACTTCCTTATTTGTGCGTCAATCTTCAAAAGGTTTATTGCATGTACCCCGCCTTACCACGCTCTTTCATCGGATGTATGACATATTAGATAACTCGTGGTACTTTTTCCGCAATATTGTCCCAACCGACAAGAAAGCGAAATGGTAACGACTACGGCCAAATTGACCACGCTTCAGGTAAGAGTTTGTGCAATAACTTTTTTATTTCTGCGTCAATTTTCATGTGGTTTGTTGTATGTACTCCGTCTTACTGAGCCCTTTTCTCAGATGTATTACTTATCTGGAAACTCCTTTTACTTTTCTCAAAACCGATCCCAATCGACTAGAAAAAGGGCCTGAATTTTTTGTCGTTTTTCTGGTCGGCTGGGATCAATTTTTGGACAAAGTACGAAGATTCTTCAAACAAGTCATATATCTGAGGAAAGAGCTCAGTAATGCGGGGTACATGCTACAAACCGCTTGAAAATTGACGCACAAATAAGAAAATTATTGCACAATTTCTTACCGGAAGCGATGCGAATTTGTCCGTATTCGTTATCCATCCCATCATGCACAATCTCCTCCGTGAGGTATATGTATTCCACTTTCCCAAACGATATATGGTTTGGAAAGGTGTTATGGGGAGATCTTGTAAAGCGTTGGGAAAATGGAATTATCGATCAATATAAAAACCATTATTTCTGCGTACCCACCTATGTTTTTTTTTCCAATACAATAAGATTTATTTATTCTGATATTCAATATTTATATAATAACTTTAGTTTTCTGAGCGACTTTAAGGCTTGAAGATTACAAAATTAATATAGCGTTACTCACTTCCCGCGGACTCGTCGCCTCCACATCGACACTTCTCATAGAGCGGTGTTTCCCAGCACAGTAGGCCACTCTGTAAATATATTGCATAATAAAATTCGTATAAAAATTCGTAAACATGTATATTAAGGCAGTATACCCCTAATGAGATTCGCGCGACGTCGGTAATATTCGGATGACGTCGAAAATATTCGTCGGTGTAACTTTCCACCGCCGACTGTTTACAACCGCACCAGAATAAGTTCAGATACGTAACGACGAAAGATCCGATGTTTAATGAATCTCAAAATAGCCACATTACGGGTATTTTTTTACAAATGGGGGAAAGGGGAGAATTATTTTACAATGAATCATAAAAGTAACTTTTAGATCTATATGTTTGGAAAATACAGCTTGAACAAGCCGTAAAACATAATGAGCTTGGATCCGGAAAATGCCACCATCCGCATGTCATTTTAAGGCTACATATAGCTACTTTTCATAGAAAATCTCGTAACTGCAGCTAAAAACAAGCTACAGTTACGAGGTTTTGGAAGAAAAACGACGATATATCCTTATTGTTCTACATGAACGGACAACCTATCGAGAGTCAATTAGTTCTCATAAATTCTCTTCGTGTTCTTTATAACATATCGCTACTTTTCAACAAAAACCTTGTAACTTCAGCTTAAAACAAGCTGCAGATACGGGTTTTATTTGTTAAAAGCGACGATATGGCACATGTAAGACAGCAGTCTAGAACCTGATCAGAATCACTAACGTACAAGTTAATCAGGATTCGTGTTAGATTCAGATGTCATAAAGTCCCTTTTTCAAGATCTCAGAATTGCACATTTCCAATCTTCAGTAAGCTCTATTTCGGCATTTGTTTTTGGACGTAGTATGATACCTAAGTAGTTTTTAACAATGCCCGAATAAGAAATCTCGAAAGAAAGCTATGTGCAATACCATTGTACTTGCATACACCACAAAATGCCTTGTACTAAAAATTATAAATAAAAATCCAGGGCCCCTGTAAAATGTTATTTCGCAGTAGGCCTTCAAATCAAGGTAAACCACAATCACATAATGAGGAACCCAATAATTATATGGAAACATGTCAAAAAATGTCTTTATAAGGGTTAAGAATGATATCGTTCTTTATTAGCATAATAATTGAAAATTGTGCAATCTATAAACGATTCAAAATCTTTTACTAATGAGGGAATAGACCGATAACGGAAAAGAGGGGAGGCAGGATGTATATTTGACTATTTATAGTGACAACTTATAAACACTGATACCTGTTCAACCCTAAAATAAACTAAAATATTTGTATCGATTCTCGTTTAACTTTAAATGCATAATACACAGTGTGCACTGCATGCACAGGTTAACCCTTTCCCAAACGACAAAATATGGGGAGTTGTCAAATTTTAAATCTGCTAGAGACAACAAAATAGATGATCAAGAAGATAAGATTTGTCTACATAAAAGCTTAGAAATTATTGAGGCGAAATGACAAAATCAATCTCGTTCTATTTCATGCTCTTTAACCCATCACCACACAGTGACTCTTTTTGACTCCCCACAAGAAAATGGCTTTAGAAAACTTTGTGGAAAAAGAAGAAATTGCTTGTGACAAGCAATTTCTTCATTTCCCACAGTCTTTCTACATTAAAAGACCAAAACATATATAATATCATTTACTTTCCATTGTTGTATGCAACATCTTTGAATTTGGAACAGTCTAAAAATGTGTCGTCTGGTAATGGGTTAAAACCTTTGACAAAGGTAGTATAGACGTATACTATAAATCCACAAGCAAAAATTGACAATGACGTAGTTTTGTGTTTACTGTTTCTAAACGAACAAACTCTTCTCATTTGTACCGTTTTCAATGAACACGTGATAAATGAACAGGTTAATTGGTTGTAAACGGTAAAAACAATCATACGTCACTTTCAAATTTGGCTGGTGGAGTTATATAGTGGTACCATCAACATTGAGACTCAAATGTACTTTTAACTATTGACTGTCCTGCGTGAGAGGGGTGTTGTGATTACATCTAACGGTAAACGCCTTCTTCAATTCACGACGTTTACATACCTGGTTTACCTGTTAAGTTTGACTCGTCTGTCCAGAGGTCATGGTTTATTTATAATAGCTCCGGTCTGAACACTGTGGGGAATCACGTGACAAAACAATTGCAGAAAATAATCAATAGTTCTGTTAAAGTGACATTTCACATTTATTTCATTTGTTAAAAGTATGTCTTGATGCAAAGATTGTTTATTCTAATGCGTAGAAATGCTATCAGTTTTTAGAGAGCATGGCTCTCTTATTTTATCATGTTTAAATGTACTTTACATGTACTTTACAAACCGCACAACGAAAATAGTTCCTCCCAAACAAGACAAAAGATCTAAATGACAATTAGAATAGTCTATGTGTCAAATGTGTCATAATATAACATAGATGGCATGTATGATCTAAGCAAAAAATCAAGTATTAAACAAGTCTTAAGGACAGATCCTCCAGTTGTTACTGCGCAACTTACTGCGCATATCCTAAATAACGAAAAAAGGCTGTTTCCGTAATTGACCTTTTCAGCAAATGTATCTATTACATTAAGTTGATGTTTGGTTGATAAATGACAAGACCCTTTTCGGTTATTTCCATTTTCTCAGTTTGGTCAATTAAAGTGTAATAGTACTCGGATGGTACATTTCGCTTTCTGTTACACGTTCAACATGCGGCGTTAGCGATCAGAAAACGGAGTAACAAAAGCAAAGTGGCGTCTTTATGAGCTAGTACGCTTCTGATGGACACAAAAGACGACACTTTTTATTATCTGAAGCTGGTAATAAGGAAGAAAATGGATAAAAGTAGTGAAACAATTTCGGACAGAGCTGCAAAAAGTAAACCAAAATTTACTTATAACTAAGAAAAACGCTTGGTTTGATATATTTTTCTTTTTTTTGCTTTTGTAGGTATGTCCAAGCACTATGTCTATACCAAAATAGAAAAAAATTCTTACCGCTGGAATATTTTTTATCATCGGAAACGTTGCGAAAAAAGAGAAATTTCAGCTACTTCTGAAAGAATGTTTTACTAAAAATTTCAAAATCATCACTAAATTTTCCCAAATTGATACTCATTTAGACAGAATAAAACATATTGAACACAATAAATACTTATTTATGTAATCCTAGTCATTTCGAACACCTTTTTGTGGGTATTTAAGTAACACCTCATTTTTGCAATTTTACACAAGAGTAGTCTCCCTTGAAATCCAATAACTTTTTAATTCGCTTGGTGACCTATAGTTTTTAAGTCATTTTTATACTCCACATATATTTAAATATCAGCACAGAAAAAATAAGAAAAATCTTACCGTAGGAAATAAATGGAGGATCTGTCCTTAAATAAATGAAAACGCATGAAATATGGAAATATTGTTCTCTTATCGTCTCTTCAAGATATTACGGTAGATCTACATGTTTACAAAATTTACCTATGTCAACAACACAAAATCGAACTCCAAACAACTATTGTTCAACTAATTTTTCATGCAATGGTTTGAATCTTGCAGGTGTCTCACACCTGCAAGATTCGAACCAATGCATGCAAAATGGTAATGAAAATTAAGAGCCTATTTTGTTGTTTACGTAGCTAAAATTTATAAACATGTGCCATAATATCGGGACTGAACTTAACCCATTACCACACAGAGACGCCATTTGACACCCCACAAGGTTAAGGCTTTGGAAAACATTGTGGAAAATGAAGAAATTGCTTGTGACAAGCAATTTCTTCATTTCCCACAACGTTTTCTTCCAAGAAAGAACAAAAAAAGATTAAATTCAACTTGCATTTGAAATTGTCGTCTGCAACAATTTTGAATTTGGACTAATCTCAAATTTTGTCGTTTGGGAAAGGGTTAAGACATGTATAGCGTATATGCAATGGCGTGTGAAAATAATTCAAAATATTGATATTAAAATGAGTAAGCCTTGCCAATTTCGCTTTTAACCCTTTCCCAAACGGCAAAATTTTAGGGTGGTCAAATTCAAAAACTGCCACAAATGACGAAATGGAAGGTATTAAAGATAGACTTTGTGTGAAATATGGCATAGAAAATATTGAGACAAAAGGAGAAACTGCTGGTTATCAGCAGTTTCTTCTTTTGTTCCAATGTTTTCTCAAGCCTTTTCTATCAGGGACGTCAAAACCAGGTCTTGTTTGGGAAAGGGTTAAGTATAAAGTTAACCTAAAAATAGAATCTAGATTTTCCATTTTTCGAAAACCATTGACCTTGAAATTAAAGTTTTATCTTATTCACAAGTGGCGTGTAGCTCTTTCATGTTTTATCTTTAAACTTAAATTTTGAGCTTAATGTGTTGCATAAATATGACTTTTAGTAGGAACGTATTCCGAATGTGTGGTAGAAGTTTATATGATACTTAACTGGAACGATGGGGAGTGAAATGCAAATACCAGCCACCAAAACAAGCCATACAGACGACACTGATGATTCGACAGCGTTAGCAGACGGTATTAGAGAACCCAAACTTCTGCAGACGACATCAGTGAAACCAACGCTTTAGTCGACGAGACCAACGGATCCAAGGTTCAAAAAGATGATACTGAAGAGACAAAAACACCGGCAGACGACACTGGTGAAGCAACAGACGAGATCAAAGCTTTAGCAGACGACATCAGTAGGGTCAAGGTTTTAGTCGACGACAACGGCGAAACCAAAGCTATGACAGATGATACTGACGAAATAAAAACACTGGCACACGACTTTGGTGAAGTAACAAACACAGTCGGCGAGACAAAAGCTTTTGTAGACGACAAAGCCGAAATGGACGATGCCAGCAAAGATGACTCAGTGCCGAGCCCAACTTCCTTACATGTTAGCACTTTTCCGACTTTTGGATTCAGTGAGAGAACAAAAAAGACGGATTTAACTTTAATTGTTGGTAACAAAAACGTTTACGTCACACGCGCTGTGCTAGAACTCACCTCATCAAAGTTTCAAACGTTACTTGAGGCTTACGAAGATGAAATCGAAATAAAACTGGATGATAAAGATGCCTGCGAATTTGTGGAGTTTCTAGCTTGTTTTTATCCAGGAAAAGGTCACAAAGTGACACAGGAAAACGTCTTCAGTATGTTGCCATTAGCAACAGAATACGAAATCGATCATGTGATGAATCAATGTGAGACGTGCTTGCAAAGTCTTCTGAGCTCCAATGAAACTCCAATGGAACTTTTCCTACGCATCGTGCGTGTCGTGTACGATTTTCATCTTGATAATTTGAAGCAAGAATGTTTGAATGCATTGGAAAATCGTTCATTAGATGACATTGTCCAAACGACAGATCAAGATGTTCTACCTATGGAAGCAAAAGCAGAAATGTTCAACTCTTTGGTGCCAAAGTTAATTCATGATACCAATAAATACAAATATCTACACGCCGGCATTTCTAAGAAGAAAGCTGCAATACTAGACGAACTCAAGGAAGTTAAATATTTTACAATTAAAATGAACATGAAATCAGACGTAGTCGGTGAACAGAAAGGTGAAATAACTGAAGAATCAGACAAAAAATGGTCTCTCCTTGTCACTAGGTATCCTTCTAAAGGAGTTCTAGGTACATTTAATGTGACAATCCACTGTGAAAAGGACGAGGGTGCAATTCTAGGCGATTGTCATGGATTTGCAACGGTTCTTGTCAGAAATCATATCCCATGGAAGGACAATGTATTGAGGGAAATAGAATTTGAACTAAAATCGGACGTTAAAAGTTTTGCAACACAAAAAGTGAGAATTGAAGACGCATCTGTGTTCCAGAAGGAAGCTGGATTTTTGATGAATAAGCAGTACGTGATTGAAGTACACATTTTGTTATGTGAACCAGGCGATGATAATACTTAACTCAATTCTCATACCTATATAAATCAAAGTACTGACAGTACTGTTTGGAAGCAAATTTTTAAAAAATGTAGGCCTGTCCAGGCCCCAGTTTCTCGAAAAAAAACTTAAGTATATTCTCATGAGAATATGCTCAACATCAAAGGGATACTCTCCAACGTTGAAGGGTATTCCATTGAAGTTCACGTGGATTTCATGCAATTTGAGCACTGTGCTCAGATTTGAGAACATACTTAAGTATTTTCGAGAAACCGGGGCCAGAAATAGAGTAGTTTGATTAGGTACTTTGATTATCCATTTGAATACCTTGAATACTTTGATTCGTAGAGTATTTTGATTAAGTACTTTGATTATCCAGAATACCTTGCATACTTTGATTTCATGATGGAGTTGTATTTATTTTTAGCACAACTTCATGCATATTAATCGTTTGTGTAAGCTGAATATATTTCATTGTTCAGTAAACTCGACTGACCCATTTACAAGGAAGGCCATTGGACTAATTCTTTGAACCATAATAAAGCCAATTACTACGTTGATATTTTCATCTCTCAGAGACATGATTAATTGAATGTTTCATTTTCAGTCACACAATTCAATATCTACACATAACTTCAGACTTACATATTGAATATTCGAATGACTGTTACCTCATTAATCTTTGCTTTTGATAGAACTATTTATAGTGAGGAAGACCGGAAGATGTTGTGTGGTATGCAGAGAATGGTAAAGTGCAGAGACGCATGGCTGCTAAGAGAAGCAAATTTGGAAAATTTGCTTCCAAAAAGAGATCTGAGTAGTAATTTGCCATTCACAATTGGGTCATGCAGGTCATGCGGTCAAGTCATGTAGCCTAAATTTTGGACAGTGCAAATGGTCCAAAAATAGAATCACATTCCGCAGACAGAAATTCTACTAGTGGGTGTCTATCTGAGTGTATTTGTTGAAAAGTTTGTGCTGTTTGGTGATAGTATGTTCACTATGTTGTGTCATGGATAAAGGGGGCATTAGAGTAAATTTCCTATTAACTCATCTTCTCACACATTTATGAATGGATTGATTTGAACTTATCCTTTCCCAAACAAAACTTTGTTTTAATGTATCTATAAGAGAAAGCTTTGGAAAATGTTGAGGTAAAAGATGAAAATGGTGATAGGTTTGGTGATACTATATTGCATCACAGAAAAAGAGGCTTCACTTTATTGTCAATACATTTTTAAAACACATTCCTCCATTTATGGTTGAATTTGTAAGAAACTGTGATGGACAGTTCCTCATTATGCAGCCTTTTGAATGAAGTCATGTTTTGGTGACGTTTTGGTGCGCTTTCTTTTAACCCATTACCCATTTCCACACAGTGACTCTTTTTGACACCCACAGGAAAATAGCATCAGAAAATAATGTGGAAAATGAAGAAACTGCTTATGACAAGCAAATTCTTCATTTCCCACAATGTTTTCTATATAGAAAGACAGAAACATGTAAAATTTCATTCAGTTAAAATTGTCGTCTGCAACATCTTTGGATTCGGGACAGTCTAAAATTTTGCTGTTGGATTAAAATGTTTTGTTAATACAGCTCCACCTATATTCATGGATTGTTTTGCATGAATTATGTTACCATGCAATATTGTCGCAAGATTTCATGTTGTGTCAAACATGCTCTCTAACAGGACTTTCAGTACTTTGATTTGAAGTTGTTATTTATATGCGAAAAATATGCCTCTTAAGTTGAGACAGAAATGACAAATTCCATTTAAATCTAAACTGTTGTCCACAACAATTTGTTTAATTTTAGCACAAAAATATAAATTTCTCGTAAACGGTTCAATATTTTGGCTTGAAATTTTCAGAATTTTCATAAGAAAACATGCTCTTTCAGATAGAATAATAGTAAAATTTATGTACAAATAATAATATTGTTACTAGTCTTTAATATGTGACTGATCTAAAAACGGCCAAAAGAAAAGAATGTGGGATTATGTTAGGACTGGCTTGATCTCCTAGAATCAGCTGATAAAAAAGTTATTTACGGCGATTAATTTAGAAGGTCGACAGATATCACAAATTGAATGGAAGTGAGAGATTTTTTTAAAAAAAAATCAGTTATCAAAGTTATTAAAGATCAACAAAAAATTTGGCTGAGGTTCAATACATGTACTTTTTATCAGATGATTTTTCAAAAGTCCACCACGTCCAGCTTATTCCTGGCGTTTTCCTACGTTCTCTGCTTAAAATTGGTCAAGTATAAATAAAAAATATTAAAGATTTTCTGAAATCCTGAGTTATGTGGTTATCCACCGTGGTCATATTGGCCTTGAATTTAATGAGTGAGAACAAGCACGTGTAAGAGATTGTATTCACGATACGTCAATAATTATGCTCAAAATTGTATTGACCTAATTTAAATGCAACAGTAAGCCTTAATTTTAGAATTGATTTTCTGAAGAAAAAAATGATATCAGAAATATAAATAAAACTGTACCAAGACAATTCAATTTTAATCCAATATAAACTGAATGGTAAATGCATTGTCTATTACAGCGTCACCCCTATTTAAGGTAGAATACCCGTAATTTGGCCATTTGGAGATAAATAAAACATACCATTTTTTTTCGAGCGGCGTCGTTGCGTATACGAAAATATTCGGGCGCAGTTGTCAACATTCGGCGGTGGAAAGTTCCACCGCCGAATGTTTTCGACGTCACCCGAATAGTTCCGAATCTCATTAGGGGTAGACTTCCTTAAAGGGTCAGCAAATTTTGGCTTCTCATACACTTTCCTCTGATTGAACAGTAGGCCTACCCCCGATTCTCCAAACAAGATGTCGGATGTCTTGCGAAATTGTGTTTGAACGTTTTAAATCCGTGGTATTCGGTGAAATAGAGCCGGGAATGGCGCCATTACATAATGCGTATTAAATGTGGAGCAGCTCGCTCCACATTCGTATCATGCATGTATCGCGTCCATTCATTCCACTGTTATCCGCTGATGACAAGAAGCGTTTTCCCTTTCTAAGTTGCCCTTTAATCAACATTTTTTATCCATTTCAGCAGCTTTTGGGGCAACAGTATGACAGCGGATATAAATACTCATCGACAATTTACTCATAAGTAGTGCATGTGTGCATAGCTGTTTACACATATGCACATAATATTAATTATACAAACGTTAAATAACAAGCTCTTTCAAATAAAGTATAGATGGAAATACCAAGTTATGAGCTTAAATCAAAAGACAAAATGAATGCGTATATACCGATGTTTTTTGGTTTTTTTTTAATTTTACAGAAAAGGTTATCAAAATTAACACGTTTTAAAATGCCACGTGCAACATGTAATATATTTTTACTAGGAAGCCCTTACTTCGAAACATCTTATAGAAAAAGTCCAAAGAAACATGCAAGTAAAAAAAGGAAATTCTGATAACCAGATTTTTGTGCTTTCGTTTTAAGGTAGAAATACCCGTAATGTTTTTATTTTGAGATTCATAAGACATAGGATTCATTCGAGCGCCGTCTTCACGTATCCGAACTTATTCGGGCCAAGTCGTAAACAATCGGCGATCGAAATTCCACCGCCGAATATTTTCGACGTCACCCAAATGATTCCGACGTCGCACGAATCTCATTAGGGGTAAACTACCTTAATAGCTTTTGACCAAGACCAACGCCATTACCCTTACCGTAGGTTTCTGGTTCACATTCGTTGATTCCGATGTTCCGTTTTCATTCGGCCTTTGACCCGTCACTTGCGTCACCGAATTCTGCAAATAAGAAAAACTCTTAAAACCACGTAATACATTTGAGATAAAGATATGATCCATATCTACCCACATCTGTACGTGTTAAACCAGTTCCCTTATTGTAAAGGTGTTTATTTTTCCAAAGTTCAATGTTGGAAGGGTCTACAAAAAGTCGAAAATTCTGGTAGTCAGCATTTTCTTCCTTTTCTTTAATATATTACAAACACTTTAACATCTAATAAACTATATGTATCAAGGTGTTACATTGCGTGGGACAAAGTTAACCTTGTTTGCCAGTGTCAGTTAAAGTAAGAAAAGAAAAAGAATTCTATACATGGTAGAATAACCCATCGATAGATTTCAAGTAAATAACGTCGCTTTAAAAAAACCCCGTAACTGCATCTTAAAGCAAGCTACAGTTACGAGGTTTTTGTTGAAAAGCATCTATAACCAAGCTGTATTTACGAGGTTTTTGGCAAAAAAAACGACGTTATGCAAGCTAAGGAACACATTGGGAAAGATCCGCAGATCTCTGTATTGACTTTTCAGCGTGTAACAACCACAAAACCCCGCCCAACACACTAACCGGCTGAACTACAGAGCCTTTGCTGCCCGTGATGAAAGAAACTTTACGGTCTGGCATCTCATGTCCGTCCTCAGGTTCCGGTGAGTTGATGGGAACTACAGAACCCTCAACCATAACAGATAACTGGAACGAAATATTGTCACTTTTCAACGAAAAACCTTGTTTTTAGCTGTAGTTACGTGGTTTTCGATGATAACCAGCGACATGGGATAAAATTGTGTGGAATAAGAAGTCATCATTTTAACAACCTTTTCCATTCGACGTTTCTTTTGACAAGTCATTTTTGTTTTCTTGTGAGTCATTCTGCAATTAACACTGTCTACTTCTTTTGGAGTACATTGGCACCTTATCGGAGTAACTTTGCATGCTTATTTCGCAATTTTCAAGGCAGTTTGTGAAAAAATGTAAGACAGTCTAAAATAAGACTTAATTGGTCGTCTATGCAAAGCCCCCTATAAATTGGACCCAGGGGTGGATGTGGTGCAGTGGTAACGCGATGGTCTTGAAACACATGGATGGCGGGTTCAATCCACCGCTTCTCCGGTCTTTCGGGTGAGACTTTAAACAGAGGTCCCTTCTCCATATGACCTTAGGTGTTGAGTGGGACGTAAAACTCCACACAATAAAAATTTGACCACCATAAAATATCGTCGTTGTCAAACAATTGCTAAAAAAACATGGTGACTTGCAGGGTGCAAATATTCTAAATAAAGAAGGCACTGGAACTGCAAACAATGCATTCCAGTATTTTTTGGTGCTTCATTGTTAACATTAATTAAATATATTTCTTTGTGTTGTTGTTGTTGTTGTTGTCCTTAGTCCGGAAGTAGTTCCGCGACTTACATCCAAGGTATGGTTCGATTTAGCATTGTCTGAGGTATTCAAATTGCATTGTTCGGGAGGTAACGAAAGCATTCGCCGAATGTTTACTACGTCATCTGAATTGGCATCGAATGTTATCCCTCGCTTGAACCTCATTAGAGATGGACTTCCTTAAATCAATATCAATCAGAATAAAAAGAAATGAGATAACTATTTATCAAGTGCACTTTTTTGCAATATAAATATTTGCATCATTTATTTTTAAATTTATAACGAAAAATGCAAAAGCACGCAACTCACCAGGAAAAGAAAGCCCAGAAAAACACTTAAGCTGTAAGCCATTTTGCAGTCCGCTGTAAAGATAAAATTGCGCAATAAAAGGCAATGTTTATAAACACAAGTGTTTGTAGGTTCGTAATATTTCGTGAACTTCCGTGGTCCAATCAAAAACATGTTACGATTGACGGAGTTTATCGCCAATAAGCATGAATGGACTTACAATGAACTTGTTGGGTTTTTACAGGGTATTAAGGAAAACCAAAATGAGTACCATACCACTAGTTTCGTTTTAATTGGGATTTTGTAAAATGTAAATCAATATTGTCCAACAAGGTTAACCCGGGACAACTTAATTTTCGTGCGCAATGTCCGTTAGTTGAGCGTCTTAACAAAACAAAGCCGAAGTGGGGTCATTACATATGCAGATGTCCCGGGTTAATCTTGCTGGACAATACTTTGTTCAACAACCGGTCTAACACAGCGTATGTATACCTTATTTCAGACTGGTGCAAACTGATATCAGTTGTAGACGACGATACACTTATAAAATACCCTTGTGCTTTTGTCTTACCGTTTTGTTACTGTACAGAAGCATTTTAGCGCTTTCACGTGCTTAGACTGGATATCAACCATGAAATATAGAAGAAACGACCACGGAATGTTTGAGAACGGTTTAAAGAAAACTTGAAATGCTAGACGAGTCTTCAAAACTCATTGCTGGAAATGTTTTTATTGTTATTATTAATTGGTTAAATCGTTATGGTCCATTTAAAATCGCAGTCCTTATAATCTACAATTCCATTCGATTATCTTTGATCTAAAAGTCCTGTTGATATAAGTTGACGTCCGAAAATGTTTCCCATTCGGACCATGTCGTCTGGAGAATGATCTAAATAAATGGTTCAACTTCAAAAGATGAACAGACAGGAATTTCAAGTGAATGAAAAATTATATTTTTCGGTCTTTCTGTGTGGCAAACATTTTGGGATTTGAAGAAATTGCTTTTCAGAAACATTTTCTTCATTTGCTTCAATCTTTTTCCAATACCTTTATTTGCGAGGCGTTAACAAGCGTTATTTTGTAAGAATGGGTTAGGACATTTTCGCTAGCCAAGACTGAACCCACCTGAGTTTTTATTCACCCTTCGCGGATTTAGTCCGATTTTCTTGAAATCGCGAAGTGCCGCCTAGCGGTTGTCCTGCTGGTGGTTTACGTTATTTCGTCCAATATTGATGACGTCATTAACGCGCGTTGTCTTTCGCGTCATACGTCATGCGGATTAGGTAAAAGTTAGCTGCTTCTTAGGTCGAGTTGTCGACAGTATAATAATTCGTCGATTAAAGATAGGGAATTCCTGTCTATTGTCGTGAAATTCTCAGGAAAAATCGCCCATCTTTGCGTTTTTGAGTTGCAAATGCAATGCTTTTTCCCGCCTGTTGTCATGATTTGGTTACTCACAACAAATGTATCAGTCGACAATCTGATTGGTTCCAGCGAGATCTCGTTGGAACCAATGAAAACGCTTCCCAGGACACCAAGAAAATCGGACTATATACGCCAAGGGTGAATACAGAAACGACGTTACGTCGTAGATGTCACCCTTGACTTACGAAGATGGGGTTAGGACAACATGGCTCTAATCAGGATCTACGCTTACACCCCGTCTTTTCAAGATCCATGTTCTTATGACAGAAGCGGTTGAATTATTACAATGCCGATTTATTTGTGACAAGTCGCATTTCTGTATGAGATAAGCCTAACCGAAACTTATCTTAACAAATACAACACAAATGTTTCCATATGACTACTTTCTGTAATTTTGGCAACAATTCAAAACATGCTGAAAATTGGTCAACATTAACAAAGGGACATGAGTAAGTCGTATTAGCGTCAATTTACGAAGTTTCCAATTAGTGCAAATGCATTTGATCACTAGTGTAATCAAAATTATAAATGTTCGGGGAATTTCCAGAAAAGTTATAAATAGACGGACTGGTTTCCTATTATTCAAATGCAATACGAACGTAATTTAACAATGACAGTCACAGTCAACGAATGAAAAATATAATGAATTGAAATTTCACAAGGAAAATATATTCAAGAATTTTAAAAAATAGATTGAAGTAGTATTGAAGGAAAATGAATGAATCTGAGGTTTTAAATTCGACAGTGAGTACACTTTATTTTTTTTTTTTTGTTAATTTCACATTCTCTTTCATGGTAGGCCTAATTGTGGGGTGATGGTATTGCCATTATTGCTCATGCCAAAATAATTCATCAGCTCTTAATGCAGATAATATAGATGGAGATTAGACTAACATCCGCACAGTCTGGTTTTATTCAATTCTGTTAGTTTTTATTCGGCATGAAATGGTTAAATGTATGAAATATGTTAAAACAAATTTACGCAGATGATTATTTGCCTGAAAAGATGAATATTCACTTGTCGTAAGGCCATTTATAATATACTCTCTTTTACGCCGCTCATACGTTTATAGTAAACATGTACTAAACAGGCCCGTGGGAAGCAATTTCATATGGGGGGGGGGGGGGCTAAAGCCATTGTCATGAATATTGGGGGGGGGGGGGGGCTAATTTGGATTTTCCCCAAATTTTCAGTGTAAAATTAAGATAATTTGGCATTTTTGGCCAACATGGGGGGGGGGCTTTGCCCCCTAACCCCCCGCCCTGTTCCTACGGGCCTGCTTAACGATTTCACTCTGTTCTTTTCATAAGCAATCTCGTCTAATCTCGCGTCCTCATATTGATTTCGTTATCCAATCGCTGGCTTGAAATCTAACAACATTGAACATTTCTAATACAAGTTTTGATATGCTAAAATTTCAAATTCCTGTTATTAGCCAAAAATAGAATCGACGAAATGGTGGTGAACGTAATGTACAAGTATTTCTCGTGGTGAAAATTGCGGATTGTGATTTTCTATCAATGTTTTCACAATATTTTTTGTAATTCATCGTCAAAATCCCAGTCATTTTATAATTGGATAGAGAATCCTGCAGGAAATAAAAAAAGAACATTTTTCGATTGTACTGATATAGTGTTGAATTGTGCATTAGACAATACGATCATAAATTACACTCATGACCGTTTATACGAAATCAAAACGTTTCTGGTTTCCCTCGATTTTCAAATTTTGTTCTATAAATAGATATGACCAGCAAATAGGCGGAAAATGAAGTAAAGACGGCAGGGGTCAAATGATAGCGAATCATGACCTCTGCTCGGAGGGTATTGATAATACGACCAACTTGATATATCATACCAGTTGTTATCTTACGACAGGTACCCTGTCAAACACCGACCTGTCTTATTTGGGTTTTATGGATACTACAACTTCGAACTACTTTCATTATTGCATCGCCAATGAAATGCGTAGTAATTTTATCCTTACATAGATTAAGTGATGCACCAATGTAGATAGTCGTTCGGATATCCTCGGATAATGTCGATCAAAGATCGAATCATCGACTCTGAAGTGTGTGTATGAAGAAATGTTAAAAAATCGCATTTCTTAGCCGGAAGTTATTGCGCTTCATAAAGTAGTTTTCGAGGTCATCTAAATGAACAACCATGGCAACAAACTCCACACAGCGACAATGCGTTACTAAAACGAGTTTGCTTTTTTAAATAAAAATCTAAATAAAAAAGTTCAATTACCTAAAATCTTGGTAACTCAAGCTGTGCCTGCAGAGATATCCCCAGTCCCAATTCAGGGGAGATAACTGCGAAGAAGATTGCCATGGCAACTTACGGGACTTGCAGGGTAAAATCATTCTAAAAAGAGAGGACACTGCAATTGCATGCAATGCATTTCAGTATCATTGTCGCTTTATTATTGACATTAGTTACGGACAAGCGTTTTCTGTTGTTGTTCTATTCTATTCTATTCATAATCTGAAAGTAGATCCACGGCATGCATTCAAGGTATGATTCGACAGAATTGTCCGTGGTGTTCCAAATGGCTAGATAGTCTATACTTTATGACTTGACATGCGCACAAAACATCATTCTAGTAGATTGTCGTTCGCATGGCTGATTTTGTTCAAACAGCACATTTAGACTGTTCCAATTTGGAAACTGCTCCAAATGACAAAGTAGTTTTAAAATGATAAAGATGGGACATATGTACAAAATACACAGAAATTTAAAAAGGGTTATTTTTGTACAAAGAAAATAGTATAAATGATTGATTGCCAGACTGTTTCGTCGGTGGGAGACAAAAATCTCGTAACTAGGTTTCCATCTTTTGGAATATATAGTTACGAGATTTTGATCACAATGATGTGTATTTTAGATTTAGGAGAGACATGTATGTAACATGTACTTCCTCGTCAACTGCTGTCTTCATTGCTTATCGTTGCTTTTCAACAAAATCCTCGTGACTGCGGCTTGTTAAGCTGTAGTTTAGAGTCTTTTTGTTGAAAAGCGACGTTATTCTAAACAGACAAGAAAACAGGGCACGAATTCTAGTTTTCAGTTTGCTTTACGGATCACTTTAACGGAGCTCTCTTTCTATGTAAATAAGGAAGGTTGGCATAAACCCAAAAAGAAATTGGATAAGAGAAATATCTTGTCACATGTACCAAATGGAAAAAAAGGGATTGATCGATTTGTCGATTTCATAGTAATTTGAACAATTGCAGCAAACTCCAAAAGCTTTTGAATTAGACCATCCTAAAGTTTGCTGTTTGGTAAAGGGCTAAGATAGAGTTAGAATCTATAACATTTATTTGCAGGTGGTGCATGGACACATAGTAACGACAAGTGTAGCAGGTGAAAATGACGGTAAATATTGTATCATAATTTATCTAGAGAAAAAGAAGACAACACAGCTCAATATGTTTTGACTACATTTTGTTAAGATTAAAATAAAGCCTTTTTGAAAAAGGAGAGAGGTTGTATTACACGGGGATTCTAGATTTCCATGTGATCATTAAATATGTGTCACAGGAATTGTATCTAGTCTTAATTCAACAATTGAGTTAAGTGATAAAAACAAAATGATCAGATATGTTATCAAGCATTTTCCATAAAATTTATATACGAGGGGCGTTCAATTAAAAGTGGTACTAATGGTCCACCATACCTCATGGTTCTAGAGAACAAAAGGTGCTTGCGGCTATTTGACTGGACATTTACTGTCTATTCTTGGTCAAAATTCGAGGCAAATTCGTTCACTCTTTCAAAAGTTATAGAACTTTTAAGTTGGTTCAGTCATATACACTGGCTATTTCGCTGTGCGCAAAATGGAAAACGAGCTGAAGTAGGCTGTACGGGTCTACATTAAAGGTCGCATAGTCTTTGATATATATGCATCTCGTGTATATAATGAACTATATCAGATTCATGGACATTCGAACGTTGAACATACGTCAGTTTTTAGGAAGTTGATAAAAATAGAATTGGTAAAACTGGTCTTAATGATGCCCACCTCTCAGGCAACCCGGGAAGAGCTAGTACCAAAGCAAATGTTGCTGTAGATTCCGACATGACCGAACAAGACGCATGGTTCAATGTGCAAGAAATAGCAGAGAAAGTTGGTTTTTCATCGGGGACATGATATACGACTTTAACGAAAGGGTTGAAACACAGATAGTTTTATGCCCATTGGGTCCCTCATCTGCCGCCTAAAGGACATAGAGCCACCCATGTAAATGTGACAAAATAAATTTGTAAATAATGCAATAAATGCAACAAATGTGGACTTTCTGAGCTTTATACATATAATTGAACAATAATCTACTATTATGAGCACAAATGGCGTGTCATTAGCAAGCAATCGTTGCGAAAAGTTCAGACAAGAGCCGTAATAGCCAAAATATTAAAAGCGCGGCAAAGGTTTTATACGCGGTAATTTTCAAATATAACGGGTGTATTTTTTAAATTACTGTTTTAAATAGTACCACTATCGCCGGTCATTCATACAAGAAATGTATGTCGACAAAAGTAAAGAAATATCACGAAAAGAGCAGGTCCAAGGCCGACTAAAGAGGCATGTGCCAAATCCAGGACATCGAAGCTGTTCACAGGTGTCCTCTTGTCCAAGACTTCCTGAAAGAGACACATGCACGCACAGCGTCTTCATCCGCCCTTATAGCCGGGCTTAAGCCCGTGTGGCTTTTTTGTATTCCCCATGATGACGAAAAAAGCCTCTGGTCGTCGGTATAGGTCTTCATGTTCCATATGCAGTGCAATTTACCAGTGTCTGCGGGGTGTTCCAAAAGAGGCCCATTTATTGACATATAAGTAATAGATCTCAAAACTTCAGAAGTTTGTGGTTGGCAAAGAGGATTACTTCGAAGGATTGTAGAAACTTAAAATTGAATTGCGACATAACTATGGCTTATAGAACCCCAGTTCCAAAATTAATTGAACGCCCCTCGTATCTAAAATATGCACAGAAATATATCCTTTTCGTCCCCTGCTTGTAAATGACTGAAAACATTATGTTCGAGAATACTCTCGTATATTGCTAAAGCGATGATATTTTTAAGTTTCTTATTCTGAAGACTACCTTGTGAAGGTTAGTACTAACTTTTTAGAAAAAATTGAACTGTGTGCATGCTAGAATTTCGTTGAAAAAAATTTTGTCGTTTGGGAAAAAGTTGAAAATCCTTGTTTTCAAATTGCAGATTCCACATTTCTCGTAATCGGACTGCGGATAAGTTTACTATTCACCTTGTTTGTGATGTTGTTCGGTATAGGGTTAGGTGTCTACAAACTTAGTCGAAACGCCTACGCCCACGAGAGATACAAATCAGCACTAGATATATGACGCCAAATCACCATATTTGGACCTAACTCGTGACGTCAATTCACAATATACCCGTATTGGTGTGGCAGCTCGCTTCAAATAAGCTTACCCCATGGTGAAAATAAGACGTCAAAACACTTTACATGGAAGTGAGAGAGAATCTGGCGTCGAATCGTCTTACATGGCACAGAAAAACGTGACACAATAATTGAAGAAAATCTTCAATAATAAATCAAAATAAGCTAGGTTCTGGAGAAGACACCTTTATGGAGTTTAAGCCCAACATGGCCCCGTGATTAGTCTGTACTTAGAAACACGCCGGTCTTAAAACATTGCTGTCTCCGATGATATCATTCCGGCTACAATGAAATAACATTTGACACTTCTCACAACCGTTGATTTGTGTCGAAATGAAGGTTTTTCATTTTTTTCCATTCATTTGTCTGCTACGTTGTAACGATGCAGAGCTACGGATAAGAGTCACTGGTGGTGAACTCGGCCAAAGCGAGGAATGTTTTTTCACGATCAATGTATTCCGTCGGTGTTGTTTTATAATCTCGTAACTACGGCTTCGATAAAGCCGTAGTTACGAGATTTTATAACAATACCGACGTTTTGTCAATACATAACCGTAGCCGGTCTATTTTTAGAACAAATGCATTGTCATTAGAGAAAAAATCTATAAACTCATATGTAAACGCAAAATATCTATACCTTGTTGTAGCGAAACACGTCTCTCGCTTTGGCCGAGTTCCCCACCAGTGAGAGTGGAAAATAGCCTTTCAAAACAACGAATCTTTCAATGTACGCCAAACACAATATTGTGGGTACTCATTTGAAAAGTACCCACAACATAGGGTTTGAATTTCAAATAAAAAATACATCAATTTAACTGACTATTGCTCTGATCATGTATGTAACACCTGTTTACGAAGGCAGCCATTGGCTAATATTTCATTTATCTTGCATTGATGTGATAACTTGATATTTCGAACTACAGTTATCTCGAAGTATTCAGTTGGATTTAAGAAGCCTACCTCATTTACACGTGTAGACCTAAATGACCAAAAACCTATCTTTTTGAAGTAGAAGGTTAGCTTTATCGTTGTAGATCATTGTAGATCATCATTGGCACTTTAAAATTGAATGACTATTTGGGATATTCGATCTGTATAAATTAAAATGACTGTAAACTGTACATGTATTATGGCTTGGCATTGGTTTCGCAATTCCTGATATACCTGAAAACTCGTTCGATGCGAAAAGAAAACCCCTGATAGACGTAAAGGGTATTTTTCCTGTTAGGGTTGTACTGTTTTCAGAATTTATATATTTGTCAGCAAAAATGTTTTCGTTTTGGAAAAGGTAAATCACATGTGTAACACCTGTTTTACACTGCTGATCACATACAAGATAAGCCTACAATATGTGCAAGAAAGTAGATCAATTACTTCATTTGCATATCAAATGCATTTTTTCATTTATTGCGTTTTACGATCGAAAGTAGGCCAATGTTACCGGGTTTTAAAAGTCGGAATTCCAGGAAAGAATGAGTAATCAACGTATAAAAAATGAGCACGGCGGGAAATCCTGTGACAAAACAACTACAATAGGGAAATATTATCTAAAGTAAACCATGACGTAATTTCGGACAAACAATTGTATTTCGTAGGTGTTGTCATAAAATCTCGTAACTACGGCTTGAATCAAGCCGTAGTTACTAGATTTTATAACAACACCGACGGTTTATCAATACATAGCGGTAAACCAAGTCTATTTTAGCACAAAATTCATTGCTACTGCAGAAAATCTTAAATAAATCTGTAAACCCATTACCAAACGGCAACATTTAAGAGGTCCCAAAATTCTAGGACGTTGCAGAATACTTTTTAAATTGAACGAAACTTTACCTTTGTGCCCTTTGGTATAAAAAATATGGAGGGAAAATGAAGAAATTGTTTGTCACTAGCAATATCTTCATTTTCCACAATGATTTTCAAAGCCATTTTCTTGTGGTGAGTCCAAAAAGGCAAATGCTTGGTAATGGCTTAATACGTGACTGATTTGCATTTGGTTTGAAGCAGAGAATGTATTTGGTGCGATTTAACTTTATGCTAGGTTCCCACTGCCGATCTGATCAACTCGATCTACTCGACCACCTAAATTCCCCGATCAAGCCCGACCAAATGTATGTACACGACTTCTTCTCGATCGCTAGTCGATCAAACTAGACCCCTGCCCGAGCACTCCCGATCATTTCCCGACTGAAGCCCGACCATCTTTCCGATGTCTACCCGATCACCCGGACCTTAATTCGAGTCCTACACGATCAATACCCGACCATCTCGATCTGTACACGACCAGATCGAGCTGATTCTATTCTAGGTGTTCTGAATGAGAATCTTTTTGCAGCGTCTGTGATTATCACATATTCATAAAAACTTCATAATATTGTCAGTTTAGATATGTACATAATTTAAATGTGACGTAAATGTACTTTTAGCTATTGACTCATTCTTAATTTCATTAAATATAAAGATTAATACATTCTTTGAGGCGTTTAATATCATTATATCAATCGTGCGTGTTATGTCCAAGAGCGGGGACTCACGTGAAACGCAATTTCCAATAATATTAAATATTTCTGTTAATATACTCTGCGCGGGATCTCGTGCTGTTTGTACACATTTATTAGCACACGACCTGGTGTTCCCACTGCCGACCAGATCAACTCGATCAAGCGGTCGAATACAGGTCGAGTTAGGTCTGCAAGAGTGATCGGGAGTAGTCGAGATGATCGAATTTGATCTGCATCGCTCGGGTTTCCTTTTCGAGTTTTTTTGACATGCAAAAACAGTCGAGTGCGATCGAGTACAAAAATGATCGAGAAGCGATTGTGTATTGATCGGGTAGAAGATCGACCTGGTCGTGAATCAGTCGGGTCTGGAGATCGAGTGTGATCGGGTAGATAATTTGTATTCCGACCTGCACCGAGCGAGCACTCGATTCCCTCGACTTGTACTCGAGTAATATCCGACCACACCCGATCAACTCGACCTCTGATTCATCTGTTCACTCAATCAAATCGGATGAAGAGGTCGGGTTTGATCGACTAGAGATCGAGAAGAAGTCATATGGTCGGGATTGATCGAGTGCACTTAAGCGATCGAGTAGATCGAGTTGACCCGCTGCCATAGAGCAGTTGGAAGCACTCGACCACCTCGACTTGTACGAGTTATTCCCGAACGCATTCCCGATCAACTCGACTTCTGCTCCAACTGTTCATCCAATCAAATCCCGGTAAAAGATATCGACTCGAGCACACACAATTTCTACTCGAGTGATTGTCGATCAGCTCGATCTTCTATACGATCGATACTCGAGCATCTTCCCGATGTGTTTTCTACTCGACCGCTACACGGATTTTTTGACGTGTCAAAACAAGTTGGCAGGATTACCGATCGATGCAGACCAAACTCGACCATCTCGACTTATCCCGATCACCCTTGCCGACCGACCTCGACCGGTACTCGATCGCTAGGTCGGGTTTGATCGAGTTGATTTGATCGGCAGTGGGAACCTAGCATTAAAAGAGCACGTGATAAAACGTTATTTACGAGCAAACAAGAATGTGTAAGTTTTATCAGCAACATTTTATAGGGGTTTTACCTACTTCAACCGATTTCAAATTAGACACGTGTCAACAAAATCATTTAGGATCTTCAGAGAGTGTTGTGTAATGTGATTCCTCGTCAAGCCCGTACTAATTTTCTTTGCTGCAATAGCCTATTTGGGACGGGACATTAAAAATGGTTCTTTGTATTTTTGGATTTCTACATGTATTAATGAAGACAATCCAGCGTTTATACACAGTCATGTAAAGACATGATTGTTGTTTAGTGAAACAACATAACAACAACAACAACAACAACAACAACAACAACAACGACAACGACGACGACGACGACGACGACGACGACGACGACGACGACGACGACGACGACGACGAATCATATAAAATAGCAATTCGGAAAGGCCGATCTGCACCAATCATTGGCTAAAATGTCTAAAGCGCCCATAGTGTAATATTTCAGTTTATATGGTGCTTTTCAATAAGGCGAAACACCAATAAAAAAGAAGATGAGTCGATTTCAAGTTGCAGTCACTGGGAAATTGTTTGAAAGACAGAAAAATAGATACTTTAAATATAATTTAATCAAATATTTTTTGCTCTGATACACGACACAATTCCGTTAAATGCAATGTACATGGTATCACATATCATATATCACAATAAATAGATGGCGTTCCACAATACATACAATCTAAGTGGAAAACATTGGTTTTGCTGTACTTATACCTCACGATAATTGACCTGGCAGAGCTGCACATGCTAATCGAATGGGGTGCTCTGCCAGGTCAATTCTCGCCCGCTATACGCAACAATTGTTGAATTGAATTGTCCTCTCATTTTTTATCAGAGCAACAGATAACAGGGGATAAAGGCATTCAAAATATTATTTCAGATCCAAACTCTATGTTGTTGGTACTCATATGATTGGATTAATGGGGTTTTACACAGGTATGTTCAAAATTATCGCGACGGATGAAACACCTAACCATGGATTTCTGTTGTTCATACCAGTACTCCCATAACATCCTAACCGAGCCTCTAGCTCATAATGGACATTGTCTGTTTATATTGGACACTTTTTTTAAAATTTAGATGAGACTGTGATCCATAAAGGGCAATGAAGCAACAATCACCATAATTCGTAATTACGGTCTTTTACTGAGGGTTTACAAATATTAGACTAGTCCAGCTTAAAACGCTACTGAAAACAACAACACAAATATTGGAAAAGGTTAAAGAAGGCCCGTGTCATTCACAATAATATTTTTTTTAATTTAGGAACAAATCTAAAGTGGCATCGCCCCTGGTATTGCCTAGATAACAAAGTTTACTTTGGTAGTATTGTTTTTCTTTGGCCGACTATTTATCAAGTACTGGTTCGGCAGGTTCGCTTTCGCGAACCACCAAAGAATTCCGAAGAAAACGTCAATATATAAATTGCATCATGATTGCCCGAAATATTTCGAAAAATAACGTCATTTATTAACGTAAACTATTCATCACGAACGCGTAAAGCAGTCCAAGGTTAAGTCTTTGTTAGCTTTATGCCTCTCTCTAACAACTTCTGCTATATCATCACGTCCCATGTCCCTAAGGGCTAGTGATAGAACGTTAACGGCACCGTCCTTTTTGTCCTTCATTTGACGTTTCCAGTAGAGCAGAATCTTGTACGTGACATCGACCATACCCAGTCCGTTAGAGATGGCATCGAACCCGAGACCTGTGATCGTGCTGTCCGGTAAGTCTAGATGCACGGCGAGCGTGAGACCCTCGGGTACCAGCCTTGATAACGTCATCAGACTGCGGCCTGACAGCACCTTGGATTCTTTATCAACTGTAATATAAAGAAAATGTTAATGTTGAAAATCAATTTTAATGAATGCGAACTTTGTTGGAAAATATCATTTGCTATGTTCGAAAAAATCGTAACTTCAGCTTATTCAAGTTACGATTCTTTAGAAAGTAACCGATGATATGCAGCCATGTTAATGACTGGAGAGAAAGGCAAATGGGTAATTGCAATAAATCGTCTAGTTGGTTATTTCGAAACTTTATAACCAATTGTTGATTATTGATTATAAGCACTTTCTAATTGTCTCAATGTTTTCCCAGGCCTTTTAGAAAGAACGTCAAAAATAGGTCTTGTTTTGAAAGGTTAAAATCAGGGAATATTTTAAAAAAGCAGAAACAAAATATAACGAGCTATCGCTGAACGTTTTCAATATCAAGGGAGACAATATCGTGTGCCATTTATGTAATATCAGGCGCAGTTATCCGAGGACTATGTTGCGCGATTTAAAAATGAAAGACATTCTAGCACTTGTTCCAAGTTGTTCACATATTATTGCGATTAATTTTACCAACAATGGTACTAGAAATATAAACAATGAGTAGGCAAATAAAGACACTGACATGATTTAGAAAATTTACTAATAGAAACTTACGTATAATTGGTTTTCTGCTCGTTCTCATGAGTCGTTCCATAACCGTGCTAGGCAGTGGTTTAAACTTGGGTACGAACGGTTCGTCGTTCTTTTCTTGTTGTTTGATGTTAAAATCCAAATCCAGTCTGGGTTTCTCTTTTTCCGGCTTAGGCTCTTCCGGTACAAATTCCGGTTTGAAATACGCTCGAACTGCCTCCTCCGAAATTTCCACTTTGAATTTCACGGTGGCCGCGAATTTAGCCAATGGCTCATTAATGTCTAAGGGTGTAAAGCTAATATTGCCGATAAGTGCCTTTTCTTCGTTGGTTTTAGGTTCAATCACGAACCGCCGATAACTTTCCGGTAAGAATTTGAAGAATTGCAGTTCTTTATTGTCTAAATAATCACTTTCATAGTTCACTTTTATATCGTCCGCGAGTTCTATGCCCCATTTCATTCCGTCGAATATTTCAAAACCGTTAATTTCCTGTTTTTGTTTATTGTTTTGACTAATGGGCGGCGGTCGCCGCGAGAACGTGGGCCTCTTCTCCACTACTTCCTCTCTCTGAATCAGCACTTTGTCGACCGGAAGGAACCCTTTCTCCTTCCTGACGGCTATTTTCGCCTCCTTTCTGGAGAGTGAACAACATTCAAGAACGATGACCCAGAATTTCTCCTGTAGATTTATAAACACCAGTATTTCTCCCATCTCCTTGCTGGCTCTACCTTCTAGTACCGTGATAGCTCGATGAAGGACCGTTCTTCTATCTGGCTTGGATAATGCTACACAGTACCTGTAAAAATGATGACAAAGTCGTATGTAACATATATTTGAAAACGTGATAAAACTTTCACTTTACTCTCTCTATTTTTGGGACAAAAAGTATTGTAAGCGATGGTACGTCGAACCAGTTGTGCTTCGTTTGAAAGTCTTTAAAAAATAAATAATGTTGTTCCTAGTAAAAGTATGAGCAGCAGTGGAAGATCTCGGCTACATCGCCATAACAATGCATTTATGTAAGAGGTGTCGCAACGCAACTGACATATCGTTGTAGGGGAGTCAAAACCTCGTAACTACAGCTTGACAAAGCTGGATTTACGAAGTTTTGATCCCCCACCGGCGATATATAGTTTGTTATAACCATTGCCATGTTGGTGTCACTGTTAGTTTGGTTACTTTAATAATAAGCTTCATAGAATATGGTTAGCTAATACACATGTGCCGTCTTATCTACCCATTCACTGTCTTATTTTTGTTATGACAAACGTATCAAATTTTTCTATAAACTTACGTTGATAATTCTTTGGTATCAAAAGTGACTGTAGTTCTAGTAAATTTATAGTTTCCTTCCACCATCACCCAACCGTTCTTAGTTTTCTGTAATACTGCTATATCCGTCGTCTGCAAATATAGACACATAAAAAGTTTGAACAAGGATTTGGAAAAGCGTCCTTTAAGGCTCTTGAGCCCAACATGGTTCTAGATCAGCCTGTGTATACACGGAGTCTGACCAGGAACCTTGTTGTTCTCCAGTAGCTTCTTCACGATCTGTAGCAAACATATGAGAGTAACATGGATCCAGGTCAGGCTACTAGTACGCACAGTCTGATCCTGAAGCATGACTATTTCAAATGCTATAATGGACGTTTTCCGGATCCCGGCTCTTTTGTATTTATTGTAAATATGTTTTAAAGTGACATTTCACATTCATTTCATTTTTTAAAAGTATGTCTTGATGCAAAGATTGTTTATTCTAATGCGTAGAAATGCTATCAGTTTTTTGAAGTTGTTATTAATAAGCGAAAAATATGCCTTCAAAGTTGAGGCAGAAATGACAATTTCTATATAAATCTGAACTGTTGTCCACAACAATTTGTTTAATTTTAGCACAAAAATATATATTTCTCGTAAACGGTTCAATATTTTGGCTTGAAATTTTCAAAATTTTCATAAGAAAATATGCTCTTTCAGATATGATAAATGTAAAAAGATAATTGTGAAATGTCACTTTAATCAGATGAAACATTTTTGAGAAATTAAAACTGTTTTATTTATTGTAGATGTATTGATCTTACATTTTCTAGTCTAATAAAGTTTCAAAAATCTGATATGAAATTTATTTTATAAATGCAAATACATAATTCAAATTTTGGTAATTCGGTGAGATAAAAAAATCAAAATCTGATATGAAATCTGCTTTATTCAAATACATAATTCAAATTCTTGTATCTCAGAGCGAGCACATTGTTATCAATTCCTTTGGCATTTTTCTGGATATAATCAATTCTTTTAACTTAGTGAAATTTCAAATTCTTCTAACCTAATTATAAGAATACAAATTGAGAGCAAATTAAAACATTTGGAGCTAAATCAGCCTGCATTAACCGATCGTGATCAGGTTGTGCGCATGCGTAATGAGGTGGTCCAACCCTAATGAGATTCACGCGACGATGGAATTATTCGGGGGATTTCGTAAACATTCGGCGGTGGAACGTTCCACCGCCGAATGTTTACGATGTCGCCCGAATAGGTTCGGATACGTACAACCAATGCTAACGACGACACATGAACAATTCCGACGCTGAGTGAATCTCATTAAGAGTGTACGACGTCCATTTTCTTCTCAAATTCAATTATGGCTAATATCAATATGCTTTTATTATCAGCTTACCTTTCTTTGATCATCTTCCTCAAAGCCGGCCGGAAGCGGAAGTTTCACCGTGACCGCCCGTTTGAAAGTCACGTGAGTATCCGGTGCGATATCAATAAACTCCGAGGCTTCTAAAAGCTCGCTTGTCTCGTTTGGATAGTTCTGTTTTGCTAGCGTGATTTTATCCGGTTCAATAGGATTAATCTGCAAGGTAGAAATACGCTGCTTTTCAACAAAAACCTCGTAACTGCAGCTTAAAACAAGCTGCAGTTACGAGGTATTTGTCGAAATGCAAGGTAAAATAAGCTATACACCCAAATACACTTCCAAATTTTTAACCGTGACCTGCGCATGAAATGAGCAAACAAAAGGTCACGTGGTCTTTTTACTATATAATTCATTGTGCGAGTCGTTATTTTCGCGCGAGCATTTTTCATTTATTCTGCCTAAGTATTAAGAATATTTTATACAGTCATTTGCGTTAATTATTAGAGTTTTTAGTTACAGGAATATTTTTGCAACTTTGATTGAAAAAAAGAGATTTTTTGGCTTGTAATCATTCGCACCCTGTCTCCATCGCCCATTACCACCATGCAAGTTCAGGATGAGCTACTGCTTTTGAAAACCATATAAAAAGAATTTTGCAGGAGCAAGTGAGCTCCTTAGTACTGTCCAAGTGTGATTGATAATATTTTGCATGTGTTTGTGCTCTAGATTAGAGCCAATAATGGACAGGTCACAGGATGGATTCCCAGCCGCGGAGCGTGGACAATTATAAATTAACTTATTGCTGAAATATTGTTGAGAGGAGTTAAATTAAAAAAAACAATTGAAAAGAAAAATGTTTTAAACTTTTACCAAACAAGAAATTTTAATGTTTTGACTGTCAAGGGCGGATCCAGGATTTTTTTTCAAGGGGTGGGGGTGGGGTCTAGCCTATAAGATGGCTTTGAATTTGTGAATTTTGTAATGTTAGATACCATACTAACGCTGTGTAGTCAAAATTCGATTTTCGACATATTCAAGGCGGGATCCGGACCCCCGACCCCCTTTTAGATCCGTCTTTGTCTGTCTTACAGAGATTGTTTCAAAAATCATTTCAAGGGGCAAAATAATGAATTTACTTTTAATCAGCATTTTCTCCTTTTGCCTCAAGGTTTTCGTTACTATATTACTATATTTTTCATGGGGGTCCAAGACCAATTGCCAGGGCGGGGGGGGGGGGGGGGTCCACGCCCAAATGATGACTTAAATGTGTCAAATTATATATAACGTTAGGCCTATATTGACGCTTTAAAAATAATTATATAGTCAACATTCAATTTTCGGCTGATTCCAGGGGTGGGTGGGGGGGGGATGCGGACATCCCGACCCCCCCACTCTAGATCCGCCCTTGCAAAAAAACCTACTTTCATGATACCCATTCTGTTATCTGCAAGAGCTTCCAAATTGAATCAGGTGCCGTTTAGGAAAGGGTTAAGCCGCTGTCAAACTTGAAAAGTCTAAATAATTTGTCGTTTGGGAAATGAGCTTTAACAGCTATGTTTTTATTATCAAATTGATCTACCATAATGAATTGTCTTTCTTCATAAACCTTTCGGTACTGACATAATCATCTTCACACTGAAAATGGCATGTTACGTACTATTTTTTTTGTTGGGAAAGGGGGGTTTACGTGAATATGAGAGTTTAACCTTGCGGCTAGGTCCTCAAAAGATCCGAGGATACTACTTTTTTGGAGGGTCAAAAATGACTTAAAAGCCGATAAAGGCCATAAATGGAAGTCAGTCAATGATATCCCGTCGAGATTCACAGAGGAATCATCACTAAACGGAGTGTGAAGCCTCTTAAACTTCTTCTTTCCTCCGTTCATTTCCATTGCACGTTGGATGCTTTACTCACATTTGGGTCAGAGCCTCGATCTGGCATCAAAAAGTGTTACTATTTTTAGTAACAAATTGGAAGTGTATTTGGGTGTATTTTACGCTTGAACTATTGAACTTTCCATCCCAGGAAATGTCGTTCTAAATATAAAAAATATCAATAGGAATTTCTTGTAGGTGTCTGAGCCCTATAATTGGATGGATCCTTTTGAATAGCATGGATACCTTAATAACAATGTTGTTAGGTGGCTTCTAGAATCAAAGCCTGTGAGATTATATACTTGTAACCTGGTTGCACAGTTGCATTTGAATATATCAAAATCTCGAATTGATAGCATTCTTGTACTTTAAGTGTTTTCCAAAGTCTTGCCAGCGCAGTGGTAAAGCGTGGGATATGCAATCTTGAAATCTTAGGGACGATGCTGTTTGACCATACAACTGCACCAAGATGCAAATGGGTACTTGTGGAGTTTACAGACTCATATTTTTACAGAAACTTTACTTCTCCTTGTATTGGCACTGTATTGTTTCATGCAAATGAATTATTTATGTTACATCGAAACAGGAAAGTCAACATATGTTTAAATAAATAAAGGAAATAGAAAATAGGTGACCAAACATATTACCTGTATATTACACTGGAAGTTTCTATCTGTTGTTTTCTTCGGGAATCGTATACTGATGTACTTGGAGAGACGTGAGTTGTAGAGACATCCCTGTATTGTGACGTCAAATACCTCACGTTTTGGCGTAAACGTCACCACGAACATGCCCAATCTGTCGATCTCCAATTCTACACATGGTGACTTTGCACTGTCCTGAAACAGTTTATTTATATAGTATAAGATTTGATCAAAAACCCCTTAAACGTACATATCACGTTAAAGAGGCATCCCTGTAAAGTGGCGTCAAATACCTCACGTTTTGGCGTAAACGTCACCACAAACATACCCAATCAATCGACCTCTATCTCTACACATGGCGACTATGCACTGTCCTGCAACGGTTCATTTATATTCATCTACAATTTTAGTTCTAAATATTTCATGACAAAAGCCTTTAAAGGCGCGTTCCCATTGCCGACCAAATCAACTCGATCAAGCTCGATCAAGCGATCGAGTACTGATCGAGCTTGGTCGGCAAGAGTGATCGGGTCGATCGAGCGTGGTCGGCAAAAATGATTGGGAATTAATCTACAAGAAATAAAGAAGAAGTCGTGTAAATAAATTTGATCGAGTTTAATCGGGTTTGATCCTGGAATTTAGGCGATCGAGTTGATCGAGTTAATTTGGTCGGCAATGGGAACGCGGCTAACGCACAAACATTTTTGACATGCTGATTTCCATTTAATACGCGTGAACTGTGGTTATCAAACGACGGGGAATCGTTTGATACGTGACCGATTTGAGAATGGTCTTAAGGTATTCAGCCCCTAATTAATAAATCACTTTCTAGCCATACGAAATGCAGCAAATTACACAAGCTTGTAAATATACTTCACATAAGTTGATTCACCGTGACAGATTTCAAGATTATACATCAAGAAGAAAATGATTTACAAATATTTTTTTACTTTATTTTCATATGCAAGGGAGGTTGTTTTTGAACATTTTTATCAAGTATGCATTAATTCAAAATTCTAAACCATATAAAGTGCTTATTATTATGTTTATATTTGGAATGGAAATGTAACAAAGTTTACGGATTACTGTCACTTTTCAAATTTCGTCGGTAATCTTGGGTGCTCATTAGGGATTGCATATCTTAAGTCGAGAAGGTAAAATTATGCCAGAGAAAAGCTGAAGTCACGACGACGTAGATTTTGTTTGAAATAAAAATGAGGAAACATTGTGGAATCACGAAGAAATAATCAAGCTAATCAAAGTTTATCTTACACACTATAATAACGTAAAAATCGGTTAAGTGTAATTTCAGACCTGTTTTAAGGGCTATAAATATTTGTCTATTTTAATATGCCATAAACTAATTTATAAACAGCCTCAAATTACCTCCAACCGCGTTGGCTTAAATGTCAACTAACCTTTGTTAATAGCGCTACAGATTTTTGTGGTCAAACATTTAAGGAATTCAAAATGACGTCAACATAAATAGGGCAAAAGTTGAGGAATCGCACAACAATGTGCGCTAAAATCCGGATATCATCGTCAATTTCCGTTGCCACGGATAACGTCCGAAGTTACACGATTTTTCATCTAATAATTGATGGAATACCTTAACATTTGATAAATTCTAATTCTTGTTTCCATGAGCGTCGGTGCTAATAGATCTGGTAATGTTGGGAACCTGTCCAGCATAATGAGAAATACTGCATAGAATTGAGCGTTTCAATCTGCTTCTAACTTGTTAAAATCACTTATAAATAGCGTAGTCTAATAAGAGAATACTAACTTCCTTCTATGGTACATTTAGACAATTCCATTAATCATTATATATCAAACACTGCAACTTCGGGCATCATCCATGGCAAAGGAAATTGACGACGGTATCCCTCGTCACTAAATACGTGGCCATGGATGACGCCCAGTAATTTACGAGGATATATCATCGACAATTTCCATTGCCACGTATGAAGCCCGAAATTACACGAAGTGTATGGTATCTAATGATGGATGGAGTGCCTTAGGGTACAAGATTTATTTCTTACCTTTCTTAAAAAGCCCACATCCACCCATTCATTATCTTCTTTCCATTTGCCCTTCACGTTGATCTCACAGTACTCCGAGTCTATAGGATAATACGGTATTTGTATAACAATGGGCTTCTTTAGCACGCTGATCGAGGACGACAGCAGGAATATCTCGCTGGTCAGGTGCTCCTGGCTCGGTAAAATGGGCGTGTACTTCCATCTCTGTGTGGGCGGAGCTACCTCGCACGTGATGCTGTCTTTCTTGTTGAAAATCCCGTCAGGAACGACGAGTTTGGCGCCGAGCGGTAGCCCGAAGTTACCGCCCTTTTTGCCTGGCTGGTAACTGACTTTTAAACTGAAAAGGTAAAAAAAAAAAAAAAAAAACACGTTAATTCATAGTTTGTATGATTGAAATTATTTGTTGTTGTCTGTTACGTTAACTCTTCATCTTAACCCTTTTCAACATAGAAACGTTGGATAGAAATGATAGGAGTCACAGACAAAAACTTCGATGTGCTTAAAAGTTTTCATCAATTTCCTAGAAATCAGTGATCTTTAGCATTTTTCACTCTTTCTCTCTTTTGACTTTAATGTGATTCAAGGGACGTTAAGCCTATTAAAATGTTATATTTCAAAACATGGTTTTTTTTTTTATCTAAATCATTCAATATGTTTTATAATAATTAGGCTTAAATTTCCATAATTCATTTTAGGTACAATAAGTCAAATATCTTATCCTTTTTATTGATAAATCATTTTCTTAAAACCAAGTGTTTTTCCAATTAGCTAAGCGTCAAATAAAGATTGAATAGATAGATATAAAACGGTATTGAATAACGACAAGTGCTTTAATAAAACGATGAAAAGAGAAAAAAGTTTAATAATGGAGTTTTTGACATATTCTAATTGAAAATCAATGCGTTTACATCACAACTATTAAACTTCCTTACTTTAACCCTTTCCCAAACGTCAAAATTTTGTGGTGGTCCAAAATGAAAGTGGCTGCAGACGATCAAATGGATGCTGATATAGCTATAATTTGTGTAAAATATAGCACAGAAAATATTGGGACAAAAGGAGAAACTGCTGGTTATCAGCAGTTTCTTCTTTTGTTCCAATGTTTTCTCAAGCCCTTTCTCTTAGGGACGTCAAAACCAGGTCTTGTTTGGGAAAGGGTTAACATTTTGCCACACGACATTGCAGACTGGTCCAAATTCAATGAAGTTGAAGACAAAAAAGGGACAATGCGTAAAAGCTTTCGAATCAAGATTGTAGAAATATTGAGAGAATAGAAGAAAATACTGATTTTCAGCATTTTATTCTTTTCTCTAAATAGTTGTCACTGATTTCTCAGTATCAGAACATGTATACCAAGGATTACTAGGAAAGGGTTGAATCATTTTTAATGAAATCCTGTTCAAAGGCAGCTTCGTATCGTGTAAATACAAACATTAAACATGAAGTGCCTTGACGACCGATTGAACACCTACACGGGTGGTAAACAGAGAAACTAGCTCCAAAAAGAGGTAGTTGCATAGAGCGAAAATTTGTAGGTCACGAACACATTTTCTAAAGTTATTTCTTTTAAAGCGAGTTTTTGAGAAATCCGGCGATGCTGTAATATGAAGAAATGGTCGAAAATTGTTGTGCACGGGAGTATACGGTATTAGAAGCAGGGTTTTAATACAATCGTTGAAAAACATTTCAAAATCGAAAGTAAAAAATGGTTTTCTTTCGATTTTGAAATGTTTTTCAACGATTGTATTCAAACTCTGCTTAATAACATCGAATATTCTCGTGCACAACAAACTTCGGCCATTTCTTAATATTACAGCATCGCCGGATTTTTCAAAAACTCGTTGTAAAAGAAATAATTGTAGAAAAATGTGTTCGTGACCTACTTTTGTTTACAGATTTTCGCTCTATGCAACTACCTCGGTAGAGGCCGGATGTCACGAGGAAACAAAATACCGTTGACTCTTTTTGGAGCTAGTTTCTCTGTTTACCACCCGTGACCTATTGATTCATGTAACACCTTTCTTGCAGAGAGTTTAGTAAATCGCTACAGACTAATTGACTTTTAACAAGGGACTTTTCTTTTATATGTTGTTTTCTTTTGATTTCAACAACCGCGCGACCATTCGGCAACGTATATCGTCGCTTTTCGACAAAAACCTCGTAACTGCTGCTTGTTTTAAGCTTCAGTTACAAGATTTTGTTGAAAAGTGACGAATTATTTCAGTTTTCTGAATTAAGAAATTGAATTGACGTTTTTGAAATCATTTAACATTTTAAAATGAGTCTACAGATGCATGTAAACTTGTTGAGAAGCTGCCAAAAAGTATACATAAATTTGGGAAATCTTTTGTAGAAATATTTCATGCAAATAAGGGTGTTTTTGCAAATAGTTTTTCTTTATCTGTTGTGTCTGAAGGTACTGTTCTTAAATACTTAAATTCACTAAGTGCTAAAAAAGCCACAGGTTTAGATGGCATACCCTCACGTTTTATAAGGGATGGATCCCCAATTATTGTTAGTCCATTAACCCACATCATTAATCTGTCCCTAATCCAAGGCATTGTACCTGATGATCTTAAATCAGCAAGAGTTGTTCCTCTTTATAAAAAGAATGACAAATTATCTGTTGGTAATTATCGCCCTGTGTCTATTCTAAATGTTGTATCAAAAATTGTTGAAAAGGTAGTCTATGATCAGATTGAAACATATTTTAAAGAACATAATTTGTTATATAAATTCCAGTCTGGCTTCAGGAGTGGTTTCTCTACTGATACTTGTCTTATTCACCTCACTGACTATATCAGGTACGAAAAGGACAAAGGTAATGTTGTTGGAATGGTATTGTTAGATTTACAGAAAGCTTTTGACACGGTAGACCATTCAATTCTTTTGATGAAACTCGAAGCGTCAGGACTAAGTGTTGGTGTGTTAAATTGGTTTAAGTCATATCTTTCTGATAGACAACAACTTGTAGATGTATCAGGTACCTATTCATCTAATTTAAACATATCATGTGGTGTTCCTCAAGGCTCTATCCTCGGCCCTCTCCTTTTTTTAATTTATGTTAATGATATGTCAGCAGTGGTAAAAAACAAATTGTTATTGTATGCTGATGATTCTGGTATCCTCGTATCTGGCAAAAGTCTCTCTGATGTTGAAAAAGCCCTGACAGATGATATGGAGCAAGTCAGCCAATGGTTAATCGACAATAAATTGTCGCTACATTTGGGTAAAACAGAGTCCATTGTTTTTGGTTCCAGACATAAACTTAGGTCGAAATCTAATCTTAATATATCTTGCTCTGGTACTGCCATTGAATCTGTCTCATCCGCCAAGTATCTCGGGATCAATATAGATCAAAATCTGTCATTCTGTTCGGTAGCTGAGTCTGTCCTCAAAAAGGCCAATTCCCGGTTGAAATTCCTCTACCGTAAGAAAGATTTTCTTACTCACCACACCAAAAAACTTTTGGTCATGTCTTTGATTCAGTGTCACTTTGATTACGCCTGTTCTGTGTGGTATAATAGTTTGACACAGGTTCTTAAAAATAAGTTACAAACCTGCCAAAATAAAATTATTAGATTTGTTTTTGACCTTGACTCAAGAGCTCATATTGACCGTTCCCACTTTAAATCCCTTAATTGGTTACCAGTCCAGAAGAGAGTTGATCAGATAATGTTATGTCAAGTCTTTAAAATAAAAAATGGTATGGCCCCTGACTACTTGAGTGAGCATTTTGTTTCCCAAGATTCTGTCCATGGTTATAGCACTAGGTTAAGTCAAAAAGGTGGATTTTGTTTACCTAAGGTTAAAGGCAATGGTGCAAAATCATTCTCCTTTTCTAGCATTAAATTATGGAATGGGTTACCTGTTGAGCTAACTGAATTGAATAAGCTGCAAAGTTTTAAAAGTGCCATCAAAAGCCATTTTATGAACAGTATTTAATACATGTATTATGTTATTCTAATACGGCATAGGATTTAATCTTTATCTTTTCCCTTTTAATATCTAAAAGCTGTGATAATATGTTTTAATGTTAAGTTATAACTCAATTCGGCGTAGGATTTAATCTCATTTTTCCTCTTTAATGTCTTAAAGCATTGATAATTTGTTTTAATGTTAAGTTATGCCTCTCTGTGTCACGCCACCTATGCTAAGGACCACAATGGAAATAAGAGCTGGCTCTTTATTGTGATATCCTTGGTATTGGTTGGCGTGTCATAGTTTTTCTTATGCATGATACTGAATTTTACATTTATTATCTTGTATTTTGTTAATCTGTGTACATGCTTACTATGCCGAAATAAATCTAAATCTTTAACTTTGCACAAATTACAATGCCGTATTTATCGCTACAGATGACTTTACAAGTTTGTCTTGAATGATGAGATATTGAACGACATCGATTTTCATCAATAAATCACCTTGTTATTTTCTGTCCATGTCTGTATCGGTATGTCTAGACTAAAACACTGACTTGGGATAGAAGCTGTATCAGCAACAGAGCAACACATGAGAAGGGGTGTGTTTGTTATTTCAAATCTCGTTGCGTCGAGACGATTCAACTGTGTACTCAAAACATAGGAATCGAATTCAAATGAATTATTAGAATCTCTTTACCTTCTCTGATAAGTTGCTCTGCAAATCTTATATACTATATAGTGCTATTAAAATTAATACATTTAAGTCGCTTTCAGACTGACATCACACATTTCCGAAAAAGATAATTGTATGCGTTTTATTTCTAATAAAGTATAGGACAGTGTAGATTATGGTCTGTGTGAGTGCGAAAAGGCTCGATCCATATCAGCATGATACAATTAAACTTTGGCATAAGTATAAAATATTCTTCAACAAATACAGAAATTTCGTAAATTACCTGTTCGGATATTTATTTCCTCGTAATTGTACAACGTCCATACTATTTATTTCCTCTAAATCCCTTATTTTCATAATCTTAAATTATCTGTAAATTTACTAGATCTATTTAATTTCTCTTTCTTCTGCAATATTTCAAATTAATATATTTGTAAGTTGTGTTTTTTTCTTCAAAATATTGTTTTTTTCTAAAGATATACTGGTACATTATAAAGATATGACAATAATTCGTTTAATTCATTTAGGCAACGTTTACCTAGATTTTGAAATCTTTGGCATCTTGGATGATGCTAGATTTACCGAGTCTATGATGATTCAATTATCAATTATCACAATTTTCAAATTATTTAAATACACGGGATTGAAACACGCCCTTGTCACATCTCTTGTTCAATAGTTATTACTTCAAATTTTCAAAACAAGCACTGTTATATATGCTATAAATGCAGTTGCTGAATGACTCAAACATGATGTAAATGAGGTAAACATTTAAGATAATGATCTGTACAAATGGTAACAATAACCGACCTGATTCATCCGGTATATCGCTGCTTTTCAACAAAAACCTCGTAACCGCAGCTTGGTTCAAGCTGCAGTTACGATGCTTTTGATGAAAAGCAGCGATGCAATGTTGACTCGTAAATAAAACATTACATTATTATGATTAAAACAATAGACGGAGACTATCCTTTGCTCCTTTAGACGTCAACATCATTCTTTGTGAACATTGGTTTCAGATCATGTTTCGCTACGGTTGATTTGAAATCATGAGAATGGTATGTTCCTTCACCATTGTCGCATCACAGAATAATAGCTCGTTAAGGTTTACGAACTGAGAATGAAATGCAAAGCCACAGGCGAAATTTGAAAGTGCCAGTAATTCCTAACCTATGTTACATTTCCATTCCAAATACAAACATGAACATTTTGTATGGTTTAGAACTTTGAATAAATGCATACTTATGGAAGTATTTGACAAAAATGTTCAAAATTACCTCCCTTGCATATGAATATAGAGTAAAATAATATTTGTAGATTGTTTTCTTCTTGAAGCATAATCTTGAAATCCGGCACGGTGAATCAACTTTTTTGAAGTGCATTTACAAGTGTATGTAATATGATGCATTTCGTATGGCTAGAAAGTGGTGTTTTCATTCTCAGTTCGTAAACCTTAAATTAGCATGTAAAGTTGGTGGAAGGAAAAAAGACGTTATTTATGAAGTAAAAAGAAGCCCCCAAATCTCGTTCTGTAACTGGCAGCTAAACCTTTTTGGACAAAAGTCTTTACATATATTGTACTTCATTTCAGATAAAAACGAAAAGACCCAGACAAAAACGCGCCGTCGTCAGTTTTTTTAAAAAAAATAATCTCAAATTAATATCAGTCATTTTAAATTGCAGTTACATTGTTTAGAAAAAGTCATTTTCGGGTTCATGAATAATAAATTACCAGGTAAATGTGTTTTGTTAAGGATTATAGACATGTTATACGCATGCGAATATGATTATGAATAATATAATAGCAGGTTTGGGCTTTTTTCAAACTATAGACTTACTGGGCCTCATCTTCTAGTGTTGTGGGATTTTTCAGAGTTAACCGACACCTTACAAGAGTTCGCGGACATACTAAAGGTGTTTCCCTCTATATAGAAAAGGGTTCACAAACATAAAATACTTACCGTGCGTCGTCCCCCAGTGTTGTGTGTTTTTCAGTGTTCACCGACACATTACAGGTGTTCACTGACATTATTAAAGTGTTCACAAGAGTAAATATTGACTTACCGTGCGTCGTCCGCCAGTATTGTGTGTTTTTCAGTGTTCTCCAACACATTTAACGTGATCACCGACACATAACAACTGTTCACCAACATTATAAAAGTGTTCATGGGAGCAAATATTAACTTACTGATCGTCGTCCGCTAGTGATGTGGCTCACTCAGTGTTCACTGACTCCATGTGTTCATCGACACATTACAAGTGTTCACGACAGAAAATATTGACTTACTGAGCGTCGTCTTCTAGTGTTTTTTTTTTCAGTGTTCGTCGACACATTACAAATGTTCACTGACATATTAAAGGCGTATGTAATACGTGTTCACAAACATAAAATACTTACTGAGCGTCGTCCTCCAGTGTTGTGGGTTTCTCAGTGTTCACCGACACATTCCATGTGTTCTCTTTCTTCATGCTACTCTCACTGCCCGCCTCTGACCTGGAAATACACAAGAAACACGTGTCGGTGATCATGGCTACATTGGACTGATCCATGACTAAGTCATCTTCTTAAAACGGCAGGAAATTTAGGTCTCGATAAATGACCTGGCAGATCATCTCTAGCAAAAAGCTAGAGGTGCTCTGTCAGGTAATTTATAATGAACTATGATAATATAACAACAATAATTATTAACAGTAACAAAAGAATATTATTCCATGTCTGTCTTCATTATCAAAATAAACATGGAAGACAACCTGTATCTTTCATTTAGATACATACAAGGCAACACTAAGGAGATCTAGATATTCTAACAATAAGTCTCACTGGTGGTGAACTCGGCAAAGGCGAGGGACGTTTTTCGCTACAACAAGGTATAGATGTGAGTTTATAGATTTTTTTCTAATGACAATGAACTTTTTCTAAAAACAGACGGGGTTTACCGTTTTATATTGACAAACTGTTGGTGTTGTTATAAAATCTCGTAACTACGGCTTTATCGAAGCCGTAGTTACGAGATTTTATAAGAACACCGACGGAATACATTGTTCGTGAAACCACCAGTGCGGCTGGTTGTCGTTTGTATGACAAGTAAGACGTTTCTAAAAATCAAAGTGCTGTAAGCACTGTAAACTGCCTGCTTTGGATATTACTGAAGATTGAAATTCACATATTCTTGCTACAATGGCAACCAGCCATGTATAGTAAATATATTACAAATGCATAAGGATATTGTCCAGCAAGATTAACCCGAGACATTTGCATATGTAATGACCCCACTTCGGCAATGTTTTGTAAAGGCACTCAACTAAAGGACTTTGCACACGAAAATCAAGTTGTCCCGGGTTAATTTGGGTGGACAATAAATATATAATTTATGTACATAATAAAACAGAAAATATTGAGGCTAAAAGGAAAATGCTGGTGTACAGCATTTTCTTCTTTATCATCAGTTTTTCCAAATGCATTTCTATAAGGGATGTCAAAACCAGGCTTTTTTGGAAAGGATTAAACCTATACTCCTATTACCCTTAAAATCACCAAACATCAGAATTAAGACTGGTCCAAATTGAAAGATTGTGCAGACGACAATATCAGGTAATTGAAATTTTACGTAATTTGCCCTTTCTGTGTAGAAAACATTGTGGGAAATGTGTAATGATTCATCCTTGATATTCTTAGGTTTTATTTTCAATATCTGAAAATAAAACTCGAAATGTTTACTTGTGTGATAATCATTGCTGCACTCATTTAGAACTGATATTGGTCAACCATTGTCTGAAATGCCACAATGTTTTTTTTTTTTTTTTTTTTTTTTTTTTTTTTTTTTTTTTTTTCAGAGCCTAAGCTCATTTGTAGTTGCTTCAATTTAGCTCAATAATTGGCTCAACGTAAAAACAAGATGTTTTTGGGATCCTGAAATGAACAGAATGTAACTTTGACCAGTTTGATAGGAAATTGTTGGAATGTTAAGGTTTTTAACCTTATCCCAAAAAAGACCTGACCCCGGTTTCTCGAAAAAAACTTAAGTACGTTCTCATGCTCAAATCTGAGCACCGTGCTCAAATCGCACGAAATCCATGTGAACTTCAATCGAATACCCTTCAACGTTGGAGAGTATCCCTTTGAAGTTGAGAATGTTTTTATGAGAATGTACTTAAGTTTTTTCGAGAAACCGGGGTCTGGTTTTGACGTCCCTAGTGGAAATGCTTGGGAAAATATTGAATCAAAAGAAGAAACTTTTGATAACCAGCAGTTTCTCCTTTTGTCTCAATATTTTCTGTGTTATCTTGTACACAAATTCTATCTATAACAACATGCCTTTTGTTGTCTGCAGCAGCTTCCAAATTGTAAGACCCTAAATTCTTGTCCTTTGGGAAAGATAAAATGTGTTTTAGGGTTGTCAGTTCAATGACCGTTCGAGAACAAAAAAGCAGTAATATTGTAACTGCTACAAATATATAACACAGTTAACCTATTTTACAGTTCGACTCCTTTACTCAACCGAAAAACTTGAAAGAAACACTAAAAATACTAATTGGTAATTACTAAAAATGAAAATTACATGAAATTTTGAATAATCCTATTCTTTATTTGTCGCAAAAGTGCATGGCACAAAAAAAATTTGTAGATTGTGACTGAAAAGGCAGTTTCTGCGGTGTTTGCCTTTATCACATAGCTCACACGCAAAATGTAAGTGTAGAGCTCGGTTAGCTTGACCACGTGATAATCATAACAAATTTGATTGGTTGTCAGCCCTACCACTGTAAATGACCGAGAAAAAAATCAGAGCAATAATATTGTAACTGCAACAAATGTAGTATACAGTTAACCTATATTGTACGTTTCAACACCTTTACTCAACCGCAAAGTTTGTTATTAACACTGAAAACACTAAATGGTAATTACTAAATGCGAAAATAACATCAACGTTTGTATTAGCCTCTACTTTATTTGTCGCAAAAGTAAGTGAGATAAAAAACAAGTTTGTACATTGTGACTGAAAAGGCCGTTTCTTCGGTGTTTGAAAACACATAGTTTGGCTCGAACACGGTGCTCAGCTGATAAAGGGAAAATGTAATGTGTCCAACTGATTGGTTTGTTGAAAAATCAGAGCAGAAATATTGTAACTGCTACAAATGTATTATACAGTTAACCTATTGTACCTTTCACTCCTTTCCTCAGCCGAAAAGCTTCTTATAAACACTGAAAACACTAAATGGTAATTACTAGATGCGAAAATAACATCAACGTTTGTATTAGCCTCTACTTTATTTGTCGCAAAAGTAAGTGAGATAAAAAAACAAGTTTGTACATTGTGACTGAAAAGGCCGTTTCTTTACTCTTCACTCCTTTACTCAGCCGAAAAGCTTCTTATAAACACTGAAAACACTAAATGGTATTTAATAAATGCGAAAATAACATCAACGTTTGTATTAGCCTCTACTTTATTTGTCGCAAAAGTAAGTGAGATAAAAAACAAGTTTGTACATTGTGACTGAAAAGGCCGTTTCTTCGGTGTTTGAAAACACATAGTTTGGCTCGAACACGGTGCTCAGCTGATAAAGGGAAAATGTAATGTGTCCAACTGATTGGTTTGTTGAAAAATCAGAGCAGAAATATTGTAACTGCTACAAATGTATTATACAGTTAACCTATTGTACCTTTCACTCCTTTACTCAGCCGAAAAGCTTCTTATAAACACTGAAATACTAACTGGTAATTACTAAAAGCGAAAATTACATCAACTTTTGTATTAGCATCTTCTTTATTTGTCGTAAAAGTAAATAAGATAAAAAAAGTTTGTAGATTGTGACTGAAAAGGCCGTTTCTTCGGTGCTTGAAAACACAGGTTTGGCTCGAAGACATTGCTCACCGGTGAAGGATTACTTTGCAGTATTTTTGACCCTTGTCCTGCTGACATTAAATTTTGGTTTATACAAACTACCAATTTAAGAGACATTTCAATAAGATTAGATCAAGTTTTTGCCACAATAATGGAGGAGAAAGCAGGCAGTGTAGGCTAATATCAGACTGCACGTCTGTGCAGGCTGATCTTGGTCTATACTGCCTGCAAATACTGTGTTGGCAAAAGTAAATTGACGTGAACAGCATGAGAAGGGTTAAGATATCGACTGTCGAATTTGCAGTTATTATAACCTGCCTGGCAAGCCAGGCAGTTTAACAATACAATTTCTGTCTTCAACCTGACCTTTGAAATCATCACGCTAATGGCATATAAAATATAAAAGGAAAATTGTCGATTTATCGTCATTTTTTCTGCCATTATTTCAAAACATACATTGTACGCAATCGCCCAAAGCTCTCAATTTCTGAGAACATTTAATCCACTTTTTCTTGTATAAATCAATCAGTAAATTTCTAACCACTTCTATTCCCTTTTGCGCGTAACGATGTAGTATGATTTCATGCCACTCAGTCTTAAATCATTTATAAGTAAGTGAAAAGAACATTATAGGAACAAACTTAGCATACGTGTCTGACTAAGGCTTTTTGAATACATTATCCCTTACCCGAAACAACTAAATTGACGAATGGTTCACATTAAAAGTAGAGAAAGTCAAGAAAAATAAATCCATGCTAGGTTAGTATTTTTATTGGAATGATATCTCTAAAAGACAGAACATATTGAAAGCAAAGGAGCAATGCTGGTATTCAGCGTTTTTTAATTATTCGTCTTTCACCCATACTTCAGAAGTTTTCTACCTTACTTTTAGTGTTAGAAGCCAGTTATTGTTTGGAAAGGGTTATTGATGATTGTATTTTGCATATAAATCAACTCTATATTCACTATAATGGGCTGATTGACAGACGTTTAATGAAAAGTTAAGGAAGGATAATTGATTTTTCACGTGAAAGGACGTGTTTTTGCATACATGTACGTCTATTTTGATATACAGACGACAAGACCATTACATTCTGTCCAGAATTAGGGTTATACGGGCGAAAAGGCTGCGAAGCGGCCTTGACCCCGTCTATAGGTCACAAGTACGCAGTTCAAGTCTGAAAATCTCAATGTTATGTAATTCAACCGGAAGTTAAAGATGTCGGAAATGTTGCGGAAATTGCGTATGCCTTTAACGATAATTACAAAAGCATTAGAAGTAATCCGAAATTGTTGCCGGGGGGGAGTACATTCGAACACCTCGGATAATTCCACCAAAGATGGAATCATCGACTCGGAAGTGTGTGTATGCAGAAATGTTAAAAAATCGCCTTTCTTAGCCGGAAGTTATTACGCTTCATAAAGTAGTTTACGAGGTCATCAAAATGAACAATGAGATTACATTTGGAACACCAAGGACAATTCTGTCGAATCATACCTTGGTCGTCGTGGATCTACTTTCAAAGTATGAATAGAATAGAGCAACAACAACAGAAAACGTTTGTCCGTAAAAATGCCAACAATAAAGCGACAATGATACTGAAATGCATTGTATGCAGTTGCAGTGTCCTCTCTTTTTAGAATGAATTCACCCTGCACGTCCCGTAAGTTGCCATGGTTGTTCATGGTTGGATGACCTCGAAAACTACTTTATGAAGCGTAATAACTTCCGGCTAAGAAATGCGATTTTTTAACATTTAACAAGGTAGATCAAGTCCGATTGTTGTTTTTCATCGGTAGAGGAATTAAGCGGACATCGCCCGTATTTAGGCTTTGCCTACTTTCATATTATTAAATATAGCCCAGTCAAAGTATCATGGCATAAGTTTACTAATGTTAAAAATGTTAACATGGGGCACGGTTTCTTAAACATCAATACAATTTGCATACGTTGTTCGAATTGTGCATGTTAGAGATACCTGCAATCTTCGATTCCACGTTGATGCTACTTGTTGTTCAGACAATTTCTGATAGTCAAGTTAAATTTTCCTTAAACCGAAAATCAATGCAAAAGAGATGTGATAAGTTTATTCTCTTCATGAAAAATTCAAATGAATAGAATCCATGTTGTATATTGAATGCTAGATTTGGATGATGTAACTACCATATCAATGGTAAAATTGAATACGCAGAACCTTGGGATGGTAAACTGAACAATAAGATATAATGGATCTATTTAAACGGACAATACACCCATAGATGTAGAAACTAATCAAATGCAGAAGCTAAGCAACTAGGTCTAATATGTTTCTAAGCTTTTATAGAAAACATGAGATGTGTTTTGGAAATAATACATTGTGTCAATTGAGATTTTTTAACAAAAGAGAATGTAGATCGACCTGCACACACGCGCAATCAGTATCCGTTTACACCAATTCTTAAAAAAGACATATAGCAATTGTAAATGAAGGGCCAATATGGGTTCCTATTTACACGGTGTATAATCACGTGACTCAGAATTTCCGATAATCTTCAATATCTTTTTTAGTACTTTACCAATTTGAATTCGGTTTGAAGCAGAGAAGGTGGGAAAATGCCAGGAATAAGATGAAGGTGTTGGATTTTTGAAAAATCAACTGATAAAAAAGTTATTGAAGATAAACCAAAATTTTGGTTTATCTTCAATAACTTTTTCATCAGTTGATTTTTCAAAAATCAACCATATCCATCTACTTCGTGACGTCTGTCCTCATTCTCTGCTGCTTCAAACCGAATTAAAATCGGTCTAATATCTACAAAATTATTGAAGATTTTCTGAAAATATTGTATCACGTGATTATCCATCGTGATTTAGGGTTCTCGGCGGCTCAGACAGGTCCACCGTGTATCATGTTCGTCTTTTTACCCTTTTACAAACGGTTTCTCAAACGACAAAATTTTGGGGTAGTCCATTTTGAAAGAAGTTGCAGACGATATTTCAATTTTAAGAAATTTGAAAATTTTATAGCTTTTTGGTAGAAAACAGTGTGGGAAATGAAAAAAATTGCGTGTGACAAGCAATTTTTTTTTCATTTTCCACAATGCTTTCCCATAGCCGTTATATTGTGGGGAGTTAAAAGGAGTATCTGTGGTAATTTGTTAATATACATTTTGATCGAGAGGGATTAAAATAAGTTGAAAAAACTTGCTTCCCAATCGATGTAAAATAAATACGTTCAAAGGAACGTCTGAAGAAGAATGAAGATGATATCTAAACCATTCACAACATTTTACAAGCTAATGTAAATTCTACATCAATACCTTAAGCGCACTTTAATCAAAATATGTACAGTACATGTACTGTCTTTTAACTTTCCCAAAGCAAAAACAATTTTGGGCAGATGAAAAATTGATACTATTTAGAATTGTGTATGTGATAGTATAAGTTTTAAGCACTGAGAGAACTCGATATCAGGCTACAGATTACAAACTCATGGTTTATATGGAAACATTTTAATGTAAGGCCTGTGTAATGGGCTATGTGACTAGTTATGGAACGAAATCTGTATGGTGCAATATACGATTTTAAAGGGAAGTAATTGACTTTCTCTCAACATTTTGAATTTTTGACTTTTGTTGTTGTTTTTTTGCCAGCACTTCATACAATTTAGAAACATTTTCACAAAAAATATGTAGATTTTTGTACGGAACAGGCGATATTGCATCTAACGGTACTTTAAAAACCGGGTAACTACTATCGGACATTATCGAAAATGATCGGTTCAATGCTCGGACTTACGAACGTCACGGTATAAGTCGAAATATAACGATTATATAGGGAGTGCATTACGCAGGCCTTACCTTAAACACTGGGGCATTGAAGTGAGGTTTAAATCTAAAAGCCCCGCAATTAACTTTTAGGTGCATACAATTAGGCGCATTTATTAGGTAACAATAGAGGGATTGTGTTCTCTATTCATCCAGCAAATTGCTACCTTAATTAAAATTGAATTTATCAACAATGCGACTGTAAAATAATCCCCTTGAACTACAGGACTACAAATTAAAATAAAAACCTTTCAAACTTTTAGAATGGACCCCATTTCAGAAGTTCGACTGCCTTTATAGCGCAGAGCTACATATTAGAATGAGTTGGGCTTTTCAAAATGCCATATTTCATTTAAAGTTCATGAAACCTTATTTTGTTTGTACTCATTGAAATCGTTTCATCGAGACGATTCCAATGAGTACCCACAACATAGGATCTAGATTTGAAATAACAAATTTAGAATGCTTTTACCACCTACCTCTTATGTGTCGCACTGATAGTGTACATCTGATAAAAATAAGGTTCACTCTCGTTGACTCGAATAAGAAAACAAGGGGACCGTTGTATTACCTCGACTCGAGATTCCGACGTTTGATTCATTCGACGTTCTTACAATTTTGCATTGGTATAATTCAAGCATATGTTACATGTATTTTAGAAACATTGTTCGAATAGGCAATCCCCCTTCTGTACCCTATACTATGTGATGGCATTCTCTTCAAAACAGTTTTGGTCACTCTCTGAGTCTCTTCTATCACTCTTCTTGTTAAGACAAGGGTCAGATTTTTACTTCGACATAAACAAAAATTCGAGTTCACGAATGTCTACATATAACAAGTATATTTTCTTAAATGATAACCTGCAAAACACACTTTAATAATTGATAGCTTTAATATAAACCTGTATACATGTACATAAATGTTGAAAGCAATTTTGATCGACCGAGTTCTTTCCATATATGAAATATGTATCAAATTTCGATCGCCATAACAAGCTTTATGCTTGTAAAACTACACCGAGCCACAAAACAATGTTTACCTTGTAATTACAGTCTTAGTTTTCAATCGATTACGTGATCTTTCAACAGACTTTAGTTTTGTTCATTGAATTTTCTGGTATCCAGATTTAAGGTATTACACACACTATTAAATATCAAAAATTTTGTGCAACATCGACGTCATCCGTTGCAACCGAGATTGACGAAGTTATCCGGATTTTGAAATCCGAGGCGCATTCTTTAAAGCGAGATTTCTTGGGATATCTTGAGATTTCTTAAGATATTTTAGGATAAAGCGTTCTTTAGAGCAAGATTTTTGGACGCTCAATGAGAGGCGCCATTACCCTATACTTCGTGCGGAACCCCTCGGTCAACTCCGTACAAACAATATATGAAAGAGATTTGACCGAGTTGTTCCGAACACTCAATAATTCATAAACCGCAGTGTTCCGAATGCTCCATACTTTATACAAATGACGTCATGATGACATCATTTGTATAAATATGGAGCATTCGGAACAGCTCGGTCAAAGTCCCGGGTCTGTATTCACCAATATTTCTAAATTGATTTTCTAAAGTAAAATTACAATACAACCAATCAGAGTGGCCTATAAATTTGTCTGCGGTTGTCTCGGCCACTCTGATTGGTTGGTATATAATTTTACTTTAGAAAATCAATTTAGAAACATTGGTGAATACGTGCCCCGGTCTTAAAAACGCTTTATCAAAAAAGAAAGAAAAAAAAAAAAAAAAAAAAAAAAAACACCTTAAGAAATCTTAAAAAATCTCGCTCTAAAGAGCGCGCCTCCGGATAACTTCGTCAATTTCCGTTGTCACGAATAACGCAGAAGTTGAAGGCGAAACTGCACGAAGTATTTGGTATCTAATAATGGGCGGAATACGTTAACCCTTTCCCAAACAGCACAATTTCAGGGTGATCCACTTCAAAAACTGCTATAAATGACAAAATGGATGTTATTAAAGATAGGTGGTGTGTAAAATATGACATAGAAAATATTGAGACAAAAGGAGAAACTGCTGGTTTTCAGCAGTTTCTTCTTTTGTCTCAATGTTTTCTCAAGCCTTTTCTCTTAAGGACGTCAAAACCAGGTATTGTTTGGGAAAGGGTTAAAATATTTTGATCAAAATGCCAACGTTTCACCATTATCAATGTTGAACCTCGATACTTTTTGACATTATTTTAAAGAAATTCAACATGATATAAATATACAAAAGTTTTGTTTAAAAACCATAATTGAATCATGCGTGCACATACATTACACATGAAACGATTGTTTTCTCTTAAAGATGTACATAACAATTGAATGGTGCATTTTTGCAGAACGCATACATTACAACTAAAACAATGTGCTTACTCTACCTTATTTTCATTGTCAGTCTTCCAAAGTCTTATTTTTATATAACTGTAACCTAACACTCCATAACAAATTCAAATTTGAATTTGGAATAATCGAAAATTTCAACAACTACTCCAAATAAAAATGTTCACCAAATGATTCACCGATGTTACTCCTTTATTGTTTGCTGGTCAAGATATGACAAATATTTGTCAACGTTATGAATAAACAAACAAATGAACGACATTGTAAATCCCTATGTCATTTTAGACTGACCGTAAAAACAATAAACTTTACACCTGTTAATAAAATTTACTTTCAGTAAATATAGAATTTCATGGTACCCTTTTCATATAGTTGTTCTTCAATAAATGGAAAGATATACCCTTTTCCAAAACGGTAAACACCTAGACTGTCCCATGTCGAAAGATGCTGCTAAGGAAAAACGGATCTTAAGTGAATTTGGGGTTATGCACATCGCGGCCCAGTTTAATCGGTAATAAAGATCCTTATTGGTCTCAGAGACCAAAATGGTTCCTTTGCACACCAGGGGATGGTATTCTTAGTCAAAGAATACATTTTGAATTACTCGACAGTTAATTCAATTGACACTGACATAATATGTCTATGGCTTGTTATGTAATTTAGATTTAGAGATGTTGGTAAGTAAGACACATAAGCTCAGGTGTGATTTATAAGAAAACATTACCTTTTTGATGGTTTGGTTTTCATCTTTGTCCCCGGCATAGTGCCCCTCTCTTCAAGCTTCATGAAGGTTTAATGTTCTATGATCCATTCAGACGACATACGAGTATATAGTTATTTCATTTTAGACTTAGATATGGTATTTGATTTTTCGCTTCTCCCAAGACAGGCCAAGAATATACATGTAGTTTGATAAGTTTATTTATCTCCGAACGATATTGCTACACTAGAAACGTTTTATATATGGAACACTGCCATTTTGTCAAGTAGAGACCGCGATTTATTCATGCAAGCCTCAAATTTACCAAAATTACCACAAAATTGATCGAATCAAATCCGTCGGAAAAGCCGCTTGTTATCGAAATATTAATTCTGAATGTCTATCGGCGGTTTCAATATCACTGCTTTTCAACAAAAACCACGTAACTGCAGCTTAAAACAAGCTGCAGTTACGAGGTTTTCGTTGAAAAGCGACGATATGAAACTTGCTTATCGATCCCCCATTATACATGTATGTGAATCTATCAATGTGATATTGAATTTCACGTGAGCAAACTGAAAAGAAAATTGGTCAAGCCAAGACCGGTATTCATACTATGATATGTATAACCCTGACCCGTTCGTCCTTAATCCTTTCCTAACAATACATATAACTTTGACATCTCTAACAAGGAAAGCTTTTTGAAGATCAGTGCTTTCTCTTTCTAATTGCTCTGCAAGCTACAGCCTACAGCTTTTTCGCATATAGTAATGTTCTTATTGTTTCCTCTCTGACTAAAAATGCGAACCACCTGTTCTACATTAAAATCATCGTTGTGTCACCTTGAAATATTATAGCATTCGTAAAGTTTGCAAATATAAATTAATTCTTCACTGTCTTCTGCCATCAAACAAATATATAAAATAATTTTCAACTCCTTTTAACAACAAGATGAAGGAGAAAAGAGGAAAAGAAGGGATCAACAACAATCTTAATTTATAAATCGAAACAAAGAAGCATTATACGAGTTTGTATCTTATATTAGTTTGTATCTTATATCGTAGTTTGTATCTTATATTATTTTTGTTTAGAATTTATACGAATTTTTATTATAGTCAGGGCACGAATTTAGAAAAGTTATCACCTAAAGGCATTTTGTGAAGAAAAGGGTTTGAGATCGGTTCTAAGGGTATTTTGGTATGCTGAATCCGAAAAACAATGTTGCCAAGCTGAAAAATGGCTTCTTCATCATCTAATTTGCATATTTTCAAAATGGCCGCCAAAACCTCATTTATGCAATAATTATGTTGTTATTTATCATTTTTTCGTCAAGTTCTGTTCTAAATATCGCAAATTTCATGTTAACAGACTAAAACTAAATGGTTTACCACGTGAATGAGAAACAAAAATGGCTCTTTCACCATCTAATTTGCATATTTTCAAAATGGCCGCCAAAAACATAAAATCCGCTATATAGTATCAAAGTTTTTGGCACAACCTTAACCAAATTGTTGAAGTAGTTTGCTATTAATTGTTTAAAACTAATAAGTAATTAATTTCAAAAGGAAATGGAATCACGTTGACACTATTTTTAATAATTTTTTACCGTATTACAGGCAATAAACCCCTATTAAACATACAGAATATCACTTTCAAGTTTCAAGTTTTTGACATAATCTTGACCAAATTGTTGATATGTTTTGCCATAAATTGTTTAAAACTACTGAGAAAATAATTTCAAAAGTAAATAGAATCACGATGACACTATTTTAATAATCTTTTACCGTATTACTGGCAATAAACCCCTATTAAACATACAGAATATCACTTTCAAGTTTCAAGTTTTTGGCATAATTTTAACCAAATTGTTGATATGTTTTGCCATAAATTGTTTAAAACTACTGAGAAAATAATTTCAAAAGTAAATAGAACCACGTTGACACAATTTTCAATAATCTTTTACCGTATTACTGACAATAAAACATTTTTTAAATATGCAGAATATCACTTTCACATTGAATCTATTTATCATTTTTTTGTTATTATTTTTTTGTTTTTGAAAAAAAAGCGCCGTTAAAACACATAACTTTTAAAAACAATAACAATTTAGACGTTTACGTATATATTTTGATTTAAAAAAAACTTGGACATTTTAGATTTAGCCTTTATAAAATAATTTGGTTCATTTTCAAAATGATGCTAAGCTAAAATATTTTAACATGTCTTTGGTACTTATGACTAGATCGGAATGAGCTCCGGAAAAATATCATCTGAATTCATTTATACCAGAATTGATTTGATAACAGAAAATGTCATAAGAGCTAAGCACCGTATTTATTCCAATAAAACCGATAACACACCCTATATACCGTTTTTAACATGAGATACATGCCAAAGAACGTGAATGTGTCCAATTTTCAAATACAAAATGGCTATCTTCTTATAATCATACGTTTGGTGCAAGCGCATTACAATCCTGTACACAATATATACATATGTTCTCGCTGGTGATTAGACATTTCCCCGTCTACTTAAAGGGGCCATGCTAGATATTTCAGGCATCAGAACAACATGGGAACAATTGGAGTTTACTAAGTGGTATGTATGCACATCATATTTTCTGGGCAGAAAAATGATTATGTCTTTGGTACCAAGATTTTCATCAATCCTATAAAGGGGGTGTCTCAAATCTGCCCACGCATGAATTTTCTTTTAATTCTGCATGGTGATAAAGGACCATATACAAGCTATGAAAATGCATTTAGTTTCTTAGATAATCCAAACTGGATTCCAAAAAGCCACCTTGACTTATTCCCAATATGACATGAAACATGGCCCCTTTTTCATGTGTCGCAAAACTTTAGTTTTGTGTATTTTCAAGATCTGTCAATTGAATTTGATCCGAGACACATAAGGCATTACATTCATACCAGAAAATGTATTTGAGGAAATTATTATGAATGTTTTTTCTTGAATTAATCATGAAAATATGCTTTTTTTTCAGCAAAATTTTGGAAAAGAGTAAAATTAAATTCCAAAGTTAAGTATGTTGGAGTCTTTGTCAAGATTCCATATCATCACAAAAACATGCTACATATTTCCTCTTACTTTGAGCCAAATTATATAGAAATCCAAAACCGGTAACAATGTCATATAATACATATTATTGATGAAGGTGATGTTTTGGTCCAAAACTTGTATTCAGTAAAAAATTGATTGTGCTCCTAAAAACATTTTTATATTCAGTAAAATCAACTATAGCGTACAGTGCAAACCTACAGCAATATTCATGTCCAAAAAACTAATTGGAAAAAACATAGAATTAATATAAATATTACTTATATTTACAAAATTACATGTATGGAAGCCAAGATAGGCATACGCATATACGCATTGCAAGTTTTCTTTCCTATTTGGTCACATTGTCTATGCACCATTTTAGTGAGACTGTGACATGCAATAAATATCAAGCCAAATGTTATGAAATTGAAAAGACGCTTAGAACCGGTACGGTAAAGCATCAAAAGTTGCCCTTCCGGGTAACCAATACACAACCAAATATTTTTGCTCTAAGCGCCCCTAATGCGCTTACATGATATGGAAGGCCCCTATGATACAGTAAAAGACTGTCACAGCATTATATATTTTCAGTTACACTGTTGAAAATGTGCTTGTTTATTTAAAAACGTGGCCCTATTGGGATAAAACAGGGTGCAATTATTTCCTCAAATTATTTTTCTGACCATATCTTAACCTGTATTTATACACAATTTATACACATTTCAATGATGTCATGTGATTAACATGTTGTTTAACCATCAATAGCCCTTAAAAGTCACACGGGAGTCGGATTATCTGTTTCTTATGCATCACAACAATATTTTCACTTTTGCACGATTGTCAAATGCCATCAGAGAAATCGGTGCATTTTTCTTTTTTGCTTTCTCATGTTTCAAAAGATCTATAAATAACTCTTGCTGTTAGCTCTCATGAATCACGACTGACTTGAATAATTCTAAATGATTTTTATAGAAAATTTCCTCTCTTTTTTGTAAAGTAGGTACACCTGGGACAAGATCTAATGTGACCCTGGACAAAAATATTGTAACCAACTTTGAAGTCTACCCCTTAGCAAACTTACATACAAAATTTAAAACCTCATGGCTGTGTAAAGCTTTACAAAAAGAGCTTATTTTTATTATATGAAATGTTTCCCCTTTTATGCTGCCACAGCAACAAAAGTTTATGACAAAAAGAAATTCTAATAACACGAAGTTGTACTCCTTTAACCCAAGGATACTTTTTATCAAGTTTCAAAAAGATTTACATATTAGATTCGGAGAAAAAATAATTTTTGAGAAAATGCCAACAGACAGACAGACACACGGACAAATGACAGGAAATAACCGAAAAAATTCCTTGCATCTTAATTTATCCTCAGGTAAACTAAAATGACAAAAAAAGTAAACAAAACATTTGAAAAAGTCATTTTTAAAAAATATTAATTTTGTCCATTCTTGGAAATGTGCACTATTCAGGGGGAAATTCTAAAAGCAACATTTTACCGGTTTTATTTTTTCTCGATATTTCACGATAATCATCAGTATATTTGTGCGCAACTTTTACATAATTTTCAAATCTTGACAAAAACTGGAACAAAGAAAATTTTTGAACAGAATTTGCTTAAAATATTTAAAAACAATGAATTTTTGGGTTACCCCCTTACATCAGTTGATATAAAACAATTTTTTGTACATAATTATATATATTTTTGTTTCATACAGGATCACGGACTACTGGGCATTATTTTTAGAATAAATTACGTGATGAAACTAACAACCAGAACGCTTGCACACTGTTTTAATCAGGGTACCCTCTTTTTTCATGGTGAAAACTTAAAATTCCGAGAAAATTGTTTTCTGGAATGTGCGATTTGAAACATTTCATGAATATGAACCGTTACCTAGTGTACTAACTTCACGCCAAATTTCAATAAATTCCGAGCGTGGGCAGACTCCCATGTTATTTTTCCTATTCGTGAGACACCCCCTTTAATGAGAAACTAACAATGTGGCAGGTAAAGTTAGATACAAACTTCATATACGAGGGGTGTTCATTAAAGATTGCCCCTAACCTATTTCTTATAAGTATAGAGAATTGAAACTTGGTACAAATATTAGTTTTTCTCTACATGGCCTCTAGCCAGAAAGACATACTTCTGCCATCGTTAATGCAGTTTTGGAGACCTGTTCTGTAGAACACAATAGATTGTGCCCGAAACCTTGCATTGACTTTATGGCGGCATCATCAATGACAGACTGTGGTCGCTCAGGATTCGGGCTGTTTCCACAGACTTACGTCCTCACTTGTACTGAGTATACCAGTGTTTTATATGATGGGACATCATCCCCACAAACTTCTTTTTTGTCATCAAATTCCTCCTTTAGAGTGCGACCTTTCAAATACAGGAATCTGATGACTGCTTGCTCCATCACGCTACTTTACTTAACTTCAGCACACGGAAATAAGAAACAAATTACTTTTCAGAGCTGCAAGATTTCATGTGACCTATAGAGGTATACGGTAATGTATGTTTTCAATTTCAACTTCCTACCTCAACTGAAAGTAGGTCAGGGGAAATCTTTGATGAACGCCCCTCGTAGAAGAACTGAATGAATTTGATGCGATTTTTCATGATTCAGTAAGCATCTACCCATACAGGTTAATGTCTCTGTACAGTATCAGGCGAAAAACCTTCTCTTATCATAATCATTTCCTTCCTACTTGCCTCTCAGGTACGGTTGCCTTGTGTGAAGAAATGTTGAGCATTGAAGACGCCAATGCCTCTGTCTAGGCTATTCTTATTTATGTCCTGGTGTGGCGTCCATATTTGAACCTTCATTTAAACTTATGTGAACTTTGAACGCATGCGGGTATACACCAAGAAACCCATATTTTAAAGTTATGACAATTCATGACAAATGATATGGCCCTTGTCATGAGCACAGCTAGAAGGGATTTTTATACAAATGTAAGTGCACAACCGTGATACGGGCTCTAGATGAAACTGTCAATACTTTATGCATTATCATTAAATAGATGAAATAGTTCTAACAGTTTCGGATAAAGCTGCAATAGTTCAATAAATAACAACAGAGACTATCTATCCAGGGCTTGTGGGTTCGAACCCATGGGTGTCAAAATGCTTTTTGAGGTATTATAAAAAGTCTGTAACCAAAGGATGAATCGCCTACATGTAATCTACATGTATGTGTGATGAATATATGCATCAGCCACTGTGATGTTACTGACAATTTAATCCCATTCAATCATTAAAGTTTATGTAACGTGTATTTGTTGACTAGAAAATCTGTATTATATAGTATATCAGTCACTATATCCAGTTTCTAGTACCGGGATATTATCTATATCATAGGTAGATCAATAAGTTGCCTCTTTGAAATAGTGTCAAAATGAACAAACAATTTTTCTTCTGAAAAATTTAAGTTCAACATACTATAGTGAAATAGGTTTGCCACACTCAACTAATTTTGCAATCTAGCAAAATTTGGAAATCTAAGATAATTGTACTTTTTAATATTGTCCAGTGCCTAATTAAGTTGGTTACCTGTTTAATATGTGTTCAATTTCAAATACTCATACACAATTTAATTTCTAAGGATATCAAAATTTAAATTAAAACAATTTTTAGTAACTATATTTTCAACAGTTTGGAATCATGAGTGTATATGAAAGTGCAAAAAATGGAATTTCCCACAAAATGGAATTTCCCACACTTCACTATCCCTTATTAGAATAAATACGGTAAGCTTTTTTCCAAAAAGTTTTATACATTGATTTATATCTCTAAGAATTTATTGTGGATATTTTGGGAAAAAGTTTAACCAAATCATGATTTCAATATAGTGGCTAGGATGTATCATTATTTTGGCAAAATTATGTGAACAATTATTTACATGGTTTTTGAATTGGCGTGTTTGAGGTAGATCTACGTTAAAAGTATTAATATATGGTCAAAGGACAGCTATGCTAAAATGTGTGTTCTTTACCATATCTGCATTCGAAACTTTACCTTTAATGCATAATATATAATAATAAATAGTACTATGAACAATTTTACTGCATTTCACACAGGAAAATGAAATGTAGATTAATGTTATTGTTTCAATGGGATTTATTGCCATTTATACGGTAATTTTCAAAAACGAATATTTTTTTTTCAATCACCTATTAAATCATTTAGTTTTAGTCTGTTAACAAGAAATTTGCGATATTCAGAAAAAAAGATGTCGAAAAAATGACAAATAACAACATTATTATTGCATATTTGAGGTTTTGGCGGCCATTTTGAAATATGCAAATTAGATGATGAAGGAGCCATTTTTCAGCTTGGCAACATTGATTTTCGGACTCAGCATACCGAAATACCCCTAGAAACGATCTCAAACCATTTTCTTCACAAAATGCCTATACCCTAAAAACTAAGCGACTTTTTCAGAATTTTGTCCTGACTATTAAAATTAAAACTTCCTGAAAACCTATTCTAAGGAAAAGAGAAGATGATGAATAAGTAAGCACAAACGAAGATGATTCCAGAGAAAACACTTGATGCACTTTTATATTCAGAGGAGCTAGTTATCAATTTTGCCGCGAATGTCTACATATAACAAGTATATTTTCTTAAATGATAACCTGCAAAACACACTTTAATAATTGATAGCTTTAATATAAACCTGTATACATGTACATAAATGTTGAAAGCAATTTTGATCGACCGAGTTCTTTCCATATATGAAATATGTATCAAATTTCGATCGCCATAACAAGCTTTATGCTTGTAAAACTACACCGAGCCACAAAACAATGTTTACCTTGTAATTACAGTCTTAGTTTTCAATCGATTACGTGATCTTTCAACAGACTTTAGTTTTGTTCATTGAATTTTCTGGTATCCAGATTTAAGGTATTACACACACTATTAAATATCAAAAATTTTGTGCAACATCGACGTCATCCGTTGCAACCGAGATTGACGAAGTTATCCGGATTTTGAAATCCGAGGCGCATTCTTTAAAGCGAGATTTCTTGGGATATCTTGAGATTTCTTAAGATATTTTAGGATAAAGCGTTCTTTAGAGCAAGATTTTTGGACGCTCAATGAGAGGCGCCATTACCCTATACTTCGTGCGGAACCCCTCGGTCAACTCCGTACAAACAATATATGAAAGAGATTTGACCGAGTTGTTCCGAACACTCAATAATTCATAAACCGCAGTGTTCCGAATGCTCCATACTTTATACAAATGACGTCATGATGACATCATTTGTATAAATATGGAGCATTCGGAACAGCTCGGTCAAAGTCCCGGGTCTGTATTCACCAATATTTCTAAATTGATTTTCTAAAGTAAAATTACAATACAACCAATCAGAGTGGCCTATAAATTTGTCTGCGGTTGTCTCGGCCACTCTGATTGGTTGGTATATAATTTTACTTTAGAAAATCAATTTAGAAACATTGGTGAATACGTGCCCCGGTCTTAAAAACGCTTTATCAAAAAAGAAAAAAAAAAAAAAAAAAAAAAAAAAAAACACCTTAAGAAATCTTAAAAAATCTCGCTCTAAAGAGCGCGCCTCCGGATAACTTCGTCAATTTCCGTTGTCACGAATAACGCAGAAGTTGAAGGCGAAACTGCACGAAGTATTTGGTATCTAATAATGGGCGGAATACGTTAACCCTTTCCCAAACAGCACAATTTCAGGGTGATCCACTTCAAAAACTGCTATAAATGACAAAATGGATGTTATTAAAGATAGGTGGTGTGTAAAATATGACATAGAAAATATTGAGACAAAAGGAGAAACTGCTGGTTTTCAGCAGTTTCTTCTTTTGTCTCAATGTTTTCTCAAGCCTTTTCTCTTAAGGACGTCAAAACCAGGTATTGTTTGGGAAAGGGTTAAAATATTTTGATCAAAATGCCAACGTTTCACCATTATCAATGTTGAACCTCGATACTTTTTGACATTATTTTAAAGAAATTCAACATGATATAAATATACAAAAGTTTTGTTTAAAAACCATAATTGAATCATGCGTGCACATACATTACACATGAAACGATTGTTTTCTCTTAAAGATGTACATAACAATTGAATGGTGCATTTTTGCAGAACGCATACATTACAACTAAAACAATGTGCTTACTCTACCTTATTTTCATTGTCAGTCTTCCAAAGTCTTATTTTTATATAACTGTAACCTAACACTCCATAACAAATTCAAATTTGAATTTGGAATAATCGAAAATTTCAACAACTACTCCAAATAAAAATGTTCACCAAATGATTCACCGATGTTACTCCTTTATTGTTTGCTGGTCAAGATATGACAAATATTTGTCAACGTTATGAATAAACAAACAAATGAACGACATTGTAAATCCCTATGTCATTTTAGACTGACCGTAAAAACAATAAACTTTACACCTGTTAATAAAATTTACTTTCAGTAAATATAGAATTTCATGGTACCCTTTTCATATAGTTGTTCTTCAATAAATGGAAAGATATACCCTTTTCCAAAACGGTAAACACCTAGACTGTCCCATGTCGAAAGATGCTGCTAAGGAAAAACGGATCTTAAGTGAATTTGGGGTTATGCACATCGCGGCCCAGTTTAATCGGTAATAAAGATCCTTATTGGTCTCAGAGACCAAAATGGTTCCTTTGCACACCAGGGGATGGTATTCTTAGTCAAAGAATACATTTTGAATTACTCGACAGTTAATTCAATTGACACTGACATAATATGTCTATGGCTTGTTATGTAATTTAGATTTAGAGATGTTGGTAAGTAAGACACATAAGCTCAGGTGTGATTTATAAGAAAACATTACCTTTTTGATGGTTTGGTTTTCATCTTTGTCCCCGGCATAGTGCCCCTCTCTTCAAGCTTCATGAAGGTTTAATGTTCTATGATCCATTCAGACGACATACGAGTATATAGTTATTTCATTTTAGACTTAGATATGGTATTTGATTTTTCGCTTCTCCCAAGACAGGCCAAGAATATACATGTAGTTTGATAAGTTTATTTATCTCCGAACGATATTGCTACACTAGAAACGTTTTATATATGGAACACTGCCATTTTGTCAAGTAGAGACCGCGATTTATTCATGCAAGCCTCAAATTTACCAAAATTACCACAAAATTGATCGAATCAAATCCGTCGGAAAAGCCGCTTGTTATCGAAATATTAATTCTGAATGTCTATCGGCGGTTTCAATATCACTGCTTTTCAACAAAAACCACGTAACTGCAGCTTAAAACAAGCTGCAGTTACGAGGTTTTCGTTGAAAAGCGACGATATGAAACTTGCTTATCGATCCCCCATTATACATGTATGTGAATCTATCAATGTGATATTGAATTTCACGTGAGCAAACTGAAAAGAAAATTGGTCAAGCCAAGACCGGTATTCATACTATGATATGTATAACCCTGACCCGTTCGTCCTTAATCCTTTCCTAACAATACATATAACTTTGACATCTCTAACAAGGAAAGCTTTTTGAAGATCAGTGCTTTCTCTTTCTAATTGCTCTGCAAGCTACAGCCTACAGCTTCTTCGCATATAGTAATGTTCTTATTGTTTCCTCTCTGACTAAAAATGCGAACCACCTGTTCTACATTAAAATCATCGTTGTGTCACCTTGAAATATTATAGCATTCGTAAAGTTTGCAAATATAAATTAATTCTTCACTGTCTTCTGCCATCAAACAAATATATAAAATAATTTTCAACTCCTTTTAACAACAAGATGAAGGAGAAAAGAGGAAAAGAAGGGATCAACAACAATCTTAATTTATAAATCGAAACAAAGAAGCATTATACGAGTTTGTATCTTATATTAGTTTGTATCTTATATCGTAGTTTGTATCTTATATTATTTTTGTTTAGAATTTATACGAATTTTTATTAAAATTAAAACTTCCTGAAAACCTATTCTAAGGAAAAGAGAAGATGATGAATAAGTAAGCACAAACGAAAATGATTCCAGAGAAAACACTTGATGCACTTTTATATTCAGAGGAGCTAGTTATCAATTTTGCCGCCTGGATTTTTTTAATAAACTTAATATTTTACACTTTAATAGTTTATCAATTACTAAAATTATACACTGTTAATGAAAATCCAATTTTCACCGTCGAGATCTAATACACAATTTCAATATTTTTCAATGGCGAGTGAACCTATAAGAATACGGGCCCCGTATAAAAACGCAATGCTTTTGAAAGGCAATACTAATAGCGTCTGAGCAGCTATTAAATTGATCGAAAACGGCCTTTTGACAAAATTGTTTGTTAGACCGAACACTTTGCTTGATATGACTTGTATCCGATTTTGATGTATTTGTGATGGAATATGGAAAACTTGCCCTTTTTGACGTTTGAGATCAATATTGATCCTGATCAGACTGCGAGTACACCTGCCAATACGCACAGCCTAATCAGGATCAATGTTGCTTGATTATAGTGCCGTAAGATATCAATCTTGTTATAGAAGAACAACATTGGTCTCCGCCAGAATGCCTATATGCGCAAGTGGATCAGCATTAGGACAATATACCAAAATCACTTCCTTTCAACATCACAGCTGCCTTATCTGATAATTAAAGAAATCAACTACGAATAAAAGATAGACAAAGAGAAAACAAATATTATGTATTTCTACCACCGAACCGCTACCACCACTATTACTACTAACACAATGATGAAAAGATATTTGAACTCTTTGCCGTAAAATGGTTGGTGTTTTTACTTTTTCAAAAGAGGTGTTGTAGATTGAAGGAAATGAGATGAAACTACTGGTATTAAGAATTTATTTTCCTATTTCATGGATTACTTCTCTTTTGCAGTAGCTTAATTCTTGGACAAATCCTAAAGGAGTTTGGGGTGTTTGCCAAGCGTTCAGCTAGATACCACAACATCGTTCGATTGTAACCATATGAAAGTTGGAAGTTTTGATGCATTAAAGATCAATCAGGTAATACTAATGTTCGTGGATATACAGTCATTCAAACAGATGGACCGACGACCGAGACGGTATAGTTGACATCCGTCAAGTGAAGAGACATAAACTTGCAGGTCAGGGTCGATTCAGACAAATGTGACCCGTCAGGCTAAAAGGGACCTTCTCCGAACTACAAAAATCCAAATTTTGACAAACTTATCTGACTCAGCACATGTCAACCAGATCCTGTATTCGAAAAAATGAACATATGATAAGATAGGGAAAATATTCCAGATTTAGAAAATTACATAAAAGTGAAAAGTGTCGGCCCTAGTCTGGTTGCACGGACTGCGCTGACTGACTAGGGTCGATATTTTTCACACTTCCTATAAGGTCCATTTTAGCGTGACGGGTCACAAATATGAAATAAAACCAGATGAAACAAAGTATCTCAAAGATGTGCATCGTCGATCTAAGAAGAACCATCGTAGAAACGATTGCTATATAATGTAATAAATGAGACATATTTTATTTCTGTGATATCCCTGTGTCCGGTTCTATCCATGAAAAACAGTAAAGAATCGACCATGACATTTGTTTACTCCTTTTGATCGATTCTTTCAAAAGCAATCTCCTGTCAGGGTCAGTAAGGTAAATATGGACAGTTTTGCTTGGGACTAACAACCATAACAGCAACCAACCCTTGCGAAAAAAGTCCAAGAACGCATCTCTAGTTCTAGAATGTTCTATAATGTTAAATGACAGTTCTAGAACTGTTCTAGAACAGTTCTAGAACTGCAATTTAACATTCTAGAACAGTTCTTGAACTTCAATGAACTTTTCTCAGGGAAAGTTTGCAGTACTAAATATATAAATGTGTATAGAACCAACCCCTATTCAATTGAACCTAAATTCTATAGCAATATAAAGTTTATTTTCGTCGTTTTAATGTTGTTCCGCATTGAAATTGATATAAATATTTGACAACTTTGGACAAGTGAAAAGTATGAATTACTTTACATAATTACTTTGTGGCTTTATTTCTAGTTGACCTTGGTTTGGTATTTACTTTCGACATTATTTATTCGAGTTGATTTACTTGGTTTGTACCCTTTATAAAGAAATATGACCCGTCAAGCTAAAAGGGAAATTCCATGAAGTTCTCAATACATGAGAAATAGATCAGACTCAGGTGATAACAATCAGATGTCGCATTTGGAAAATGAACAAAAAAGAAATGAATTTTGTGCTAAAAGTAGATTTAATTTACCGTCATGTTTTGATACGAGATTTAAAAACAACGCCTATAAAACACCATGGGCGGATCTAGAGGGGGTCGAGGGGGGGGGGGGTCCGGACCCCCCTGGCATTGGCCGAAAATTTTGACTATACATATGACGTTAGTATAACGTTACATATTTAACACATTTATAGCCATCATTTGGGCTTGGACCCCCATGGAAAAATCTTGAAGGGATTTGACCCCTCCCCCGAAAAAAATCCTGGATCCGCCTTTGAATATTATTTGTAAATCCGAAATTAAGTCACGATAAACTTGACAAATCGTTCCCTATTATAGTAAGATATGAAAAACAACCTTTAATACAGAAAATTACTTTAGAGTGAAAACAGCACAGACTGACTAGGGTCGATTTAATCTCCAGAAGGTAACTTTCAACGTGATGTTTCCTTTTTTTCATTTTCAATGATGTGACTTGGGCAGATATGCATAGTTTCATGCAAATGCATAGTTATGAGAGTAAAGCAAACAAAGATACAATTTAATAGAAAAATGAAAGACGAAAGGCTGGGTCCGTTTACAGATCATGCTAATATAAAGAAAACAATAAAAACTAGATACCGCTTATACTATACCCTCTAAGAATATGAAAGTAAAGGAAATAACAAAACACTCTATTATTTCTACAAAATAAAAGGGACCATAAGTGAAAATAAGAAAATAAATATCTAAATACCACTACAAAAAAAACTTACTCCACGTCCGAGTGTTTGTCCGGGTTAGGGCACGCAACCGTGATTTTCATTCTAGTAAACAATAAACAAACAAATACGTTTCAGAACATTTATCTGTGACAAGTGTACTTACATATGAGCCAGGAGCTGGAAAAGGCCTCTGAAGGCTTTTGAACCCAAATGGTTTTAGATCAGCCTGCGTATACACGAAGTCTGGTCATGAACAATGTTGTTCTCAAATACATTCTTCGTGACCTATAGCAACCATGAGACTGGAGCATTGGTAACAGTCAGACTGCACTTAAGCACTCATGCTGATCTGGAAACACGAAATCTAAAAAATCTTTAAGGTGCACTTTTTCCAGATCCTGGCTCATCTTGTATTTATAAGGTATGTCATTTCAGACCAGCTGGGATCCATGAAGACATTAATACGCAATTTTTCCGGATTTTTACTAAAATATTATAGTCGATAAAAGGGTCAAATTGGGTGAGAAAGGACTTTCCTAATTTACAGACTAGAAGTCTATAAGCGAACAAGTGCATTTTTATAACCAATTTGTACTTTATTATGGCGCTTTTTATTAATATTGTAAATTGCTATTTATGGATTAGATGTCATTTTACGTCAACAGTGTCAACAAAAAATTGGCGGCTTTTATGTTACCAATCAACTGCAAATCAAATAACTTGTAGAACACAATATTCATAACAGTAAAATACATATAGCAACAAAATGATAACTAACACACTCAATATTGTCGCTTTCAGATTTGATCATCAAGAAGTTCTAAGCAAAGGTATTTGGTTTTAATAAATTCTGAATTTCTATTCTTTTCTTAACGACGATGGTCGATGAGTAGTTATGACAATGTACATGTAAACATCTGAAAAGCTTTTAAAATTGAAATACTTAATTTAGATTTATTTTTGTTTATCTTAAATCTATTGTCGCTATTTGCTTTTAACTTATGCTGATAGCTTTTTATGGTGAGTCTTGATGTGAGAACGAATGTTTTAGCCAGGACGTTTTTGCCACAGACGTTTCGGCCAACCTTATTGGAAAAATGGACGTTTTGGTCAAACTCAATTTATACAGACTTATCATAGATTGTCATGCTAAATAGATTTAATTTTTTCATCGATTAATGTGGATATTATAATCAATTAATTGAATTGGTTAAAATTACTTTTATTTATTTTAGCTAATAGTCTATAATAACATAATAATAATAATATATGAGTTGACTTCGGCCAAAAGGTCCGTTGCCAACACGTTCAGGTGGCTAATACATCCTACATTCGTCTTGATGACATGCGGAACACAGCAGTAAAGCAAAAATGTGATATTGTTGAGTCATTGTTTTTCAAACTGACAAAAATGGACCGACATCTTATCAACGCATCGGCACAATTCTAATCAGCAAAAAATGTCTAATCACGATTACAATTTAATATGATATGATTATCAAAGATTTATTTGTTTTATCCTAATTCCTTTAAAGAAGGAGTATTAATACACACATCTTCAAAAAGAATTAAATCATACAGGACAAGTTTAAAATGTTCCCTAATTTTACGAATAAAGTGAAAAAGTTCGCAAAGCACCAAAATTCATGCAACAGAAGTTATTAAGAAACTCACTTTCGTTTTGTTCGCATGTTTAATTCCTTGAGGCCACAAGACCCGTGTATGAATGATATTAGTATTTCTACTGATACACCGAATGATTGACCTATTATCACAATTATGCTATTCTCACGATCTTATTGCAACCTTTAATCACTAGTTACCCCCTTAGAGCGGCATTTTATCAATGAAGGGCCAAACGCCGTAACTTTACTTTAATAAAGTTTTTTATACAGTACTTTATTGTCCATTGACTGTTGAATATCAGCAATTTTGGCAGTGTCGTACATGATCAGATACTAACAGCCATAATATCATAGTGCTGTGTTTATGTGTGGTCGACTGACAATCTAATATCCACCGTTTGTGATGCGTCTGCTATCGAAGAACCAGCCCATAAAGTCTAGAATTCAAATGATGTGATCAATTGATCTTTGTTTGTCATGTGCACGTTGCATTTGTCTTGCAGTTCGTCATTGAAAATTTGAATTTGTCATATCTTTCCGAATCTCGTTTGGTCTATATTTAACCCTTTCCCAAACAAGACCTGGTTTTGACGTTCCTAATAGAAAAGGCTTGTGAAAACATTGAAACAAAAGAAGAAACTGCTGATAACCAGCAGTATCTCCTTTTGTCTCAATATTTTCTGTGCCATGTTTCACACAGATCCCATCTTAAATAACATCCATTTTGTTATTTGTGGCAGTTTTTGAAGTGGATCATCCTAAAATTTTGTTGTTTGGGAAAGTGTTAACAAATGCTTCCTGAGCTATGAGCAAACCACAGAGTTCTGAGTTAACCCCTCATTTACTACTGCTACTGTTACTTTCGGTTTAGCCTGATGCTATGCGGTGTGTCACACAACTTTGTATACTCGGACTCACTCCATGTTGTACTGATGCCAAAATTATCTGGCATGATCTCGATTTTCTTAAAACAAGCAGCAGTTACGAAGTTTTCGAAGAAAAGTAGCGACGTGTTACTGTACGACATGTGAAATTCCTTCCCAAAGGTCAACCAGCACATTAGCCCATTATTTGTTCCACCTTGTCTATATTTACTTAATACAAAAATAACATTTAAACACGGGGAACAAATAGAACAGTTTTGTATCTGTTAAGCCTTTATTTATCTTGGCACTGAATGCCGATACATTGAATTGCAAATAGCTTTCCGACAGACGGGTCACATACGTAATTCATGCGAGAAAAATGATAATTAAAGTGCTACGAACAAATACAGACACAGCTTAAATGTAAATAATGAGAGAAAGTTGTAATTCAATGTACTTTGAATCAATATCAAAATATCGATCTTGAATATTTTAGCTTCAAGCTTCATTTAAAATTATGCTTTATGAACCCTCACTTTTACATGCATTGGAAATAAATGGAATGTGTGAATCACTGAATAAATTGTAGAAAAAATGCACATGTATCATTATATCCAATAAAGCAGATAGAGTTTCCCCTTATTCATAAACATACATGTAGATTCGATGGTACAAGTTTATGCGGGGTATCTGGAGATCTTTTTTTACAATTCTATCTTAGACTATAAATATTCAAACGACCTTTCAGTCCTCTTTTAATAACCAATTCAATTCAATTCAAAATCCTTTATTGGCTGAAACCCCTTCTTGGGGTACATCAGCAAAAACATTAGGCCTACACAATAACATTCATACGTGACAAAGTACCCTTACCAAAACAAGACCTGGTTTTGACGTCCCTATTAGAAAATGCTTGGGAAAACATTGAAACAAAAGAAGAAACTGCTGATAACCAGCAGTTTCTCCTTTTGTCTCAATATTTTCTGTGCCATATTTACACAAATTCTATCTTTAATATCATCCATTTTGTCTTTTGTGGCAGTTTTTGAAATATTGTCGTTTGGGAAAGGGTTAATGTTTTTTTAATATATTTATGTATTCCACCCATCATTAGATACCAAACACTTCGTGAAACTTCGGCGTCATTTTTGGCAAAAGAAATTGGCGAAGTTATCCGGATTTTCATAAAAAAGCAAAACGCCGAAGGTGAGTGCAAACTTTACCAAATGTTTGCTGTCTAATTATGGATGAACATGTATCATAGATGCAATGTTAAGAGTTACTGACATATTTTCTTTTGGAAAAGAAAAGGACAGTGAACATGGAAAACGTATTTCATTTTACCTTTATAATTGTGTCCTGAATAATACTCCCTGTCTCAAATCCGGATTGTTTGGTTAAAAGGTTAACTTATGACGTCTAACAATTATTGTTAACACTAATTGCTACCCGATCCTACAAAGGATAGCATAATTCCGGATTAAATAAAGCTAAATAGAATCCATCCCTGATTAAAACGAAATAGAAAATAATTCCGAGCAAACAAAATAGAAAACGACACTTGATACTGTTCCAGAGATTACATTCTGATCAATACCCGCACAAAGACTGAGATCCGGTGGGAATTTGATGCAATCTAAAAGTGATTAACCCCAATATAACGGGCGGATGATAGCCGTAATTGGATATTATTATCTTCTTATGCCATTTACGTTCTCCTCCACCCTTTCCTGAACAAGATCTGGGCACGTATTCACCAACACTTCTAAATCAATTTTGTAAATCAAAATTACATGTCAAGCCATCTGATTGGACGAGACGCATGTTTCGGTCAATCAGATGGATTGGTGCGTGATTTTAATTAACCCTTTCCCAAACAACACTTTTTAATGGTAGTCCAATTTGAAAGGTGTTGCAGATGACAAAATTAATGTTGTAAAGGAGAATTTGTGTATTAATACAACACGGTAAATATTGAGACAAAAGGAGAAACTGCTGGTTATCAGCAGTTTCTTCTTTTGTTTCAATGTTTTCACCAGCCATTTCTGTTAGGGACGTTAAAACCAGGTCTTGTTTGGGAAAGGGTTAAAGGTGTTCTCGGATTCAGACTGGTAGGGTAATACCACCCCTGGCCGTGGCGTCCCTAATACCAATAGAACAGGTATGCGAATCTTTTATGCACAGAAGGAAATGTTGATAATCAGCCAAATTCTAATTTATGGAGAAAATGCTGATAACCAGCGTTTTCACATTTATTTTTGGTGTTTTGTACAAGTCATATACTGTATTTTTATCAACATTTTTCTTTTCTCGTCTGTACATAGAAGCAACGCAGCTTTTAAATTGACCAAACGCCGACTGTCAATCAAAAACATCGATTAGCCAATGGCCGATCAGAAAAATGTCATGTCCCAATTGTTCTTCGTTGCACGTGTTAATGTATCGATTTATCGACTGACAATCAAAACAATCGACATGCCAATGGCAAAGAATTTTGTGCTAACAATAGACTAGGTTTACTGTTATGTTTTGAAAAAACCGTCGGTGTTGTTATAAAATCTCGTAACTACGGCTTAAATTTTATAACAACACCTACGAAATACTATTTTGTTTGTCCGAATTAACGTCACGATTAACTGGATAAAATTGTTCCCTATTAAAGATCAAATCCCCATTGTTTGTCCTAATTTCTATGTTGGGCGGAGCGATCTGTCGATTGGCGTTTGGTCAATTGAAACAGTGCAAATTTTGTCGCTAGGATAACAATGATCATACATACCTTTAAAAATGCTCTCAAAAGTTTGCATGTTCAAAATCTTTTTAGAGGACTCGCCAAATATGATAAGTCACGCACATATTTAAAATGCAAATGATCTGGAATATGAAAATGGGACCCTGTGTCATTTCGTACGACCAAAGAACAGGATCAGCATGTGTTTCAGTGTACCTTGATCAGTATCAGGGTAGCTTTGTAACATTTGTTTAATGCAATGCAAGAGCTAAAAGATCACAACATGGATCTTGATCAGACTGCGCGTATGCGCTGGCTGATCAGGATTCATGTTGATCTCAAAAACCTCAATGGCCCTTTTTCATTGATCGCAACTCAAGTATTATTCAAGTTTTTTATTAAAAATTCATGAACTTACGTAAAATTTTATAAGATTAACAATAATCCAGTTGAAAACCTCTTAATAAAATAGTTTATGTAACCAGTGTGCATAAGCAAACATTACAAATCCCTTTTAATGCGTTTATAATGCACTCAGGGGACGTCCTTTAATTCCCCTTATCAAAATATGAATGCCTCAAGATGATATGCGTTTTTCAATCTTTTAAAATAATTTGTAGTTTCCAAACCTAGAGATACAAGTCCATATCGTCGGTGTAAATGCAAAACCTCGTATGTCGATTTTTGCGATTTTCAAAGTACAAACTTGTATGTCCAGTTAACACATGTTTTGCGATATTTTTACTTGTCAGTATCAATGACACATTATATGTTAACAATATGTCTGAATTTCAAGTATAACCGCTCGATTTAGGAAAATTATTAAAAAATTTTCTCCCACAATAAAATTTTCCAAAAAACGAGATACGAGGTTTTGCATTAACACCGACGATATGACATTTCTGACCAGCCTTGTTCCAGACCAATGTGTTTATTATCGCAGTCTGATCGTGATCCATGGTGATGTTTAAGAATTGAAAAATGTCGTAAAAATGCTTCAGGAGAACAACAGAGATCTTGATCAGAATTAATTTTATTCACTTTATTTTGTCGTCTGCAACATTTTTGAAGTCTTAAATCTTACCATCTGTATATGGGTTAGATGTCATAAAAGGGTTCATTTGTAGCTGTCTGCTCAAATAAATAAATTGTTACCTTATAAAAGGTTAAGGTAAAGGCGTGTTTATCATAGTATCAACCCTTTTTAAAGGACCAACCAGTTTTGGCTTATGAGACACTTTCTTCTGAATACTGAAGTACCTCCCGATTTATATGCATAAACGGAGCATACCTATGACAGAATTGGTCAGTCCCATCACTTAATTTACCCTTGTAGAGTAGATAAATTGAAAGTTCATTGAGATTGCACACAATCATACTTATGAATGGGTCGGTGCATTACGTCTCAAAGGGAACGTATCGATGGAAAGGAAAAACAATACTATATCGACAATGTTCAATGTCTTTTTTATTAAAGGAACGTGAAAATCGCGGAATCTTCTCTTAATGGTTAATGTACGATACAGAGGCCTAAAATACATAATTATATAGCCGCTCATTCAGAATATGCCCGGTGACCCAAAGCACTGCAATATTACATGTATACGATTAATTTTAATGAATTAAGATCGGATTATATTTGTTAATGTAAATTCTTATACAAAAAACTTATAACAGGTTAAAAGACAGATTTAATTAGAAATCCATTTCGCGGAATTAAGTATTATGTACTCTTAATTAGCATGAAGTAGGTAAACCCATTTCCAAACACCACAATTTTTGTTTGACTGATCCAAATTTAAAGGTGTAACAGACGACAAATTCATGTAAATATAATTCAGTTTTTGTCTGTTTGGATAGGAAACATTGTGGGAAATGAAGAAATTGCGTTGTCCAAGTGCAAGCCTTTATCTTTTGGGTAGTCAAAAAGAATCATTGTGGGGGAATGGGATATTGCTTATATTTAGTAACATTTCTGTACGTCTATTGAAAGAAACTTTAACGACGACGCCAGTTGTATGAAGTATGGAGCTTCGGTGATATTATAATCTCGGTCTTAACCCTTTCCCAAACAAGACATGGTTTTGACGTCCCTAATAGAAAAGGCTTGTGAAAATATTGAAACAAAAGAAGAAACTGCTGATAACCAGCAGTTTCTCCTTTTCTCTCAATATTTTGTGTGCCATATTTTTCTCAAATCCTATCTTTAATAACATCCATTTTATCACTTGTGGCAGTTTTTGGAGTGGATCACCCTAAAATTTTGTCATTTGGGAAAGGGTTAAGGAGGAATGCCCCAGTTTACCATTTCTTTTCCTAATAATAGAATTGATTTATAATTTGTTTCTTGAAAGTACATCTTATTACCAATCAAAAAATGAAATAAAAATGGATGGTCATCGATTTTGTTTGAATTTTATAGCCAGTCTTATGACATACCCCTACAGCATTTTGAACACCCCGGATAAGGTCAATCAAAGATCGAATCACCGACTCGGAAGTATGTGTATGAAGACATATTTAAAGAAATCGGATTTTTTAGCCGGAAGTAGTTAAGCTTCATAAAGTATTTTTCGAGGTCATCCAATTGAACAACCATGACAACTTACGGGACTTGCAGAGTGAAATCATTCTAAAAAGAGAAGACATTGGAACTGTATACAATGCATTTCAGTATCATTGTCGCTTTATTGTTGACATTAATTACGGACAAACGTTCCACCCCGAATGTCCACGGCTTGGTCCGAATAAATCCGACGAGGGAACAAAATCAGAGAACATTTACCACCGTGCCAAATAAAGTAATACACTTTTCCTTTTGTTGGAAAAAATCTCAAACGCCTCTGTATTTATTTATCAATGGTCGAAGTCAAAGATGGGTTACTAATCAAACAGAACGGTGGTCTAAATTTCAATAAAGGTGTTTAAAGTGTATCGTAAGTCAACATTAGGTTACGGGGGTTTTCGTAACTACAAAAATTCTGATCATATTTACACCGCATCTTTGTTTATTTGATAAGTAAGCCATTTTATTTGGACCAATATAGTTTTTGAATATATTCATTTGTAATTTTGAAGAATCGCTGTTCATTGATAACAATTCCCCAAAGTTCAAACACCCGTCGTTCTACCATATTATAGTTTGAAATATTCTAAAATACATAAATTAATTAAATTCAAATTGCTGACTATGCAGTCTGATGATAGTCTGCATCATCAAAGCCAGTTGTGCTGATGCTGCATCATATGCTTTTTCAGTATTATTATTGTTATTATTATTATTATTATTATATTGTTGTTTTTTGGTTCCCCTGAAAATCCAATTTCCCTGAATAGCTATTTTCCAACCATCTCCTTTAGGTGGCAACCAATATCTTTGAAGCAAATTAAGAAAGAATGTTAGACAATTGATTACCAGAATTATAGCTTTATGGTGGATTGTCTTCCCTTCTCTAGCACGACACGGCTGTATATCTGTACACACCAATCGAAAGAACACTCCAATGATAGAGATTTACAAGATCAAAGGAGATAATCCATTTCATCAAAGACAACAGTAAATCCCCCAGGACGGATTTGTAGTATTGTATATTTGCATTCTTGTCATTTGTCACCCTGTTTCTTTTGTGCGAGTAGAAAATAAACATTCAGGTAGATTCAGGAAGATTTTGAGATTCGTAAAACGTCGGATCTTTTCTAGCTATATCCGAAGCTATTCGGGAGCGGTCGTAAACATTCGGCGGTGGAAAGTTCCACCGCCGAATGTTTACGACCACGCTCGAATGATTCAAACGTTGCGCGAATCTCATTAGGAGTGGACTACCTTAAATCATTTTTTACGTGAACAATGCTTAAAGTGTACAAGTGACGCATGCCACTTTGTCTCCCGAAAAACAAGACAAGAAACATAAACCTTCAGAATTGTAGTAATAATTTCCCTTGATCTGTAGTCTATAAAGATTTACTCGTATTTCAAAATTATTTTACTTCGTTTGAAAGACAATACTAGATCTAGTTAACTGAGCAAATAATGGCATGACAGCACCACAGAAAACATGGAGTTTAATTTCATAGCAAAATAGGACGAGATGGTTGCTAAAGCCTGTACGTTCTCACAACAAGTATGCAATAGTTTATCGCAATTTATATATTTTTCAATTATGTATTGAAAAACACTGCAGACATGGCTTGATTAGCCATGAATATCTCGAAACCATCTAAGTTTAATACCCAATATTGCTCGGATACTCCTTGGAAGAATGCACCAGGAAGAGTTAGATCTCAACAAACAAGGGCCAATGTTGACATTTAAAGGCTAATATATCAGAATCTATTCAAAGGATAAAACCAGAAATATACTGTTCAAGTGCACGCGAAGTCCCCTTTGCATAATCTAAACTATTTTCAGTATATTTAATGCTTATGATCACCGTAGGTTTGCACATTAAAACTTTTTAAATAATTCAATATGTCCTCATGGTTTGTTTGGATACGACCATACGAGTTCTATTCAACATGCATTGTTTGTCAAAATAAGATTCCACTCTTATAATCATGCACTTCATCGCTGCATATCAACCAAATAAGAATGCAAATGACATGCACTCAATATCTTACATAGCAGTACATTAAAACTTAAATATCAAATTTTGAGCGGTCGCTATTGCCATTGAGTTTACGAAAATTGTCATTACACTAAAATAAATTTTGAATATTGAGTACTCAAAAAACATTTGCTTAGAAACGTAAGAAGTACTTCGATCTAACTGTATCAACCATTCCTACAATTGTATGTAGCTCTACATTGATATTTAACAAAAAAGAGGAAAGTAATATTCACGCCTTACTAACAGAATCTATTTTGACGTTGCTACTGGTCCAGATAATAAACTGACGTCCAAAAGGAACGCTCCAGTGAAATTTGTCGTTATTTTCCCGTTTCCTGCTACAATGTTAGTGAAATGTATACTGCATATTATCATTTTGACCGACAATTACGGCAAATGAAAAATATATGCGTTTCTATTCACCAATATATCCATTTCCGGTGACTGGTCACGTTTTCTACGTGCGCTTCGTGTATGTCTATCACGTAATGAAATTGGTCACATTTTACACAGTAACATGTGCTAGTGGATAGGCAATCACGAATTTAAATATTTTCATATGAAACATCCAAACTAAAGGATACAAAGACTAGATTCTGAAAAGGGAGCGCGTAATATGGCCATTTTTGAATGCGCCGATTGCACTAACAAGTCGCAAGACGGTTTAACATATTGTGTTTCTCGATTCGGTGTCTTGACCGACGTGTTTGTATTTCGCGAACGTCTATCGACCGGCAACGCTCAACTTGACCTCATGAAACGCATGTTAAGAAAGATGATTCCCCACGTTCACGTCATGTACGTTTCAGGTTTGTGACGTTGGGATTGACGTTCTGTCGAGTAGTCGATTACTGTGGTGGCCAAGTAAGTGTTTTTCTAGTAACTGTTGTTGCAATTAACGCTTGGAATAGACACACTGCTAGGACAATAGAGCTCGTAGATAAGCCATTTCCGAATACGGGAACGTGAAAACCAGACCGCCTGACGTTTTGAGGTCTTACACTGCACGATTATGCATCTTGTTCGACGAGTTAGATTTATAGAACCTTTTGCCAATCGGCCAAAGTCAGATAGACCTCGCATAACGCATGTTATTCAAGAAGCTGTCTTACGTTAACGTCATTTGCGTTTCAGGTTTGAGAGGTTGAAATCGACTTCGCGTTTCGTATTCACTAATTGTGGTCATCAAATAAGCTGTTTTACGGCATCTTTTGTCGTCGCAAGTAAAGTTTGAATCACGCGCTACTGATTTTTTGATGGATATTTTGATACCGCTCTGCTTAAATATGCCGTTTTTCTAAACTGTACAAATTTGATAATTTCTTTGTCATCATTTGTCATAAACAGATAATCAAATTTACAGATGGAAATAAGTTTTTTGTAATTTCAAATCAGATTTACTGAATAATCGGACATTTATTAGGACTGAGGCGTTTCTTTTGGACGTCAGTATATAATGTTCATGTAGTTAAGAGTGTTGAAATATATCTACAGTAAATGCCGAAAAACACCCTTTTCTTCAAAATACAGAAGTCATTCCTTGTGTCTAAGTTGGAGGGGTCGTCAATATACCTCGACCTTTCCTGAGTTCCACTCATCCGGTTTTGTGCATTTATGATCCAAATGTTAATTGCTCATTTTGGCTATTTTTCAAGCTTGTTTATAATCGATGCGAAAAATTTCTATCCATTTCCTACCTTATTTCAATGGCTATATTTTGTTTCGAAACCATATTGTTTCAAAGCTTTCATTTAAACTTAAGAAGAAACACGACTCATTCGATGTCGACATAACGAGTGTCAAAAAATTCTCCTTGACGTTAGATAAAACAACTATGCTCAAAATATTTAATTTGTCATCTGCAACACCCTTCGTCGTTTGGGACATACATAATGAGAAGCATGTCGTTGCTGGGCGTCTAAATAAACGTTTCATCTTCAGTTACGTGGTACGCCCACTTGGTGCAAATCGAAGATATTTAGTAGAAATCTAGCGATCAGCTATAAAGTCACATATAAAGTCACCTATAAGGTCTCAAATAGAAAATTCACTTTTCGGTCGTTTTTCCGCCATGTTACACTCGTGTCCGACTGTCTGTCTGTCCGAAAACTTAACATTTGCATTTTCTCCAAAAGTATTCGACATACAAATCTCAAATTTGGTAAGTTGGTATGTATCTTTCTTTCAATGATATCTATCTGTTCCATGCAATAGGACCTTCCTCAAGGTCGTCAGTCAACCCTTATGAACCCTTTATACGAAACATAATATTTCTGAAAAAATATCTTTTCGGGGGCATTTGTGTTTCACTAGCACATCTTGTTTGTATTTTTGTCTGATTTTCATTTATCCTTGAATCAATTGTCATTTAAACAAATAAGAAGAATGCATTCACATGAATATAAATTAATATAAATTACACACAAAGAATCGGTAACGTGTATAAATTTCCATTCTTTGCTTTTTCTTCAAACACAACGTGTGGCAACGTTACGGAAGTCCTTACAAGGAAAGATTAACGAAAAATTAGGGAAACGAAGGTACAGATATAAAGCAATATCTCCACTGTACCGTATGTTTAATGATATATGGCATTTATTATTGTTATGTATGTTTCAAAATTTGAAAACATTGATATGCGATGGCTTTGGATTTGAATCGTATTTTTCAAATTCTGGTATTTGTGATAGTATATGTCTATTGTGTAAAGGGTGTATTCAGAGTTCATTCCATTCATTGATATGCCCATATAAAATGAATAAAATTCAAATGAAGATATTGTGATAAAATTGATCTCGGTATTTCAAATAAATCACATGCTAATACAATGGAAAACACTTTAGCATTATACCAGTTCATTTAAGGTGCCTTCAACATCTAAATAGCCAAGTATGCATATCAAAAGACATCTGCTGCACCTGTCATGTTGCTTAACCCTTTCCCAACCAAGACCTGGTTTTGACGTCCCTATTAGAAAAGGCTTTGGAAAACATTGAGACAAAAGAAGAAACTACTGATAACCAGCAGTTTCTCCTTTTGCCTCAATATTTTCTGTGCAATATTTAATGCAAATCTTATCGTTATCAACATTTATTTTGTCCTTTGTAGCAGCTTTCAAATTGGAATACCCTATTTTTGTCATTTGGGAAAGGGTTAAAGGAGAAATCGTCGGTGGGAAATCAAAACATCGTAATTCTAGCCTGTTCAACCTGTAGTTACGAGGTTTTGACTTTCAACTAACGAAATGCCGACGAAATTATCCTCGACCTTTTTTCTGAGACTCGCTCTCTCATTTTCTCTCAAGTTTTCTCTGGTTTAGATTCCACCTCTCTGGATCCCACTCACATTCTCTCTCTCTCTCTCTCTCTCTCTCTCTCTCTCTCTCTCTCTCTCTCTCTCTCTCTCTCTCTCTCTCTCACTCTTCTCTCTCTCTCTCTCTCTCTCTCTCCTCTCCTCTCTCTTCTCTCTCTCTCTCTCTCTCTCTCTCTCTCTCTCCCTCTCTCCTCTCTCTCTCTCTCTCCTCTCTCTCTCTCTCTCTCTCTTCTCTCTCCTCTCTCTCTCTCTCTCTCTCTCTCTCCTCTCTCTCTCCTCTCTCTCTCTCTCTCTTCCCCTATCACTGTTGTCGATGTTAACGAAAATCAAATGCATCATTTTGTACATAATCAAGTATAAAAAAGATATTTGTTGACAACTAGTGTATCGCTGCTTTTCAACATAAACCTCGTAAC